>CAMZMU010000039.1:16611262-17273611 GCA_947311845.1 Poa pratensis
AACACAATCAAACTACTTTGCCCCAACGAAACAGTGAGGTTGTCAATCTCACGGCTTGCTGAAAACAAAGGATTAAAGTTATATGGTGTGGAAAACAGTAGTAAATTGCAGGAATGAAAAGGAACAGTGTTGCAGTTGGTTGTATTATCAGTGTAAAAGAATGGACGGGGTCCACAGTTCACTAGTGGTGTCTCTCCATAAAAGATACTAACATGCTGGGTGAACAAATTACAGTGGGCAATTGACAAAATATTGAGCGCATGACAATGCATATATATGACAAGATGATTACTATGATATTCATGTGGGCATTACGACAAAATACATAGAGTTATCCAACAGGTCTATGACTAATAATCCCCGCCAGGTTGTCATACCGAGTTCCCCGTTGTGTATTAAGTTGCAAGCAACGGATAATTGCATAAGTAATGTGCGTAATGTAAACAATGCATTAGACCTAACGGCGCGTACCCTTAGCTAAGATCGGTTATTTTATCCCTAGTGGCAACAGCACATCCACAATCTTAGAAGTATTGTCTCCTCCCAGATTACCGGAGGCATGAACCCACTATCTAGCATTAAATACTCACTCTTGGAGTTACAAGCATTACTTGGCCAAAGCATCTACTAGTAACGGAAAGCATGCAAGATCATAAATAACATATAAGATAGATTGATAATCAACTTGACATAGTATTCAATATTCATCGGATCCCAGCAAACACAACATGTAGCATTACAATAAGATGATCTTGATCATGATAGGCAGCTCACAAGATCTAAACATGATAGCATAAAGTGGAAGACAACCATCTAGCTACTGCCATGGACCCGTAGTCCAAGGTATGAACTACTCAGCATCACTCCGGAGGCAGGCATGGTGATGTAGAGCCCTCCGGTGATGATTCCCCTCTCCGGCAGGGTGCCGGGAAGAGCTTCTGAACCCTCCCGAGCTAGGGTTGACGGCGGCGGCGTCTCTGGAACTTTTCGTGGATAATGGAGGGTATTTAGGGTTTTCGCGTCGGGAAGAATAAATAGGCGAAAGGGCGGCGGCTGCGGAGCCACGAGGGCCCCACACCACCCCACGGCGCGGCAGGGGGGCCGCGCGGCCCCATGGTGTGGGTGCCACGTGGCCCTCTCGTCTCTCCTCGGACTCCGTCTTCGTGTTGGAAAAATAGGAGGTTCTGTCCAAGTTTCGTCCAATTCCGAGAATATTTCCAGACTAGCTTTTCTGGAATACAAAAACAGCAGAAAACAGGAACTGGCACTGTGGCATCTTGTTAATAGGTTAGTCCCAGAAAATGCATAAAAATGCTATGAAGTGTATATAAAACATGTAACAATTGGTATAATATCAACATGGAACATCAGAAATTATAGATACGTTTGAGACGTATCAAGCATCCCCAAGCTTAGTTCTACTCGTCCTCGAGTAGGTAAAACGATAAAAACAAAATAATTTCTGAGGTGACATGCTACAATCATAATCTTGATCAAAATATTGTAAAGCACATGTTATGAATGAAGTGATCCAGGTCAATGGTCTATAGTTTGCTAGCAAGTAGATAATGAGCAAACAACTGAATCATATAAGCAAAAACTTTTCATGAATAGTACTTTCGAGACAAGCATCAAAGAGTTTTGCATAAGAGTTAACTCATAAAGCAATAGATTCTAAGTAAAAGGTATTTAACCAACACAAAGGAAGATTTAAGCTTCAGCAATTGCTTTCAACTTTCAACATATATATCTCATGGATATTTGTCAACACAAAGCAATATAATAAGTGCAATATACAAGCATATAAAAATTGTTGCACCAAAGTTGACACTAGTGTTTGCTTCTAAGATAGAAAGAAGTAGGAAAACTGACTCAACATAAAAGTAAAAGAAAGGCCCTTCGCAGAGGGAAGCAGGGATTAAATCATGTGCTAGAGCTTTTTAAGTTTTTGAAATCATATAGAGAGTAAAAATAAGTTTTGAGAGGTGTTTGTTAATTGTCAACGAATCAGAAAATGGAAAGTACAATATGACCCCTGCCAACCAGACTTTTAAGAGCGGCTCCCATGAAGGACGTTATTTCTACCAGCAAGGCAGATCATCCCTCTTTCTCTTTTGTTTACACATGCAGATATTTCACTGTTTGTCATTGCTTGACTGATAAATCAGGGCAAAAATGTGAAGAGAATTAAGCGGTTAAAGTTGTAATTAATTGGGACTGGGCACCCCATTTGCCAGCTCTTTTTGCAAAATTAATGGATAAGCGGATGTATATGCCGCTAGTCCGGTGGTAAAGTCTGTTTGACAGTTGACATAAAGACATCCACCCCGTCCTCATGAGCTTGGTAAACATTGACACAAAATAGGAGTAATAAAGTTTGAATAGTTTAAAGTAGCACATGAAAAATTTACTTGGAATGGCAAGGAAATACCACATATAGGTAGTTATGGTGGACACAGATGGCATGGATTTTGGCTCAAGGTTTTGGATGCACGAGAAGCATTCCCTCTCAGTACAGAGTTTAGGCTAGCAAGGTTATTTGAAGCAAACACAGGATATCAACCGACACAGCAAGACTTATATGAAAACATATTGCAAGCATTATAAGACTCTACACTGTCTTCCTTGTTAACCAAACCCTTTTACTAGAAAATATCTAGACCTTAGAGATACCAATCATGCAAACCAAATTTCAACGAGCTTTACGGTAGTTCTTCATTAATAGGTTTTAACTACATGATACAAAAGCTTAAACATGAACTACTTGATAACTCAAAACAATTGACAAGTATCAAATTATCCAATACAGTGATCTACAAGAATATGTAAGCTTTTTCCATTATACCATCTACCACATGCAACATTTTCTGTTCCAACCAAACACCAATCAATTTATTTCAACATAAACTCTCCAAACAATTATAAGTGAAGCAAGAGAGTACTTTCTTTAAAAGAACTAACAGCTCTGAATAAGAGATGCATGCAAAACAGGAGCTAAAAGCATAGCAATAGCTAGATAAGAATACTCAACAAGTATAAGTGAAGAATAGGAGTATTCATATGAAAAAGCGGAGCGTGTCTCTCTCCCAATCAAGAATGCTGGGGTCCAATCAAGTTGACCATAAGAAAAATAAAATACTGAAAATAAAAGCACACAGACGCTCCAAGTAAAGCACATATGATGTGAAAGAATTAAAATATAGTTTCACTAGAGATGACCTGATAAGTTGCTGATGAAGAAGAAGGGATGCCTTGGGCATCCCCAAGCTTAGACGCTTGAGTCTTCTTGAAATATGCTGGGGTGATCCATGGGAGCATCCCAAGCTTAAGCTCTTCACTCTTCTTGATCACTATCATCCTTCTCTCTTGACCCTTGAAAACTTCCGCCACACCAAACTCAAAGTAATTCTCATTAGAGGGTTAGTGCACAATCAAAAACTCACATGTTCTATAAGGACACAAACATGACCGTTACTTTTAACATTAGCTACTGCCACTGATGTTATGTGAAGCTCTTCACCCTAAAAAAGAATTCCACTCAACACTAGTAAAAGAGAGAATGCGAAAAATAAAAGACAGAATCTGTCTAAACAGAACAGTCCGCAAAGACGAATTTTTTCGAGGCACTTACGTTGCTCAGATCGAAAAACTTTAAACTAACGAAAGATGCGTACATATCTGAGGATCACGCACAAAAATTTGCAGATTTAAATAATTTTTCTGTGATTTTACAGAATTAAAACGGTGAACAGCAGAAATCTGTTCCTGCGCAGAAATCCAAATCTAGCATCATCTTCCTATTAGAGGCAATACTTGGCACAACAATGCGATAAAATAAAGATACAAAGGAATTGTTACAGAAGTAAACAACTCCTTGACTCAAAAAAAAAATTGCAGAAATAAAATAATGGGTTGTCTCCATAAGCGCTTTTCTTTAACGCCTTTCAGCTAGGCGCAGAAAGTAAGAATCAAGTGTTTCCAAAGACATTAAAATCTCCCAACCTTTCGGTGGGGTCATCTTTTTTGATCGGGAAGAAGAACCTCCGATTGATAGGAGCATTAAATTTCATAAACCCATACTTTGCATTGATAAAACCCCCATTACTCTTTAAAAAGGATCTCCCTAAAACAATATGGTTGGGAGATTTTGCAAGGATCATGAAATTCACAGGGATGGTCTTATTTTGAACAGTGACCATAATATCATTAATAATCCCATGCTTCTTGTGATTGTTCCATCAGCATGAAAATGAAAAACAGGGTAATCAACCATATTATCAAATTTTAATAGATCATAAACCATTTTAGGCATGATGGACATTGTTGAACCAAGGTCACAGTAGGCACGAAACTTTTCATTACCAATATTAATCTCAATGAATGGTTCCCAATCATTTTTTACTCAACTAAAGGTTGTTCTTTAAGATTATGGCTCAGAGTTAAATTATCAATTGACTTTTCTATTTTATCTAGCTTAGTGAATATCCCAGTTTCGTCCACCATTGGGAAAATTGACAAACCACTCAAAATATTATGAGCTTTGTTGTATCAAACTCAGAAAAGGTTTCCCCTACCATGGTATCTAGAGCATGTTGATAAACAGAAAATAAACCATAGTAGAAATTTTTTATAAGAACTCTCAAATCCATCTTATGTTGCACCTTCTTGTGCAATTCCAAAATTCTCTCCCAGGCATTCCTAAAGGATTCCCCACTTTTTTGTTTAAAGGTAATAATTTCTCCCACAGGTGGCACTACGGAAAAAGGAGCAGAGCTAGACATGATAACAAGACTGAAAAATAACAATTCGAAAATAAAAGTAACTAATTTTTTTGTGTTTTTGATAAATAAAGCAAACAAGACTAAATAAAAATAAACTAAGCAAGACAATAACAAAGTAAAGAGATTGGAAGCGTGAAACTCCCCTTGCAGAAATCCTCTTGCTCCCCGGCAACGGCGCCAGAAAATATGCTTGATTGCGTGGATCACACGTTCGTTGGGAGACCCAAGAGGAAGGTATGATGCAGTGTAGCAGCAGTTTCCCTCAGTATGAAACCAAGGTTTAATCGAACCAGTAGGAGCAAGAAATCACTTCTGAAGGTTGTCAGTGGCACGCTGACGTGGAACCTGCACACAACACAATCAAACTACTTTGCCCCAACGAAACAGTGAGGTTGTCAATCTCACCGGCTTGCTGAAAACAAAGGATTAAACGTATGGTGTGGAAAACAGTAGTAAATTGCAGAGAATGAAAAGGAACAATGTTTGCAGTTGGTTGTATTATCAGTGTAAAAGAATGGACCGGGGTCCACAGTTCACTAGTGGTGTCTCTCCATAAAAGATAACTAACATGCTGGGTGAACAAATTACAGCTGGGCAATTGACAAAATATTGAGCGCATGACAATGCATATATATGACATGATGATTACTATGATATTCATGTGGGCATTACGAAAAATACATAGACCGTTATCCAACAGCGTCTATGACTAATAATCCACCGCCAGGTTGTCATACCGAGTTCCCCGTTGGTATTAAGTTGCAAGCAACGGATAATTGCATTAAGTAATGTGCGTAATGTAAACAAATGCATTAGACCTAACGGCGACCCTTAAGCTAAGCATCGGTTATTTTATCCCTAGTGGCAACAGCACATCCACAATCTTAGAAGTTATTGTCACTCTCCCAGATTACCGGAGGCATGAACCCACTATCTAGCATAAATACTCACTCTTGAGTTACAAGCATCTACTTGGCCAAAGCATCTACTAGTAACGGAAAGCATGCAAGATCATAAATAACATATAAGATAGATTGATAATCAACTTGACATAGTATTCAATATTCATCGGATCCCAGCAAACACAACATGTAGCATTACAATAAGATGATCTTGATCATGATAGGCAGCTCACAAGATCTAAACATGATAGCATAAAGTGGAGAGACAACCATCTAGCTACTGCCATGGACCCGTAGTCCAAGGATGAACTACTCACGCATCACTCCGGAGGCAGGCATGGTGATGTAGAGCCCTCCGGTGATGATTCCCCTCTCCGGCAGGGTGCCGGGAAGAGCTTCTGAACCCTCCCGAGCTAGGGTTGATGGCGGCGGCGTCTCTGGAACTTTTTCGTGGATAATGGCTCGGGTATTTAGGTTTTTCGCGTCGGAAGAATAAATAGGCAAAAGGGCGGCGGCTGCGGAGCCACGAGGGCCCCACACCACCCCACGGCGCGGCAGGGGGGACCCGCGCGGCCCCATGGTGTGGGTGCCACGTGGCCCTCCTCCGTCTCTCCTCTGGACTCCGTCTCGTGTTGGAAAAATAGGAGGTTCTGTCCAAGTTTCGTCCTATTTCGAGAATATTTCCAGACTAGCTTTTCTGAAATACAAAAACAGCAGAAAACAGGAACTGGCACTGTGGCATCTTGTTTATAGGTTAGTCCCAGAAAATGCATAAAAATGCTATGAAGTGTATATAAAACATGTAACAATTGGTATAATAACAACATGGAACATCAGAAATTATAGATACGTTTGAAACGTATCAAGGACGACGCCACCCTACCTGAAGGGTGGACGAGGAACGCCGTCAACGTGCCGGTGGCGCCGCGGCTCAGCGGGCAGGAGCGCATCGACTTCATCAAGCGGAAGTGGCAGGAGATGCCGTACGAGCACAAGCTCGACCCCACGTACTCCATCTGCGCGCCCTACTGGCACGCCGTGGTGGACGCGGAGTACGAGGCGCGCCGTGCTGGCGACTTCCTCCCTACCGTGCGCGGGAGCCAATGACGGAGTTGTCCGCAACGGACGACGAGCGTGACAGCGAGGACGACGACGACAACGACGACGACCCCGAGCTGCCCGATCTCCCTTTACAACCGGCTGCATCTTGGTCAGCAGCGTCACCGGCACTGGAGAAGGGGGCGAAGGAAGCCCGGGCCGAAGCCAGCGAGGCTTCCCATCAGGCTTGCCACCGGTAGATCAAATCCCGCCACGCGCCGGCCGCGAAATAAGAAGCCTCAGGCTCTGCCGAGGCGCCGTTTCTAAAGGCTGTAGCCGACGGCAATAGCAGATGATACTTCCGGCGCCGGATCATCGAGGCATGCAAGTCTGTTGATGATTCCGGCGCTTGGTTCGCATCTTTTTCCCCGTCGCTAGGCCATGAAGCGGCATCTCTGCTCGCCGCCGGCGCGTGTAGTGGTTGGCTAGATGCTGGGGCGTGTCGCCGGCATCGGCATAGGCCTCCTTCGCTCCGCCTAGTTTAGGTTTAGTTTGTTAAATCTCGTTTAGATTCCAAATTGTAAATTTGTTAAATCTCGTTTAATATAAATTTCTCCCGCAAGGTGTTTGTTGTTTGGTCGGCATCTCGAACCGATTGGGGGGCGGGCCTTTGGGGCGCGCTGCTGTGGGCGGCCTCCAAATCTGGGGCGGACACATGTCCAGCACCCCCAATTGGGCTTCGATTGGGGGGTGCCGGACACGAATTTGGAGGCCCCGGAGATGCTCTTACATCAAGATGACTATACTAGCCAAAACTATTGACCCATTAATCATACTTCATTCAATTAAATGACAAATATCTCACATGACACTGCATGCGTTGGCGTTCTCCTCGCTGAACATGTAGTACGACCCCGGCGCCGCTGACACCGGCGCTGTCGAGTGGAAGTACCCGGCGCCGCCCGTGTACGCCGCGCCGACCATTGGGTGGTAGTACGCGCTGCTCCGGAGCGGGTGCGCGGTGCTGTAGCTCATGGCGTACGGCGACAGCATGTGCCCTCCGCCGGCGTAGTACCCCGGGTAGCTCAACGCTGTGGCGGGCGGGTAGGCCCCGGCGTCGACAGCGTTTCCTGCGGCAGGATTCGTGGGCGCGTCGTGTGGGCTCATTTCCGCTGTTGCACCGGCGCCGTCTCCGTTGGTATTGGCATTGCCATTGCCACCTCCTTTGCCTTTCTTCTTTTTCTTCCCACCGCCACCGGCGCCATTGCCATTGGGGGTGGGTGTCATGGGCTGTACTCCGTGCAGCGTCATGGCGACTGGGGCAACCATGCCGGCCCTTCCGTCGTGCGGGCCTCCGCCGCCGACACCTTCAGGATTGTGAGGCTGCTCGTCACCGGACGCCTCATCGCAGGTGCCCCGTTGTCGTGATTCTCCGGGGGAATGGAGCCTTCCGCCGTCGCGTTACCCTGCTGCACCGGCTCGGCGGGCTTGTTCTTGTTCTTCTTTTTCTTTTTCTTCTTGCCGCTGCCGCCGCCCCCGCCGCCGGGAGAGTTGGCCGCGGAGGGGGGAGGAGCGGGCTCTGGCCACGGCTCGGCGTGCTTTCCGGTCTTCACGAGCTTCTTGACGAGCGCGTCGACGGAGACATTGCCGACGACAACTACCTTGTGCTGCTGAATGTCTACGTCCGTCTTGTACACGCCTGCCCCAGTTGATGCAGATAGCACAACGAAATTAGCGAGGAGAATAACACTAAATTTATTACAACGCATAAGCATTTTCATCGGCAGAAACAAACTGACTGCACATTTATTGTGAAGAATTTGTAATAAAATGCAGAACCTTGGGATGAGAGTTTACAGGGGTTTAATGAGGGAAACAGGGGATCTCTTACTTTTCCCCTTCATAGTGTACAGGGGTAGACACAAAAAATCATTTGTAGTTACTTAAACAGCTACGTGCTCTTTCGTTTACAAAACTGAAGTTGAAATCGAAGTCCTTTTTGCAAAAACAAGGGAATTTAGAAAAAAAATGATAAACTCTTGACACCTTTTCAGTTCATTCAACTTTCGGAAATCCTGATTGGAAAAGTCAGATAATGAAAATTGAAAATGCTGCCACTTTCTTTCACGGTAACTTTTATAAGGATTTAGATAAGATTTGGAAGTCTTTTTTGCTTTGCTTTTCTCTTCTCGTTCATCTATATTACCCACCTTCTATGCTCTGCAGTACCTTCTTGACCTTCTTCTTGCAACCCTCACAGTGGATTCTGACCTTGAGGGCCACAGTCTGCGAAAAAAATAGCAAGCACAGACCAGGGAAAGCTCATAAGAATCTTTGAATAAGAAATCCAAAGCAAACAAGAAGAGAAATAAAGATGAGATATCTTGCATCTATCTGCTAATCATGAAGATCCTGAACTGCTAATTACCTGATACATCAGTGGTGCTGCGCCTTCTTCAGCAGCTGCCATGGCTGGGGAGTGGGGATAATGGAGAGATGTCAAAAGACTCAGAAGTAAAGTGAAAGTGCTTAGTGCAAGCGAGGAGAGGCAGTGAAGAAGGGCGGTATAGAGAGGCAAGGGGCAAGAACAGAACAAAGTGGCAGAGTTTGGTCCTGGGGAAGGACGTGACTAAATAGCATCAGAGATAAAGAAAGGGGACAATTCCATTGGTTGTCTTTTCTTGTGCCCCCTTTTCCCTCCTTTTGTTTTTTTGGTTGTGGTGTGGAATTAGTTAGGTAATTGTTCCCCCGCATATGGGGCTAGATTCCCATGTATATGCATGTACACCAAGGAAATAATTTTTGTTCTCATTCTCCTGGTTTTGTTTCAACCAAGTGGGTTTAATTAGGTATTTACAAGAAATAAGTAACTGGAATGGAAATAGTTCGAAGTTTTATGAATAAAATACGATACACTTAGCTAATCTCAGGTCTCGTAAATCATAAAACCATCCATTCAAAAAAATCGAATAGTACATTAAAAATAGTTCAAATAAGTTCCTAAAGATTCAAGTTACTTTAGGCTAATTAATATGACTAAACCATTATTAAAAATGGACCATCCATATTGCTTTTCAAATAGTTCTAAAATAATTTCATCGCACAAATTATTTAAACACTTGTTTGCCACAGCCAGTTGAAACAATATCAATATAAATAACAAGTACCTGACTTATTCAAGAGACGAATTACAGCAGTTGATTCGAAATTCTCGACATAGTCACAGGAATCATAGTTTTTTCTTAGTAATCTTTCTAAAACTATAAATTTTACTAAACAACAAAAGAAAGGAATCTTAATCAATTTGGCATTATTTGCATTTATTTATTTTTAGAAACAAATCGGCATTGTTTGGTGCAAGGACTTCAGAGTCACGTTGCATTCCACGACGAAAATGTAAAAGAGTCCTGATGTCTTACGTACTATAAGCACAGACAAAGGAAATTCGAAAAAACATATAAAAATAAATGATTGATTTGAAGGAGATTAAAGCTCTACCTGATTACGATCGAGTTGCCTGCGCTCGATATCTTTCTCTCGAGATTCGATCGGATGGATCCCATCACCGAGCTCGTATCACCACCGAGGCCGTGGGCCGCTCTCCCGCGGGACTGGTCGGTGAAATCTCTGTCCGCCTGCGCGACGCCGCCGACTTCGTCCGCCTTCACGCCGTCTGCCGACCGTGGCGCAAAGCGGCGCCGTTTCGGGCAGCGATCCGCCATAGGTTTCTGCCATGGCCGTTGGCGTCGTACAACGGCCTCCTCTTGCACCTGCCAGTCAACTTCGGATGCATCTCTCCGTGGACGACAAGGAGGTACGGCAATGAGTTTGATGGTGTCCTCCTCCCCCTCCCACCAGGGATTGCATCAGCTAGCGGCGACATGAATAACTGGGTGGCTAGTGCAGATGGCACGGCTGCCTGGTTTCTAAGACTGCGGTCCGAGCCAACATTGGTCGACCTTCTCACCGGAGCCATCAGAGTGCTGCCTCAGTTCCCGGAGTATGGTTACGGTGACCGGCGGATGGAGAACTCTCGCGGCATTGTCTACAGCGATGGCACCATCTTTGTGTACATCAATAATGATGGTTACGATTTCACGGCAGCTGTTCTGCGCCCAGGTGATGTGGCGTGGACTATTGCCGAAAAGAAACACTCTTTTGAGGCAGGCTGCGATTTGAGCGCCGCGTATCATGACGGCAAGATCCTGGTGTGCATGAGGCTGAAGTTCTGGTTTGTACTTACGCCGGACTTCGAAGGCAATGGCCGCGCAGGCGGAGGCAGGCTCGAGATGAGGAGTGACACAAGCGGCGGCGCGATGAAACACGAGCGCACCTACGTCTTCGAGTCAGGCAATGAGCTGATGTGGGCGACCGTCATGTCCAGACAGAACCGGAACTATGGTTGCCCCGGGTACGGCCCGGAGATAACTCTCTCTCTTAGACTGCACGCTCTTGTCGGTTCGGACATCGGAGGCAAAATGCGTTGGGTGCCGAGGAATGGCCAGAGCTTGAAGGACCGCGTCCTGTTCCTTGGGTCACCGGCGAGCTTCACCGCCGACGCTGCAGATATGGGCGTCGGCGGCGGGTGCGCGTACTTTGTCTTCGACTTTGTCTTCGGGAGCTGTGTGATTAGATACAGCCTTATCAACGGCGTGGCAGAACGCGTGGGTCAGGCGCGTCCCGGATGGGGTTCCGACAAGACACATGTCTGGCTCCCTCCCCATCGACCCATATTACTCCGATCTACAAAATCAGAGAAAAACTCAAGGCTCCAAGGAAAAAGGCAAAACAAGAGTAAAATTAGTATGAATGCAGTGCAGAAGTTGTAACTTGTTACTCAGGATATTTTTTTAGGAAATGTTTGCTTTTAGCTAGCTTTGAAGGTATCGGTTTGTTCGTAAGGATATTTTGTTCTTCAACCAACCATCTTAGTCTTTTATTTCTTTTGTGAAACCAACATCACGAAAAATCAAGTAACCCATTGTGTACATCACAAAATATAATAAAGTAGGCTTTGCATTTCAATCGGTATATGTCGTTGATTGAATCCTTAAAATATTAGTATATCGCAATATTGTGGTATCGGTGACGCCAAAAATCAAATGATGGTGCACAGACCAACTAACTATACGAGTAACCGGCGTTGAAAGATGAGAGAAACCAAATGCTGGTGCACAAACCAACTAACCATACGAGTAACCAGCGTTGAAAGATGCGAGTAACCACACTGGTAGGCTAAGGGTGCATTGACCGATAAGACAATTAAATGCAGTGCGAAAATTGTAATTTAGTTATTGGGAATAAGTTTATAGGAAATGCGTGGTTTTAGCTTTGAAGATATATGTTCATAAGTAAGGACATTTTGTTCTTCAACCAAGCATCTTAATCTTTGATTTCTTTTGTGACACCAACATCACGAAAAAATCATGTAACCGATTCGGTGTGTTCGTCAAATGAATTCTTAAAATGTTAGTACTTCGCAATAGTGTGGTACCAAAACTAAATGCTAGTGAAGAGCCCAACAATCTGTGTGAGTAACCGATGTTGAAAGAATAATACGAGGAGGGCGATTTGGTGCCCGAGCGCATATGCACTGGAAATCTGCACCGTGCGGAACTGATTGAGATTTGTGTTCCAGGTTCTTGTCCTTATGTGCATTGGGACAGTAAAGAGTTGGTGGCACGGTAAATCCCAACAACCCCAGTCTCGTTGTGGGACCAATTGGTTGTACTGTAGGCACGTGAGACGCGGCATTTGGACGGCTAGTAACGACGATTTATGATGTCCCGGAAGAACATGACGTTACAAAATCATGGTCCGTGGGACAGTAAAGACATTGGAATTAATATTCTTTAAGATATGAGGTTAACATAATTTGAAGAGTACATAGCCAGTGCTTTCTGCTAAAGCAATAAGCACAGATCAAACTTACAAACTTACACCTAGGACAGTGCGTTTAACTAAGCACTGATGACGCTTACACAGAAAACAACAAGTTGGACAGTGCAATTATCTAACCACTGATCACGCTAGCACCATTGCACCTAGTTCTTTGGCCCTATCACAAGGGCGATCAGAACACCTAGAACAAGAACTGTAGCGAGGAGATTGATTAAGGAGACAACAAGGATCATCCTGGCGATGTCCCGGGTTGATTTGCAGGAAGAGCACCTTAGGATGGAGGGCTTGTGCGGACGACCTCCTGCAAGCGCTGCTGCCGCGACATCGACATGGCCACCTAGATCCTGAAGTACAGCAGCTGAGGCGGCAACATTGTGAGCCGACACGGCGACTCCTTGAGCGGCGACGGGCTGGGCAGAAGCGGCCGCGACAGATGCTGACGGTGACTGGGGTTCTGCGATGGTGGGGGGAGCGGCGATGATGACGGGCACGGCCGGATCTTGTGGGTGCGGGACCGGGGCATCGGGCATGCCCTCAAGGAGTAGCGTACTCCTCATGCCACTCGAAGAAGTGGCAACTGCCTGTGTGAAGAACTTAAGGTTCAGGACGAGATTGGAGATCGGTATGCAGATCAAAAGATTTTTGACTTACACTGAATCGGCAGCATTTGTAGATGCGGACACCGGGCCTAGATCCTTTGCGGCAGACGTAGGTGACGATCTCCTTTTCGCATAACGGGCAAGGAATCAAAGGGAGGATGTCCTGAGCAGGAGCGGCTTGTGGCGCCGACGCTTGGGAAGATGATGCTGACGACGAGGCGCTTGGGAAGATGATGCTGACGACGACATCCCGTAGCTCGCTGTGGAAGAGGATTGGGATTCGGTCTTGCCTGGGCTGTGGATGATGGTGGAATTGCCCGCTGCCGGTGCTGTGTGGGTAAAAGATCTAGGTCTCGCATTGAGGGATGGGGGCACATGTGCGCGTGTAGATAGATCGTGGCATCCAGACGGCTCGGTCCTCGGATTGGAGGAAGACGCCGGTGCTGTGTGGGGAAAAGATCCATGCGCTCAGGTCGCCGAAGTCCAGAGAAACAGCGGATCCACACGCCTCGGTCCTCGGATTGGAGGAAGACGTCGGATCAACGAGCTCCGGTCGCCGGAGTTGAAGGAGACGCCGAATCCACATACGCATGTCCACGGATTTCAGGGAGACGTCGGATCAATGAGCTCCGGTCCCCGGAGTTGAAGGAGACGTCAGATCCACATACGTCTGTCCTCAGATTTTAGGGAGACGTAGGATCAATTTCAGATCAATGAGCTCCGGCCGGCACAGTCAAGAACGACGCACTAATCCCTTCCTGGTTGTGGTCTCTCGCTACCCATGTGAGATGAGATTTCAACGGAGAGATTCCAGGACCGGTTCACTCGTTTCGTGTGCATATGTGCCGCGATGGTCGGACGCCCTGACATCATTTAATTGCTGGCCAGCTGTGGGCCACCGGTTTAGAATTACCGTGGTAGAAAACTCCGAGGTGAACTCAGCAACACGAATCTTGTAGCGCGTGTAGGGACAAGATATAGGGAGCTGCTGTGCTCGGGCACCAAAGCGAATTTCTGGAATAATACCGAGTAACCACGTGGTAGGCGGGTGCATTGACCGTCAAGACAATTCTTCTGTACTCAATGACTATGTGCGCTTTCCCGCGCCGGTCATTGTTGTATGGTAATGTATGGCAGACTAGTGTAAGAAGTTATTCTGGAATGCTGCAGTATGTTGAAGTCTTCATCAATATAGTGGATTTTTTCTTCACTGTTAAGATATTTCCCTAACTTCCGGGTCCCAGTCACTGGAAGAGTTCGAGGCAGAGCAAGAAGAACCAAATATTTGGCTCCATGCTCCTTTCTTTTTCCTGCAATTGGTGCTGGTGGAGGTCGTTGCAGCGGAACACCACCATACTTCTGTTTGTATTTACCATAAACATCACAAAGCTTACCTCACGAACATTAGTGAAATAAATAAAATAACATATATTTAAGGACTAAACTAGTAGACCGAGAGCAACACCAAGCACGTCTAGTTAGCCCAAGGAATCAAAAAATAAATGCAAATGCATACAATGGAGCAATGGCCTCAAGTATAAAATCATTTTCATATGCTTTCAAGTGAGTAGCGATATCTAAAATATGATGCACCACAATAAACCCCACATAAAAAAGTTACCTCGTAAAACATCTCCGAAAACACAATCCAACTTTGATCAACATACCAATTTTTAGTCGTGTTTAGCCGTGCTCCATATTTGCATCAAGATTTTTTTTACCTCAATATGGTTTCTGCTTTGAGTTTCAGTGCAGGTGCAATTCTATTTCTTGTTTTCAATGTAGTTTGTACATTCACGTTGGAATCTGACAAGGAAGTGTGGTGGGTCGTGCCGTGCTTGCACACGGGCGATCACTAGAAAAAGGGTTCCCTTTGCAAAGGGAAATCAGCGGACTGTGTCATGATGACAAGTGTCGACTTCTCTTAGACAGGTCCCTACGGTTATTTGCATGTCCGCCAAGTGTCACAATCAGAATAAAAATGGAGAGGATGAGAGAGAAAGGAATACGGGAGGTGGGAACCCAGTTTTTCCCTTTTATTTTTCATAAACGAATTTTAAAAACGAAATATCTTGAGAATAGCTTATCTAAATTACGAACCGTTTTCACTTTTGAACTCGTCGCGTCGAGATTTTCAAAATTAGATCCCATTGTAGATTCCGACGATTTTTTTTCTGTACTATCGGTTGTGTATACTTTGTACTTTCTGTTCTATGTATTTTGTACAACTACTTATGAGTACTTTGTACTTCCTGCTGTGTATAGTTTTGTACTCCGTTTTCTATGTACTTGTACATACTTTCGTAGTGTACTTTGTACTTCGGTTTTGTGTACTTTGTACATCTTGTTTGTGTAGTTTGTACGTCATCATTTGAGAGTTCTGTACTTTTATTTCTATATACTTTGTACTCTCAGTTCTATTTAGTTTGTACACTCTATACTTTAAGTTTTGTGTACTTTCTACACCTTCTTTGTCTATTTCGTACATCATGTTTTTAGTTTTCTCGTACTAATACGTGTGCTCGTGTACAACAATCGATCAACAATCAATCATGAATTTCTTGTACTAGCTAGCTGGTTTCGTACAAGCACACGCGGGAGTCGGACCTGGCATCAGTCCGGTATGCACGCGCGCACGTGACCTGGCCTTCCCTCCTCGACGCGCATGCGAGTAACGACGGGCCGCAGCCTACACGACGTGGTCGTGTTTCTTTTTTCTTCCTCTCGCGGCGCTGCACGTGGCGCGTTGCACGGTGGCCAGTTCCCTTCGGGAAGGTTTGCCTTCGCATAGGGTGGGTTTGGTAGGCTGCAGCCCTTGGGCCAGAGTTGGTGGGTACCGAAAACAAGAGCATCTTTGACCCATTTGCATGCAACCAAACAAAGTAGGCCTCACGTTGTGGCCAGCACGCTGCACAAAGCACCCTTGAGCCAGGCACAGCAGCAACGACCGAATCGGCCGTTTCTCTGGGGGCAGGCCAGAGCGGTTCTTAAAGCCTCCTAGTTTTCAGTGCAGGTTGCATGGCCCTCTCACATCGCATGTAGGACGCCGTCACACCAAACAACATGTCATGCATCTATACAAACCCCACCTACCATCACGCAGAGTACCAAACAAAACGACTGACGTGTTTTTTTTGCATCGGCTCCCTGGGGACAGGCCTCATTCTCCTTGCCCATAGTGATACCGGCGGGCACGGCTCCAGATGTGCCACGGGCATAGACACGGCCCGTTTAGCCCCTGAAGGGCCGAGCGAGCACCCGTGCTGAAGGGCCGGTGCTCCCCCTCCTCTCCCTGGCGCCGGCGGCCGGCGGCGGCGAGGTGCGCGAGCCGAGCTGGCGGGGCGGCGCAGAACGAGGTCGGGATTCTGCCCGATTCCACCGGTAAACCCTCGTCATTTCTTCTCGCCGCCCCCCGTTCGATCCGACCTTACCCCGCCCAGAATCGTGTGGATTCAGGCCGACGAGCACCGCACGCGCCATTGATTGCCCCCTGCCCTGAGTAGAACGGAGTTTCGTTTAGGGGCTGGGCCAAGATATTGCGTACAGATTAATCATTGGCGCGTTCTGATTTATTGACAGGTCTGGTCCGGGTGTCGCGCTGCCCGCGAGTTGATTGGTGGTCCGGTTGCTGACGGGTATCGTTGATCTTGAAAATCAGACAACCAAGGCGAACCTGTGCAGATTTGGGCCAGGTAAACTGGTGCATAACTGCGCATTTCGCTTGTTTCATAGCATTGGATTTGTTTTTAGTAGTCCCACATTGCGAGGCTCTCTATGAAGCATCGATGGCCCTCTATGTGGCGACCGGTGACATGTGACTATATTGAAGCCTAACAACTTGTCTCGACCTCTAGGATCTTCCTTCAGCTGGTGAGCAGTGAGCTTGGTTCGGAAGAGTGCGGTTCATTGGTCATGCTTATGGACGGCAATGCTGTTGGCGGTGATGTATCTGCCGATCATGTCATTGCTGAGTTGCTCGAGATGGGGTTCGAGTTCGACAAGATCAGCGAGGCAATTGGGATTGTAGGTCCGTGCCATGCTGACGTGGTGGAGTTTATGCTGAATGGGTCAGGCAGTGAACAAGCAAAGCCAATTGGGGGATTGCCAAGACGCAGTTCTGGCAGGAGCACTAGACCGGCTAATCCCAGGGGAAGCTTTAAGCAGTCTAGCATTACTGATCATATCGCCTCAACCACTGGCAGTAAAACGGAGTCTCGAGGGGAGGAAGCAAGTACCTCATATTCTTGTTTAGCAGCCTCCATCGACCATGTATCGACTGCTGCTATCTGTTCTAAATCAAAGCCTGAACCTCACACTTTGCTTGAGAATTCAGGAGGTGAGTTTGACCGGTCCAACAAAATTAGTGCCGTTTTGCAAAGGCATTTCGGATTCTCCCGCGTGAAGGGTTTCCAAAAGGAAGCCTTGGATGCTTGGTTTTCTCACAAGGATTGTCTTGTTCTGGCGGCAACTGGATCAGGTAGTTTATTACTTATAATTATATAGTCTTTTTATTCTTTGCCTTCTTAAACTTTTGGTACTCTCTATATTATTATGCACAGATTTTGAGCCATCCTTTAATAAACTGAATGCTGTGAAAATGATCATGTTGGCAGGGAAGTCCCTGTGCTTCCAGATACCAGCTCTTTTGACTGCGAAGATTGTGGTGGTGATCTCACCTTTGATTAGTCTAATGCACGATCAGTGCCTTAAACTTGCAAAACATGGAATATCAGCATGCTTCCTTGGATCAGGACAACCAGATAATCGTGTTGAGGGCAAAGCGATGGCTGGCATGTATAAGATTGTTTATGTTTGTCCTGAGACAGTTTTAAGGTAACCATTTCACTTTCGAATGCTAAACACGATTCTATGGTTGATGTGCTTATTCGGGAACTTCTGTACATGCAGACTGATGGAACCGTTGAAGAAACTTGCAGAAAAGCCAGGGATTGCACTTTTTGCCATTGATGAAGTTCATTGTGTCTCTAAATGGGGTCACGATTTCCGGCCTGACTATAGGTCTGCTCTTGTATTCGATGTCCTAAATTAAAGGTGCAAGTCATCATTCAGCACTGTTTTTCATCATTACTAGTTTAGTTTGTGACTTGCACCCCCGTGAGATAAGATTAAGTTTGGTACTCAAGAACCCACCAGACTCTTCTTTCCTACAGTCTTTTATAGCTCTTATACTTAAGTAAACATTATTCCCTCCTACAGGAAACTGTCTGTGCTTCGAGAAAATTTCTGTTCCAGCAAATTGAAGTTCTTGAAACATGATATTCCTTTGATGGCATTGACTGCTACTGCGACTATCCATGTACGAGAAGACATTCTCAAGTCTTTGAAAATGACAGAAAATACAGTCGTTGTCTTGACGTCCTTTTTCCGGCCAAACCTTCGATTTACTGTGAGTAAGAGTTTTTATGTTTTCGTGTTCTATGATATGCTGTGTCAAATTGTGTACTTTGAATCCCTGAACCTTACTAAAATAAATGCAAGTAAGTAGAATGGTTGTGAATTAAAATTGTGTTGGTATATCAAATTAGTTTCCTAGTTTACCAGTATCCAAACACTTTCCTTTCCTTTAATTGAAACAATACCCTTCCCCCCCTCTGTTTCTGGCAGGTAAAGCACAGTAAAACCTCTGCGTCGTCATATGACAAGGACTTTCAAGAACTAATAGGGACTTACAACGCTTCAAGGAATTTCAGGGGGAAAGGCCAGAAAACTGTTCATGAAGTTGAGCCTGAGTCTGAAAGCAGTTCATATGAGTCTCTGGACGATAGTGCATCAGACGATGAAGATGCGATTGCTAATATTCAAAACCCTAAAGTAGCCAAGTCCTTGGTAAAAGAAAACACTGAACATGAGCTAGATCAGTATCCAGGAGTAGATGATTTTGATGGTAATGGACGAATCATCTGTTCAGTTGCACGACTACTTACTTTTGAGACTATGGCTTCACTTATTTAAAGAAACAAACCCTGAGACTTGGAGTTTAATTTTGGAAGCTTTCGTATACAATGTTTTTCTTAACGTGGGATCTTTTGTGAAAGCCAGTTTTAAACCTCGATATGAAAATATTGATACTTCAGATGGTGCATGATAGTGTTTTTGAAGCTCTCTGTTCTGTGTAGCCTCATGTATGCTTCTGACTGACAGTTGAGTTTCTCTTGTAGTTTCATGTGGAGAATTCCTTGAAAGCTCACGACCTGAGAACTTTGCATTTCCCGTTGAATCCCATGAAACTAGTTCATCAGAAAGTTTGCATCAAGGTCCTACAATTGTTTATGTACCCACGAGGAAAGGAACGGTGGACATAGCTAACTATCTGTGCAAATCAGGTCTCAAAGCTGCAGCGTATAACGCAAAGGTTAGCACCACTTACTGGAACTTGCATCTTTTGTGTAAGAGAATAGCTTAAATGTTTGCAGACTGCAAACGTATTATCTGTTCATATATACACTGTCCTGTGGTTTGTGTGAAGCTATCTGACATTTATTTCCAGATGCCTAGATCGCATTTGAGGCAGGTGCATGAGCAGTTCCATTGCAATGCCTTAGAGGTAACCATAAATATGTTCATTTGATATTATTTTGTTTCATTTTACATATGACTGGAATATTCTATGGAAGCTTGCCCTTTTCCCGTTTCTAGATGTAATTTCCCTGTGCTCAACTGCTGATGTGCATATTTGTTTTGAGATAGCATAGTGGATAAGGGGCTCAGTATTTTTACGATTTTGTACACCTCAAAGTGATAAATGCATAAGTATTATTTAGCTCCCATTGTTCAGATATCAGGACTTATGATTGATAAAATGCAATGTTTTGAATGCATTGATACTTGATGGAAGCTTACCCTTTTTCCAGCAATACTATTACTATCTATTAAAAACATGCCATGTTATCAACATTCGTTAGTGTTACGCCTATCCCTTGAGAAAATCGTTTTAATTAAATTGACAGAACTCCTGAATCCTGATATTACATGGCTCATGCTTCAGTTTACTTAGTTATTACTTCACCATATTATCAATTTATTATTATGTCGTACTCATATCAGGGATGAATCTGGTCTCCAAAATTTTGGAGTTTTAATAACTTGGTGTCTTACAACATCTAATTTTCTATGTAATATTTGAAATACTATCATGCACTTAATGCCAAAAAGGGATGCTGGTTCCCTGGAGACCAAACGATTCGCATCAATCTCTGCCAAACTTTGTTATACTTTGCAGTCATTTCTCCCCTACTTTTAATGAACCAATCCTCTCTATACAGGTTGTTGTGGCTACTATAGCATTTGGCATGGGAATTGACAAATCAAATGTCAGGAGAATTATTCACTACGGTTTACCGCAGGTTAGTTTGGCCTCCAGTACTTGTGTATTCTCTTCTGAACACTATTTTGCCACATGAGTGTATGCCTCTGTGATAAAGGGATGATTTGTTGTTCTGGTATACACAGAAAAATGTTTTCGTATACTTATTTTAGTTGTTTGTATAAAAACCTAGAAGGGATGATAGTGTTAATGTCAGGCAGAGCAACACATTCAGAGCTTATAAATATGTCTTCCTGCTAAGCTGGAAATTTACAGCCATAGCAATTAAGGGACTACTCATCGAATCAGAACACTGCAGTATGAAAATTGTGGGGGTTGACTGTGGTTAACTTTTTATCTTGGTGTTGTTGATTGGTTAGTGAAACACACTGTTGTGAAAAAACGTAGTGCCAGGTCGGATCACTGACTTAGTAATCTATTATCACACAGAATCACTATGGTTTAATTAGTGTCTTTCACTATAGTTCAAATACATCCAAGTTGGGTAACCGTTGCTTGTGTTTATTCCTTGTGTCTGAGCTGTCTGGCCCTTACTGATCCAGAGTTTGGAAGCGTATTATCAAGAAGCTGGTCGTGCTGGCAGAGATGGAAAGCTGTCAGATTGCAGTGAGTTCTTATACCCCAGATTTGTTTACATGTCATTTGACTCATTTCTAGACTTACTGAAGAAAATGATGAATCATATGTTAATTAGAGAGTTATATGTATCGTTATGCTTACCTGCAACTAGTTTAGAAAACTGGGTTGGTGAGTGAGCCGATATGCAGTCGATTCACAACTTGGTTGTTCGATTGGTGGTTCAGCTGGTCCGAGTGTGTCAAATCCTGACTTTTTATGGGCCTGAATCTATTTTACGAAGCAAAGGATGTCACAATGTTATAAAGTAAGAATATGTTTATGCAAAATAGTGGGGTGCCATGGGGGGTAGTGGTGCACCCTCATCCAACCGTTGGATGTACTATAGGGATCACAAGATTGGTTCTAACGCAAACGGCAAATCTTCATGGCGTCACACCGAGAGCACGAAAATCATGCATGTTGATTCCTCTTTCTCTCTCCTACCCATCTCCTTTAGACAATTCTACACTCATGACATGAAATGTTGCATGGCTGGACCTAGTGCTTTAAGGAATTCAAGCGAGTGGGGGAATTGTCTAGGGGAATTCCTCTATCTCTTTCCTATCCATCTCCTATAGACATTTCCAAACACTATGGCCTTCTTTTTATTCTTTCTCGTGTCTATATTGTTTTTCGCTGCAGCACGGAAAGAAGCACATCTGTTTGTGATTTTATTTTCCTGCCATGCTACTATATCAATCTATCGTAGGATCAAGGATTTATGCATAATTTGAGCACGCTTTTTTTCCATGCTGTTTTTAGTGGATTTCGAGCTGAGCTGATACTGGATTCGTGAGTTGCATTGGTTCACCTTATGTGAATGGAAAAATATGAATCTCATTCAGCCTTTCAGTTGAACAAAAAGTACAATTTCTCTGTCAGGTATAGTACACTCTGTAATAATTATGCAGCAGGTTCCAATAAGCGGCCACCGTGACTTACTTACTTAATTAGTTCATGATTAGTTCAGGCAATAATACGGTACGGTTCACCAGAAAAACACAATAAACTGCTTCGGTTGCCGAGCTAATAGATAGACAATTTTTTATTTGCCGAGCTAATAGATAGACAAATTTTCATTTGCCTACAGTTTCCCAGCTTTTTGCAAAAAAAAAAATGAACCACCACCCATATTTTCTTGCACATGAATTGTTTTTAGTCCCCAACAATTTCGACCAGTTAAAAAACAAGAAGAAAAAAAACCACCACCACTACGTTTTGAAAAAAGGATGCAACCGAAGCGATCACCTTTCCAACTTGGGAATTGTCTAAAAAGTAAAAGGTGATCACATAGGAATTGTTGTGTATGATGCTGAAGGACAACCGCATCCATTTCCAACTTGGGAATTGTCTAAAAAGGTGTGTCCACCTAGCAAGATTCAGACTAGAATGTTTCCACTTCTGAATTATGTCCAGTGTTTTTCTGGACGGCAACACATGCAAAAGAGGTGGAGAGAAATAGACGGAAAACTTTCGCCGTTGCATGCATAGACGGCTCTTCCAAACATGGATTCATCAAGAGAGTACATGTGCGCTTTATCCAACGGCGGCCACCACATGCACCACTACCCCCTGGGCACCAAATCCGCATTGATATGTTTATTTAGAGTTTGTCTAAATTAATCTAAATGTTTCCAGTTTAAAAGAGAAACGATTTTTTATTTCCGATACTTTCTAGCACTGTAAAATCCTTTGCTTTGAAAACACAATCAGGCCCAAAAATTGTAAGGATGTTGCAGATTCTTATTAAAATTATCGAATTAACTTGATTTTGAGATGATATGCAAAACAAGTACCTAATATCTGTTTTCTAGCTCTCATGGCATGAAAACCATTCTAACCCAGTTGCTTTGGGCCTACATTGTGCGCGGGGGGAGCCCCAGCAAGTCGGGCTTTGATTCAGTATGCCATTGCGTCCAAAACATTATTTCTCCAAAAAAAAAATCCTGTCCGGTCTTGTTAGCTAATTAGACTGGAACAGGCTCTGGTTCAGTTGTTTTAATTGAACCATTGACCTAGTCTAGTTTTTTTTAAATGTGAATGCAAATTGGAACAACTCAAGATGAAGTCTTCAGGCGTCACATTATAATTGCCAACTGACCTCTTAAGCAAAGGCCTCAATGCTTTGTTGCTGGTTCAGTGGTTTGCACCGTAACTCCATAAGCCACTAAATACTGGTCAAAATAACGATTCTTAAGTTTGAATGTCTTACAGTCAATTTCGTACTGATACTCAAGTCTGAAGGTACTAGGATAATTAGCTATGCTAGACTATTTTTTGTTCAGCATTTCCCATTCAATTTTCATGTTATGGGGTTGCACTTGCTTGCTAAATGACATGTAGGCCTCGTAGAGGTATCCTTGAATCCCTCGGCATGATTGCATCATAGTGCTAGCCACTAGCCACGGCACAGGGGCGTAGGTAAGAGATACTATAGGAAGGTTAGTTTATTTCGAGCTTAGTCATGACACATTTGGTACTCATATCCTTGGATGGACTATGATGCCTATAAGGAAACTGAACCTATCTTTAATTTGAAATTGAACTATCTTTCAATGTAACTACTAATTATCCCAGGAAAGTTGACCAATATTCCGTGAAACAGATAGCTTGGTTAGAATAAAGCTTTCATAATACTTTCTTCATGATATTAGTACAGGTCAACACCTACTGTTTGTTCCTGTTACAGTTCCAGCTTGAATAGTACCTAGGCCTTAGTGAACATGACTGATAATGCACCTGAGACAATTTTGGATTTCGGGTTTACGAAGTAAGTACTACAGGGCTATATTCTGGAATATGTTTTCCTGTTGTTGAATAGCAGAACATAATAATTGTCAGTATATTTTAGTGGACCCTCATGCCAAATGCTTATTGTTCTGTCTTTGTCGAATATGAAGTACATACTGGATGCCAAAGCTTTTGGTACTAGGCACTACTTTATCCTTAGTTATGAAGCTTCCTCTCTGCACAATTTCACTTGGTTCTTTTTTTAAGGGACAATTTCACTTGTTTCTTATACATTGTTTACCGGCAGCTCTATATTGTAATTTTATGAGAACACCGACACTGCTTCCTAACAAAAGAAGTGATGAACAGACAAGGGCAGCATACAGAATGCTACGGGATTGCTTTCAGTATGTCTCAGAACCCTAAATTCAAACCCTGGTGATGACTTAACAGTTAACACGTACATCGATTCATTCTCGTGCAAGTAAGATTGGTTAATGGCTATGTATATTTTTTTTATTGCAGCTATGCTTTGAACACTTCAACATGTAGAGCCAAAATACTAGTAAAGTACTTCGGCGAGGATTTTGGTCCTGACGGATGCCAAATGTACATCTCTACTTTCTCTATGTATCTTCTCCTACTCTTTCAATTCGAGGATCCAGAGAGGTGTTTTCATAGTAATCTCCGAATATTTTCGATTTCATTTTTCGTGCTCATTCCACTTTCGTTGGTCTTTAGTGGCACTATGTATAATTTCAAAAGAAAACACAATAAGATACTGACTGTATGCTGTCCAGACTGGCAACCATTCTCTTAATGAAAACAAGTTCGACAACTACTATTTTCCTTGACTGTGACATGTGGGGCTTAAGCTCAGATATCAGTGATTAGACAGGTCTATTTAAAACTTCATTTTTACCCGTGGGATGAATAAAATTTCCCGTTTATAACTTTATTGCGCCCAGCCTAGTATTTCTGTGAGTGCCTCTCTGACTCGCTTTTCATCTCAGGTGTGACATCTGTATTAATGGCCCTCCTCAAATGCATGATTTCAAGGAAGAAGCATTCGTTTTCATGAATGTGCTCCAAGCTCAAACTGTGAGTTCTTTAAGTTCAGTTGACCATGTCTTCATATCCTATTCCAGTGCTGAACCGCTGATAATGTGATGCCTATTACAATTGTATCCGCCCTCCACTATTTGAGTAACTATGTTATTTCTACGTTTGCAATAAACGAAAGCACATATATGAACAAATTATGCATAATTTAGTAATTTACCACAGATCCTATAATCCGTTTGTACTGAGGTAGTGTTGGGGCGTTTCCCCCCAAATCTGGGTCTTGAATAGAGAAAAGTGCTTTTCCTTCATAAACTCACTTCAACGAGATACTAGAGTTCATTTTGTTGTTATAACTGGTTTGTAAATTAGTTTGGTGGTGCCATATTTCAATTCTGTTTAAGAAAACTTCCATGCAATGATTTATTCACATATAGTTTATAGGTAGCCTTGTTACTTAACTTTTGATATACAGGCAAATGTTATAATTTTAAGATGCAAGAATGTCCACGTTTCTCTTTTTTTTCTTTGCATGGCTTACCTGCAGTTCCTTCCGATGTGATAATTGATATCCCTGAATAGCAAATGTTATAGGATAAGGAATTGAGACAGTTTTGGCTCTGCTATGGATTTCTGTTTATATTGTGTAGTACCTTTGGACGTTTGATATTCTGTAGTAATCTGTAACATACATCCATGGACAGGCAACCGAAGGTATGAATTATAACAGTACAGACTGTTACAGATCTGGAATGCGGAATTTTGCGGAGATAGTCAGTTATATAAGAGACAAGGTTTGTTTTCTCATGCATTTCGTCATCTATCATTTCTAGATTTTTACAAGTGGGAGAAGTAAACTGAGACTTCTATGCCTTAAGCATCGTGCAATTCCGAAACATATGTACTTCAGTTATCATTTTACTTACCAGTTTCAGTCCTAGAATCTGGTCTTACGATTGATATTTAGTTTTAGTTTCCTAGGTTTGTCATGACGGACAAGATATGGTGGCAAGGTCTTGCTCGTATTTTAGAGGACATGGGATACATACAAGAAGCAGCTGAAATTGTAAGCAGTTCTCGTCAGTAATCTGATGCAGTAGTAATTTATTGCAGTTGTAAATAGTGCAATGCTTACATGATGATGATGTCTCCCCTACTCATTCCTAAAAAACAAATTGATGTTGCAGCGGCATTGTGCCTCAGTTTTTTTTGATTTCGCGTATTTGCATGACGGATAAACTAAGATTGAAGTAGGAATAGTGAATGGTTCATTTGACGTGATGTTGAACTAAGGGTTGAGAAGTATTTCTGTGCTCTTTTTCAGTCGTTGCACAAGCTTTGTCTGCACACTTTGTTCTATATTTTTCCCTTCAGCCCTTCACTACGAAATTCAGTATCGAATTATGCTGCATGAATGCTGTTCTTAAGATGCAAGGAATATAAATGACAGTGCAGTAATATATGCAGAATTTATTGTGGTTTAACACCCGCATTACTTATTGAAAGAGGATATCATCCTTCTCCGTCGTGTCACAGTTTATTGGTAGACATTAGTCTCCTTTTATAACAACTGATCAACCGACCCTCTTGCAGCCTCGTGTTATAACCCAGCATCCAGAACCAACAAGAGCTGGATTAAATTTTCTGAGTTCACAAGCGGAGGAGGAAGGCTTGTACGCATACCCTGATGCTGCTACGTTACTGGCGATGACTAACCCAAAGTCCGTGTCTTCCTCTGCGGAGTGGGGCAGGGGTTGGGCAGATCCTGAGATACGCCGCCAGCGCCTCGCTGGCAAGACGGGAAGAAGGAAGAGGAAGAGGTGTTCTCGCAAGCAGCCCACGGGTTTTACCACTGCAAAAGAGAGGCTATCAGCGATACTCTCCAAGTCGAAGCGCAGAAGGTAATAGGAGGAGCGATGAGACCATGAGATGACATAAGTATTCTTGTGACCTTGAAATGAAATAGACGCCTACTACAGCATAGTTCCATTCTGATTGCAGTTTCTCCGGTAGCAGTACACAGGCTGAGGCTGCTCAATTAAGCAAAATCATTATTAATACTGTAATGCTTGTTTTTTTTTTCAAGAACCCCACGAAAGTGGCAGAAAGCTCCTGCATTTACATATCTTAGAATATAGTTGCCTGATGTAATATTTTATGTAATGCTGGTTTGAAGATCAGTTGCGTTGCGTTTGTTATTGTTTTGGAGAAGAGATGCTTACTTATCCGTTTAGGTTTCTATCTTTTGTACCGCTTATTAGTATTGACTGTTACTTCTGGTCGGAAATGATTGACATAGATTTGTCTAAATACGGATGTATCTACAAATTAAATTAGATATATCTGTATTTAGACAAATATGTGTCAATAATTTTTAATCGGATGGAGTATTAATTTTGTATAATTCGTCACTAATTTTGCAGTCCGTGCTCAATCTGAGCATTGAGTTAGGCACTTTGGTTCCTAGGAACACGGAACATGAAAAGTGTTTCCCACCTCATCTGTTCTTTTTGTCTTGGCAAGTCAACAAAACGTCTTATAAAGAGAGATGGAAGGTGTACAACCCAATCTGATTTCATCTGCGTCAAAGTTTGTTTGATTCTATCATAGAAAGCTTAGTGGATTTCGAAAAGAAGGCCCGAGTGGATGTTAGTTTTTTTTAGTGCAAAGGACTACTTCAAAAAAATCTATGAAATCAAATAACTACCATAAGACAATTTTCTCTCCAAATTCATATGTAATGTTTTTGAATCAAAGAGGCATTGAGAAGCTGTTGACAAGAATTTCTTCAACTGTAGCGTATAATCATGTGAGAAGTACAGGTCCAGAAATTATTGCCTATATACTACTACTCATAACTACGTCAACCGTAGAATTTCTTCAACTGTTGTATAATCATGTGACGTGAGTGAGTCTAGAGGAGTACTCAGTACTGTACATGCTACGGCTGATTCACGGAACAGTGAAGCCGTCTCGTCCTCTGTTCTCACATCAAATCCAGGGGGTATCGTCAAACTAGGATTCGTCCATTTCCCAGCTCTGTTTCTCGGTTGGTCGACACGTAGCGGCAAACGGGAACTTCTTCTCCGTCATGAATGGCCATGATAGCTCCAACTGTCTGGAAGAACGTGACCGGAGGTGACTCTGCTCGTACAATGCTGCTGTCATAGGTACACGGATGGTAAACACCTACATGTGGCGCCTGCCAGTTTACGATAAGCCTCCCAAGGGTTCGCCCGTGGTTTAGGGTCGTTGCCTAATTTTGGTGTGGGTTTCCTATATGCATCCTCTTGGCAATCATTGGCCGAACATTAGGCAGAGAACCTTTCTTGGACGGCACAGACTCTAGGTCTAATGTGGTTCAAATAATGGTATTCACATTTGCAAATGCGAATAGCATCTCCACATGCACCCAAATCCGTGTAAGTCACGCCCAATGGAGGCCCAATTGACGCCGCCGTCGCTACCGTCATCGAGCACCACGTAGGTGGAGGAGGCATGGCCCGTGGAGGCCGCGTCTTGGTGCTGCAGGAGGCGCCGCCGGAGGAGTACGAGGCTGGCGTTGCCACCAAGGTTGAGAGGCAAATTGTGATGGTAGTGTGGTGCTGCAAATGGAGGCACTGTTGCTATGTAGGAGAGGCTTTATACAGTGGTGGCGTTGTTCTATATATGCACCCTGACGAAAACATTTCGTTTGTGTTGATGATGCTCTTTGCTCCGGGTTATATGCTTTGAAATTGAACTTGAATTCCAAACACCGTGGATTTATAATGTTCCTATTTATGTGTGACACGATGATGAAGTGTTTAATTATCATACTTTTGTGTTAGCTAATTTGGGTGATACAGGCAATGTGTACGATGTAGAAATAGTAGAGAAGCAAATGCTCAAAATATGCATTGACAAAATTTCTCTACTCAGTATAAGGCATAATACCTTTTTCTTTTTCTTTTGCAAATGTATAAGGCATAATACCTATCTCCACCTGAATAACAAAATGAGTGAATCCAAACCTATTTCGTACATAGATTCACTTTTTTAAATATGTATGTGGTCAAAATGTAATAAATACCTCGTGTGCCCTATAAAAGTGAAGGAGGGAGTATTTTCTGTTGGAGAGTGAAAGCAACAAAGAAGCAACTCACGATCTCTATGAAGAGTCGAGAGAGGAACATTCCATCCGGCGACAACACTTGGGTAGCCCGTTCGAACACGACGCAACGGACACGGCACAAGCCAGCAAGCACCTAACATCATGTGCACCGTCAGCGTCTATCTATAATCGCCCCAAGATTGAAAAAGAGTAATAAAAGAGAGCAGGATAAGCAACAATGAGGAAAAAGCTGGAGGCGTCGATGATGTTTTCGTGAAGGCAGGCCTGAAAAAGGCTTTCTGGCCCACCGCGTCAGTCAGTGCCACCAAAGCCGAGAAAGGCAAAGGAGCAGGCCCGAGGCTGACGTCACGAGGGTACTTCGGTAATCTGCGGAGGCAAATGATTTGGTCAATCGGATCTGGACACCCGGGCCCGCACTCATATCCTCACACATCATACGACGCACGCACTCCCTCTCTGCTTTCCCTTTTCTTCTTTGTCTCGCCATTTTGTGAACGGATGAACTCAAAAGAAAGAAAATAAATGAAATTTGATTGTGAACATTTCAAAATCTTCAGCTTGAGATTCATGCGAGAAGGAAAGGTGAAGTGAGAAAAGGGGAATAAGTGATAGGCATCATGGGACGTGATGAGATGATGCATGCATTGCACAGCCCACAACAGGAGCAGGAGCTGGAGCAGGAGATGATATGTGATGAGGTTGCAGCGTACCCGAGCCGCTGGTGTGCTGGCTCCCTGTAGCGCCTTTTGCCGGCCAAGAGAAAAATGGGAGAAGAGGAGGGACCTCTCATGGAAAGAGCACTGCTGTAGCAGCAGGCCGGATGACATCTACTACTACGACTTCAATAGTTTCATCATCGTCTCTGTTGAGGATCTGAATGACTTATGACTACCGATGGTTTAGGGATTAGGGTTGGGGAATGTTTGTGAGAATGATTCAGACTTTTATGGGGAACATAATGGAGGTTTGTGGAGGGTTTACAGAGAGTGTAATGGGGTCAACATGATGATAATGAGTGCTACCATTTTAAGTTTTTCTGTTAAAGACGATTCTCTATGGTCATGGAGTTTGCATCGACTGTCCTGGCTGAGTTCCCGTGCCTAGAATATGAACTTGTGCGTATTGTAAAATATGGTTTCGGATTTTTGTAAATAAATACGGAGCACTAGACCTTGGGAGCCAAAAAAGATTTTTGGTCTATTTTGCACTTGCATATCTGTAAAATTCTTGTGTTTTTCAACCTTATGATTTGTTCTATGTTTTTCCTTTACTCAATTCCTTTGAACCAAATGGATGAATAGTGTTCGCATAGAAATTTTTCCTGTTCCTCCATTTTTTGCTTTGAACCAAACAAGCCCTACAAAAGAGTTTGTAGTGGATGTCCAAACCTATGGAATTGGGGCATAGGAATCCAACACATAAGATTTTGGCACGCCATTCCTTTGAACCAAGGCAATCCATAGGAAACGTTTCCTGAAAACCCTTTCAAATTTCGACTATCCAAACGGGAGTAATTGCATTATATAAGAAAAAAGAAAGAGAGCTACAACGGATCATGGTCTAACTCTCTTGCATGATTTTATCAAGGGTCTGTTATTTTGACGTTCTGGCGTCGGCACACAACATGCAGGATCTCGCTTGCTATGTGCTACACCGGGCCTGTACGACCGCGAGATCAAAGAAGCACTAGTGTATGTTACCGGAAACTGTTAGTAGTAGGACATAGGGTTCATGTACACTTTTAATTCTAGAACTTGACAAAAGCTACATCTTCCAAGTTTGGCCAAGTTGTGAAAAAAGTGGTAGATTCATTTTCGGAAGGAAATGATAGAGACATGCCCATGTGAATTTTGGTTAAAAAGTGCATATATTACGGGAATAGATGTGTGTGTTTTCCTACTAGTAGTTCTAGAAATAAGATGTGCCAATGCCTACGGTATCGCTGGTCCCGTAGTCAAAAAAGCTAGGAGTAAACAGAACTGTAAAAACTCCAAGCTATCCTGGCCTAAACACGTCAATTACCAGCTGTCCTAGCTCAGTTAGTCCTAATGACAGTTAACTGGTTCAGCTAATCAGAGCTCTCGCCATCTCTCTGTCCTCGGCCGGGGTTTGATTCGATTTGATTTGGATCGGGTTTAATGCCTCCATCACTCACGCGGCTCGAAGCTGTTAATTAAGCGGTAGCAGCAGCAGCAGCAGCTGGGGACTCGTGCTGCGTGCGTGCCGCGGTACATATTTTTCACGCCTCTCCAGGTGCTTCTACTGGTAAACAAGTGCTCTGTTTTGTTTTAGCAGTAAGATAATATTACCACTGTCAGAGGGACCAGCAGGGCTTGCTAAGAGATAAGAACGGGGCATGCTTAGGGCATCTCCAGTCGTCCCCCCAGCGCCCCCCCAGGGCCGATTTTAGCGCCGTTTTGGACTGGGAGCGCCGCTTTTCGCCCAGTCGCCCCCCCCCTCCCAGGAGCCCAAATAGCGCCGGATCGGCGGAAATTAGCGCCGGCGTTCCCAGGCCAAACCCAGCCTACCGGGTTCGGCCCGGGGGGTAAAAGCGCGCGTGGGCCAGCGCTGTCGGCGTGATAGCACATATCCCACCCCGCGCCGCTTTCTTTTCCCCATCTCTCGCGTCGCCGCGATGTCGCCGCCGATACCACCCCTCCCCTCCGCCGCATACAACTAGCTAGGAAGTCTCTGCCTTCTCGCCCAATCCTCCGCTGCCGGCCGCCCCTCCTCCCTCCGCCGGCATCTCGCCGCAAAGAAGACTCTCGGGAAGGTTCGTCCCCACCTTGCCTACTAGGTGTTCGGCGATTTGTCCGCCCAACCATGGACTCCAACGACGAGGATCTGCTCGCCGAACTGCTCGACGAGGAAGCCCAGGCCGACATCGACGATGAAGAGCACATGCTCGACAAGGCGAAGCCGCGGCGTGGTGGCTCAAAGCCCGGTCGCCGCAAGAGCAAGCCGAGGCAGCGCTACAAAGGCTACTGCATCCTCTACTCCGACTACTTCGCCGAGCACCCCACGCAGGACGAGGCTGTGTTCCGGCGCCGCTTCAGGATGAAACGGCAATGCTTGCATTGTTGAACTATTTGTCTATGGATTTGTATGTTGAACTATTTGTGTGTGGATTTGTATGTTGAACTATTTGTGTGTTGATTTGTATGCCGAAAGTTTGGCCAAAACTTGGCCGAAAGTTAATGTGCCGGTTGATTTGTATGTTGAAAATTTGGCCGAAAATTGGCCGGCTGGGTTCGGCGACTGGGAAAACGCCGAACCCAGGACGTCAATTTGCGCCGGCGTTCCCCCAGGCCGTCCAAAAAGGCGCCGTTTTTCGGCCTGGGGGGGGCCGAACGGTTGGAGATGCCCTTAGACTAGCCATAGTGGGGAGTATCATACACTACTAGTATCATGCATATGATACTAGTTTATGTTACTACCCAATATAGAGGTAGTAACATATGTGTGGTATCATATAGTAGTGCATTTATTAGGCTATAGACTCATCTTATCTTAAAATCCGCTATGTTACGATATCTACCTATGTTACCACTAGCATCTCTTTCATCATTAATTGCATTGACACGTTAGCATTTTGCCAACATAGCATGCATGATACTAGCTATGATACTCCCACTATGGCTAGTCTTATCGGTGGATGACAGATTAGACATAGGCTAGGGCAAACCTACCGCTTATGAGCACACAGGTTTATCTAGATTATTACTCTAATTCTAATGAGCACAAATCAAGTTCAGCATGTGATTACGTTTCACCCATGTTAGAGCATCTCCACCGGGGGCTTCTAAAGGACCCCAAAGGCCCTTTGGGGGGCCGGACACCAAAAACGCCCACCAACGGCACCCCCAAAGTCTCGCCCCGAGCGATTTTGTGTCCGGCACCCCCAATAGGGCCTCCAAGTTTGGAGGCCCTCCTGGGGGTGCCGGACATCGCCTCGGGCATGTCCCTGACAGAGATGGCCCGCCCGTCATACACACGACGCGCCGCGCCTGTGTTAATGAAGGCGCGCAGGAGGCCGTTCCGCCGCGTGAATGGCGGTCAGTCGCCGGCAGTCTCCCAGGCGATGGGACTGGACGGGAGGCGATGCGACAAGACGGCGGCGGCAGGTCTGCCGGCACGCGTCGCATTAACGCCGGTGACAGCGTGCGCGGCAGTCCACGCGCCGGCGTCGCGGCGTTTCCACGCAACGCATTTACGCCTGCGCGGATGCTCGCACACCGCCCCCTCCTCTGCCCTTAAATCTCCTCTCCCACGGCGCCCTCTCTCCCACGCCGCCCTCTTTTCTCTCCCTCTCCCACATCCTCCGTCGCCCAGTCTCCCACTGCGTCCATGGCGAACAACTGGGAGTCGGGAAGCAGCAGCAGGCGCAGCGGGCGCACGGTCTCCACCGAAGAGGCGTGGGACATGTACCGCTACGGCCTGCTGGTGCCACCGGACGCGCGTCTGCCCACAGGGTGGCGCCCGTCCCCCCACGGCGGCCTCCCTGTGCCGGTGCTGCCGGAGACGCCGGACCAGATCCGGCGCGACATCGCGCGGCGCCGCTCCTGGCTGACCCCGCACGAGCGCACCCTCCCAGAGTACGACGACAACAACCGGGGGCGTGGCTGCGGCGATTCGAGCGCGAGCAGACGGCGGCGCTCGCGTTCTTCGACGGCCCGAGACGGCCGAGGGGCCACAACGCGGAAGGCCGCCACCAGTGGTGGGGCGGCACAGGCCACACTGTGGGCTCCGACATCGCCGCCGCGCGCCAGCTAGGGATGGCACCCGCAGGGTATGGGTAAGGGTGGGGCCACCCCATACCCTTACCCGTCCCCCTCAACCTTGCCCGTCACCCGTACCCATACCCTTCAGCGGGTATAACTTTTTCTCATACCCTTTACCCGACAGGGTAAAAGGGTACCCGCGGGTAAAAATACACGCATTTGCAACACAACAAATTGAGTACAAGATAGTCATAAACAACATCATATAATCATATAACTTTAACCAGCAGCACATACTTAGGAATATCAGCATCCCAATATCGTTCGTGGCATCATGCATCGCATGATTGGAAATAAATAGTAGGTACATTAGGTTATTATTATTGGGAGACACACTTGTCACAGATTTAGAAGGGTATATGGGTACGCGGGTATGGGTTATACGAACCCATACCTGTACCCTCTCTGCCCGAGGGGTACGAGATTTCCCCATTTACATACCCACGGGTATTTTTCGTCCCCAAACCCTTACCCTAATAGGGTTTTTTACCCGCAGGGTACGCGGGTAATGGGTACCCATTGCCATCCCTAGCGCCAGCACGCAAGGACGGGGAACGCCACCCCGTTGCGCCTGCTGTCCGTGCGGCCACGACACCAGGAGGAGGAGGCACCGACATCGTCATCCGCGAACGCCGCGAACCACGGCGTTCGCCACCACGCGGACGGCTCTACCTGCGCCGCCCTAGAGCCAGGACGCCTCCACCTCCCGTGGAGACGATCCCGTACGGGTACGACGTGCCGTCCCCGCTGCGGAACGAGCACGACGGCGACGCGCCGGGGTTCCTGGCCGCCATCGCGGACTCGGTGACCACCATCGAGCGCGACAGCCCCGACTACATGGCCGAGCCTCGTCCTCCTCCGGCGGCGCCTCCTGCAGCCGTGCACCGCGTCGCCATGACGGCGCGTCCACCAGCCACGGGTCCTCCTCCGGCGGCGCCTCCGGCTACATCGTGGTCGACGACGACGACGATGGCAGCGGCAACGGCAGCGACGAGGCCTGGCTGGAGGCCAACTTCTCGGGCTAGGGTTTAGGATACGGCGTCTAGGCCGCCCAAGTTCAAATTCATTCAAACTTTTGTAAAATATAACAAATATGAATGAAATTTGAAATTTTTCAAATTTTCTGCAATCTATTTGAACGCCCCTGAGGTGTTCGACAATTTGCTCGCGATTGGGGGGTGGGCCTTTGAGGAGTACCGCTGTGGGCGGCCTCTAAATGTTGACCAGACACACATTTAGAGGCCCCGGTGGAGATGCTCTTACCGATGAAGATTAACCGCAAAGCCTCTTGTATTTTTACTGATTTATCGAGAGATGCTTGCGTTGAGTGAGACCGATGTTCAAGTTTTCACCAACAGTAAAATGGGGCTATGGGAATAAACTCCTTGAGATTGGGGACTTGACGCGGGAAGCGGGGCCCAGCTAGGGTCAGGTCAAAAAAGGAGAAAGTAAAATTTTCGCTCGTGACGTCTTTTCCTGCATGGTTAATTTTCTGTTTCTTCTTGGGCTCTTCTGTAAAACGGGCGGTAGAAAGTCGTGAGCCCATGCGGCTGTCACATGCGCCCACTCTGCGTGGGGACCACTTTCTAACGCAGCGCCGATGCAATGCGAGGATCTTCTAGCAAAAAAGTGTAGGCAAATAAATGATTGCGGTGACGTTCAGTGGCGGACCTACAGAGTATGCCGGGTGGGCTACGGCATACCCTGCAGCCCAGCCCACATACGTACTAGTATTACACAGCTATACCATCGATTCGAAAGAAGAAAAAAAACTAGCACGCAGCAGTTCGCACGGAATCACCTGCGCCGTGGCTGCGTTGGTCGATCGATCTACTCATCTACAGGATTGTCGCCGTTTGATCGATCGATCGATCATATACACAAGGTTGCTAGCTAAATCATGAATCGTCATTTATTTCTCATCTCTGCTAATTTGTGTGATGCATGCCCAACAAGTACTGCTTATGGGAATCGATCGGTGAGACGGTGAATTGACCCGGCAGCCGGTCAGACTTCACGCCACACGCCGTTCATCCTTCGTCGTCTAGCCGACAGCCACAAACCAAGTAGGTATATCACCGATCATCAGGAATTTACAGAGCGAATACAGGACGATAGGTTGCACGGCAATCTGCAAGTTTTTATGCATCACATATGCGTAGGCCAGACAAGCCAAACAAGTAGTGCAGTAAGTTTTTTATGCATATTTCAGACTATTAGTATGGTTTTGAACTATTTGCATGGTATTTTATGACACTTTTATGCTTGATCTTCCAGTTACATATTACTGTTTTTACATCATTACATATTATGTACTGTTTTATATCATATTACAATGCAAATATATAATTATTTCTTAAATTGGTACATATACTTCATTGAGATGGCCAACAAAAAAATTGTACGGCATACCCAATATTAAAATCCTAGGTCCGCCACCGGTGACGTTGATGTGTGGCTGCTACAATTCATTGCTACCATTTGAATTATTGACAATTATGGAAACAATGGATGACAATGGAAATAATAGGGGAGACATGCATGGCGAACAATTGTCCACGAAAACTTCTGGATTTAAAAACAATGTTAATAAGAAGCAAGGACTGTTCACACGAAAGAAAGAGAACTATATAAATAAATAAAATGAACTATTGTACAAAATGTATAACAAGATAATGGGGCACAATAAACATAAAAACAACGACATATATGTCTCAAACTTTATCCTTACCTCCCTGGTATATAGGTCATCACAAGAACATATTACGTCAAAGTATGTTATCACCTTTATGAAAATGAGGAGGGGAATGACAAGAGGTGCACATAAACATATTGGAATGTGAATGTTGCTTATATATGACGATAGCCATGTTTTATCTACAAAATAACATGATAATCATATGACTGACATGTTCCAGCCATCATAGTGCCATACTATCTCCACAACAATGTTTATGTATGGCCGTAACAAATATTTTTAGAATATCTGAAAATGTTTCTTCCTACTATGATAATGATATTTATGCAATAACGGATGCGGCAAGGGTTAGGAGTACAAAATAGTAGTACATTGTTACAAAAGATAGCACGAAAACGACGAAGTGCGGAAAGATCAAACCAACGGGGACACGAGATTTAACGTGGAAAAACCTCTCCAAACAAAGGAGAGGAAAAAACCAAGGACGCCAGCCAACAATACTTCACTATATCGGGGTGAGGTTACGAACTCCGTGGGTTTACAATGTGTGGCTTACCCCAACCGGCGGCTTACAAGATGTATTTATAGTGGACAAACCCTAAGTCGGCTGCAGTCCGACCCGGAAACGATCCGTACCGTCCATTATCAGTACATACGAATTTGGATCACCAGAAAACAACATGCATACGTTGTCACCTCACCATTGTACGTGACTTGTGTCTTTGCCATTTGATAACATTTTGTCATGAAATTGTATCACATACAATATGTATGTGGCTAAAAGAATAATATTATAAAAATCTTCTAGACGAGTGTCTTACTGAGGTTGTATACTTGGCTGAACTTTTTTGCTTGTTAATATTAACCGAGTGTGACGAGTTTGAGCTATAGCGTGTTATCTTTCTCTAGCCACTACACATTGCATCCACCACATAAATGTCTCCACAAACAATCTGATTTCCAAAATCCCCAAATGCCCTAGCTGAAAGAAGAGCCACCGATGGACAGATAGCAGCCGAGCAGTAGTGAGTGGCCACAACCATCAACGGCTCATGAGTTCACTTTTTTCCTCTCTCGAAACCTCCTGACCTTGCCACCGTTGAGAGTCGCTCGAGAGAGACCGGGCCATCCCGATGCCCTCCCTGGCGACGTCGCCGACGGGTGCAGGCTAAGGAGCGGCGCCGGATCTGTAAATAGCGGTAGATCTAGTATGTCTAGTAGCTGTAGTGTTGTCTGGCGAGATGCCGTGTTTCAGCTTCATGCTGGGAGGATGGCGCTGGAGTCCCTGGGCCGGATCTGGCGCCGCCTGGCTGCCATCTTCCTCGACGCGGAGCTCCGGTGGTGGGAGCCACAGGCGGCGGGGCAGGAGGTGTCGGGCTACTCCATAAATAAGGCTTGTTGGGGCAGGTCGAGCTTGGATGCGGATGAAGCCTCGTGGTTTTCTTCAGGCCGTCATGGAGGCGGAAGGGAGAAGAAGCGGGTGAATATTCGCGACGGGATCTCGAGATGCCTTGGAGTTGGGATGCTGCAGAAGAAAGGTGAGCACTCTCGGTGGCCCTCGTTCTGGCGACCGACTATGATGACCAGAAGGTGGTCTATTTCGAAGCTGGCGATGATGGCCGATGCTTCTTCAACCTCCGTGTGGAGGCCCCTCATCGAGCTCGCGATGGCGACTCCCTTCCTCTCGGTTCCAAGTGGTTTCGTCCCCGGCGCCGGCGAGGTTGGCCGTGGTTTGAGCCCGTATCTCTCCGGCAGGTGCAGAGGACCCGATTGCTTTTCTCTGTTTTCCTTTAGGGTCTTTCTTGTAAAACTTAGGGACTGTGTTGTAATTTCTCCATACTCTGGGGTCCCTGATGTAATTTGTACCTGTACTGCCGATAATTAATATAGCATCCAGGCCCTTCGGGGCCGCTCCAGGTGCCGGTCAAAAAAAGAAAGAAGAGCCACCCTCCTACCACCGGTCGCATCACTGTGCATTCCCTCACCCTGCTCACTCCTAGCTCACCATACAAAACAAGAGGATTTATAACATAGAAAATCCATGCTGTTTTCCCTCCCCATTTTTAAATCACAAAAAATGGTAAACGAAAATATAATTTCCTCCCTCCCTCTCCAGTGAAACCAAAGGGCAACAACACTACTCACCTCTCTACTAGTATCTCCAAAGAAAATCAGAGCAAGATAATATAATCCATCTCTCTCTCACTCTAATTATTTCGAATAAAATAAAGAAAAGCAAGAGAGAGAGAGAGTAGAGAGAGCAGAAGACCCGGTGGGCAGAGCAGAGCCAGAGCAAGAACTCGAGAGAGGAGTCTCCAGCCAGATGCTCTCCTCCTCCTCCTCCCCCCACCGCCGCCTCCCGCCCGGCGGCAGCTAGCCGATGGGCCGCGGCGCGCCGCCGTGGCACTCGCTCCCGGACGAGGTCTGGGAGCACGCTTCTCCTTCCTCCCTTCCCACGCCGACGCCGACCGCGGCGCCGCCGCCTGCGTCTGCCACGGCTGGCTGCGCGCCGAGCGCCGGTCCCGCCGCCGCCTCACCGTGCCCAACTGCTACGCCACGGCCCCGCGCGACGCCGTCGACCGCTTCCCCGCCGTCCGCGCCGCCGAGGTCAAGGGCAAGCCGCACTTCGCCGACTTCGGCCTCCTGCCGCCCACCTGGGGCGCCTACGCGCTGCCCTGGGTCGCCGCCGCCGCCGACGGCTGGCCGCTGCTCGAGGAGCTCAGCTTCAAGCGCATGGTCGTCACCGACGAGTGCCTCGAGATGATCGCGTCGTCATTCAGGAACTTCCAGGCCCTGCGACTCCACTCCTGCGAGGGGTTCACCACCGCCGGCCTCGCAGCCATTACCGAAGGATGCAGGTGAGCCCTCCACTTTTGCGTTCAAGATTTGAGCTTTCGTGTGCTTCATTTGCTCGCTATTTGAAATGGATGCCTGTTTCTGTCAAGATTTGATCTATTCGAGTTTGAAACTTTTAGCTGGTATATTGCTGCGATCTGGAGTTGGTTTTTCTCCTGATGACCGAAGTGTGTGTTCTCGTGCTAACTTGGGAAGATTTGCCTCGTATTTTCTCTGTGGGTGATTGGATTGTGAGAGCATAATCGCTCATGGATGGATCTGTGGGATTGACAGAAGAGATATATATCTATTTGCTTGGCAATGATGGATGCATCCCCTTTTCTCTTTTTGCCAAAAGGGTGGAATTATTTCAGTCTTAACTAGAACCAATTAGATGCACCTTTACTTATAAAAATGTATTTTCCCACATCATGAGGCACCGGATCTCACTTGAATTATTCTCCTTTCTAGTTTCACTTACAGTCAAGTGCGGTTTCGGACTTCCCCTCCTGATTTGAGCTTCTATGTTCTAAAGACGCAGATCTTTTGTAGGAGTGTGTTTTTGACATGTAGTTTCCCATTCTTTTCCCCTTTTGTGGGGTTCTCAAGGTTTCTTTAACTATTATCTATCTTGTAATGGGAACATGTGACATTTCTCCAATGCTCGTAATGAACAAGGAAATTTGCTCTAGTCTAGTAGTGTGATTAGTTGAGCTTGCTGGAATCTCTGAGAAAAGAATCAGGCGTTGATCGGATCCTACCTTTGAAAACTTGCAGGATTTGGTACTTAGGTATTTCGATAGTGAGCCATTTGTTTAGTATTTTAACGTGCCTAACCAGTACTATTCCTTTCGTTTTGAGTGATAGGAAATAGTTAAGGTGCAAAGAAAGGCTAGCGAGGTTTGATCAATCTTAGGCACTGTTATATTCTGTGCAAACTTAGAAGAGAGCGTGACATAACTTAATCTGCATTGGTTTTACTGTATAATGTCATGTATGCAGATGCAACAATAGATCATTAGATTGAACCACTGTGATACATATTTTTGTAGCTCTTACTCGTACTCTTTATGGTTGTGAAAGAGAGTACATACATATAAACCCTTACCATACTAAAAACAAGAGGTACATTCACTTGTGGGTCATTATGTTGATTCTTGGACCTAGTTTTGGGTAGTTCTTGAGTTTTTTTCCCTCATGTTATTGCCCTTAAAGATGTTAACTACATACATGGGTCCGTGCAGTTTTTATCATTTGGGTTGATATGACATGGTAATGAAATGTTGTTTTGGTTCTGTATTAGGTGAATTTTGGATGTGTAGATTCAACATTTATTTGATTTTTAAACAATGAACCTAATTATCTAGCTCTGGATGAAGTTGACACTAACATTATTGAATCCAAGTTGAGTAGTGTATATTATTTTGCTTGAAGAACTTATGTTATGGTTCAAGGTAGTTGGGTGTGATGAGTGGGACCTAGCTCTAGATCCAATTTATAGCAGTCTTGTTAGCTCTAAACTGATCATATCCTGAGGCGGCAAATAATTGAGATCTTAGCAAGTGTCCTTGTCGGCCCAGAAAAGACCGATGACTATCATTGTTGTGCATCTAAAGTATGTTCTTGGAGTGCCGCCTGATAATCATGGAGACCCTAGGTGTTATATGCTACTGAAATTGATGCGTCTTACTGAAGATCACATTTTTTTACCAGTGCGAAGTATCGAGTTTGTTTCTGTTGTTATCTTTTGCATTGTTCATCTTGCTGCTGTGGCTGGCATGAATCTTTTGATCTAGTGTGCTTGAGAATATCTGAAAGAACATTACAATAGTGGAATAGGTGCTGTAATTGCAGAGCAAACCTCTTATGCTGAGGACTGATTTCTGTCAATGTTGCTTTATACTGGTCGTTCCTGCGAAGCACCTCAGTTTGTAAATAATACAACTGCTTCGATAAGGTACACTAAATAATTGCAAATGTCAACTTTTAAGCTATGTAAACATAAATTACTTGGCAGTTGGCACAGGACACTGATGTAATAGTGAAAACATGAAAAAAGATAAGTTAAACCCTGGAAATGAAGAAATAGATTAGTTAGTGATATTTTTATTTGCTGTCTCCATTTGCATGATCATCATTTTGGTAATGCATTGCCAAGTGTACCTGCAGTTGTTATTTTTCTCATAAATCTCCGTTCCTTCTGTCAAATACTCATATGGACTATGTTTCTCAAGTGTAGTGCAGGTAGTGGACTAATGGGCTCTCTTGTTCTGCTTTCTAATCTGTGTGTACTCTCCATGCTGCAGAAATTTAAGAGAACTTGACCTGCAAGAGAACTACATTGATGATTGTTCAAGTCATTGGCTCAGCAACTTTCCAGAATCATTTACTTCTCTGGAAACTCTGAATTTTTCATGCTTGCACGGGGAGGTCAATTTCAGTGTACTTGAGAGGCTAGTAAGCAGATGCCGCAACCTGAAGACTCTAAAGCTCAACAATGCTATCCCTCTTGACAAGGTTGCTAGCCTACTTCATAAGGCTCCGCAAATAATAGAACTCGGAACTGGCAAGTTCTCTGCTGACTATCATCCAGATCTTTTTGCGAAGGTTGAAGCGGCATTTGCAGGTTGTAAAAGCCTGAGAAGGCTTTCTGGGACTTGGGATGCTGTTCCAGATTACCTGCCATCATTCTATTGTGTGTGTGAAGGTCTCACATCTCTTAATCTTAGTTATGCTACTGTGCAAGGCCCTGAGCTCATAAAATTTATTAGGAGATGCAAGAATCTGCTGCAATTATGGGTATGCATCTCTTCCTTTTAGTAGATATGAACTTGAATTATGATCTTAATCCAACTGTTAAATGTGTTGCTCTTTGTGCGTTTTCTTCTTCTAAAAATTCATTCTGTGATTTTCAGGTGATGGACCTCATTGAGGACCATGGTCTATCTGTTGTGGCATCCAGTTGCAGTAAACTGCAAGAGTTGCGGGTCTTTCCTTCTGATCCTTTTGGTCATAATGGCGGGCAGGTTTTCTTGACAGAAAGAGGTCTTGTTGATGTTTCTGCCAGTTGTCCTATGTTGGAGTCAGTTCTCTACTTCTGCAGCCGGATGACGAACGAGGCCCTTATTACGATTGCAAAGAACCGTCCAAACTTCACTTGCTTCCGCTTAGCCCTCCTTGAGCCCCGTTCTCCGGATTACATCACACGACAGTCTCTTGATGCTGGTTTCAGTGCCATTGTGGAATCATGCAAGGGCCTTAGGCGGCTCTCCATGTCTGGTCTTCTCACAGATCTTGTGTTCAAATCAATTGGTGAACATGCTGACCGTCTTGAGATGCTTTCGCTCGCCTTTGCTGGTGACAGTGATATGGGCCTGAATTACATCCTCTCAGGCTGCAAGAGCCTGAAAAAGCTGGAGATCAGGGACTGCCCATTTGGGGATAGGGCGTTGCTGGCAAATGCTGCCAAGCTGGAGACAATGCGATCCCTTTGGATGAACTCGTGCTCGTTGACCGTGGGCGCATGCCGACTGCTTGCACTCAAGATGCCTGGCCTTACTGTGGAGATAATAAACGATCCTGGAGAGACATGTCCGGTGGAGTCACTTCCGTTTGAAAGCCCTGTCGAGAAATTGTATATCTATCGGACTCTTGCTGGTCCAAGATCTGACACACCAGACTGCGTCCAGATTGTTGAGGGGTGACAAGTGTTATGGGGGTACATTGGATATTCATTTCCAATCTCAGTTAGTACCTTCATCGCCTTTCTAGCATAACATAGATTTTTTTCCATCAACTAGAAAGGCCAGTGGTTGGATAAAGCTATGGTGAGATCTGGACTCGCCAAGCGTGGGATGAGACTCTGAGGCCTTTTCAGGTGTTAATAACTGTAGGAGGCTTGGTGGATTACAGAAAAAATACTAGATAGCGTCATGAGAAAACCTTGGTTTGTTTTCTTTAGCGTGTTTAGTTCTTTTATGTGTAAAAATTATGGCACCATTTTAATCTTGTAATGTACTTTACTGTACTGCTGGATAAACTGTACCTGGAGCTGAGTTTGTCACCCCTACTTTTTTTGTGGTCTTTCCTCTGTGATCATGTGTTGTTCTGGATGCTAAATAATTTTGGCATGTATTCACTGTGCTGAATAATCTGGTGTTCACTTTGTTCCATTCACTCACTGGCCTTCGGTCTATGTATCCTCTGAACCTGAGAGACATGTTTTCAAACTATAGCAGTTATCATGGAAGCCCATAATTGCCCCTTGATTGTTACATCTGGGTGTTCTTTACTGCCATGTGGAATGTTGGCAACATATGGATGGACTCATCATGTCAGGAAGGTGAAACTTAGCAGACGATGATTTTAACTTTCTGACCTACTCTGTAGATGCTAAATAAACTGAGGTTTATCTACATATAGATTGGATGTCTCATTTGATCTGATCTTTTGCATCGGAGTTTTCATCCATCTAGTTTTCTACGAGAAATATCTGCAGCTCACAGTTACTTGATGCAAAGGGATGAATTGCAATTGAGCTATTCCAGCAAGAAGTGTCAACCTATCCCACATTAAGTAATGAACAGTACCATCGGGTTGTACTTCTTGCTAGGAGTACAAGCCAACGTCGCCTGCCGGCTAATGGCCATCAAAACCCAACGTCCTCCTAAATAGTTAAATTAATGACCAGTCATTTACTCATCTGATCATCAAGATTTAGCTATCAGCATGTTTACCTAGTTGGATTTAAACAGGACTTGATCACAAAGAGTATCACAGCTGTCATCTACTCTTTGTGATTGCTAGGAGTATGCAACTTGACCTCAATTTATTTCTGCAATCAAAATGTGTCCAGAGAAATCAGAAGGCATCTTTCATGCGTAAGCAGTGACAATGTGTGTGTACCAGACTAACAGTACTTGGATTCTTCAGCAGAGTTGTATTTATGTAAGACCTGGGTTTCCCATGCCAATCCTCTGTACATTTTTCCATTAACAGAAGGAAAGTTGCAATGCACATTCGTTAACCATGCCCGAAATCTAACACAACACCCGGCTTAACAACAAAATCTTACACGTGCCCTGACTTATCAATATCAAATAAATGAATACTTCATTATAGTAATTGAACCTGTTTTTGTAATAAACCGTGGCGTCATTCGCAAAAACAAAAAACTGTGGCGCCTAGGTGATTTTAACACGCATCTTTTTTATCTATATCCGCACCTTTTCTATAAACCATGTCCACGCCTTCAAGATCCAATCTCCGCTCCTCTCCGGTTCCGGCCATCGCTCCTGTGCGGTGGGTGGAGGGGAGAGGATCATTGTCTCTCATCTGGTGCAACAAGTTTTCGTCCACTTGGTTTTGGTGTCACGACGAGATCTCTCAAACGGTAATGGCGGTGTTTCCCTCGAATAAAAGTCCCCCGGCCCAATCCCGTCTTGGTGACGCTCGGTTGGCGTTGTCAGTGAGTTTCAATGTCTTTGTCCCTGTGATCTTCATGAACGATGGTCTTATTGTTGTCAGCTCGCGTCGCTCCTTGGGCAAAGTCGGTGACATTGTCTTCAACAACCCCTATTTTCGAGTACTTGTGAGCAAGATCTTTGGTCTGGTCTGACGATGCTTGCATGGTTGCCTGCCTAGATGGGCGATTCCCTCGTCAATATGTTGGGCGCGGTTACCAATCTCCGTCGTTTGGTGGCGGTTCACTATTGTGGCGATTCAAATCCCCTTTTACAGGTCTCTTGTAGGTACATTGAACGATTTCTTGGTGTCGTCCATCACAAGCGAGAATTTTAAGGCTTATGATCATGATTGTTTTTCTTCTTTGATTAGGGTTTGCTCAGTGTTGCCCATAGTCTGATTGTAAACTACTTTTGGAAAGGAATGTCGTGGTGTGTTCTATGTTTGCCTTAATTTTCTACCATTTCTCCCCATAAACTAGCCAACTATTTTCTGCTATATCAAAGAAAAGACAATTTTTCTCCTCTTAAAGAAACCCGGCATGGAAACCTAACACGGCGTGCATATGGCAATTGGCGATTTTGTATCGAAAAGAAGAACTCATTTGGTAGTTTTTCCCATCCAAAAAGCGGACATATTTATTGTAATACCCCGGATATTTATATATAGTTTAGCTAAAAGTCGAGCTAGAAAATTTCGTATTACTTATTAAGGTTTAACCATCTATTGGTGAGACCACACCGGCTCGGGGCAGTGTAGGTCAAATCATGGCGATGGCTATAACCATATATGTGTGAACTATTGATTGCCACGTGCTGCAAGCATTTCATACATGCATTAAGGAATTAAAGTCAAGCAAATGCGAAAGTCGTCACTCATGAAACACATAATGGAAAAGAATGCAAGTGAATAAAAGTGCCACCAGTTAATTATCACTTCTGTTAATTGAGTGTTGAATATTTGGAAATATGCAACTCAAGAACATAATGTTCGAGGCATTCTTATTCGATATGATAATATTCCGAGAAAATCTATTTTCCGATAGAACATGGTATAACTTTGTGACTTCCAAAAATAGTCGTGAGGGTAAAGGGATACCGAGCGAGGAACAATAATAATTTATTTGGAAGAATCTATGTAAATAATTTATTTTCGACAAAAGCTTTCAAGTAAAATTAATTTTCCACCAATACACATTTTAGCTGTGTGTAAATATTTATACCATCTATAGAAAATCCACTAGCAGCTCAAATGTCTTACGCACGACTAGTCCATCCATGGGAGAAAATATCTGTTATTTACCATGCACAGTAACAGTCGAAATCTTTGTCTCTTTATATTTCAACCAAAGCCTATCCTCACCGTTCCAGGAAAGTTACTAACAGGAGCTGGCAACTAGAGGAAGAGACACCGTAGCCAAATAGGACACCTCATGCTCCTGTACAAGCTTATGTGTGGGGATCGATTCAATCATCTTCCCCACTGTAGCTTCCTGTAGGCTCTGTTCTTCTCTTTAGCTATTCCACCGAAGCCTTAGCTCTTGTGCCAGGGCGTCGACCAAGGAGACCCAGCACCGGATCACAAGAGGGACGGGAGGAGAGACTGTCTGGAGGAGAAGAACCTCTGCTCAAGTTCGAGATCCATGGGCTATCCGTCGGCGGCAGCGAGCGGCAAGCATGGCTCGGTGGAGGTGATGGACCGTGAGCAACCAGTGGCCTGTCGCCGGACGTGGCGCCGTCATCGTCGCCGGAGCACGCCGAACCTGTCGGCACCCGCAATCCATGCCGTCGCCGAATAGGAGGAATTGCATAGGAAACCCAAGTCCATCCCCAACCAGTTTTAGACATCCCCAAATTCCTCAACATGTCAGGTAATACCTTACACTTGAGGACACGAAGAGTCTGAATCAAATTGATGCATGTGTTACTCTCTTGTGTGCTGATCTGATACATGTGTGAGAGTATAATAAGGAACAGTTTGAATTAAGCCTCACGGTGATAGGCACCATCTTGCACCCATTGTTTCAGATTCAGAGCTTGACATCCTAGATAGACTGCAGTTTACGAATTTGCTCTGTATGTGTACGCCCTGTTGCTTGCTTGCATACACTAAAGACTGTTGTACAAGTGTTAGCTAAACTGAACCTTATTAGTCCAAGGTCAATAACTGCAACGCATGACCATTTGCAAAGTCTAAATAGCTGCACCAACACTTTCCACGTGAGGACTTCTTTCCATAGAAAGTAGTAGCTGCTAGTACATGTGCATTTGAGTAATGATTTAATAAGATGAGAACTGCATGTTTATTTCTGAAAATACAGTAGCTCGTGTCCTGGAAGTAGAAACTGCTGTAGCTTGCTCTGTATGTGCATGCCGTGTTGCTTGTTTGCAAATCTGAACTGAAAGCCAATCTTGTTGTACAAATAAACTCTAAACTGAACCTTTATTGTTTGAAATCCATCAGGAATCAAACCAAGCCTTGTAGTGTTCAGAATTCAGAGTACTAACTGCACCTCTGTACCATAATTTATTTGCACCGAGCAACTAATATTCAGAGAACCCTGTAACATATATTTTGTCTCCGACATCGGATTTCAACTTCATAAAATCTTTAGGCTGCACAACTAAGTGAGTCATGTCCTGCACTGGTCACTCCAGGTTTACAACTTACTTTTGTTTGCTGCAACCTGTAGTCCTGGAGAAACCAACTAGTACCCATCAGGAACCAAACATCATGCATGCTCCATTCACATGAGTCACACGACATGTTATTTCTTTATCTGGCTGTACCATTTAGGTGATCAAGTAAGTCACCGAATATCAGTCCTGGTCACTCCAGTGCATTAGGTAAATGAAATTTATCTTCCTGGACCAAGAAAACAACTCATGTACTCTACTTTGCATTATTACTTGAGGAAGCTAAGCACATACCTGAATCTTAAAACTCATCCATGAATCCAACCGTGTAATATTTCCTTACGGAGTCTTATTTGGAGGTCCTCACTTATTATGTGAAACTGATCATACCCTGAGTTTAAAGTGAGTTAATAATCAACACTGCAATCTCAACCAAGAATATATCTATAGCACATTCATCTGCATCATATCCTCAAGTGTGCACTTTGTGTTGATTGGACTTTATTTCGCAATTTCAGTTTGGATCTTCTTTGAAGTTCTTTATCTTCGACATTGACCTTCATTGATTTTGAAATGCTAACTTCCGGATATCTCAGGCAAGTTCAGCTCATGTCCGCTTGATTATTTTTATCAAAGTATTTGCCACTTACTATCTGTGATATCACTTGCATCAAAGGAAATTATATATTCTGAATAACATGATATGGAACTTGTTGATCGACTGATGGAGCAGTCGGTGAACTATTATGGTGGGTAGTCGAACCCTTGAGTGGAGGCTGTCAAGCCATTGGAAGCGGGTTCGACTACACGGGATATCACCCTAGGATTAATAACAATTGCCTTCTTGGGTTCAAGCGCCGTAGCGACAGCGTTGACCACACGACCTGTATGGGCGAGGCTGAGCTGGAGAAATACCACCTTATAAGGCATATCACCCAGGGATGGCAGTTTGGGGTGTGACCTCTACTGTAGGCGACCAAACTGTTGAAGGGCTCTACTGTAGCCAATGTTATGGACGGGTAGCTGGTTCTGCCAGCTACGATGCGAGGTATGTCAAACAAGGTGGGTGGCACAGCTCTGTGATCCAAAGTCTGGTAGTGAGTGCAGGGCACGGTCACCCGGATTGCGGATTGTCTGTGGGTAAAGTAACGCACCTCTGCAGAGTGTATCAAATTGTGGCATTGTCACTCCCTGTTCCGGGAAGGAGCTGCGAACGTGGCGAGAAAGGAATCCACAGGGGATTCTAGCAGCTCGTGAGACAAGAAGATCATAGATTTCATATATAAAACTTGACCTTTCTCAGAAATGTTTTCGAAAATCATTACAACTTCTGGACCATTGGTCCTAGTAGATGATAGTGCATCAAACACCTTTATCTGGACTTGTTGAGTACCTCCGTGTACTCATACGTGTAAAACCCTCCCCCTGCTTAGGTTGTTGCGAGGCAATAGGTGCTGGAGTGGGATACCTGGACGTCAAGGAGGAGTTCGAGAAGCAGGCACGGTGAAGGAGTCAACTATCACTTGGACTCCAACGAGCAACGCAATGGGTGTCTATCCGAAGATTGTAGCATTTAGACCATTGTTCTTGTAAATGTTTGTATAAGAGTTGAGTTGTAATTTGTTTTGTAAAATGTATTCCATTGTCAAATTATCGAATCCACTGCCGTGCTTCTGTTATGCTACTCTGATGGGCGAGATGTTGGTAAAGTGATGCTTTACTCGCGTCGAGCCAAAGACGTGCACTTGCTACACAAGTGGTGGCAAGTGTGGGTCGCTACATTTATCTTCCGAGTTTATAAGAAAAAAACACATTTCACTAATTTATCTACCAAGTTTATTAGTAAAAGCAGTCATAAAAAACTCATTTGGGTAGTACAATAATTGTGGAAACTCTCCAAGAAATTCGTATTTTTTGACAAATATGGCCTTTTTTTAGAGAGTACGCAATTGCGTACCGTAATTTTATAGAAGGCAGAGGTTTGAGTACAAGAACATGACAGTCCGTTGCGCACAACACTGTCAACACACCACTCCACACCGGCTAGTCCGACACACACCACAACCAACACAAGTAAAAGCTTATCCTAAGCTAAGAGCAAGACCACGTCTCAACCGTTGTCGTCGTCTTCAAGGAAGGACGTCTCCATCTTGACTTCCCTTGTCATCGGACCATCCAAAAGGAGGGGGATGGCGGGACTTGGTCCATCACGAGGAAGCCGTCGTATTGAACACAGTAGCGATGGTGTGCATAGCGCCCTTGCATCTCAACCTTGGATCGCCGCGAGCACCGGAAAAGTTACAACACAGAACCTCCGAGTCGTGTCTCCAAGCGCAATGCTCTCACTAGAGGGACGACGTCGAGACGCCGCCATCGCGCCGGTCCACTCCGAACCTGGGTTTTCACCAGGAGACATCTACCAGACAAGGACGAGGGCGAGGGGCAGGTCAGCTCACCGCGGCGACACCTCCAGGGAGGGGAACGACACCCACGGGCGCCATTGTCGCCGGCACAAAGCAAGACTTTCGTCCGGATTGCCGTCCACCTCCCTCCCTGCCCACCAGACTGGGACCAATGTCCAAGTTGCACGGACCGCCGCCGCCGCAGCCTTGACCAACATAGCCGTGGCGTCGTGGACACCGACGACTCTCACGGACGAGGTCACACCAGCTTCCCCCAGCCCCCACCGGTCTTCCTCCTCCCACGCGAGCTAGGCCTGCAGAGCCGCAACTGTCAACTCCTGACAGCTGCTGCCGTAGCCCAAGAAGCCCAGATCTGGCCCGCGTCGCCAGCAGCCCGCGCCCGTGCTGGATCCGCAGCCGTCGCTGCCTCCAGGGTTCCAGCGCGAGGGCGCCGCAGCCGCACCACCCGCCTCCTCCTCCAAGCCCGGGAGGCCCGCGCCGCAGCCCAAGGTGCCCGCCGCGTCCAGCGCCGCGTCCAGCGCCGCCGCCTCCAGACATGCGCCGCGCGCGAGCTCCACGCCAAGCCACCAGCCCAACACCTCCGCCCCACCTCGCCGTGCGCCGCCGTTCACCGCCTCCCTGCGCCGCCCATCCAGGCGTGCCTCCCCGCGCGAGGAAGCCCCGTCCAGGGCGCGCCTTCGCCTGCCCGCCGCCTAATACGGCCGGGCACCGCCACCACCGCCAGCACCGGCGGCGGCAACGGCCAGGGAAGCCCGAGACGGGAGCTGCTTGGGTTAGGGTTGGCCCTCCAGGGTCGCCCGCGCGTGCGACCCGGGAGGAGAGAGGGGGAGTTTGGTTATGGAGTTGAAGTTATTTTCAAATCTATATGGCCTCTTCTCAAAATTATTTTCAAATCTAGCCTCTTGAGGTCGGTGCCAAAGAGATGGAGTTGAAGTTCGACTTGACGCTATCTAGAATGTTTAACAATTTTTTAAAGACTTAAAAAGTTAAAACAGGGGTCGGCGCCAACGCGGATGGAGCGGACATGTACAAGATACAAGATCGGCTCCATCCTCCAGGGGCCAGATTTGAGAATAATTTCACACATGTGACATATTTGTTATTACTTTCCTAAAAGGGTCAGATCCGGCAAAAAAGACAAGAAATTCGCACCACAAGCTGAGCAACATTAGTGACCAACCAAACATGCCTTAATCAGCTGCTCCACGTTTAATCATCAAGCAAGCAAGCAAGTGAAGTGATGTTCACCGAAGTTGTCCGTCGTGGCCAACAATAATGATCGGGCGTTGCGTGCACATGACACTCGGAACTGAACTGGTTTTCTGGCATTGTTTCTCCATAGAAAATTAACAACGAGAAGAAAGAAAGGGAGGATGGATGGAGACGAAAAGCGCCGGAAAGCAACACGCCTCCCCTCCCAATCTCCTAGTTTAATGGCTGCCGCCTGCTACTGTCGCCCGCCGCCCTAGCCTAATGGCGTAGCTACCTCGCAAGCAAGCACGCGGAGCCCTCCAGCGGCGAGCAGAAAGATTTGTCTTTCTTTGCAGGAGAAAGGGGAATCTTTGTCGTCGTCGGTGCTGGCGGTGGTTCGTCTCTTCCCTGCGTATTTTCCCCCCCTTCCGTTCGTTCTCGCGTGCGGTTGGAGGTAGTGGGATCCAGGGAGGCTTTCTTCTCTTGGGGTTGGTTTTGCTCAATCTCTTGGTTCGGTTTGTTGGGGCTTGGTTCGATCTGGGGCCGGGTCGCCGGCGATGGGGCTTGGTCGATCTTGCCGGTGAGGCGGGTGTGGGTTTTCTTGTCTCTCCTCTGCGGATTTGGTCGATAATCGGATGCGATTCGGTTGTTAGCCAGCTGCGAAATGTTTGGTTCATACTATTTCATGCGTTCTTGTATTTTCATGAGTGTGTGTGTGTTAATAAGGTTTCTTGATTTGATTCACATTGGATGCGATATTTTTTCTTCGATTTTCCTAGTGGCATGGCATTGAATAGACAGCTGAATCAGCACCTCGTCCTTGGGTGCTTCATTGCCTCCACCGTATGGTTGCCGCCGTGGGCGCCAACATTTGGTTTATTGCTATAATTCCATTCGGGACTTACTTGTTCCTCTGCAGGACAGGGAGTACAGTACTGGTTATCAATTGGAGACCACTTATCTGCTGCAGCAAGAGGATATGAATGGTCACAGTGAGCTGAATCAGCACCTCGTCTCAACTCTGAACATAGCTTCATAGACTGCTTGGTTCATACTTCCATATCAGAGGTATATGTTTATTCGCGTCGTCGTGAAATGTTCTCTTCATAATTTCATATCGTTAAGGGGCAAGGTATGATGATCTTGTTACCTTTACGAAACTGGCTGTAATGGTGATGATGTTTACCAGTTGCATGTTTGCTTCTTGAGATGGATGCAGGCATGTATAAGAACCAGCTCCAGGAGCTTGCACAGCGGAGCTGCTTCAACTTGCCATCCTATGCGTGCATCCGCGAGGGGCCAGATCATGCGCCTCGGTTTAAGGCCACCGTTAATTTCAATGGCGAATCATTTGAGAGCCCAGCATTCTATTCCACCTTGCGGCTGGCGGAGCATGCGGCAGCTGAGGTGGCGCTCAATGAGTTGTCGAAGAGGGGGCCTTCATCATCACTTGCTGCAAAAGTTCTGGTCAGTTTTGTTGATGCCCGTAGAAATTGCTATTCATATGCATTGAAAGTATGCAAATCAATTAGTATGTCTTTTGCATGGGAAATATTTTTTGTCCACATGGTGAAATCAGGAGATATGTTTGACTACAACTCGTAAGAATGTTCACCTTAGATCTCTATAGCTTCTGTTTTATCTTAGGAATCTAGGATATTTTAATATTTCATAGACACTTTTTTTTGCCGACAATTTGTTTTACTTAAACCAGTCTTCATGTCAGAAGTCAGAATTCATAATTATTACAAGTAAAATGATTTTTTTAGTATTGTCAGACAGTATAAGTTTGGAATCTCAATCACCTAAGGGTACTGAAAGGTGAAATAACAGCATCACCTGTTGTTGATTGTGGGGTGCCAAGTTGCTGCAGATTATATTAACATGGACGAAGATAAATAAAATAGTAGCTACGTTTTCTAATATTTAATATACAACTGCCTGGCATCATTATGCATCGCCCCTTATCTTTATCTGTCTGCAAAAAGTGCTTGTGTAATCCTTATGCTTCATTTCTTAACTTGCTTAATCTGCTATCACAACTGTTACACTTTCCATTTACAATGTCTACAACTCATAAGTCATAATAGTTGGTATGCTGATAGATATTATGAAATGAACTTAGATATGTATAGCAAGCCAGCCTTTCCTGGAGTCAAAGAACAATAATTTCTGCATTGTGGATCTATCTTCTGTGTCAGAGTATATTAAAAGTTCACTGTTCTTGACAATTCCCAGTGTAAAAAGTCGAAGGAAAGTTGTATTATTAATGATGGATTGGTTGGGAGGGTTCAATTATTTTATGATGTCTGATGTTGACTTCCCAGTTGTCCCATTTTCTCGCCTGCTATGGCGGTAAAAACAAATCCAAGCACATGAGGTGTTTGCAGTTTTCTCCCACATACTGAACCATTGTAATTGATGTCATCAAGATATCAGCATATTTGGACTGGTTGTACATCATAACTTTACTTGATTTGTTATGTGTTCTGATTTATACTGCAATGGTGGTGAGCACATGTTTGTCAACACTAGCTCTAGGGCTGTGCTCAAAGTTGAGGGGCTAATGATATTCGCTCCACAGGATGAAACTGGGATCTACAAGAACCTGCTGCAAGAAACTGCTCATCGGGCCGGTTTAAAACTACCTATGTACACTACTATTAGGTCTGGACCTGGGCATACACCAATGTTCACGTGTACAGTGGAGTTAGCAGGTAGGATTTTCACTGGCAATCCTGGCAAGACTAAGAAACAAGCTCAAAAAAATGCTGCTATGGCTGCCTGGTCCGAATTGAAGGAATGTGAGTATTTTCTCGGCTTCTTACCACCTTCAGTTTCTTACTTTATAATTTCATCATATCTGTTAGCTGATGCATCTGGTCTTATTAACTCCAGATGTTTGTAATACTTCGTATTGATTTTATCATACCATCATATTAGTTTTGCTCAGCTTGTTCCCTGATCATTCATATTTGGTGTGCCTAACAGTGCCTCTAGTAGGTGAGGCAGCATCTTCATCTACTCCATCTCATCATGACGACGAGGAGCAGGAACAGGTCACAGTTGCCCGGACTCTTGAAAGCTTGAACAAGAAAAATGAAGGCAGAACACCATATCAAAAGGAAAAGCAGCAACACAATAACCGCCCGCAATCTCGGCGATCTTATCCTAGACCATATGTGTCATTTTACGGGCCACGCTTACAAAATCAGACGTACCCAAATGTGGCACCAGAGCAAGCAATGTACCATATGTGGCACCAGGTGCAAGCAACACAGCAGAAGCCCCATTATCCAATGGTACCAGCTATGGTCAACACAAGGTTTCAGACGCCACCAGCTATACTCTCCCTGTACCCTCAACCTAGAGGGCAGTTCGCCGTGCCAGCCAACCAAGCTGCTTTAGCTCTACTTCCATGTTTTCCTGAAGCTGCTCCTGTCCTTCCACGGTATTTCTCGCCTTTCCCTGCCTCGTATGTACCAACAAATCCACTACCAGCTGAGGTTAACATGATGCATGGGAAAAGGCAAGGGTGTGCTGAAATGGTTGAGCTTCCTGATGCCGCAGTTTTCTCTAGATACAGTGCTCCAGATTCCTCTAGTACTCCGGAAAATGTTGGTTCAGATCAGGTTCGGCAATGGCCTAAGAATGGGAAAGAGGCATATACCGAGAGTAGTGTTGCCTCTGAGGAAGAGAATGAAGCTCCTCAGACTTTGTCAACCTCCACAACACATCCACTGTCGCAAAATCTGGAACAAAATCAAGACAATGAGTCGAAGAAGCCAGCAGAACACCCACCAAAATCAGCATTGTCTCGAGCTGGTCCATCTGTTATACAAAGACCTGTCCAGCGACAAAGTTATCCTAGTCCGGTGCAGCATGGCGAGCATATCCACAGACATAATCTTCCCTTCAGGACGGCGACATCACCTGAGGTGTGGTCTTCGGGCATGCAAGCTCCAGCAGGGTATGCTACTGCGGCTCCTACGAGTTCAGCCGGTTTCTTATACCAGCAGCGGCCTCCGTGGTTGGCGGCCCCTGTTACAGTCCGAACTGCTGTCCCCGTGTGCTCAGCTAGGCCAAATGCAGCGGTGAACTCTAGCCCGGGAGCAGCAACTCCAGCGCGACCTGCTGTCCAAATCCTCTCTAGGAAGGACTCCGAGGCCCAAAGGAACACGAGCGATTCTTCGACAACGTGTTCAGAATTCGATAAGCTCCATGTCTGAGCCGTGACTGATGCTCACAGGGCAGGTTCACAACAATGGTGAGCTTTAGTTAGGGCTCAAACTTCGCAGTATATCAGTTTTGTTTACTTTTTTTTTCAATATTTAGTTAGATAGAACTTTACAAAGAGTTGGAGAGGGTTTGTGCTCGTGACCACCAGGCCTGTTGGATTTCATATATACTGCTTTCTTGTCAAGAAAAATGAATTGAGAACGTTAATATAAAGAACTCAAGTTTCCCTCTGAATACAACTGCAAAAACACGGGGCTGATGAGTTGCTAAAGACCGACTTTATTTTAGCTCTGACTCAGGTCGATTCGGAAAATAAATGAGCTGGCTATGAGGACTGATTTTGTAATTCAGTTATAAATGAGCCCAATTTGAGCCAAGGGTAGTTTGCTTGATTTTGACTTCAGTATAGTAGGAATGTTATCTTTGATACATAGAATGAAACTCTGTTATACCTTTAAATAGGCGAGATGTTATAGTGTTTTTACACGAGAACACACATAATTGCCACGACAATGACCGCATCATGGCCGACGAGATATTTCAGTACATTTATTTGGCTTGAAAGTTGCTCGACTTAGACTCGAGATCTTTACACTCCGAATATGAGCCAACTGTAGAAATCTCTATTCGAATCAAACTGAGGTCAGTCATTTTGCAAGACGAGTGGAGCCGACATAAGTTTGGATGGCTCAAACTAGTCATTTGCACCATCTTGTGAGTTTGTGATAACAACCTGCACGCATATATCATTTTTTCCCTAGTGGAAGTCTTCTTCCGAGGGTGGACCTTTGTTCAAATTGGCGAGACTTGGTATTCCATCTCTGATCGTTTTTGTTTCGACAAACAAATTGTTGTCTAGACTCTTCAAGGGTTCATTGTCTGTACTAAAACTGCAGGAAATGCTCAGATACATGTAGCATACCACGGAAGCAGATAGTGATACCACAAACAAGATCGACGGGAAAGCATGCACTGCCAATGGAATGCAAGTTTCTTATGATCAATCAACAAAAGCATTATCAGTTCAACAAGCTAACTGATCCATGAACACAGACACAATACAAACAGTTTAACCGGTGCACAAGTTAACCATGTCACTGGATACTATTAGTGTTTAAGATAGGAATCCAGGCTTCGCAGTTTTTAACTTAGTTCAGACTTGAGAGTTGAGAGTAACATCCTCTATTTGAATTTAAGCCGCTATAGCTAAGTGCAAACACACTGGATGAGATGACACACGTATGGGGCTTCCCTTTGTTGTCAACCACCAAACGAGTATGTTCCTCATGAACACTAGATCACCGCCGCCTTCTCCTTCCCTGTGACAAAGGAATGAACAGCAACAATGGGTCAGTCACTGATTTACTGGAATAATCACAACATCCGATGACTAAGGAACTTACCGAGGCTGCACTGCCATCCCGGCGTCCCCTCTTGGAAGAGCTCTGGATGGGAGACTCAAATGCTGGACTACTTGCCGCAGGACGCTTTGATGATGTTATGTTCTGCAAGTCACAGATAAAGGGAGAAAACGTGGATGATTTAGCAAAAACGAAACGCGATTGCATTTCCTTTTCAGGGGAGTTAAGGATAACCATGAGCAAGGTGATAACTAGTTCTAAAGCAAAATCCGTTTTACAAGGCAGAAAATGGGTAGGAGAAGAGCAATCAACCTTCTTATCTTTCCTGGCCTGTCTATCACGCTCATCACACTCTTGGTTCTCCTTCTCAACTAGACGAATGAGAGTGTCGCACCTCCTAGACAACTCTTGGGTAGTTCTGGATTTCACAAACCAATCAAAACGGAACAAGGGAGACATGCGGAAGGCCGACTTCAGTTCTTCCCAGTTTCCATAGCCGAGTTTGTGGACCATGCATAACTGTACAGCAGGAACAGCTAATTAATCGTGTCAACCATTTCAGTTTATGTGGTAAGAGTTCTGGCACAGGCATTACCAGAAAACGGTCACATTCTTCGTTGTACAATTTCCCTTTGTTCTGGCCATACTGAATTTTCAACTCCAACCATGGGTTCTTATAGCGGTCCAGCTTTTTCGCAATGGCTTTCATAATCTCATCCTTCCGAGAGATCTTTGATTCTCCTTTCTCAATGTTCTTAATAATTCGGTCATAATCTGGTACAGGTAAAAAGACACCATATGGATTAGACAAAATGGACCGCACATGTTGTGAGCTCATAAAGGAAACTGTTAGATGACAAATTAGGAAGAATATTAGATGCATTTATCTAATATACAGAAAGAACAAGGAGAAGAAAAAATAGGCAGAAAGAGAAAAACGGGAAGTGATATGGTTTGAGCATATACCATTCAATTCTGTGTATCTTTCCTTAAAAACTTCCGCATACCGCTGAACTTCCTCCTCTGTTTTCCCCTCCATTTCAGAGAATATATTCTTTATGTCGTCACGACCATATTTCTCACAAGCTCGAATGAATGTGTTGAAGTCCCTCCTCGTCCATGTTGAAAAGCCCTAAAATTTGCACAGCACGGGAAAATAAATAAGAAAGGGAAACCAGGTCTAAATTAAGACTTTATTATATCCAAACCTCCTCCAATAGCTGCTCCTTCTCTTCTTGCTCTTCCTCAGTCAAGGTTCCAGTTGATCTAAATGGCAAAAAAAATACAATCATCAGCATAATCAGATCCTTGTTGAAGTGCAACTAGAAATGTAAAATTTGATAATACCTTCTTCATCAGCATCACCATCACCAATTGTATCCTTTTTCTGATTCGCTTGCTGAATATTTTTTTAAGGTAAACATTAGACCAAGGTGGGACTTATTTATTTATTTTTCAAATATAAGTCATGATACTCTCGGGTATGTGTATCCCTGAGAGTTGGCATACTGGATACGTATACAGAAGTTCCAGAGTATCAGGCTTAGGTAATATACACCCATAATCAAATTTATTAGCACTGCAGGATGTACTTGACCATGAGAAGTCATAATTAAAACAACACAAAAACATACTTATGCGGTATAGATTGGCCGTGCTTCTCATATAAGTAAAAGAAAGAAAGTTAAGACTTAAGAAAACAAAAGTCTGGAGTCTGAGCAGGCATTCCTGTGTAGGTGAAACAAAAGGTGCAGCTCTAGTTAAGAAATTACCACAAGGTATTTGACTTCCTTTTCATATAATTCATTGAGCCTCTGAGTGTTGAAGAACTGGAAATCATGCCTGGCATAGACAAAAACAATACAGATGAGAACACCCTATTAAGCACCAAGACCAAGAATCCAAAAATCAGGCTTTATTAAATGAAAATGAGTATTGAAAAGGCATACAAGTTTGGCATTCGGGGAATTCTTGGTTCCCTAGGTTTTGCTGGTGCGCCTTGCCGAAGTGCTTGCTTGAAATATTCAGACTCGGAGTAGCTACAGAAACAAATTAACCAAAAATTAGCATCATTAAAATTAAACAACTAAAGTTACTATAACCTCGAGATATCAAACATACTTTCTCTTTCTTTCTCGTCTAGGAGGTTCTATCCAGTTATCGCTGACTAGCTTTTTAAAATCAGGCTTGTCTTCCTCCTACAGAAAAAGTCAATTCAATTATGATGGACTTTGGGGTAAATATGATGGAATATTTCAATAATAGCAAGTGGATGACGAATTGAACTGAGCTTCAGACACGACACTGGTTCATTACCTTGTCATCATCAAAATCATAAAGTTCAGCAGCTGCATAAAAACATAGCATGCATGAGCTGAGTAAAATACAATCCAACGCCAAAGTTGTGAGGGTGATTTGGAGAAACACTAACTTATGCAGACACATTTAACCATAACCTTACAAGATTCACGAAACTCTTAAAAGCAGCTGGCAACCGGCAACATAGCCAGATTTATACCAAAACAAAAGTATGGAGTATTTTACTTGGTCGAGTTTCACTTTTCGTCTGGAAAATCATCCCACTCCACATAGAATAACGATCTTTGAGTTACTACAACTATAACAAGGCCAAAACTCCATACCAGTTTACACTAAACCTAGGAATTGCGCAGAGGGAAGGAGGGAGGGACATACTGTCGTCCATTTTAAATTTAATGGCATCTTCTGTGAATTTTTTCATTTTTGCATCAAGCTGTGCTGTCGCTTCTTCTCCTCTAGCGATAATGCGGTCAATATCTTCATCTGTTATTGTGCTATCCTTGGAACTGAATACCATTTCAGCACCAAATCTCACCATTTGCAACAGCTCATCCTTATTGACAGCTGATAAAGAACACAACAACAAAAACATATTAGTACTTGTTCTACTTAAACATAAAAACTTATTTACATTACATGCAGTGAGAAGGAAAAAAAACAACCTTTCTGTTCTGCTAATCGGCCTTGCTGTATGACCAAAGCATCCAATGCAAGCTTCTTATATGCTCTCTCAATTACTTTTTCTTCAATGGTATACTGCAACACATTTACTGTAAGATACAAATATAAAATGCTGCTACCCTTCCATTTCTAAAAATAAATTAAAAACCTCAGTGCAGAAACGGAAGACTTGAACTTCTTTCTTTTGACCAATTCTATGTGCACGGTCTTGAGCTTGCAAATCCACTTGAGGGTTCCTGAGAAACCGGAGAATTTAACCCCAAACTCCATGGTTACATTAAGAATATATTATTTCTCGAGAAAATGCAAAGGACCTTTGCATTTAATTTCATTGAAAAGATATTATTTGAGAAGACTATACCAGTCACTATCATAAAGAACCACAATGTCAGCAGTGGCGAGATTGATCCCAAGACCACCTGCCCTAGTTGAAAGCAAGAAGATGAACTTTTCACTCCCTGGCTTGTTGAAAGCTTCAATGGAAGCATCACGATCATCGCCACCGGTATTACCATCAATCCGGCAATACTGATACCCTCTGTACATCAGATAATCTTCCAAGATGTCCAGAAGCCGGGTCATCTGCAGGATATACAATTGTGTTCAAATATTCAAATGGAAGGAAAATAGGGTTTAAGGTATATGCTACAAAACTCTTTATAAAATGTGAGCATGGACACTAAACCACCTCACAAGCAGAATGTCCTTGGTACTATGTCTTTGTCAATTGTCATAACTTGATGCTTGCTGAAGCAGCCAAGCTAGGTGTGGGAGTAACAGAAAGAAAAATAGTACCTGGGAGAATATAAGTACTCTGGAGTCACGGGCCTTTAGCTTGGGAAGCAATTTATCTAACAGAACCATTTTTCCTGTAGAAAGCATCAAGAGTGTGAGCCATTTGTGCAAATCTAGTAAGGTTGGGAAATTTATGACGAATACTAGAACATACAAAAAATACCTGCATTCTCAATTAGATGGTCCCCAGTTGTATAAGGTGGGCCAGGCTCAGCACCTTGGAATAAATATGGATGATTGCAGCACTTGCGCAGTTGCATGGCTATGTTAAGAAGGCGCTTGCGCTCACCACCAGCATTAATAACCTCCAGATCCTTTTGAAGTAAAGCACGATAATACTGTTTTTGCATCTCAGACATTCCAACTTTAAGTATAGTCTCCTTCTTTGGAGGCAAACCTTTCTCAACATCTGATTTAAGCCTCCGGAGGAGAAACGGACGCAAAACCTTGAGAAATGACGCAGTAAATGGATCATGTAAAGGAAAAAAATGATATGTGCTACCAATCGAGTATAAATATTCTCGCAAAAACAATGAGAACATAAAATTTGAACATATTTATTTGTTACCTTATGAAGCTGCTGAACAACCTCATGTTGATCATTTTCCCCTGAGATTTGGAACCATTCGTCAAAAGTCTCTGCAGAGCTAAATATTTCTGGCAATAAGAAGTTGAGAAGAGACCAAAGCTCATGAAGATTATTCTGCAGCATAGTCAAGAAATTAGTGATAGCAAAGTTTTCTTGAACCAGAATGCACGTAAAGTAAAACCATTTGTGTGATTTGAAGTATACAATTAAGATAGCACGAAGATTGTGATAAGACGTTATGCTGACTTACCTGCAGTGGAGTGCCTGTAATGAGCAGCCGGTAATTGGTGCTGAAAAGCCTCATTGTCTTAGAAAGAAGGGAGTTCTCATTTTTTATCCGATGAGCTTCATCAATAATAATATAGCGCCAGCTGAAACGCCTCAATGCAGTTTTTTCTTTTATTGCCATTTCAAAACTAGTAACACAGACATCAAACTTCCCTGGAGCTAACAAATTTTCCCGTATGTGATTCTGGCCAAATCAAACAAATATATTAATAAGATTCCAAAAAAAAAAAAAGAGCAACTGAGATGACTTGGGACTTGCCCTTTCTTCTGGATTTCCTAAGAACTTGACAGCACGCAGAATAGGGCAAAAACGTTGTATTTCCTTCATCCAGTTACCAAGAGTGGACTTTGGTGCAACAACCATGTGAGGACCAGTTATTCCTCTGAACTGATGCAGATATCCAAGCAGTGAGATAGTTTGGAGAGTTTTCCCAAGACCCTAAATGAGATGGTGTGGATGCCAGATGAGCACATAAAGGTGAATTAAGCATAAACCTATTATCTTTTTGTGCAAAAAATAGTGAAGCGTGAGTAGAAAAGGCAAAGTGAGCAAATGACATACCATTTCGTCAGCCAATATCCCGTTGATGCCATTTTCATACAAACGTATGAGCCAATTAAGTCCAGCCAGTTGGTAATCTCTCATCTTACCATTTATGCCTGCAAGTGAGGAAATGAGAATGCTACAAGCACTTACTAGTTAACAAATAAATAAGAAACATTTTATTGCAAAACCATACATGGGCATTTATTGCGAAGTTTACGTTTACACAGGAAAGAAAAAATAACAATACTGAAACATGCACACAAGCACTGGGTGCTAACTAGTGTTCAATACAAACAAACAAATGAACCAGGGCATGAGCTAGCGCAACACAACTATCTACAATGGAGCCCACTCAGGGACTCTCACAATGGCTTGGGATCAGACACCTGAACCCGAGTAAATCGCGACACCCGTGTCCATGTCCAAGTAATATTTTATGAGTCTAACAGAAATTGTGAATCGGAATCCGAAGCAAAGTCGGATAGCAACACCAATCGGCTGAGCAAATGTGAGTCCATGCTGAACATATTGACCAGCTATTCCCTTATTTTACAAAGGACCAACTACACCATTTAACCAGCTGTGTTCAGCACGGACCCGCTTAGGAAATTTCTACGAAGCATGAACAAAACAAGAGTGAAATGGCTGTGTTTTGGTCATTGAATCCACTCTGCGCGGTGCACATGTGACCATAATGCACATATCACTAGAATGCCGGTGGGCCTACATATAGAGTGGAATAATTTGATGTCTCCTTTCAAAAATGTCGGTCGTTTTTCTTAATCTATTTGAGCAGTGAATTCACGATGATGGTCCAACCAGAAAATCCAAATTTAGTGATGGCCGCCAAACCCTACATATATCATTGTCACTGCGGCTGACTCTGCTCAGTATTGCCACCAAGATTTGCAAGAAACAATGGTTCTAGATGTTATATCTCTTCGCTGCCAGTTGGATAATGTAACTCACTTTACTCTCTTGCAGCAGCTTACATTTGGAAAAAAAGTATATACTGAAACCCAAAACTAGCTGGTTCTAACTCCACAAATCATCCAGATGAACCAGATCTCAATTGACACAAACACATAAAAGAACTGAATAAGCATGTATAGCAAATGTTGATTAATTCATCACGTGGAGTGAGAATAAAACAGGAAAATCCTTCTGTTGCGTTTTGCCCTAGAACGACAGAACCTTCAACACTGATCTTTATATCAGCGGTATATAATCGGGTAAATGAAATAAATGATTCAACAGAATCATCAAGCGAAATCTCACATGATGGTTGTACAAGCAAGCGTGTCCCTCCTGCACTAGCAAGGGCATCTTCCTCCTTGAGGTATTCTTCATCTTCCTCCTCCTCTGTCACCTTTGATTCATGACGACCCCTATAGGTTCTGACCACATTAGCAAAACAAAGGCACACTCTAGCCAACAAAATACATGGTACATTAAGTAAAAAAAATAACTGTATGTTGTAGTTATTAGCGACAATGCAAATTACCAAAAACAGATCGCAAATACAATGCAAAAGGTAGTTTCTCTCAGTTAAATAGCAGCACGTGACTTGAAGTCAGATTCCAAAGAATGCTAATAGCTATAAGTGATCAACAAAAATTAGATAAGTTTGGCATGACAATTGAGGCAATAATGAATTCTATGTACATTGTTTAAGTTCATGATAATATGCCCTGCCTCACTAACCGCAAATCCATTTGAAGCTCATCAAATATGCAGCTACACTGTTACCAAAATAGGAACTGAAAATAGTTCCTGAATGAATTATGTTTATATGAATGTCTCTTGTAAAATATTGTAGCCCGTCAACCCATGTGAAAACAAGGGCCATGCACAACTGTCACATCTCATAAATGGATTGTTTAGTTGTACATGTAATAAAAAGATTTTCTAAGTACTATTGTAACAGATGATTACGAATTCACTTCTTCAAATGGATGTTTATGTTAATATCATAACGTCAAACGTGCTGGAAATTCATGTTGAAGTTGAAATAATGCCCAAGGGCTAATCTACTACTGGAGATTAAGCCTTCCAGCTCTGTAAGTTTCCTATTGAGTCTGAGACATCTGAAATACCTAACCCTAAATTTTGAAATAGGGGCTAACATCGGATGAAAGAGAAAATAATACCTTCCACGAGTCTTTTTCTCCGCAGATTGACTCCCTTTTGCAAAATGAGCAAATATTTCAGTCTGCTGCAAGAGGTATTGCAGCCGCCCCTTCCCCTTCTTGTTCTGTTCAAACAAGAAAAGAAAGCAAGCATAAAATATTTGCAAAATGAGACATTCATGTTCACAGGTTTATCTAAAGGGGATGCGATCATGCGAACACGAGAACGGTACATACCATGTCAGCATCAATGGCAGCGTTTTGGCTATCAAGTATTTCCTGGATCTTCTGTTTCTTGAGCTTCTGCATCTCCCTGAGCTTGGCTCGTTCCCGCTTCCCAACCTCCGCATTTGCGGTACCATCTTCAGACTGCAATTGAAGATGACAAGCAACTCAGTGTTGAGTAACAGTAACACCGAAATCCACTGCCCCTTTGGAGACTGTAAACTGCGTCCATTGTCTTAAGAAACTACTTCGGTAGCAAAGGTGTAGTCCAAAGTTTTGAACATTTTTCTGAGATGTAGTCTAGCAAGATTAAGAGAAGGATATGAAGACGAACTAATCCAAGCGGTGCGCCTAGCCTCTAACAACCGACCGAGGCACAGTTTTCCGGAGAACCACGATCCATGCATCAACAACCGCTAAATTCGTAGAACCCACAAACCTAGATCGCCGCAAAAATGCACGTAAGAGCATAGACGACTAGATCACCCCTAGAACGCCCATAAGACTATAAGAGCATATAACAATCATGCCAGTTCACTTGAAGGCAACTAAAGTACTAAACACTACAAAACCCAACGCACCTCGTCGGCGTCCTCCTCGCCGCCCTCCTCCGCGGCGCCGGCGTCGTCGTCCTCGGTAGACTCCGCCCCGCCCGCCGCGTCGTCGTCGTCGTCGGCGCCGGCGCCCGTGGTGGCAGCCACGATCTCCTCCTCGTCCACCTCCTCCTCCTCCACTTCCTCACCACCACCACCCGCCGCCTGCTCCTCCTCCTCCTCCTCCTCCGGCTGCTGCTCCTCGCCCGCCGCTTCGACGGAGGTGGACATCTCCTCCTCCTCGTCGTACTCCGCCGGCTTGCCCATGGGAGGGGCGGCTAGGGTTTGGCGAGATCTCGTGGGTTGCGGGAGGGGGAGCGCAGGATCGCGTGCGGGAATTGGAATTTGGGGAGGGGGCTGGCTGGCTGGGGTTTGTCGCGTCGCTGCGCGAGGCGAGCGGGTGTATGAAATGAGATGAAACGGAAGGGGAAAGAAACTGGGCGGAGGAGAGGAGGACTGGGGAGGTTTTGCGGGGGAGTCCCTGGAGAATCGGGAATTTGTTCCCGCCAATGGGGTGCTAGGGACACAGGCCCAACGGCCCAAAGCTTTGCTCGGGGTTTTATGTGGGCTTTCAGTTAAGACCTAGACTCATCTAGGGTTTGGTGACTTCGGCGGCGATTTTCTCCGGCGAAGGACTCTGCCACCGACCGGCTCCCGCTCCCGTGTTTGCCTCGCTCGGGCTGACCAAGGGGCTGTCTAGCACAGTTTCCCGGCCTTGGCGGTGGCAATCTCGCGGGGGCAGTTTCTGGTCTGGTGGGATCGCGGCAATGGCGACGGAGGGCTCGACCGCTTCAAGGGTTGTGGAGGTTGATGATTTGCTCAGGAACCTAAAGCTGAGCGCAGCGGAGAAGGATGGTGTTGTTCTGGCCAAGGAGGCGAGGAAGGATCTGCCGGAGGTCAAGTGGATGGCGGTCGCCAAACTCCTGACAGTCCGTGGCTTCAGTAAGCAGTCTTTGGAGCAGATGATGAGGGCTGCGTGGAACGCGGCGAAGGAAGTAGTGTTCAAGCCAATTGAGTCAAATCTTTTCATCGTACAAGCTTCGTGCTTGGGAGATTGGAACCGGATCATGGAGGAGGGACCTTGGCTCTTCCGTGAGTGTGCGCTGATGCTAGAAAAGTTTGACGGCGCAACGTCAAGACCGTCGGTGATGCCCAACCGTGTGCAGGCGTGGATCCAGATTCACCGGATTCCGCCGCTGTTCCGAACTGAAGCAATCCTGAGACAGTTGGCATCAAGGGTGGGCGAGGTCGTGCGGACTGAGTCGAGAGCGGTCTCGTTTGGCAATGGAGAATTCCATAGAGCTAGGGTCAACTTAGTGGCAGACAAACCGCTGCAGCGAGTTGTAACTTTCTCGCCTGAGCGTACTGAGAGCATGCTGCTACTCGTGAAGTACGAGAAGATCTCCAAGTTCTGCAACCATTGTGGTTTGATGGGTCACGAGCACGAGGAGTGTGGGACTGGGGAGTTTGAAGATGAAGAACTGCAGTATGGCGATTGGATGCTGGCAGCGGAGGGGACTTGGCATCCTGGTACCCTCGAGTACGGGGGGTTTTCCCCAGACCTCGGAGGGAAGTAGAGCTGGCCGTGGTGGAGAGCGCAGTGGTCGTTCCAATGGCCGCGGCGGTGATCGTGGACGCCACCCAGGTGGCCGCGGAGGTGGCCGTATGGGTGGCGGGAAAGAGCGTGAGTACCGGGTGGTGACCGCGCCAAGGAAGAGGAACTCGGGGGATGCCGGTCTGGACAAGGTGGGGCATGATGATCTGCAGGACTCGGCGTCGAGCCCGATGAAACTGGTACAGGGAGAGGAAGGAAAGGTGAAGAACTCGGCTGCTCAGAAATGCCGTGACATGGGGAAAGCCGAAGAAACGTCTCTGGCGGTAATCCCCCACCACCGCCGCAGTATGTGCCCCCGTCATAGCTAAAGAGGCTGAAGAAGACTGTGGGAGAAGAGGGGAAGAACAAGAGTGCGACTATCTCAGAGGCGGGCTCCAAGGTGGAGGCTCGCCCGCCGCAATGAGTTGTGCAAGTTGGAACGGTCGGGGGTTGGGCAATCCCACGACCGTTAAGGAGCTTCGCGATTTCGCGAGGAAATATGCCCCTACCATGCTTTGTGTGCAGGAGACTCAGGTACACAAGGCTCGGGTTGAAGGTCTGAGTCATACGTTAGGTTATGATCACGCTTTTGCCGTGAGTAGCTTGGGTCGTAAAGGAGGAATCGGAATGTTTTGGACCAATGAAGTTAAAGTTGAGATTTTACCGTATTCGCAATACCACATAGATGCTATCATCACAGAAGATGGCAAGGAGCCTTGGCGCTTAACTTGTGTGTACGGGGAGGCACAGACTCACCTGCGTCATAAAACGTGGGATATGCTCAAATTTATTAAGTCATCATATCCACATCCCTGGATGTGCATTGGTGATTTCAATGAGGTTTTACATCGATCGGAACATGTGGGAGTACAGGAGCGTAGTCATGAGCAGATAGAAGGGTTCCGGGAGATGGTGGATGTATGCTGTCTCAGTGATCTCGGTTACCTGGGACGCAACTGGACTTTTGAGAAACGAGTGGCGGGTGGTTCCTATTGTCGTGTTAGACTTGATCGAGCCTTGGCCACGGGTGATTGGTGCATGAGATTTCCGCTGGCGTACGTAGAGAACCTCACCGCGGCCGCCTCGGATCATGGCCCGATCCTGCTACGGTGGGATCCACGAGTGGTGCAACCAAGGAGACGAACTGAGCAGCGTATGTTCAGGTATGAAACAATGTGGGAATCTCATTCTGATTTCTCTACCATGATGGTGCAGAAATGGCAGCAGGGAGGAGTGGCGACTGCGCTCTTAGGCCTTCAGCAGAAGCTAACTTCGCTGTCAAACTAGCTCCAGACTTGGGGAAAGGACACCTTTGGCCACGTTACATCTGAGCTTCGGCAACTCAGGAGCGAGCTGGAGGTTTTGCAAGCTGACCCAATGAGGACGGGGCCGTCGCATGCAGAGACGAAAATCACTGATCGCATTGTGGAGCTGAATCATCGGGAAGAGGTGATGTGGCAACAACGCTCTAGGGTACAGTGGCTGCAGGCGGGTGACAAGAACACACGATTTTTTCATCTCCGTGCTAGCCACCGCAAGAAGAAAAACAAGATTGCACGGTTGAAGAAACCGGATGGCAGTGTTGTGGATAATGAAGAGAAGCTAGGGGCAATGGCAACAGATTTTTATAAGGACTTGTACAAGGCGGAGGGTACAAGCAACATGGACGCATTGCTCTCAACGGTCCTGTGAAGGTATCAGCCGTGATGAATGACATGCTCCTCAAGCCATTCGAGGAGAAAGAGGTAAAGGAAGCTCTTTTTCAGATGTTTCCGACAAAGGCCCCCGGGCCGGATGGTTTTCCTGCACGTTTTTTCAGCATCATTGGGATTTATGTGGAGGAGAAGTAACGACAGTGGTTCTCAGAATTTTGAGAGGGGAAGATGATCCGACGGTAATAAATAAAACTTTTATCGTTATGATCCCAAAGGTGGCGAGCCCCGAGGAGTTGGGGCAGTTTAGACCGATAAGCCTATGCAATGTACTGTACAAGATTGCCTCCAAGGTGGTTGCTAACAGGCTTAAGGGTATTCTTCCAGAGATCATATCGGAGGAGCAGTCAGCTTTTGTGCCAGGGCGTTTGATCACAAATAATATTATCTCAGCTTTCGAGTGTTTGCATTTTATGAAGCGCAAGCAGGCTAAGAATCTGAGGTGTTGTGCACTAAAACTGGACATGAGGAAGGCCTATGATCGGGTAGAGTGGGACTACTTGCGATCCATCATGCTTCGTTTGGGCTTCCACAGCACATGGGTTGACACAGTGATGCGTCTTGTCACCACGGTGTCGTTCTCAGTTCTTTTCAATGGTGATAGACTCGAGGGTTTCCGACCGTCGAGGGGGATACGTCAGGGGGATCCTATCTCTCCCTATCTTTTCCTGTTGGCAGCAGAGGGCCTTTCGTGCCTGTTAAAATCAAAGATACAGTCATCGAGCTTAAGTGGTATTAAGGTGGCACCATCGGCTCCGATGGTTAGTCATTTACTCTTCGCAGATGATAGCCTGCTGTTTTTCAGGGCGGATAGTGCGAGTGCACAGGAGGTGAATGCAGTTCTGCAACTTGCAGTTCTGCAACTATACTGTAGTGCATCTGGACAACGGATCAATGTGGATAAGTCATCTTTTCATTTTGCTAAAGGGTGCCAACAGGTGATCAGACAAGAAATAATGGATATTCTTGATGTTCATAGTGTCTCGTTGAGCGAGAAATACTTGGGGATGCCCTCCGACGTGGGGTCATCCGTTTCTGGGGCTTTCAAATATCTTAAAGATCGTGTGTGGAAGAAAGTCCAGGGGTGGCTCGAGATGCTGCTGTCGGCGGCAAGGAAGGATGTTCTTATCAAAGCTGTTGCTCAAGCGATTCCTATCTACTCCATGGCGTGTTTCAAGCTTCCGAGGGGGCTGTGTCACCATATAAAAAGCCTCCTTCGCAATTTCTGGTGGGGGAGTAAGGAAGGGAAACGACGTACCTGCTGGGTCTCGTGGGAGCAGATGACTAAACCGAAACACTTAGGTGGTCTCGGTTTCAGGGATATCGAGTTATTTAACCTTCTTTACTTGCTCGGCAGGCTTGGAGAATTCTACAGGATCCTAATTCGTTAAGTGCCCGCATTCTTAAGGCGGTGTCCTATCCGAATGGGGATTTTCTGGAGGCGCAGCTGGGCAACTCTCCATCACGCATCTGGCGGTCGATTTTGGATGGGAGGAGCGTGCTCAAGCAAGGGCTGATCAAGCGCATCGGTACGGGTGAAGGTACAAATATCTGGAACACTAACTGGTTACCTAGGGATGGCAACCTCTGGCCGATTGTTTGTGTTCTTGATGACCCACCGCAGTTGGTGTGTGAGCTAATGGATACTGTCAACCGAGAGTGGGATGAGGAGAAGCTGAACGCAGCATTCATTCCGATGGACAAAGAAGCTATCCTCAATATTCCACTCAGCTTTCGAAGGCAGGAAGATTTCTGGGCATGGCATTATGACAGACGCGGGGTGTTTTCAGTTCGCTCCGCATATCGCATGCTCGTCCAGACAAGGGAGACACGCACGGCGTGGCTAGATGAAACCACGGCTTCTTCGGATCACTCGAGGGAGGAGAAGAGTTGGATTTCACTTGGAAGATCAAAGTCCCGCCAAAGATCAAAGTGTTCTTATGGAGAGTGGCTCGACATTCGCTACCTACGGGCGATGTGCGCCACCATAGAAACATGGCGGAGAATGATCACTGCATTGTCTGCGGCGATCAAGACTCCTGGCGGCACTCCCTTCTTGAGTGCCATATGGCTAGGAGTGTTTGGGCTCTTGCACCGCAAGAGATCACTGACGTGTTGGGGAACCTCCAGGAGCCGAAAGCAAAGGCATGGATAGCTGAGGTTGGAGAGGCAATGTCACAACACGAGGCTATAAGAGTTTATGTCACTATGTGGGCTCTATGGCATGCAAAGAGGAAGATCATACATGAAGGGCTGTACCAACCGCCCCTATCTACACATTGTTTTGTTGATCGATTTGTGGCTGAGTTGGAGATCACGGACCAGCAGCAGAGGGGCCGGCTCGTGTCGTCAGGGCAGAGCCTGGTCGGTGGATCCCCCCACCAGCGGGATTAACAAAGGTGAACGTTGATGCTGCAAAGTCGAAGAACAACTCGATCTCGACAGTAGCAGCAGTGGCACGGGGGGAGACGGGAGATTTTCTTGGCGCCTCCGTTGTCGTGTTACAGGGGATGTCTGATCCAGAGATGCTGGAGGCAATGGCATGCAGGGAGGGCATGGCACTTGCGGCAGACCTCTACTTTCAACGCTTCAAACTCGCGACCGATTGTATCAATGTCGTTAGAAGTCTGGAAGATGAGGGGATGGGTTCTTATGGACAAATTGTACGTGAGATTAAAGCAAGGACTGCAGATTTCAATGAAGTACGATTCGCCCATGAAGGAAGACGGACAAACGTGGATGCTCATAACCTAGCTAGAAGTTCTATTTATCTATATATAGGTAGACATGTTTGGTTTTTGGAACCACCTGAGGGTGTTTGTAAACAGCAGGGGCAACCAGTTTCTGACGCGCTCTTTTCCTTACCAGGGTACCCACGAGGACTGGAAGGTTTTTAATGAGTCGGCTGGTTGCTTGATATATTGAAAATTCTCAAAAAAAAATGTGGGCTTCCAGTTGGCAGTTTTGGGTCATTAGGCCTAGGATAAAGTATAGATTTCACCCCCAATCTAGCATATTGGATATTTTTCACCCTTAAATTCAAAACACCACTCAAAAAAAAACTTCAAAATCGGATAAATTTTAACCCTGAAATTTACGATACCAGACAAATAATCCCCTAAGGTGGTTTTGCACAATTTAAGCTGTTTTGTGCAATGACGTGGCGATGGCATGGCAAAAACATGACGGATTGAATAGACGGTCGTTTCTCTTCAATTCTTTTTCTTTCTTACCTCAAAATTTTCGTTGACCGGGTCTGCATGTAGTGGAACTCTCGGCCGGCTCGCCTCACCGAGCTGCTTGACCACCCGTAGCGCAGGACACGTCCCGGCACTCGCAGCGGCGGATCTTCAAGGCGGCGGCCCAGGGAAGGAGGAGGCCAGGACAAGCTCGAGGAGGGAGGCCGCCGACGCCATGACGCCATGGGCTGGCTGGTCCGAGGGTCGCGACGGTGGCGCTGGTCCGCGAGCCCCATGGGCGCGACGGTGGCACTGAAGACGAGAGCACGAAGGAGGGTGCAGCGACGGCGCTGTGGTAGTTCTCCACGCGAGCACGGGGAGGGGGCGGCGTTCGGCCTCGAGAACGGGCGACGGGCCACCGCCGTCAGGTCGCGTTCCGAGTGTGCGGCGCGCCCGGCAGGTGGCGTTCGCGTGCGCCCTGACTCGGCGAACTACTCTCTCGCCGTAGCAATCTACTCCTTCCGTTCCATTTTAATTGAATCCAATATAGATGTATCTAGTATTACAATATGTCTAGATACATCCGTTTTGGAATCAATTAAAATGGAACGGAGGGAGTAGCTAATAACGTCGGATGCTTTTGGCTCTGACGTAGCCTAGTGGTGGAATCGACCTAGTAGTACACTACGAATTTAGCTAGAGTAGTGGCGTTCGCCGTCACGGCTTCTGCCTGGGCAGCGGCAAAGAGGCGAGCTGGCCGGTGCCCGCCGCCTCTACCGTGTCGGACGCCCTCACGGCAATTTGTAGGTCGCCCACCATCCCGCTCGGCTGCGGAAGCCTGCTCTGGTCGCGTCTTGGTTGCAGCCGCACGCGCGATCGCGGCTATCGGTGCCACCGCGTCGTCGGCCGTGCCGCCAGCTTCCTGTGTGCTCGTTCGCGCATCGGCGTTGCCGCGCTCGCCGGCCATGCCGCCAGCTTCTCGTGCCCCCGCTCGGCCATCGGCGCCACCGCGCTCACCGGACCTGCCGTGTCAAAATCTCTGCGGCCGTGCCACGTCGGAATCTCCACGGCCGTCGGAATCCTAGCGTTTTGGTCAACGACATCTTCATACTGATAGGTGGGGTCCACGAGCAAAGTAACGGTATCAACACAATGTGCCACATCAGCCCGCCATGTCAACGAGCAAAACAATTCAAATTTGCCCAAAACCACCCAAATTGACAAAAAACCACTAGCAAGGGGTTATTTGTCCGGTATTGGACATTTGAGGGTTGGAATTATCCGTTTTTGAAGTTCAGGATGAAAAGTATCCTATGTGGTAGATTTGGAGGTGAAATCTATGCTTTATCCTTAGTCCTACAATGTCCCAAGATATGACTGCATAGGTTGGATCGGCGCACGAGTAGCCTCTTCCGGCCTTTCGGTCCTCCTCGCCGGTGCGCTGCCGGGATTCCACCGCGCGTTGCTCGCACCTACTCCTTAATTTTGTCTAAAAAAAACCTACTCCTTAATTTAATCAACCTGGAAATGCAACTGTGATCCAATCAACAGATGTAGCTTAATATACAGAGCTTGACAGCTCGCCATCAGTAAGTTTCCCCTCTGCATCCCTCTACCACTGCAAATTAGGCGCAATGTTTTCTTATTCCATTGTTAATATCGAAGGATTCCACAGAGCTTCCGACTTGGCATGCCCAATGGTCTGATGCATCCACCTCCGGCCGTCCGCTGCTCGCCGTCACATACATTCTGGAGCATGGCAGCTGATGGGTTGGAACCATGCATCAAGCAAGGAATTGCGCGCGTATAGAGTTCGCATCTTTCTTCCAGTCAAGATAGTTGCTAGTTAGTTGGGAGACATCAGACAAGTAACGAGCAGCCATCTCGTCCATTTCCTATCTCCGCCTCCTCTCTCGGCCGGAGACGAGAATGATTTAGGAGCCGGTACGTACACCATCCCTTGTAATTTGTGAACTTAATTTGATGCAGCTGATGTTGTTTAGCCGCAAGCTACATACTCCTATATTTTGTGAGAACATGACTTTTCCAAGCATTGGTGTATGCTCCGTGAAGCAGTCTGAAGGTACTTTTTCGTCCTCCGGTGTGGACAGGAGCAATGTCTGCTTGGCTCCGCGACCTCTGGGACAATTGGTCCATCCAGATCCTCATTCTTCTCAGCCTCTGGCTTCAGCTCGCCCTCTTCCTCTTCGCCGGGATCCGCAGGCGTGGAGCACACCCTGTACTGCGGTTTCTTCTCTGGCTGGCGTACCAGCTGGCCGACTACACCGCGACATACGCCCTCGGCCACCTCTCCCTCAAGGGCGCGCCACGCGAGCACCCGATCATCGCGTTCTGGGCGCCATTCCTCCTGCTGCACCTCGGAGGACCGGACAACATCACCGCCTACTCCCTGGAGGACAGCAAGCTATGGAAGCGCCACCTGCTGCAAGCCATACTTCAGGTCTTGGGAGCCGTGTACGTGCTCTACCAGCATGTCGCGAGCACAGAGGCCTTGCTCCGTCTTGCCTCCATCTTGATGTTCGCCGTGGGTGCTGTCAAGTACGGGGAGAAGACGTTGGCACTCATGCGAGGCAACCTAGACGCCATCCGAGGCTCCGTCAAGAAGCAACCACCTGCCATACATAGACATTTTCACCCTCATGATAAAGTTTTCAAGGATGAAGAGTTGGATGAAGAATCCCTTGTGCGACGGGCTCACTCGCTGTTCCACATCTGCAAGCGTGCCATAGTTGATTATCCGGTGATCGAAGATGATTCAGATGGCCAAGACACCACCAGAATGGTGGTCGGGGTCAAGCTATGGCGATTGATGGAGACTGAGCTCTCCCTCATGTATGACATGCTTTACACAAAGGCACCAGTTATCCACACCTGGTTCGGCTACTCGGTACGTCTCATCTCGCCGCTTGCCGTTGTCGCCTCACTGCTGCTGTTTAAGTTTATTGGCAAGGATGCCCACCGCGGAGTTGACGTTGATATCACCTACGTGTTGTACGGTGGTGCCTTTTTCATGGAGACCACATCCCTGCTGAATGCGCTAGGCTCCTCTTGGACTTTTGCCTTCCTGAGTACCACGAGGTTTCGTTGGCTTCGATACGCAGCTCTATGCAATGAAAGATGGGACCGGCTTAGGCGGTTGGTTGCATATCTTCACAATCTTGTGAGGATTGGAGGAGGAAGCCGGTACAGATCAAGAAAGTGGTCATGTACCATGGGGCAGTACAACATGCTGCACTTGTGTACTAGCTCAGGCAGTGACCTCACCAGGCCTCTGCTTGGTAGGTTGGCCAAGATTGTCGGACTGGGACTCAATGAGTGATGGAACAGGAAGCATTACTCATGGGCCATTGAGATGCCCAGCCATGTCAAGGATCGTATCTCTGAACATATGACGAAAATGTACAAGGAAGGGGGCCTGCTCAGGAATAGGTGGGGCGAGGAGCCATTGACTCGAAAGGAATTGCTCCATGGAATACTCAAAGACTCACTTGGTGTTGAGTTTCAGGAGTGCATCATCATCTGGCACATTGGCAGCGATGTTTTCCTAGCCCAGAGCGAGCAGGCCAAGTATGAAGAGGCATCGCTTGATGTGGAGGCGATCAAGGTGATATCAAACTACATGATGTTCCTCCTCGTGGAACAACCCGACATGCTACCAGGCCTCTCTCAGAACAGGCTTTATCAACGAACCTGTGAAAATCTAGTGAAGACTAGGCGATCGACTACAAGGCGCCAAAACATGGACCTATGTGCTAAGCTCAAGAATCTGTTCTGCCTGCACGATGACCCCGGTTCTAATTCCAGGGTCGCCGACAGAGAGGAGCTAGCAAAACTCCTATATGATGAGTACGAGAGCAAAGGGTTCAGCCATGATGCTCCTCGTCTCCCCTATGTTGCTAAACTTGCCAAGCAACTGCTAACGATGGAGAAAGATGGCACGGCAGACTCTGTTAAACTTGTCCTTGATGTGTGGACGGATATTCTTGTCTACGCAAGTAACAAATGCAGCAGGAAGGCCCATGCCGAGAAACTCAGCAGTGGCGGCGAGTTGACAACCATCCTGTGGCTTATGGCAGAACATTTTTACCAACTTTATCTGGAGAACCTAATCAAAAAAGGGAAAAATAACTTATCTGGAGAAGGCATTAGTCAGGCAGGGAGATGATAGCTCTGAATTGTACATGTAGAAAACCATTTTCTTTATATTATTGAAGCCATCTGAATTGCATCTTGTACTCCTTATTGAGTAAAGATCTCGATGCATTTTATAGACTACCAGCACTCCTTTTTAATACAACAGCACATAGCTCCTCTCCTTGTTTCCTGCCTCACACGGGGAAAATCATTTCTTTGTTTTGCTAAGGTGAAAAGGTTTTCTTGCACCAATGGACTCCTTCCTTTTGTCCCAGCGACCGGGCAGAAATTTCATGAAGCAAATCGCTGAACGGTGCATATATATGTGCAACCTTGTGTCGCAAAGATGTGTAATGTGTCGCGTAACAACTCTTGCATACAATATTCAACTTGTATGTGTGTCAGTATCAGTGTGGTTATGCATCTATGTTATGCAGTGAGAGTAAACGAACTACCAGTTGATGAGCTGGTTCGCAAGAAGCAAGCACGTTCAGTAACATGCTAATCCAATGAGCATATGCGTGATTCCTCACCATCTTCATACTTAATTCTTGTTTGCTTTTATATTTGGATTCGCGGAAGTATTTAGCGCTTTTTTTAGCTGAACGAAAGTATTTAGCTAGTCTCTCTCCCGCCACCCCCTCTGGGCCATCACAGGCCATGGCTAGGCTCAGGGCCACGAAGACGGGACAACTTCTCGGCCTTCTCGGTCTCTGGTGGGTTCGGCAGCCCACGATGCATCTGCTTCGCCTTTGACAAGGCAATTCCTATATATATATTTTTTGAGAATCAGGCAATTCCTATATGACGTCCGTGCAACTACGCCTGGGCATTCGTCGGCTCGGGCCGAGTATTGGGCTGGGATTGAAAAAACCCAACCCCGAGCACGGCATGGCCCGAATGAAAACACAAAAAATTGTACCTGAGCCTGGCCCGAACACACAAAAAGAGCAGTTTCGGGCCGGACTAGGTCAGGCCTCTAGGTGATTACTTAGGCCTGAGCCCGGCCCGAAATATTTAAAAGGGCCAAAATTTCATACCTGAGCCTCGTCGGTACAGACGTCCGACCCGACCCGACCTAGGTTTTCAGGCTGGGTCGTCCGACCGAGCTGCCCCTGCCAAGGCATAAACGTGACATGTACCCCTCTCGTTCTGGAGCGTGTGTTCTCATCCCTTTTCTGGGACGACCCACTATTTCTTCGGAGCAACGTGTTTCCTCATGTTTTCTCTTTTTTTGGCCTTCTTCTCCTTTCGGTCACCATAACTACGATGGTGTCCTAAAGTACCATCTTCCTCGTCTCCTGTCTATGGTTTTGTGAAATTTTCATCTGCTTCTCGTTGCTGATGCTTCCAGTAGATTTGTCAAAATCGTGTTGGGACTTGGTTTCGACTGCTGGTTTGTTTGATTTCCGCTCCTCTTTTCCCATTCCCTCTCGTGCTACTTGTTTTGATATGTGTTTGTATGGATCTGGGTCACGGCACGGATCCGTCGATATTTTACCTTAATTAACGATTAAGTTTTATTTCTTACCGATATTATATGGGTTCCTTTTTTATTTTTGTTAGAAAATAGGATTGGTGATTCAGTTCTTCATATGAGTAGGGAGGTTCATAACTCCCTACTTTTGGTGATTTTGGTTCTACTTGTCAGTATGTTTTACTAGTGGATTTGTGCACTTATTGAGATATGTTAGTTGTTCATGTGAGTTGTAAGGTTCGTCGCACCATATTGGAGAAATTAGTTTTTTGTTGCCAACTTGTTTTAAGTGTTTTGTTTTATGTTGTAATATCTAGATGCTTGCGACTCATCTCAGGGATAACCTTTCACAAAAAAAAAACTTTGGTTATATGTGGGAATAGCTCATGTTGGTTCGTTTTTAGTTTGTTCACACATTATTTAGTATATGTGGAGGTATACTTGTTTGGTCTGGTGTTCACATATTACCTAAATAATCGCGTATATGGTGTTCTGATGTAGATTCATTTTAATATGTATAGATTCATAGCATGTAACACTAGTAGGAAAACTATTAGTGTAGTTCCTGTATCAGTGACGTTCTTTTGCATCACGCACCACTATTAGTATATATGTCGTGTAGAATTCTGGCGTGCCACAGGTACATCCCTACCAGTGGCGCGGACGTTGTATGTACACGCCACCAGTAAGTGGGGCCCAGGCGTCCACACGGTCAGAACGTAGTAGTGGCGCCTCCCATATGTTGCACACCACTCGTAGTTTAGCACAAGTGGCATGCGGATCCCAAGTGCCAACAGTATTGACAGATAGGGGCGTTCTTTACTCGGGTCAAATAAAAGCACGCCACTGAATAGGCGCGTCTTTAATAAAATTGACTCGGACCAAGGTAGACGCACTTCCACTTCCCGTGCCGCGCCAAGTCGAAGAGCACGCCCACGCTAGTGATAAACTGCTGTAAAATTCCCACTCACGGGTGAGGGGAGCAATTCCCTCGTGTTTGGCAGATATTGATGGAGGGGAGAAAGTTGAGTCCATTAAATCCTTGTGTTCAGTACTAAACCTCGAGTCATTCTTGCGTGGAAAAGAGCTAGTTGCGGCATCACTCTGCAGCTGGAGTCCTAAAGATATGCTATCGTGTTGCCATCAATTATCAATTGTTTTTTGCTAATGGATGTGTTGTGTTGACGATTGACATATATGAAATTTAATCCAATTTAGAGCACTGTTTAGGATATACCAAATAAGTATGCCATCTCAATCATATAGGACTAATTTTTTTTTGAAACCGAAGACAAAAGCTTTGGCTTATCCATTTATTAATCTTCTCTACTACCCTATTTTCCTGCGATTTCGTGAGTCCACGTCACCGTTTTATGCCCACGCGTTGCCGCCCATCGCGTCAGTGCTAGCTCTCCCCGTCTCACAGTTTCTCCACGGACCTTTCAGTGTACATCCTGTAAAAAAAAGAAAATTCAGCTGTCGTTCGGTGTTCCTCCTGGTGGCCTGGTGCTCTCCGCCGCCGCAACGTACGGCTTCTTCGCCACTATTTTGCTTCTCCCTTTCATTTCTTATCCCCCGGCTGAGGTCTGTCAATCTTTCAGGTTGCGCTACGGCTCGGAAGTTGCTCGACGTTTTTCCCTCCCCTGATTGGATTGGATTGAATTTCCATTCGATTCTGCGTGCTGCTCACTCAAGCCCCCACGATTTGATTGTATTGCTGTTGGATTCTATGCTGGACCTACTGGTTGTTCAAGCAAAGGAGGAAGAGGCTACCATCACGTGTACAAACCTACACCGACGCTGAGCATCGGTGGCTCCTTTCATTGGTAAACAATCTCTCATCTATTAATCTTAACTTTTAATTTTAATTGAATGAGCACTATTTTCTTACTTCTGCCGCTCGCATGTATTTATTCCCTCGAACCTCCCTTGAAATTTACTTAAATATTCTACTCAGGTGAATGCATTTTGTTCTTTGCACTAATTGCAGGCAAGAAATTAGAGAGTCCATCTGCTCATGGATATATTCTTTCCCTGTGCCGGCTGAATTGCAAAGAACTTCTGTTTGATGATTTGATGTGCCGCTTGCCCACATGGAAGCAAGGCTACGAACATATGTATGTTTACAGGAAAGCATTACATTTGCATGTTTCAACTGAATCATACCCTACGCTATGCTCACATCTTGAAGAACATAACAGGAGACTTTTGATATTTGTTTAGTGTCAAGAGAAGCCATGCCACAGCAACTTCAGAATAAAAAGGCCACTGAAACCTGTTTTAGCTGTTGATGCTTATCAGAAGATAAAGAATCTGAATTGCTGAATTCTCTGAGTTCGGATGCAGAGTAAAAACTTCTAGTTATTTTGGATAAGTTCACGTGCTAAATTGCTTCCATTAGTCGTCAGAACCTGTGGAGCTGACAGAGGCAGAAACTGAATATGCGTTAAAGTGGCTAAGCATATATACAAAATCCATGTTGTATATCAGTACAACTGTACCAAAATTATACATATAACCCAAGTAGACGAAAGTAATAGACCATGAGTTTGATATTTTTGGGAGCTCATGTCGATATGTTTGCACTCTGCTTGATGAGATGCATCTTCAAGTATCTCACTCTGCTCATTCAGAAGTTAATGTACTATGACTTTGACATGGTTGGCTGGTATAGTTTGTAAATCTGGATTGCAGCATTGAAAGACACTATCTACATGAGTATATCCTATTTTAAGATCGACTTGATTGCTTTTCGTGAAAGATATATTTTCTCTGTAGTAAATTATGAGCACTCTTCCTTAGAACAGGCTCAGCCTCATTTCATTAATTCATATAGAAGAAAACAAACAACTTTCAAGCCACAACCTTCTCTAATCAGTGATACAGAGAGCTTCTGATTAAAAAAAATACTACTCAGATCATGCAATAAATAATATATCGATTTTCAAATAATTACATGCTCAGATCATGTAATAAATTATTTGATCAAACTTTTCAGAGGGATATGTGAATTCTTATTCTATATATAACACTACAAATTCCCGCAGCAACGCGCGGGTATCATCTAGTTTATTAAGCAGAAGGTGCCCGGTTTATTATCGGAAGAAACCGGGCGAAAACCATACAACAACACAACTCCACGGGGCGAAACCCCACAACCTCGAGAGCCAGGCTCGAAACACCACTCCGCAACGAGCCGGTCAGCCATCCACGCATGCCGGAGAGAAGAAGCCGAAACTGCTATGGGAGGAGCAGATACGGGACGCTCCAACAAAGGCGAAAGCAACAAACCCATCAGGAGCCCCAACGACGACCAACACCGTGAGTAACCTTGTCGCCCACACGACACCAAGGTGGAGCACCCGCGATGTTGCAGAAATCTCGGAGCCGCCGCCCCGACATCCACCTCTCTGTCACGCCCTGCGCAATCCACCTGTACCACCTTCCGGGGCCGCCCCCCGACATGCCAGCGCTCACACCTGAGCTACAACGCCGCACGACCTAGCTGCCCGCAGCCCAAACTGCACAGAGCAACTACCCGCAGACCACGACCGCCACACCACGTCCGAGGCCGCTGCCTCGACATACTGAAGATCGCCCCTCACTGAGACGCATCGACCGAGCCGACAACCTCACTACCCTTGTAGCACGAAGCCGCCACTCACACTCTGTCGGGCCGTAACCCCACCACATTGGGTCACCACCATACAACAATCCGGGGCCGCCGCCCCGACATACAAGAACCATCTCGAAGCTGCCGCCTCGACGTACACACACCCGCCGATGAGGCAAGCTAGCATGGCACAAAAGGCATGGGTACCTGATGCATGTAAAATGCATACATGAACTTTGCACTATATCACTTATATTCCAATCATATTTGCATCATATAAGGGTTATATCACTGTTATATAATGATTTTTGGGAATAAAATATTTATTTCCTATTTTTATGGAATTAACCCTACGCAGACAGAAAACCCTATTTTTTCCTTTTAAGTTTCAGGGACCCAAACGACGTCCAAATGACCTGGAAAAATACAGGCGTCAATATTTTGGAAGGAGGAAGACTTGGGAGCGAAGGAAGCAAGCAAACGAAGGCCGGAAGCCCAAAAGAGGGGGGCCCACGCGGCCTCTGGCCGCGTGGGCCCCACCAATTTGGGCCTCGACGCTCCGCTGTCGTCGATCTTTCCTCCACCGACACCGTCTTGACCTAAAAATGCCTATAAAAGAAGTCCCACGTCGTTCTCTGGAAAAAGCGCCGCCGAAACACAGAAACACCGAAAGAGAGATCTGGAGCTGCAGATTGGAGGGGGAAAACTCCGGCGGGGCGCTGCCGGCGTGGTCTCCATCTTCTCCATCGACATCTCCACCGTCTCCATGATGAAGAGGGAGTAGTCCACCTCTGGACTATGGGTTTGTGGAAGTAACTTATGTATCTCTCCTCTCTTTGAGCTTCACTAATTAGTACCGTATGAGCTGCTGAACATGATTACGGTCATATATGTAATTCCTATGTGGTGTATCTTTTATGAGTTAATATATGTTTGAGATTGCAATGTTTGTTTCAGTTATGAATCTAGATGCATATTATGTAGCCCGTTCTTATTCACTTGTTATGATCAAGCATGTTTATGAGAGCGTGTGTGGGGTGATGTGTGCATTAGTTGGAGTAACGGGGGTGGTGAGTGCGGTAAGTTGACAACTGTAATATGCGATCCACTTGGGTGTTTTACCTTACTTTGTTGTCTCACTAGGGATAAACAAAAATACCATGCTACAAAGGTTGTGGGTGATTTGCCACTTCTCCGTGACTAGATCTAGCATGTTCTTATTTTAACTTCATGACATGATACTTAAAGCTATACTCTAAGTTATCTTAATTACCGAGGTGTTATGATTTGGTTCGCATCTTGGTGGAGTATAAGTGAGATTAATAACCAAAAGATCTATATGTTTGGACGTGATGCCCATATAATTAGTAACTTGTTATCAAACTTTGTGTTGCAATCTCATATGTCAACTCCTATGTTCCATTGTCTACCACTTTATTAAAGAGAGAGTGCATTTGTGAAACCATGAACCCGGTCCATTTTTAATCATAAGAAACACCTTTCCAACAACTTTTACCACTTTTACATTTTCTGTCATTATTAAATCCGAAAATACAAAAACACTTTTACATCTTGCATTCGTCATAAAAAAACAAAACATATCATTCATCATTGTTATCATCATCCTTGCACATTTATTCACCACCATTCCATATTTATTTCTTGTTTGCATTGCATAATTATCTTGATATCATTCTTACACCTTGTGCTTGACAACCACAGGTGAGGTTGAGGACCAAAACATTTAACCTTGTTTTGTAGGTGACCAAAAAGAAGGATAGGGAGATAAATCTTTCACTACTGATTCCCCGAGAGTTCGATATTAAACCCTCGAGTCACCCCTCGTGGGAAAACACGTCTTCCACTTACTACACACTCTGCACTTGGAGTCTCAACCTAACCCATTCACTTTTGACGTAGGTAACTACGCACCAAGACATCAACTATTTTCTGGAGCTGTAGATCAACCTCTTCAAGGGCCATCAAGACTGTTTTCTGGCGCCGTTGCCGGGGAGACCAACAACTTCCTGCAAGATATTTCCCATCAACTCCGCACCAGAAATCAAGACTGTTTTCTGGCGCCGTTGCCGGGGAGTCATAGCTGAAAATATTTATCCAAGGGTGCACTTGTTTCCCTTGCACCAGCTCTGTTTACTGGCGCCGGATTCATCACAACAAAGTCAACTTCATCACCAACTTGTGCTAACACCTAAGCTTGGGGAGGTTGCACCTACGTGAGCATCATCTTATCCATCTTTACCTTCAAAGCAAATTTATTTGTTTTGTCATTGTCTTGCATTTGTAATTCGGTTTGCATTTGTGAGACTCATTTTATTTTCAGTTTTGCATAAAAAATTAAAAATACAAAAAACTTGCTAAAATGGGAGAAAGAACTAAATTGTGTGACTACACAAACACTCCTAATGATCAATTCATCTCTAAAGCTATTGCCACACCTGAGATTAAAGCTGATAGCTATGAAGTAAGTCCTAGTTTGTTGAACTTGATAACTAGGGAACAATTTGGTGGTAGTGCTATGGAGGATGCCTCTATGCATCTTCATGATTTTGTTGAAATATGTGACATGCAAAAGTTTAAGAATGTGAAAGTGATATCCTAAAATTGAAGCTATTTCCTTTTTCACTTAGAGGAAAGCTAAAGAGTGGTTGCATTCATTGCCATCCGGTAGTATTAATTCATGGGATGATCTAAAGAAGCTTTTATTAAGAAATACTATCCTCCTGTTAAAATTTTGCAAAATAGAAACAACATCCTTTCTTTTAGGCAAAATGAAAATGAACATGTTGCTATGGCTTGGGATAGGATTAAACTTATGCTTCGAACTTGTCCATCACATGGGTTAATGAATGGACCATATTACACTCTTTCTACAATGGTTTAAACTACATGTCTAGAAACATACTTGATTCTGCTGCTGGAGGTGCTTTTATGAGTAAACTATAGTAGAAGCTAAAAATATATTGGAAAGCATTTTGCAAAACTATAGTCAATGGCATACTGATAGGGCACCCAATCCTTCTAAGAAAGTGAACTCTATTGAAGAAACTAATGATTTGTCATCTAAAATGGATACTATTCTTGCTTTGCTTAATAAACCTAGTGTTGAAAATGTTCCTTTGCAAGAACTAGTTGGAAAAATTCTGAAAATATTGATGTCAACTTCATTAGGAACTATGGTAATAATGGGTATGGTAACAACAATTATAACTCTTATAATAAACCCCCATATGTGCCAAATAAATATGCTTCTAGTGGTAATGTTTCTAGTGATTTGGAAAACACCATTAGATCTTTTATATCTACCCAAAAAGAGCTTAATAAGGAATTTATCTCTAAGTTTGAAAAACAAGATGCTTTGTTTGAAAGGGTAGATCAGCTTGCTAAGGAAGTCTCATCATTAAAGAGTATCATTACAGCCCAAAAACATGAGGAAACAATTAAATATTGCCAAGAGGTTATCAATAAGTCTTGGGAACACATTCATGAGCAAGAGAGAGTTGCTAAAGAATCTATTGGGGTAATGAAAGAGAGAGAAGTTGAGGAAGTTAAAATGCTTAGTGAAGTCAAGGATCCTTTGCTTGACTTAGAAAATTGTAGCTTGCATGAATTAATCTCTATCTTACAAAAATTTGCAAGTGATCCTTCCATCAACACTAACCAAGCTGGCTTTGGTTCTTATATTGCTAATCATGTCTTGAAAGAAAAATTGCTAGGTACAACCAAGAGGCTATGATACCACCTAAGCTTGGGGATATATGGATTCCCAAGGTACTAGTAACTATTGGAAAAGAGACACACCATGCCATACTTGATCTAGGATCTAGTGTCTCTGTTTTCTAAAGAACTATATGAAGTACTTGAATTGAAAAATCTTGAAAAATGCTCTATTGAACTTGCACTTGCTGATGATTCCATTAAACATGCTTTAGGAAAGTAAGTGATGTTATGGTAGAGTTACATATGACTTTTGTGCCTGTGGATTTTCTAATCATGGACATGGGGAATAAAACCTCTAGTCCTATTATTCTTGGAAGACCTTTTCTTCGTACTACAGGTGCTATCATTGATTCAAAGGAGGGAACGTGAAGTTTCAGTTTCCACACAAGAAGTGCATGGAACACTTCCCAAGGAAGAGGGAACATCAAAGTTCAAGCTCCCTCATGAGCTTATCTTCAATAAACAACAAGTAAGAAGCCTAGCTATATGGCTATAAAGAAAGCGCTTTGCGGGAGGCAACCCGGTTATTTTTATGTGTGATTTTCTTTGTGTCCTCTTGCTGTAAAGAGAGTTTGTTTTTAGTTTAGTTTCTGGAATTTTAATAAAGTGCCAAGTTTTACCCTTTTGGTTTGAAAAGTTGCTTATAGCGTTCGGAGATTTTATTCCTGCACGAATCTGTGCACGGTATGATTTTTAATTCTTATTCTGTAACTCCGAATGAGCTCATATTTGAACTGTAGTTGCAACTTTTCATCCTCTGTATGCATGAATTTTCGGAATTTTTAGGCAAAGTTTGGTAGGGTAGAAAAATACGTTTTGCTGCTGCTGTTTTTCTGGACAGATTCTGTCCCATTTTGTTTTATGCATGTTTTGAACTTTTATCTTGAATCTTTTTGATTCAATTGAGTTTATGAGTAGGCATACAACATTATATACTTTCTGGACATTCATATGATTTTTGTTTAAGGATTATATGCAGCAAGAAACCTATTTGTTTATCACTACTAATGCACCCCACAGAAAAGAAATGGGAGAAACGGTGTTTTGAAGTTTTTTCACAGGGATTGGAGGAGATGCACCAAGAGCTATCCAAGGATGGTGAAGACCATAAGCTTGGGGATGTGAAGACAACCCCACTGGACCTACACACTCTCGGTTTGCACACGTCTAACTTCTGTTTTTCGATCGAAACACTTTATCGCATAAACTTGGAGCGTCTTTTTGTTTGTTTTTTGTTTGATTGTTATTTTGTGAGACCACCACACTATCATTTATATGAGAGAGCTACTGGAAATATGGGTTGAAATATGTTGGATGCTTTTATGATTGGGAAAAGGGATGTTTGAGTTGATTTTTAATGATACATATAGTTGCATGATTCATGAGCTTGTTTATGAGTAATAATTTGCAAATTTTATCAAGAGCTATCACTTATTCATGTTTTGATGCTGAAGTTATTTTACTTGTTTAACATGGATTAGTTAGTTCTATGGACACTCATGCATGCATCTAGATGGTCAACTTTCTCCCTCTTGCTAGCCCAAAAATTCCAACAAGCAAAAACTTGTTTCCAACACCTTCAACCAAAGTTATTCCAGTGAGTCCACCATATCTACCTATTGGCTTTATGCTATTCCGAGTATGTTATCATGATATTTGTGTTATCTATACCTCTGAATGAAAATGTTTATGTTATTGATTATGGGAAAAGTTGGTTATATAGCTCTCACGAACTTGATGCACACTTTACTTTTATTGCATAAATAAAACATGACCCATTGTGATTAAATTATGATGTTAGTGGCTTGATAAATGTCGAGGTTGGGAGTTAGCCCATATGTGCTGTCACATGCAAAGCTTTCAACATGCTCCTTCATCTCATTTAGTTGATATCATGTACTTTTGTTTATGGATGCCTATCATGGTGAAATAAGGGAAATGAAGTAGTTTAAATGAGTTTGTATAAATGGTTAGAGAGACGCCTGGGCCGCTAATCTAAGCCATGCATCATTCATGGTGGAAATTTACTTACATGCTATGGTGAACCGTCTGTGATACACCTTATAATAAAAAGCTATTCCAATGGTAAATAAAAAGGGTGTTGAGGTTGTTCATTTGTTTGTTTGTCTTGTCATTTTGATATGGGCTTGTTCCATATCCTGGGACAAGAGGTACCCCAGTTGACGCTCTTGATGATACTATTATTACTTACAATGATATATAACTTGAACTTGCTTTGTTTCCAAGTTGAGTAATCATGGTGTAGGTACTTGTATTCAAGGGGCATGAGACACCAACCTTTACTTTGTCAAGCACACTACTCATATTTGCTTTCACATTAAACTTAATCATTCAAGATGCTATGATAGGGGTAATGAGAGCTTGACACCAAGATTCCACATTGCAATCATTAACTTAAGTAGAAGAGTTTGGAAGTTAGATGAAACTTATGCATGCTTTACCTCTACTCACATATACATCTTTCCAAAGTGTCCACCTTTTATATTCAGATTTTCATCTACACTCTATGACCATGTAGGATGTTCTTACTTATCATTATGCATACATGTGGTCCATATTACTTTTCTATGTTACACTTTGTGAACTATCATTGAACATCCTTGCATTGAATACTTGATATCACTTCATAAACTATTTGCATATTGCTACTCCTTTGAAGAATGAATCATTTGACTCTATGTAGCAGTAGCAATCATCTTTGATATCCATTGTTAGTGTATATTGCAAAGTCCATGTTAGTTTTATCACCTTCATACTCGAGGACGAGTATTGGTTAAGCTTGGGGATGTTGATGCATGTAAAATGCATACATGAACTTTGCACTATATCACTTATATTCCAATCATATTTGCATCATATAAGGGTTATATCACTGTTATATAATGATTTTGGAATAAAATATTTATTTCCTATTTTTATGGAATTAACCCTGCGCAGGCAGAAAACCCTATTTTTTCCTTTTAAGTTTCAGGGACCCAAACGACGTCCAAATACCTGGAAAAATACAGGCGTCAATATTTTGGAAGGAGAAGACTTGGAGCGAAGGAAGCAAGCAAACGGAGGCCGGAGGCCAAAAGGGGGGCCCACGCGGCCTGTACTGGCCGCGTGGGGCCCACCAATTTGGGCCTCGAGCTCCGCTGCCGTCGATCTTTCTCCACCGACATCGTCTTGACCTAAAAACGCCTATAAAAAAGTCCCCGTCGTTCTCTGGAAAAGCGCCGCCAAACACAGAAACACCGAAAAGAGATCTGGAGCTGCAGATTGGAGGGGGAAAACTCCGGCGGGGCGCTGCCGGCGTGGTCTCCATCTTCTCCATCGACTTCTCCACCGTCTCCATGATGAAGAGGGAGTAGTCCACCTCTGGACTATGGGTTTGTGGAAGTAACTTATGTATCTCTCCTCTCTTTGAGCTTCACTAATTAGTACCGTATGAGCTGCTGAACATGATTACGGTCATATATGTAATTCCTATGTGGTGGATCTTTTTTGAGTTAATATATGTTTGAGATTGCAATGTTTGTTTCAGTTATGAATATAGATGCATATTATGTACCCCGTTCTTATTACTTGTTATGATCAAGCATGTTTATGAGAGCGTGTGTGGGGTGATGTGTGCATTAGTTGGAGTAACGGGGGGTGGTGAGTGCGGTAAGTTGACAACTGAATATCGCGATCCACTTGGGTGTTTTACCTTACTTTGTTGCCTCACTAGGGATAAACAAAAATACCATGCTACAAGGGTTGTGGGTGATTGCCACTTCTCCGTGACTAGATCTAGCATGTTCTTATTTTAACTTCATGTCATGATACTTAAAGCTATACTCTGAGTTATCTTAATTACTGAGGTGTTATGATTTAGTTCGCATCTTGGTGGAGTATAAGTGAGATTAATAACCAAAAGATCTCTATGTTAGGACGTGATGCCCATATAATTAGTAACTTTATCAAACTTTGTGTTGCAATCTCATATGTCAACTCTATGTTCCATTGTCTACCACTTTATTAAAGAGAGAGTGCATTTGTGAAACCATGAACCCCGGTCCATTTTTAATCATAAGAAACACCTTTCCAACAACTTTTACCACTTTTCATTTTCTGCCATTATTAAATCCGAAAATACAAAAACACTTTTACATCTTGCATTCATCATAAAAAACCCAAAAATATCATTCATCATTGTTATCATCATCCTTGCACATTTATTCACCACCATTGCATATTTATTTCTTGTTTGCATTGCATAATTATCTTGATATCATTCTTACACCTTGTGCTTGACAACCACAGGTGAGGTTGAGGACCAAAACATTTAACCTTGTTTTGTAGGTGACCAAAAGAAGGATAGGAGATAAATCTTTCACTACTGATTCCCCGAGATTTCGATATTAAACCCTCGAGTCACCCTCGTGGGGAAAACACGTCTTCCACTTACTACACACTCTGCACTTGGAGTCTCAACCTAACCCATTCACTTTTGACGCAGGTAACTACGCACTAAGACATCAACTATTTTCTGGAGCTGTAGATCAACCTCTTTAAGGGCCATCAGTACCGAGACTCCAAGACGATGGCCCTATGGAGGAAAACGACGCAAAGCGCCGCCGTCGCCGCACTGTCAACGACAATGCAAAGTTTTCACCCGGAGAGACTCGGGAATTGGGGTGACAAAGGGATGGTTTTCGCTCCACGACGACGCCTCCAAGGAGGGTACCGACGTCCGAAGACGTCGGCGCCGCCGGCACTGACCGAGGTCAGTGCTAGGCTTTCACCTAGAGCAAACCAGCACCATTGTACCATCGCTTCCAGCAAGCCCGATCACCGCCAGCAGCGGGACAACCACCACACGCCATACTTTGTCCAGCAGCGAGCCTTCTTGAGCGTCCACCAAGCCCACTGTCGCGGCGACTCCACGCCGCTGCCCCTGCCACTGAACCCACCGCCGCCTGAGACAACTTCAACCCCAAAATCCCCATCGTCTTCACCTCGCCCAGATGCAGCCCAGCTCGGGCACCTCCTGGCCGTGCCCCGAGCCTTCCGACCGCGCCCCGCGCGCATCCACACCGCAGCCGATGCCCCGCGCGCATCCAAGCCCGGCGAGGTTGACCCGCCACCCACGCGGCCGGGCTCGCCTCGCTCCAGATCCGGGCGCAAGGGCCCCGGATCCGCCACTCCGCAGTCGATGCGGTCCCGGAGCCGACGCTCCGGCGTTCCAACGCCGGCGGGACGTCGTCGCCGTCCCAGTAGGTTCCTGCGCCCACCAACGCGCGGTCGAGGAAGGAGCCACCCCCGGTGCCAGTAGTGTGGCAGCGGGGAGCGCCGCCACGGCCCGGAGGCCGACGGCAGCAGCGGCGAGAATGGCACGGAGGGGAGGGGGTGGCGGCGGCGCGGTGGTGATTACCCCCAAGAGCAGGGGATCACTATAGCACCTCTCAATGTGGAAGTAAGGTATCGATCCACAGGAGCAAGAAGGAAAAGTTATCTATTCCCTACAACTAAAGTGTCACAAGTTTTAGTTGATTATGCACTAGACAAGTTTAATGAACAAGGTGGTTGATTTGATGGATGGAAGTTTAATGTAACAAAACAAGAATGTAAAAATGTCCCAATCCTCTTCAATGCAAGAGGACAAGACAAAGGTTTTCTCTTATAGGAACAATGAACATGGGTTCATGGGTTCACTTAATCCTCTCTCTCTTATCTACGGTGATTATCATGTTATAGATAAAGTACACACAATTGTCATGTTTTAATGGTAGCTTTTATAACTGCTATATGTCCTAAAACACATAGTTGAAAGAAGTACTCATTTGTGTTGCTAAGTCACCCTCGTAAGGCTAGCGTGGTTGCTGTCACTCCCACATCATACTCTTCCTTTTTACCCCTAGATAAAAGATGTTGGGCGGTACTGTGTCACTCAATACCTATGCCGTGTCACATCGGCCATCCCGTACCCACATACATCATACTTCTTAAAGAACAATATTCTATCAAAGTATGACAAGTCATAAAAGTTCCAACACAATAGTAAATGCATAACAATCATCTCATACCACAATATCCACCATAAGAATTACATAGATGACCGTAATCATGTTCAGCAGCTCATACGGTACTAATTAGTGAAACTCAAAGAGAGGAGAGATACATAAGTTACCACCACAAACCCATAGTCCAGAGGGTGGACTACTCCCCCTTCATCATGGAGACGGTAGAGAAGTCGTTGGAGAAGGTGGAGACCACCCCGGCAGCGCCCCGCCGGAGTTTTCCCCCTCCAATCTGCAGCTCCAGATCTCCGTTTTCGTGTTTCTGTCTTGTGGCGGCGCACGTTTTCGAGAACGCCGTGGGACTTCTTTTATAGGTGTTTTTAGGTCAAGACGAAGGCGGTGGAGCAAAGATCGACGGCTGTGGGGCCACGAGGGCCAAATTGGTGGGCCCCACGCGGCCAGGTACAGTGGTCACGTGGGCCACCCCCTTTGGCCCTCCGGCCTCCGTTTGCTTGATTCCTTCGCTCCTACGTCTTCCTCCTTCCAAAATAATGACGCCTGTATTTTTCCAGATTTTTATGACGTCGTTTAGGTCCCTGAAACATAAAAGGAAAGAAATAGAGTTTTCTGCCTGCGCAGGTTAATTCCATAAAAATAGGAAATAATTATTTTATTTCCTAAAATTATTAAATAACAGTGGTATAACCCTTATATGATGCAAATATGATTGGAATATGAGTGATATAGTGCAAAGTTCATGTATGCATTTTACATGCATCAACATCCCCAAGCTTAACCAATACTCGTCCTCGAGTATGAAGGTGATAAAACTAACATGGGCTTTGCAATATAGCACTAACAATGAAAATCAAAGATGATTGCTACTGCTACATAGAGTCAAATGATTCATTCTTCAAAGGAGTAGCAATATGCAAAATAGTTTATGAAGTGATATCAAGTATTCAAGCAAGGATGTTCAATGATAGTTCACAAAGTGTAACATAGAAGATAGTAATATGGACCATATGTATGCATAATGATAAGTAAGAACATCCTACATTGGTCATAGAGTGTAGATGAAAATCTGAATATAAAAGGTGGACACTTTGGAAAGATGTAGATGTGAGTAGAGGTAAAGCATGCACAAGTTTCATCTAACTTCCAAACTCTTCTACTTAAGTTAATGATTGCAATGTGGAATTCTTGGTGTCAAGCTCTCATTACCCCTATCATAGCATCTTGAATGATTAAAGTTTAATGTGAAAGCAAATATGAGTAGTGTGCTTGATAAAGTAAAGGTTAGGTGTCTCATGCCCCTTGAATACAAGTACCTACACCATGATTACTCAACTTAGGAAACAAAGCAAGTTCAAGTTATACATCATTGTAAGTAATAATAGTATCATCAAGAGCGTCAACTGGGGTACCTCTTGTCCCAGGATATGGAACAAGCCCATATCAAAATGACAAGACAAACAAACAAGATGAACAACCTCAACAACCTTTTATTTGCCATTGGAATAGCTTTTTATTATAAGGTGCATCACAGATAGTTCACCATAGCATGTAAGTAAATTTCCACCATGAATGATGCATGGCTTAAATTAGCGGCCCAGGCGTCTCTCTAACCATTTATACAAACTCATTTAAACTACTTCATTTCCCCCTTATTTCACCTTGATAGGCATCCATAGACAAAAGTACATGATATCAACTAAATGAAGGAGCATGTTGAAAGCTTTGCATGTGACAGCACATATGGGCTAACTCCCAACCTCGGACATTTATCAAGCCACTAGCATCATATTTTTAATCACAATGGGTCATGTTTTATTTATGCAATAAAAAATAAAGTTGTGCATCAAGTTCGTGAGAGCTATATAACCAACTTTTCCCATAATAATCAATAACATAAACATTTTCATTCAGAGGTATACATAACATAAATATCATGATATACATACTCGGAATAGCATAAAGCCATTAGGTAGATATGGTGGACTCACTGGAATAACTTTGGTTGAAGGTGTTGGAAACAAGTTTTTGCTTGTTGGAATGTTTGGGCTAGCAAGAGGAGAAAGTTGACCATCTAGATGCATGCATGAGTGTCCATAGAACTAACTAATCCATGTTAAACAAAGTAAAATAACTTCAGCATCAAATCATGAATAAGTGATAGCTCTTGATAAAGCATTTGCAAATTATTACTCATAAACAAGCTCATGAATCATGCAACTATATGTATCATTAAAAATCAACTCAAACATCCCTTTTCCCATATGATAAAAGTATCCAACATATTTCAACCCATATTTCCAGTAGATCTTTCTCATATAAATGATAATGTGGTGGTCTCACAAAATAACAAACAAACCAAAAACAAACAAAAAGACGCTCCAAGTTTATGCGAGTGTTTCGATCGAAAAAACAGAAGTTAGACGTGTGCAAACCGAGAGTGTGTAGGTCCAGTGGGGTTTTTTCACATCCCCAAGCTTATGGTCTTCACCATCCTTGGATAACTCTTGGTGCATCTCCTCCAATCCCTGTGAAAAAACTTCAAAACACCGTTTCTCCCATTTTCTTTTCTGTGGGGTGCATTAGTAGTGATAAACAAATAGGTTTCTTGCTGCATATAATACTTAAACAAAACATCATATGAATGTCCAGAAAGTATATTATGTTGTATGCCTACTCATAAACTCATTTGAATCAAAAAGATTCAAGATAAAAGTTCAAAACATGCATAAAACAAAATGGGACAGAATCTGTCCAGAAAAACAGCAGCAGCAAAACGTATTTTTCTACCCTACCAAACTTTGCTAAAAATCTGCAAAAATTCATGCATACAGAGGATGAAAAGTTGCAACTACAGTTCAAATATAAGCTCATTCGGAGTTACAGAATATGAATTAAAAATCATACCGTGCACAGATTCGTGCAGAAATAAAATCTCCGAACGCTATAAGCAACTTTTCAAGACCAAAATGGGTAAAACTTGGCACTTTATTAAAAACTCCAGAAACTAAACTAAAAACAAACTCTTTTGATACAGCAAGAGGACACAAATAAAATCACACATAAAAATAACCGGGTTGCCTCCCGCAAAGCGCTTTCTTTATAGCCATATAGCTAGGCTTCTTACTTGTTGTTTAGTGAAGATGAGGCTCATGAGGGAGCTTGAACTTTGATGTTCCCCTCTTTCTTGGAAATGTTCCATGCATAATACCAGGGTCCCATGTTGCTCTCAAACCGATCAAAATAATAGTCAAGTTGAAACCTGGTTGAGAGAAAAACGGAACACAAAAGTAATAACAACGAAGTCTAACTTTCTTCCTATGCATTGTCATTTTGTATATGAATGAATCACGATGAATAGAAGTTTTCCAATGCATATTAACAATAGTTACTTGCAGCCCATAATTATTAGTACCATACAGAGGGTTCTTATCACCTCCTCTTTCATAATAGTTGCAAGTAGTAGAAGTGTATTCAACCATATAACCAATAGAATCTTCCAACTTAGATAATTTGGGAACATAATGACGATCATTAAATTTATTTTGGAATTCATTAGCATGCTTCCCTCTTTCAAAATAGTTACTAAGATCAATATCAAGTTTAATATCATGTTTGCAACAAAGATTTGGAACTAAAGATAATTGCAAACCACATAAGTATTTCTCAACATAAGCAAATTTCTCCTCTATGTTGTTATTAGGAGAATTCAGGAACAAAGTAGGACTCTTATTAGTAAGAGTATTTTCGAAACAGCAAGTATATCATTTTTATCCTCACATAAAGTAGTAACAAGTTCTAAACATGGAGGATTATCAATAAACATAGGACCATCATCTAAAGCATTATCATATAACATATTTAAGCAACACTCCTCATTATTATCAATAAGTTGACTAACAAAAGGTTTTTGAGTTTGAGTGTTACTATCATATGTTGATGGTGAAGTTGGGGATCCAACTCTTCATTCTCCAGTTGTTCATCTTTTTCAGCATCTTCTTGAGATTGCATGGGCATCCCCAAGCTTAGGTTTTTGGGTCAATCGTTTCTGTGCCCTACCTACCTCAGTTTTATCTGTTTGTGCCACCCCCGCATAGTTTCTCTCGTCCGTGCCCTGGCTGGGCCACAAATGGCCCGCGCACGGCCAAGACGGCCGTTTCCGTCTGGTCAACCTCGTTTCACCGTAACTTGGCCTGACTTGTGGGGTCGCCCTGGCGCGGCTCGTGAGTTGGAAGTGGGACCGGTCAAGTGGGGCTGGGGCGGTTGGAATCGCATCCAGTGGGGCCGGGGAACTTGTTTAATGAGGGGATACCGCCGATGGGGCCCACGTGGTCTTTCTTCCCTGGCTCACTGCTGCTGCCCATAGAACCCCCGAGGAACCCCCAAGAACAGAGCAATAGGAGTTGGATTGAGGGCGGAGAGCAGGGTGATTGAAGGCGCAAAGGAGCTCCATCACCATCGCCATCGCCATTGCCGTCGCCCGCCCGTCTCCCGTCGCCCGTCGAGAAGGAGGGACAAGCAAGGAGCTCCATCGCCATCGCCATTGTACGGCCGCCTTCGTCGTTTGGGGTTTTTTGGTCGCCGACGGTTCCAGCTGCAGTCCATCAACCCCATTTCGATGGTCAGTGCTATCTTCTCTACATGCTTCATTTCCCTGTTTGAGCTCCCGAATGGTTCATTATATGTGAGTAGATTTGATTTTCTATTTGGCTCCTCGAGGAACCCCCAAAAACCCCAGGTTCCGCCTGTTTATCTGGTTCTAAATTTCATTTGTTAAAATAGGATTCCGATAGCGATGTCGTCGATTACTGTGCTATGTGCCGTCATACAGCAACTTTCTGTCGCACACTAACTCGTCGTTCCAATACTTCAAAGTCCCGATTGAACACGGTTACAAAGAGGAAGTTGTAAGTATTGCCTTTCAAATTCGAGGGAATGTCATTTGTTTTTCCTTCAATGAGTGGCTTCATAGTTTCTCCGGTTTTGTAGATTCTGCCATGCCCTTTAAGATATCTTCTAGAGAGCCGGGCAATTGGCCCTCGTAAGAACTGGATGGAGGCTAGGTGTCCGAACGGAGACCAGTACTTCTTCTACCTGGATAGGTGGGAAATTGAAATTGAAACACATCGGAGATATCTCTGTAAGCGGCTAAGTGATAGCCCGAAGACCCATATTGATACCTCGATCTGTGGAACGCAGTGGAGAGCACTATGTGAATGCTACGGCATCGAGGAGGGCGATGTTGTCAAGTTCACTTGGAATGAAGATCAGCATCTGTTCAATGTTGGAGCGACTAACGAGCACAATGCTGCAAAACCTTTTGTGCAACACACGGGTATGCTGGTTTGTGTTCTTTTTCTTACACATTGAGTAGTTTACAAGTTTTCTGAACGTCTTCCTCTCCTCTCTTGATCAGAGTTTGAACAGATTGTCGGATGCTGCAAGCCAGCCCTCCTAAAGAGCATATTTCACGAATCGAGAGATGTCTCCTATTCAGAAATGAATGCGATATCTTTCGCTTTATTCAAAGATGCCACGCTGGAGTTGGAAGAGATCGCTCAGTTCTACGTGCGCAGGATTGAGGAGGATTCTATAGATGTCAATTCTCTGGTATGATTCAAACGTTTCGTATTCATTTACATTTTCTGAACTATTCTGTCATTTGAACTATTCTGTTATTTTCTGAACTATTCTGTCATTTGAACTATTCTGTCATTTTCTGAACTATTCTGTCATTTTGAAGTATTCTGTCATTTTCTGATACAATGCGCATGTTATTTTGATAGCATCTCAAGATTGCGGTAGTAGATGGTTACGATGTTATTCCATCACGTGATCGCATATTACGTCAAGTTCACGGAAAATCTCGTCTTTTGGCGAGAAACGATGTCGACATCTTTGGATCATATCGAGTGATCGAAGATTACATCATGTTCACGGATAGCTGGGATCTATTCTGGGAGCAACTGCAGATGCGCTTTGGTGATCTCTACGTTATCAAGGTGATCGTCAAGGAGGAGTACATCGAGCTGACATTTGAGAAGGTCAGCGAAGATGTCGAGGAGCCCGACGAAGACATCGAGCAGTGGGACGACCAGATGATGTACAAATTTGATGACTACAGCGACTCCAGCGACCCCAGCGAAGAGATCAGCGACCACAACGAAGAGATCGAGAAGTGGGTTGACGAGATGATGTCCGGCTTTGACGACGTCAAAGAAGAGAAGGACGTCAAAGAAGAGACTGACTAATATTACTATGATTTGTATTTGATTTTGGTCGGATTTTGGATGGATATATTTTGGTCGAACACCTTATGGGCGTGCTCTAGGCATGAACTGGCGCGCTCTGGGCGCGCTCTGTGCGTCACCGTAATGATATTATGATGGATAAGCTTGCCTCCGGTCATTTGTTTCAAACTTTGTTGTTGCAAGTCCAAAAACACTTCTCTTTACTCTTGAGTTCATACGACATAGTTTGAGAAACACAATTGATACTGCATTTCTCGTCAGAATGTACGTAGAGCTTGTTTATCAACTTGAATCGTTAGTATATGACATAAGACGACTATGTGCGCAGAATTTTCCATTTTTTGATTTTTTGTGAATATTTGAAGCTCATTTCAAATTTCGGTCAACTTAACGTTGACCGACATTTAAACAAGTTTAAAACATGAAAATGAAAAACTAAGCATGGATCCTTCTTAATCACTCCAAAATGAAACTTTGTGAGGTGCTTGAACGTTTTATGTTGGAAATCCAAAACCCCTTCTCTTCACCCTAGAAATCATAGGACATAGTCTGAGATATCGCCTTAGATACATGCATTTCTCATATGAAATGTTTATAGATGATGTTTATCAACTTGAATCGTTTGTATATGACATAAGACGACTATGTGCGAAGGATTTTCCTTTTTTTGATTTTTTTGAATATTTGAAGCTCATTTGAACCTCGAGTTCATATGACATAGTTCGGGGATATCACTTAGATACATGCATTTATCATCTGAATGTGTATAGACATTGTTTATCAGCTTGAATCGTTAGTATATGACATAAGACGACTATGTGCGCAGGATTTTCCATTTTTTTGATTTTTTGTGAATATTTGAAGCTCATTTCAAATTTCGGTCAACTTAACGTTGACCGACATTTAAACAAGTTTAAAACATGAAATTTGAAAAACGAAGACTCGATCCTTCTTAGTCACTTCAAAATGAAGCTTGGACACTTTATCAAACTTTTCAAAACCCCGTTGAGTGCCTCCAAACCCCATTTGAACAATGACCGTCGAACTAACCCTAGCGTTGAACTGCAGCCGTCCGATCGTTCCTCTAGAAGGAATCTTCAGACTCGGGACGATCCGCGAGAGGCTCATTCTGCGATCTGATTGGCTGTAACCCGTGTGAGAAGCTCATTCTGCACAACCCGTTCGATGTGTTTCAAATGAGCTCCAAAGGTAGGGTAAACGGCCCCATGTCTAAGCAAAAAGGGTTGGTGGACTCGCAACAGCCGCACCGCCGCAAATGACCATTACACGCTCACCGCGGACCCACCATTTGCCACCTCTTCACAGACAGAGCATCCATCCTCTTTGGACCATATTCTTCTTCCTCTTCCTTCCTCTTCTTCCTCTCCAGCGACGAAGGGCAGCAACAATGTCGTGCTCCTCCAGTTCATCCGTTCGCCCCATTTGGCCAAAGCAGCCTGAGGTGCCGTTGCCGGCATGTCCTAAATGCTCACGCAAGGAGATACTGAGCCGTAAGACTAGTAGGGCTGAGACAGCCAACAAGGGGCGCGAGTATTTGAAATGCCTGAGCCGCCACAGGATGTAAAGATCTTTCTCTCGCATCCTTTTGCTTTGATTTCTTCAGTGTTTTCAATTTCTTGCTCAGATCTGGGATTTAGGTCCAGGTTGACTTTTTCAGGGGTTGGAACCATCCAACCATTTTCAGTGGTTGGATTAATGCGTTATGCAGCTTAGACGGGATGGAAGGTGGCGCGCGCCCAGCGACCTTCCTCTGCTGTCTGATGTGGAGATTGCGCCCTCTGCTCCGCCGATGGGCATCGTTGCTCCGCCGATGGGATCTGACATGGTTGCTCCTCCGATGGGGCTTGCGAAAGTGAGAGGCGAACTGAAGAAGTTGAACAAGCACTTAAGGCAGATGAATGATCTGAAGAAGCAGGCTAATCTGATAGCTGCAGGATTTTATCTCTGTATAGTTGCTCTAGTCTTTGTTTATCTGCTGATTGTCAGTCGTAGTTAATTAATGCGATGTAAGCATAATTAATGCAATGTAAGCATAACTAATGCAATGTAAGCTCTATGTTATTTGGACCAACCGCTTATGATAAACCAGTCGTCTCATTTGGAAATTAGGGACAGATCTATACACCAACACGTATTTACACCAGAAATTGATTATATTTTTAGGGACAAATGACTAATCATCCGTACAGAAACTATCTACAGTTTTAGGGGCAGATCTATACACCAACACGTATTTTACACCAGAAATTTCTTATATTTTTAGGGACAAATGACTAATCATCCGTATAGAAACTATCTACAGTTTTAGGGGCAGATCTATACACCAACACGTATTTTACACCAGAAATTTCTTATATTTTTAGGGACAAATGACTAATCATCCGTACCGAAACTATCTACAGTTTTAGGGGAAGATCTATACACCAACACGTATTTTACACCAGAAATTTCTTATATTTTTAGGAACAAATGACTAATCATCCGTACAGAAACTATCTACAGTTTTAGGGGCAGATCTATACACCAACATGTATTTTACACCAGAAATTTCTTATATTTTTAGGGACAAATGAATAATCATCCGTACCGAAACTATCTACAGTTTTAGGGGCAGATCTATACACCAACACGTATTTTAGGGGCAGATCTATACACCAATCATCCGTACCGAGACGTGGTCAGTTTGAGCCGACCCCACCAGTCAGACAAGTGCCCCGGCCCCACTGGATGCGATTCCAACCGAGCCGCGCCAGGGCGACCTCACAAGTCAGGCCAAGTTACGGTGAAACGAGGTTGACCAGACGGCCGTCTTGGCCGTGCGCGGGCCATTTGCGGCCCAGCCAGGGCACGGACGAGAGAAACTACGCGGGGGTGGCACAAACAGATAAACTAGAGAGAACCAGGGCACAGAAGCAATTAACCCTAGGTTTTTATCCTCTTCTTCACATTCTTCCTCTTCCAAGCTTATGTGTTCATCATCTTCTTCCTGCAAAATATTAGTACTTTCTTGGGGAGTAAAATATTTAAGAAAAAACTCCCTCAAAATACTCCAATCAGTTTTCACTTCTTCATCCAAAGACATGTACCAATCACGAGCATTACCAGATAAAGAAAAATATAATAGCTTCCTTTTTATTTGATCATCAGAAATAACAGGAAGACTAAATAAACCACATATTTCATCAATTGTTTCTATGTGTTCACATGCAGACTTAGTTCCATCCCCTGTAAATGGTTTGTTCATAACTCTTTTAACATGACTAATGAGAACTTTAAATCCACTTTAGGTACCTCAGACACAGTAGTTTCAACCACTTTAGCAGTAGTGGCATAAGCACTTTCATATAAAGCAAGATGCAGCGATGCACGATTCATAAAAGCCATAAACCTCCCCAAGCTTAGTCTAGTGCACACAAGAATAGAAACTTAAGCGCTACGCTCCCCGGCAACGGCGCCAAAAAAGTATTTGATTACCCCCAAGAGCAGGGGATCACTATAGCACCTCTCAATGTGGAAGTAAGGTATCGATCCGCAGAAGCAAGAAGGAAAACTTATCTATTCCCTACAACTAAAATGTCACAAGTTTTAGTTGATTATGCACTAAACAAGTTTAATGAACAAGGTGGTTGATTTGATGGATGTAAGTTTAATGTAACAAAACAAGAATGTAAAAGTGTCCCAATCCTCTTCAATGCAAGAGGACAAGACAAAGGTTTTCTCTTATAGGAACAATGGACATGGATTCATGGGTTCACTTAATCCTCTCTCTCTCAGCCACGGTGATTATCATGTTATAGATAAAGTACACACAATTGTCATGTTTTAATGGTGGCTTTTATAACGGCTATATATCCTAAAACATATAGTTGAAAGAAGTACTCATTTGTGTTGCTAGGTCACCCTCGTAAGGCTAGCGTGGTTGCTCACTCCCACATCATACTCTTCCTTTTTACCCCTAGATAAAGGATGTTGGGCGGTACTGTGTCACTCAATACCTATGCCGTGTCACATCGGCCATCCCGTTCCCACATACATCATACTTCTTAAAGAACAATATTCTATCAAAGTATGACAAGTCATAAAAGTTCCAACACAATAGTAAATGCATAACAAATCATCTCATACCACAATATCCACCATAAGAATTACATAGATGACGTAATCATGTTTAGCAGCTCATACGGTACTAATTAGTGAAGCTCAAAGAGAGGAGAGATACATAAGTTACCACCACAAACCCATAGTTCAGAGGGTGGACTACTCCCCCTTCATCATGTAGACGGTGGAGAAGTCGTTGGAGAAGGTGGAGACCACCCCGGCAGCGCCCCGCCGGAGTTTCCCCCCTCCAATCTGCAGCTCCAGATCTCCGTTTTCGTGTTTCTGTCTTGTGGCGGCGCGCATTTTCGAGAACGCCGTGGGACTTCTTTTATAGGCGTTTTTAGGTCAAGACGAAGGCGGTGGAGCAAAGATCGACGGCTGCGGGGCCTCGAGGGCCAAGTTGGTGGGCCCCACGCGGCCAGGTACAGTGGCCATGTGGGCCACCCCCTTTTGGCCCTCCGGCCTCCGTTTGTTTGATTCCTTCGCTCCTATGTCTTCCTCCTTCCAAAATAATGACGCCTGCATTTTTCCAGATTTTTATGACGTCGTTTAGGTCCCTGAAACATAAAAGGAAAGAAATAGGGTTTTCTGCCTGCGCAGGGTTAATTCCATAAAAATAGGAAACAATTATTTTATTTCCTAAAATCATTAAATAACAGTGGTATAACCATTATATGAGGCAAATATGATTGAAATATGAGTGATATAGTGCAAAGTTCATGTATGCATTTTACATGCATCAGGTGGTGACGCCCCGGTGCCGCCTGGGTGCAGCATGGGAGCGAATGTTGGGGAATTTCAACCTACTCATCCCAACCTCTTTGAAAATTCCTTCACAGCACAATCAATTTTTTTTTGATTTTTTCCACATATATTAAACCAGCAAAGAGTACACGATTACATCGATTACAAAAACGAAACTAAATAAGACTAGCAAATCTATGAGATCTTCAATCCCTTTCTTCATCAATGACACAATCTTGTACTTTTCTGAAAGCAGCCGTAGAACAACGCCGAAACCAACAAACCACAGACCTGTGAATACCACCGAAGGTTCTCCCTTTTTAAGTTTGAGCCGCAATGGCAAGGCTTTGTGCACGCACACAACCATTAAATTAATCAAGCAACATCGGCAAGAGCACCACCACTGATATTCCAGGGACAAATAACCGAACCACTTTGTCGACGTCGTTGGGAGCCGAGAGAACGAATCACCAATGCCGAAGACGTAGCAGCCGGGATAGATATTGCGAGGACAAATCTCCTAGCAACAACCATGAGAAACAATCCATGATTGATCTAGTGAAGCAAGATCTGAAGAACCATACCTAGACAGAATTAATCTTCCAAATCCACCATTGACGTCGGGAAGGGTATCTCGCCGTCGAACGAAGCGTGGAAGATCACTTATTACAATCGAGACCATCTCCATTAGCGAAGAAGATGACGACCAAAACGAAGCTCTAACATTAAGGACCTTCAAAAAGCGCCGTGCGCAGGTCCGAGGTCCCCACCCCTTCTAGTGCTAGAACGACACCTAGAGGAGGCGAGGACCCGTCAAATCTTTGCCGGCGACGACGATGAAACTGCAGATGTCTCCCACGGTGGCGGCTAGAGTTGAAACCCTAGGCCGCCGACACGATCGCCTCGCTTTCGCCCTTCCTTCGTAACCTACCCTCCGTCACATGACTACAGTCAAATAAACTTACTCTTCCCATAGAATTAAATTAGACATGACATCTCAATCATATAGGATTCATACTCCTACACTTTTCCTATCCTATGTATCAAATGAGCCCTTATACACATGAAGGCATCCTGTAGGAGCTGCCACGCCGAAGGATGCCTAGTTGCTGTGAGATAGTTCCATTATACTGTTTCTTAATATCTACCAAACATACAATCAATGATCAGAAGCTATATACATCTATAAGAAATATTTGATCTTTAACAGTAACAAATATCTGAATGAATAAATTAACGTCTACAAAAAATATATTTACACTAAATATCTATGATGAATATATTTACAGTGCAGATTACAATGAATGAATACCATGTACAGATATCATCTATAAGGCGTATCATCTATATATCCACACAAAAGAATCAAATAAACATGTATAAGCATCATCTTTCAGCAGAATCATTGTCGGTCGATGATAAGCTCAACTTGTGGGCTGCCAGGAGGCGATTTGTACTGGTTGTCCACGGCGTCTTCTTTGTAGTCATCATTCTCTTCCTGGATGAAACCAGACTGCAACATAAATTTGTGTCGTGAGTTACACTCGTTTTCTTACAAAAACTAAACCATGCATATATAAATGCTAGTCTGATTTCATGTTTCCAGCAAGCATATATAACTAATGATCAAAGATATAGGGTACCAAATAAATAAAAATAAAAAATGGAACTGTTGTAACGCATCAGAGTGGAAATATGGAAGCAACAAAACTGCACTTCGATTGAAACGGCCAGATGTATGAATACGGTATTTCTTTGAAACTATTTTTTTTTGAATTTTTCCACATATATTAAACCGACAAAGAGTACACGATTACATCGATTACAAAAACAAAACTAAAAAAGACGAGCAAATCTATGAGATCTTCAACCTCTTTCTTCATCCATGACACAATCTTGTACTTTTCTGAAGGCAGCCGTAGAACAACGCCGAAAACACCAAACCACATACCTGTGAATACCACCGAAGGTTCTCCCTTTTTAATTTTGAGCCGCAATGCCAAGGTTTTGTGCACGGACGCAGCCATTAAATTAATCAAGCAACATCGGCAAGAGCACCACCACTGATATTACAGGGACAAATAACCATACCACTTTGTCGACGTCGTTGGGAGACGAGAGAACGAATCACCATTGCCGAAGACGTAGTAGCCGGGATAGATATTGCGAGGACAAACCTCCTCGCGGCAACCATGAGAAACAATCGATCTGGCGAAGCAAGATCTGAAGAACCATACCTAGACAAACTTAATCTTCCAAAGACACCATTGACGTCGAGAAGAAGATCTCGCCGTCGAACGAAGTGCGGAAGACCACTTATTGCAGACGATGCCATCTCCATTGACGAAGAAGACCAAGCTCAAACATTAAGGACCCTTGTGTAGCGCCCTGCGCAGGTCCGAGGTCCCCACCCCTGCTAGTGCCAGAACGACAACTAGAGGAGGCGAGGACCCGTCAAATCCAAGACGAAGGCGACGATGAAGAAGTAGATCGGCGTCGGCGGCGGCGACTAGAGTTGAAATCCTAGGCCGCCGCCTCTATTCTTTCTTTGAAACTATTTTTATATTTAAGTAATTTGTTATCTTAGGCCCATCTAAAATTGAATGCCTTGAGCTAAAATGGGATATTTACGGTATAATTGGATGCAAATGTTTGACTCGTGATGAAATTTTGGCACACGATAGCATATCTTGTATTTAATCTAAAACTAGTTGGCCCAAAGAGTCATTTAATGTTTACAACAAATGGAGAACAGTGATAATGCTGTAGTAGCACCATCTCCTACTATTACACATAAAGAAGCACATGCCGGTACTAATCCAGGACGCCTTGCCTGGTTGCCCTAACCTCCAAGGACCAAATGATTGAAGAAAATACAAGTGAACAAGATATCAACACAAAGTTCTTCTCCACAAGATCCCATAATTGAATCAGGTGCTACAACAATGATTTATCACAAAAGACACCACCACAAATCATCGGTGAGTTAGGTGAAAGGAACAAGTTAAAAAAATTCCATATTCATCCTTTAGTTTTAAGAAGCCTTTCCGTAACAAGGTTAAATAATATGTTACCACCTCTCCTGTTGGTGCGAGAAGTGGGCGGAAACACGCCGTGGGCTCGGCAAGAGCAAGGAGTACGTCCCAGACGCGGTGGCTGCTGGTGCGTCTGAAGGCCGTCCACCGATGGGGTACAAGAAAGCCAAGGCGACGAGGGAAGGCGCGCCGGCAGCGGCAAAGCTCCAGGCGTCCATCGAGACCTGCATCGCCGACGCCCAGACACACGCCACCAAGAGAGAGGAGACCGCCAACAAGAGGTGGGCGGAGCTCATGGCCAACTCCAAGGTCAAGATCGAGCTCCTCAGGACCGGCACCGTGACGAAGAAGAGGAACCACGACCTCGCCTTCCCCATGGGGGCGATCCGGCCGCGATGGACCCCAAGGTGAGGACATGGTTCATGGCGCAGCGCCGTCTCATCCTCAGTGACATCAGCCCGGCTCCGGCCCCGACCCCGACGGACACGAGCTACGCCACCCCGATGGACACTACCTACCACACCCCGACGGGCATGACCTACGACAGTCCGACGAGCTCGGCCAGTCCAGCCGAGACGCCGCCCGCCCAGCCTACGTCCACTGCGCCGAGCACGCCCATCGACCTGGAGAACGCCGAGACTGCTGCGACGGCCATCGACCTGGAGGATGCCACGCCCGTCGTCGACCTCGAGGCCGCCGAGACTGCCACTCCGAGCTCGGCGCCAGCTCCGACCACCATGCCATCGTCGACGTCGACTCGGATGCCGCGGCGTCGCCGGCCTCTATCTGATCTGTGCATCAGAATGCCGAATGTGGCCGTGATCGCCCGACTGTGGCTTGATCGAAACTATTTGATCGCCCAACTGTGGCGTTTTTTTGTAATGATTGCCCAACTGTGGCTGCTGTGATCGCCGAACTCGGGCTATTTTTTGGGGACGGGAAGAAGAACTTTCAAATTTATGGGCCATGTGTTTTCTTGGGCCGCCGAACGGAAATCGCCCCCAGGTTTTGGTGCGGGGCGGCGCTAACGCTAAAAAGCGCCACACCAAAACCTGGGGGGCCGAACGGCTGGAGATGCCCTAAACTATAAGATCTACCGGTGGTTTAGATGTAATGAACCTATCAGTGGTAGTGGGTCGTGGGTTTTGCAAAACCCTAACCCTCCGATCCACAAGCTCAGGCCGGGTCCATCCGCAAAGATCGACGCAAGAACTGATCTAGCTTTGCTGAAAGCCTAGTACACGTCTACACGAAGCTCAAAGATCTCAAACTAGTTGGATCTGAGACCACCAGATCACCGAATGAAACAAGTCTACGTACATAAGCACCAGATCGTCGCACAGATCAGATCAAAACCCTCGAGATATACCTGCCCTTGCAGCATCTGTTGCTGCCCGACGCCTCCATGCCTCGATGATCCCGGCTTCTTCCCTGCTCCACGCCGCTTCGAGGACACCCTTCCACGTCGCGCAGGGGTTTTGCGCTGTGCCGCCAACGCCGCCGCGCAGACGGCCGATCCGCCCCGCGCCGATCCCTCCTGCGACACCATCCTTTCTCCCGCGTCCTGTGCTCGTCGGGGTAGGGGAAGGAGCTTCGATTCGGTTTTTGTGAGGGAGTTTTTTTTTGCTTTCACGTGCTCGTCGGGAACGCGGGATTGGCGAGAGAGCGAGCAGACCGGTTCTACAAGGAGAGCGGACGTGCCGGCGTGGCTACTTATACACTCCGGTCTGGGATCGGTGCGGGGATCTGGCGGTGTGGGCTGAAGAGGTGGCATGCATATCCATCCGGTTTCAGCTGTTTTCTCGGCTGTCGAGTGAAGTATCACAACGTTTTTTTCTGGGGTGCAGATCGAGAAGTATCACTACTCGATTAATCCAGTCTCCAGAGACAAACAAGTGAAGTTTTTTTCTCGAGGAAATGAAAAGACGATCGCAAACCCGCTAGTAGCCTGTTTGCCAGCCCAGAAATTTATTATCTTGCGGCGGCCGAAAGGTTTATGCTGTGATGCTGGACTTGTTACTCTGCTGGGGCTTGCAAACGGGCCTAAGTATCTCTACTTAGAGCATCTCTAACAGAGCCCGTAAAACAAGCCAAACCCGTAAAACTCCGGCGAGTTCACGGGTCGAGGCCGTTTGTTGGGCCGTAGCAGAGCCCGTAAAGCGAGAGCGGCCCGTAAACGCGATAAGGGGGCCCGTAGATGCGAACGGCCAGCCGGTATTTATTCCGGGCGAGGCACGATTCGAGGGCCGAAACCCTCATTCACAGCGATTCCGCCGCCCCCACCGTAGATCCACCACCTCCGCCACGCTAGGATGGCCCCCAAGCGAGAGAACTCGCCGCCGCTGCCGGGCGACGGGCTTTTCGGCGGCGACTACTCCGATGCGCGGCGGGCGAAGCTGGTGCACAGCGACGGCTCGCGGAAGCGCCTCGCGCACCAGTGGACGAACCGCCACATGCTGGTGCCGCCACGGGTGCGGTACCAGGCCGTCTCGATCTTCGACCGCATCCGCCGGGAGCGCGAGGAGGAGCTCCGCCGACGCGCGCGGCAGCGCAACGGCGGCGAGGGCTCCAGCCGCGGCGCGAGCAGCTTCACCGCGCCGCCCGCTCTTTCGCCGCCGGAGGGCTACGATGCCCAGCACTTCGGCATCTCGCTCGGGCCGGAGGACTTTGTCCCGACGAGCAGATGGATACCGTGATGGCGGCGGTGTTGCTCCGGTCGGAGGTAGATGCGCAGGAGAAGGCCGCCGCCGCCAAGCTCAACGCCGAGATCAACCAGCACCTCCTGGAGACGGCCCTCGTCATCAGCACCCTTCCGCCCACCATCGACCTCGTCACGGACTCCGACGAGGAGTGAAGCTCCACCGCCTCCGCCTCGACCTCGTCGCCGCCGCAACAGAGGCTCCGGTGAGCCGAATTTTGCTCAATAGGGTAGCGCGGCGACGATTATGAGTAGATTAGCTTTTGGATTAGTGTAGTATGTATGTAAATTAGGGATGTATCGACGCTCAAGTCGAGTTTGCAAGGAATGAAGATGAGCAAATGTTTGTTCCCGCCAAATTTCTAAAATTTGCAGTTCAGTTTAAGGGTTCTGCTATGGGTGGTGGTTGTATCGACGCAAAAGTGCAGAAAACGCGAACCTTAAAACGCGTTTGAGGTTTCGCGTTATAAGGGCTCTGTTAGAGATGCTCTTAGTTCAGTTATTGTTGAAGGCTTGTTTTTTCTTGAGATGTTGAAGGCTTGTTTAACGAGCAGACAGAGTTGGGCTCCGCTCGAATGAAAGAGAGAGTTGGGCTGATTATTGGGCAAGCGAGTGCCCCAGGCTCGCACGCGAGGGCCCATAATCTCGACACGGCACCTCCCCCTCCTCCTATTCTCGAAAGAGATAAAAGCCTGATTCTCAGAAGAAAAAAAACTCCTTCCTCCTATTCTATCCAGAAAGAAAAATAAAAAACTCCCCAACTCCTATGAAAAAATCATTCGGTTGAGCGTCAAAAAAATCAAAAAAAAAAAAATGAATGCGAAAGTCAAAGCATGCATAAGAATCTGTTCTTCACCCCAACTGTGTACAAGACGTGAATCAAACAGGATAGAAAAACGTTTACCTGAACATCGGCTGATTCAACTCCTCCGTCAAATTTAATGAACTCGGTTTTCAAGTTTGCATAACAGTTCTCATCTCGTCAGCAATAGGATTTCCATTGACCTGGTCATCTTGACATCAATAAATTGCAGTGTCAAATAACCACCCTGGGACAGCAATATATTCCAAATAATATCCCATTTCTATGCCATACTTGTGTAGCTGGTCTGAAATCTTTGTCGATGTAAACAAGAGGGAGGTCAGATCCTGCTTGGCTGCTTCAAACTTTCTAACCCCTTACTCTCGTTGTATATCCGTGGTGACGAAGAATTGAACGGGCTGGTTATAGCTCTATCACTCTATGGCCTGGTCGGCGGCGCTGTTCGTTCGCCGTCGTTGAAGCAGCTATGGAGGCCCCGTGTCTCACATCGCAATAGCCGATCCAAAGTTTCTTGCTGTTGTGGACCACGCTAATGAAGGGCACGCGTATGTATGCACATAGCCATGAGCTTGCTCTAGGACGAGCAGCAGCACCATGGCAGTAGGGGCGGAACCTCCGTCCCTTCACCCCGGGCACCATGGTCGTGCACTCGTGCTCACAGGGATCCTCCCCATAGACTCTGCATCTGCGAACGGTAGGTAGATCGATTAAGTACTCACTTCAAGCGTGAATAAAACTTAAAGTGGAGTCGTAGGCTACCTGCAGCCGCGGGGCCGGGTCTAGAAACTAGCCGATGAAGCTGATACTGCATCGCATGGCACCTCTTCCTTGTACCGAGGTACAAAATAGTTATCTTCGTCGACGGAAACTAGAGCTCGACACCCCCGGCGAGTTCCATATCCCTCTCACCCTCGCGACTGAGGCCCGCCGGCGAACAAGTTGTCAGAATGACAGAGAGCAGGAGCGTCTTTTACCTCTAGACTAGTTATACGCTATTTGGTAGCCGATGATAGAGCTAAAAGCTAACCGAAGCCGGGAGGCTAACAGCTTATATATCCTCCAACCGAGCAGAGGTCTGGCGGGACTGTATTCTCAGCTATAAATACATCTTCTCCTAACTTGTTGTCCTCCCAATATAAAATAGATCCAGCAAAGAAAAATAAAAGAGAGAGCTGCAGTTGTGTGCAGCTTCCTAATGCGGCCAGCCGGCCTCTAAGTAAACTAAAATAAAATGTGTGTGTCACCAGACTTTGTACGATTTGTTGTATCAAACAGACAACGAAAACCTCTTTTGCAATGAACGATATGCGTTTGTCTAATTAGTGGCATCTGGCCCAAATGATCTGTTTTGTAGAACACACTTTTTTCGATGACTTGGCATCCAACTGGAGGAGAGGAGCGCACGAGCATAATTTGTAACTTGTTGTTGTATAGAACATCATCGTTTGGAGTTGTTTGCAAATAACACAAAAAAGATGCAAATTTCTTATTTGAGTCTTTGTATAATTTCTCACAAAAATGGGCAATAATATTTTATTGGTCAAAGATATGATGATTTTACGTTGATTACATTTGAATATCTGTGGGTTCAACTATTTGCATGCAGCAGATTGTTCAAATATTATCTACTGGTTTAATTATTTGCATGCATCAAATTGGTCAAATATAAAAATTATTTCACAACGATTAAATTTAGATACCTCTCACCAATTGAAGCTCACATGTTAATGTAGACAGTCTCATGTTTCATGCATCTTATGCCTTTTTATTCACGGAATAGAGTTTTTACAGAGATGTCTGCTGCATTGCAACGCCCGGGTATTCTTCTATTTAATTATATTCCTTTGCACTGACATTATGTTTTTTTATGAACCTTACATAACTATGTATTACGAATGATAAAAATATGTAGTAATTCTTGTAATGCCCTATATTACGAATGGTCAAAGGGAATGCTAAATTGAAGCGTTCAAATAGTTTATGGGTTATTAAAAAATTGTGGAGCCCATACTCTTGCATCCAGATTTGAATTTTAGTCCAAAATTTACTTTATACCATACTGTATCTACTTTGAACACCAATCCTTAAAATTCTAGATACACCGAAGGGAGCGTTGTTCACCCGTGGGAGCGTGAGACACATAGAGAAATAAGATTGGACAATATCGCCCAACACGGACTAGTGTTTCAAATGTGCTTGAAAACTGGTTAGAGGCATTCAGGGGCGGAGCCAAAAAAAATTATATGAATGGGGCCAACTGAACATGTTGACACTTAGAGGGGGGCATAAAGGTCAACAAAGGTTAATTTGGAGATAACTCCACTTTACCCTATTTACCAAACCAAGTAACTTAAAGTATAAATTAGTGTCGACAGTTCGACTATGTTGGGCTATTTAAAATTAACACAATGACTTTATTTGTAATAACAATAAAAATCAATTCTTGCAGGTTACCTATATATGTACTTACTGGATACGTACATGGTCCTTAGTTCAAAGCGCGGACGAGGGGGCTCAAGTAAACACTACATGAAACCATCTTGAGATGGTTGCATATGGTATGTTCAATCGATATTGTTGGTGTGTCCAAGAGTAAAATTGACAATGCATAACTGATTGATGTAAACTTTTTACCATTTTGGTTGTGATGCTTCTTGTTTTAACGGAAAACAGTGGGAGGGCCCCGTAGTAAGGTTTTAGTACTTCCACTCTACTAGCCAAATGAGTTAGGCTTATTTCTTATCATGATTTTGCTTGCTCGTTAGAGAATACTTTGCCATAAGGAAGAGTTGCGTGCACCAATCGGTTACAGAAATCCGGAGGGTTTACTTCTTTTGAAACATGGCAGACAGGGTGTATCCAGTGGGGGTGCCATGGCACCCCCTAAAATATGTAGAAATTCATTTAGATACAACTTGGACCAATTCTTGCTAATTGCTTAAAGTATTTAGACAAATTGTGGCTAAATGTAAAGTATATAGGGAAGTTTTTAAGCTTGGTACCCCCACCGATTTTATTCTAGATCTGCCACCGATGGCAGAATCGTTAGCGCGAATCCTCAATTATCCCCATCTCCCCATCACTGTGACGTGTCCAACTTGCGTGATTATTCTTCCACTTGTGCAATAATATATGAAGAATTAGCGTGAAACCTCAATTATCCACATCTCCTCATCACCGTGACGTGTCCAACTTGCGTGATTATTCTTCCATTTGTGCAATAATATATCAAGAATTTGTTGGTTTAAAATCTTTACCGGTCAAGACCCATGTGTATGCATGTGAGGGGAACAGTTGAGGCTGTGTGTACCATTCACGTGGGCTTGGCCTCTAGATGCGTCGACCTGTCCAGCCCTTCTCTCTATACCAGCATGTATTCGTGCTAGCCCGGAAGCCTGTGGTAGTGCTGCAAAATTATTAGTTTTTGAAATGAGGCAAAAGAATTGTCTATTTCATTGGTTTAATAAAAGAGAGTTGTCCGATTTAATAAGGGTAAATCGGATGAAAATCGATATAATTTGGTCAAGCTCACCCGAACACCAGTGCCAAGACCAAACAACCTTCCACCAAAGTCGAAGAGAAGATGTTGTGATTGCTATGGGCGGAGTAGACATAAGATTCTCCAAAGAAGATTAAAAATCCAACCTAACGGAAGAGCCGCACCACTAGGACATCGACTACAAAACATCGGGGCAAACTCGCTGCCCACACGACACGAATTCAAAACTCTCGATACTGCCAAACTCCGCCCAAACATCCAGTTGCTCCGCCACGCCGAGCGGACCACCCACAACGCCCTCTGAGACTGCTATTCCGACATACCCTTGCTCCCACTCGAGCTGTGACACTGCACTTCCCAGTGGCCAAGAGCCCAAACTGCACAGGGCATAACACACGTAGACCATGACTGCCGGATGAGTTTATGGGGCTGACACCTGACGTATAGTCGAACCACTGGCAGTGAGAAGCATCGACCGAGCCATCAATCTCGTTGCGCTAGGGACACAAAATTATCACCCAAGGCATGGCACAACTGCTCTGTACCATGAAACTGCAGCCCATCATGGTTTATGAGGCTACCACCTGGCGAGATGTGGGCAAGGTTTCCGCGGGAGCGATGGGGTAGTGGAGGTGGGTAGTTCGTTTTTTCCCTTGTTGAAATAAATAGCATAGGTGTTGCCGTAAAATTATTCATGCCATTGTTTTTTTAGAAACCGTGGGGCAATAGATTTGCCCCTTATATTAATTAAGAGAGAGTTGGAACAACAACATTAAGATACAACGGGATTACTCTCCCGGTAAAATTTCTCCTAGACGTTTCGCCCCTGCAAAGGCTCAAATCTTAGCCTCATTCTTGATCTTTAAAAACTGGCTTGCGAGGATATGTATTTGTTGCGGGGCCCAATGCCATTGTTTTGAGCAAGACTTGCGTTGCATTTCCATTGTTTTTAGCCTCCTTGAGACTACCCACAGTGGGAGTAACATAGGTTGTAACATATGTGCCACCTAGGCAAAAAAGATGATGTGTCGTGTATTTAATGAAGAGAGAGGTGTTTTTGGCATCATAGGTAGATACCGTAACATAACGCATTTCAAACATGATAAGTCTACAACCTAATTAATGTAATACTATATTATATCACAAATATGTTACTCCCTTTATTCCGGTTTATAGGATGCAATTGCAAAACATGATGAGTCTACAACCTAATTAATGTAGATACTATATTATATCACAAATATGTTACTCCCTTTATTCCGGTTTATAGGATGCAATTGCAAAACCAGATTTTTCCAAGAATAAGATGCAATTTAGTCATTTAATGAGCAATTGTGAGAGATAAAATGGAAGACAAGCAATGCATGCACACCAATTTAGTCAATTAATGATTAATTAGAGAGAGAAAAAAAGACAACCAATGCATGCACACCAATTATGCTGCTCAATACACCAATTGTTAGCCATCTAGCTAGGTTGGAGAGATTTGTCAAATGCATCCTATAAATCGGAATGGAGGAGTACTACTCATAGTGAAGGTAGTAACATAAACAAGTATCATATCCATATCCATGCGGGAATCTATTTCGGGTCATGGGTGCAGATGCACCCATTGCTAAAAAAACAATTTTCAAAATGTCAAAAAAATCAAAATAAAAATTACGGATGTACTTTACGACATTGTATGTTAGCACAAAAAGTTTCGTGACGAAAAGACATTTTTTGTGACCTACGCAAAAAAGACAAATCTGGACGCGTCAAAATGATTTTGTACAAGACATTTTGTTGTCTTTTTTGCACAGGTTGCAAAAAAAAAAGTTTTTTCTCCACGACACTTTTTGTACTAACACAAAATGTTATGATGTACATCCGAATTTTTTTGACATTTTGAAAAATAATAATTTGTTTTTACATAATGGGTGCATCTGCACCCATGAGCCGAATTGCCGTGTCCATACCCATGATACTACTCTATGTTACTTCTCATTATGAGTAGTCTGAGGGTTCTGCACTTCGTTTTCAGTGTGCGTCAACTTAATGTTGGTTGGCTGGTTGCGTCTGCTTTCTTCGAAACTCAAGATTTATTACAGGTGGTTGTGACAAATCTCCCATTTAGACAATTTTCCTCTGTTTTTTCTCAGACTTTCACAAGATCCAACGAACTAGCAGCCACCACGCCATCTAAAAAAAAGTAGCCACCACGACTCCTTCACACGTTACAAAAACGCACTCATTGGACCGGTAAACAAATTCAAACAATTGGATACGGAGCTTCACTTATACAGTTATGTTGTTTTTAAGATAATTTTGTGGATGTCACTCTCTTTGCCTGGCTGGAATCCACTGAAACTTCTGTTATGTACATTAAGGGCCCTGTCTTGGACGTCATGGCTGGCACGCTCCAATCGTGCGATGTGTGTCTACCGCACTGGCATCGTGGCAAGGAGTACCACATCCAATGTGCACTCTGCGGTGACTAGTGATCCCGCAGCTTTCATGCCTGTGATGTGTCGGCCCCCTAGTTGAGTAATTAGCACCAGTTTCCCGCCCGTTCATCTACCAGCAAAGGTCATATGAGTTGAAGAAGTTCATATTCTCGTAATCTCATTCACTGCGGCGACGATAACAATCCAAACACTGGAATCAATGAAAGCCTGCTGGAAGATTAAAAAAGATGGTGCCCCGCCGGCGACGATAACAATCCAAACACTGGAAGATTAAAAAGATGGTGCCCTGCCGGCGACGGACAGGCAGGCAGGCGGAGATAGCATCGATATTTTTTCTTTCTTTTAAACAAGTAGCATAGATTCATTAGCATAGTGTTCAGGACAAGGAATTCTCCCGCGATGGCACATCTAGGGCGCGTTTGGTAGCCTGCAGCCAAATCTCGTTGCCTTGGGGGCAGGCTTCAGGGGGCAGTGCTGAGTGTAGCCACCCCTAAATACGTGTTGTCCATCTTATTTGGTTGCCCGCATCGCAGCAGTGAGCAACTTTGGTGCTTATCGTTTGGTAGCTGCACAACTGCGGCCAAACGGCTTGCTGGCTGCAGGGCCGTTTGTTTGGTTGCAAGCAAAACAACGGTACAATACCACTCGACGAGGTTCAATTGGAGAGTGATCTCACTTACGAGGAGAAGCCCATCAAAATTTTGGAGACAGCCGAGAGGATTACTCGCACCAAGACAATCAAGTTCTGTAAAGTTCAGTGGAGCCACCACACCGAGGAGGAGGCGACATGGGAGCGAGAAGATGATCTCCGAGAAGACCATCCACACCTATTTGCTAGCCAATCCGAATCTCGAGGGCGAGATTCATCTTAAGGGGGTTAGTCTTGTAACATCCCAATTTTTAGAATTTGGATGTCTCATATCATTTCATTTTCATTTGCATCATATAGTATTGCATGTGCATTATTGCATGTCCATTGCATTCATATACTAAATAAACACAACCGGCATCACAACTTCTATCCACAATTTAATAGATCAATTCATATTTTGTAAATGTATAGGTGCATATAAGCACACAAGTTATTTTCTATATAGTATTACGTGTGTTAGAGAAGAGCAAATCAAAAATACTAGACTCCCTTTTGCACTCTGAAGAAGCAGTACAGGTACGTGGTACATGTACTGGGTAATCGGACAATGAGCAGCCGTAAAGCTTTTGGCCAAGGGAGACCCGACTCGATTTCCTTCCTCTCACCTCACGTTTCTGTTTTCCTTTTTCTTTTCCTGATCGTTCCTTCTGTCCTGAACGTACACCAGCCATCGCTTTGCTTTTCTAAAACTGAAACACGTTTCTGTTTCTGAACTCAACTCGGAAACTCCTGCTCTCGTACGCAAACCGTATAGAACTTGTTTCCAGAAATATCTCCAACTCTGGTTCGATACTCCATCTCTTCATCGCCCAAAAACCTTTATAAATACCTATTCAGTACCGTCGTTCTGTTTTCCCCAAACACAAAACCCTGGCCGCAACTTATCAATCTACGGAATACGCTGCCGCCGTTCTTCGCTTCGGTGAAGGTTCTTCATCGTTTCTCGTCGCCCGTGACTCTTTTCTCCTTGTTAACCCACGAATCCTTGTCTATGCATCTCTCTAATCCCGTTTTCCGCACAAACCAGAGACGGAAGCGAGTTGTCCGTCGAGCTGCCGGGGATTGGAGCGAGCACGACGTCTTCATCGTTGGACCTGTCATAGCTGCTGTCGAGACCGCCACGGAGTTTCTTGGTGAGTAGATGATCCGTTTAGAAACTCTCTCGAGTTGTATAACCTTCCGAGCACCGTCGAGCATCGTTGCCGAACCCAGCCGAGCTGTCATTGCTGTTTGCTTCGATCGTAACAGGAAGAAGCACAGTAGCCGTCCGATCTGGATTAGATGGTTTAGATTAGATTTAGCTGAAGAGGTACTGGCCAATCACAGGCTGTCTTGTGGCAAGTAGGAAAAACAGAATTTTTGCAGATCTTGTAAAATTCATATCTATTAATCTACAAGTCAGAAAATTACGTTCTTTACACCATTGGATTCATAAAATTGAGTAGAATCTATTTCTGCAATAAAAACGCATGTGTACAGAACCTATATTACCCTTAAAAAAATAGACTTGCTAATCATTTTAAATCTCATATTGCATTGTTTTAGTTGCATATGCATCATCTGACCAGAGAACAAAAATTAACAACAGAGTTGGGATATTAATTCGACATGCATACATATGTGCATTCTTGTTCTGTTTTGTTTTGTTTTCTTATTGTGATGTATCGAATCGTGTAGATTGTGCGGAGTGCAACGGTTGTGACTGTGACGAGTGTTTGAACGACAACAATCAAGGCAAGTGTGCTTTTACCATGAATGTCCCATTATTTTGCTATGCATAATTAGAGTATTTTCTATAGAATTGCATGTGTAGGATTATATATGTATATATTGCTATGCTATGAAAACCCAAGTAGGATAGCCATATGTTTCCATTCCATGACAATTGAATATTGTCCTCTTGATGCCAATCGTAAGATTAGATTATGCTTAGCAAATGCTTAGTTATTCGGGGCTGTGGTTTCATACTGTGAAAATGATTTTTAAATTGTTGATTTTGTTATTAAATGAAAACAACTTTAATTAATCAATCGTCTGGGCGGATTGCTAGAATGGTCATCGGAGTGTGCTGCAAGGTGGGGATCGCCGCCCAGGTTACAGAGAATAGATTGGTTGCTCGTTTAGTAGTTTCCGTGTACAGCCGTATGTCAACACTATGTATGGGCAGTTGACGGAACCTAGTAAGTTATAGAACCTCGAGCCCGTCGTGACTAGCAGATGTAGAGTATAGTATGTTGTACCGATCCGCAGGTGGTTTGAGGTTTTATCTCCCAAAGTTCTGTCTTGGTCTTCTTCCAACCTTTCTACTAATTGTGTATTTGGGTAAACGGGGCTGACTGGGTCTTACGGGGAAAGTGTACAAGCTCTCGAGAGTCTAAAAACTAAGATCTTAGCCATGTCCCTTGTATTGGACAACTTGAACAACTAGGCGTGTAATCATGTTGATTTCTCATTCATTCCAATTTGTAATTTATTAAAACTTGTGGTTGAACCAATGGGTAGGAGCACCTGTTGTCATACAATGTGTCCTTTGAATATTATTGAAAATTATGTTTTATCAAATGATAGGATAAAACTTATTGCTTTTCGCAAAATAGCCTAAACTTCACCTAGCCAAATATGCATGTAGAAGGTAGGTATTAAAAACAACATTTCTTTTTGCACATCTTGCCAATACACCAGTCGTTGTTTCTGGCTGTAACTCACCGTTGCAGGTAATTCCGATTCTGCGTGACGCGTTTTCAGTAGGTCGCGAGACTCCACTCGACATGTGTTCGCCTGTGGCATCATCTGGATGGAGCCATCTTTATTTTTTTCCGCTGTTATTTGATACTTGATATTTATTTGAGCTAGCTATGAGCTATGCAATTTGTAATAAAGAATTATATTTCTGGATCATTACGATGTAATAATGATGCACTGAATTACTTTGTTATTCATTTGAAACCGTGTGTGCTAGCGAGTCGATCCAGGGACTAGCACTATACATGGGATACAACCTTTACCGGGTCGTATCGCTTCATAATCGCACTGAACCGACCCACCGTATGATCTTGCTATGAGACAAATTGCTGACGATGAAATAGCGATTGATCATCTATTTAGTTATCATTAGCTAGATCCCTATTGACGAGGTGTGTCCTCGGCAATACCCATAGTTGAGTACCTAGGGTTTGATTTACGAGGTAGAGAACGCGTAGTGCGGGTAGAATCGTCGGCTGACAAGCGGGATTTGCCCAGGTTCAGCGCCCTCGACTGAGGTAACACCCCTACTTCCTGCCTGTCTGTATTGATTGTGGAATATGATGTGGTTACAAGGGTCCAGCGAGGGTTTGATCTCGCTAGGGTTTGAGAGCTATGGTGTTGCGTGTCCTTGATCGGCCACCCTCCCAGCACTTATATAGGGGCTGGGTCTCGGGTACGTAACCGACTTAGACTTTACAAATGAAGAAACTACAACCGACTATGCCTATCTTGGGAAGCAATGTTCGTCTTGGGCCTTTCTTGCTGGGCTTTATCGGACAGTTTGACGATTGGGCTTTAGTCATTACGTGCACCAGGTACCCTCATGGCAGGGTACCCATTTGGTATAACCTCGTCATTAGCCCCCGAGTGCTTGGCTGACTCGTAGAATCAGGTAGGGACTCACTCGATAGTGCACGTCCCATGCTTATGCCTATGTTTTTAAGTCTCATATCTTTCATTTCGACTGAGATTTGTGTTTTTGACAAAGGATTATAGCTTAGTAGGCCTGGATTTACTCGACCGATCAAGACCAGTTAACTGCACATTCGGGCAAAACCTTACTAGCTTTCAATCAAATTCGAGTCCTTGGGCTCGAACCTGGAACATACTGGACAGATTCGACTCAGGCCGTTGAGGTCTTACTGAATCGTTCTGCAGTTATTTATATGCTACCTAGCGCGTCCGCCAAGATTTTCATCATGTCTGCTGACACAGAAATTTTTAAGGGATCGCACTGCCGGAGTGGCCCTTAGCCCAGCTCGACTGATCAGCGGTCTTACCTTTGCATCTTTTGCATGCAGCATCCGAAGCATCATCGACTGACGCAACTCGGGAATTCTTTGATTTGCTTATGTTTTTTGCTTTTTGGACTGAGTCGAAGCTTTCATCGACTGTCCTTTTTTGTCTTTGAATCTATCGGGTGCGCGACAGCGCTCCCGATGGGAGTAGCCCCCGAGATTGTGCTTTATTACTTGTAATGGAGGATAATCTCAAATTCATTATATCCTGCGTATGTTAGTCGAAGAATTTTTTTGATACGCTCCCGATGGGAGTACTATATTATACTCGATAGACTGTCGAGTATATAACATCTTAGTCGACAGACGCTGCATACCTTTCTCTTTGTTTAGTCGAACTGTTCTTTGCTTTCCACACTTTGCTTGACGTCATGCATGACGCTTATGGCGTGCGCGCGGAGTTTTGACAAGACATGTCTCTGTAGGCCCGTTGTCGGGATTTGACCACAGAGGACGCCGCTTCGGTTCCGATTTGATCGGGCGTGGCGGAAATTTCGCTGCGTAATGATAACTTCCTTGTTTTTCGTGCGTAGTGGGCGGAGTGGCCTGCGACGGTTGTTCTCCTATCATGCCGCGTGTCTCACCGACCGAGCACGGACGGTTGAGATTACTTCGCCCTCTGCGGTAAATATAGATCCAATCTCCGAAATATTTTTACCCTGCCATTTGCTTCCTCTGTTTTCGTCTTCCTCCTCGAGCCCCTTTCTTGCCGCCGTTCCTTTGAGCTCGCGCACCATGTCCTTTTCATCATGGGGAAAGCCACGAAGCGTGGTGCTGCCGATGCGGGGAAGAAACAAAAGCAGGCTGCTACTACCACGGTGACGCCCGCTGCCGATTTGAAGAAGATCTCCGGCGACTGGTCCAGATCGACGGTCACTGAGAAGAAACTGGCCTCGCTTCGCTAGTAAGGTCTACTGCCTCCAGCGGACCAACTCGCCGCTCGTGCTCCGGCGAACAAGGATGTATTCCCCGAGCCTCGCACCGGTGAACATGTGTGTTTTGCGGAGTTTTTACCCCGTGGCTTTTCTCTTCCGCTGCACGATTTTGTTCGTGGATTTCTGTACGCCTATGGGGTGCAGATTCACGATTTTACCCCCAACAGCGTTTTGCACATTACCTGTTTTATGGTTTTGTGTGAATGCTTCTTGGGGGTATCTCCTAGCTGGGCACTGTGGAAGTCCATCTTCCAAGTGCGCCACATGTGTCGTGGTGAACGTCCCTGCCCAATCGGCGGGTTTGGGGTCCAAGTGCGCAGCGACCGCCGCTACTTCAATTTGAAGGCAGTCGACTCTGCCCAAGGCTGGAGGAGCAAATGGTTCTACGTCAGTGTCGACCAGGAGGTGCTCCCAGTGTTTTCGATTGGGAAACCTCTACTGAAGACAAAGGCATGGGAGCATGCTCTCTCGACTGAGGAGAAGGCAGAAGCTGCGCCGCTTTTGACCAGAGTCAGTGAACTACTGGGCACCGTCACTGGTGTTCAGCTGATCAACACTTTTGTCAAGATGCGAGTGTGGCCTCTTCGTCTCCGGGTCAACCCCATGTGGTGTTACGAAGGCCCATTTGATGCAAGCAGAATGAGCACTGTGGAACTGTCGCCCAATGAGCTGGATCTCATGTGAAGGGAATCACCAGCATCAAGGCTGATGTGGCAGTCGACTACAATTTTCCACACGCTCCATTTGGTCTTGAGAATGCTCCTCCTGCGGTAAGTACACCATACTCTGTTGTTTTTCGAGTGATGATACTCTTTGCTTCTGGTATTTACACCCTTTTTTAATATCGTTGTCTTTTGCTGTTTTATGAATGCTACTGAACGTTTATGAATCATTTTGTTTCTGCTTGCTTCCCTGTTTTTGTATCCGAATGCTTGTGCTTATGAAGGATGAACCTATGGAATATTGTGTAGTAGAACGTTTATAGATATGCAGCCCCGAGCCTGTCGAGCGGGTGTATGTGACGAATGTTTACCTACTTATGTAATTACCCAGCCCCCGAGCACGTCGAGTGGGTGGTATGTAAGTAACCTTTTTCTGACTCGTGATTCTTTCCAGCCCCCGAGCCTGTCGAGTGGGGTGTGTGAAATTTGCACTTTGTTTATTTTGAATTGTTTCCATATCTTGAGTAATCGAACTTCGCTTTGATATCACAACTTGTGTTATCATTTCTGTTTGACACCCAGCCCCCGAGTATTCGGGTGGGGCGTGATTATGTTATGATTTTGTGAGAAGGTTTTATGATCCAGCCCCCGAGTCTTCGGGTATGGAGAAATAAGAAACTATGCAAACAACTCATAGAGAAACATTCTTCTTTATTCCCAATATAGACCAGCAAGCCGCCTCATTAAAAACCTTCCAGTCCCCTTAGGTACCCTGGTAAGGGAAAGAGTACGTCTGAAACCTGCTGGCCGTTTTGACATTATGCTCTTATTACATCTAACGACTAAAAAGTCTAAGCATAGAAGCGACGCAGGTGCGCCACATTCCATGGATTATGCGAGATTTCTCCTGTCTTCGCGTGCTTCAGTCGATAGGCTCCACCATCGATGACCTCCGTAATGATGAAGGGTCCTTCCCATGGAGATGCAAGCTTGTGCACCTTCTTCTGCTTTAGTCGAAGTACCAAGTCTCCTACGATGAATGACCGTGTTCGTAGCCGACAACTGTGGTAGTTGCGGAGATCCTGCTGGTAGACAGCTGTGCGAGCTAGCGCTGTATTTCGCGCTTCTTTGAGTAGGTCAGCCGAGTCTTCGAGTGACTCATTTGCGTCGTCTTCATCGTACACTTCAACTCTAGGTGCGCTGAATTTTACCTCTGGTGGCAGTACAACCTCTGCACCATAGACCATAAAGAAAGGTGTGTACTGTGTCGAGGCGTTTGGAGTTGTGCGCAAACTCCATAAGACTGCCTGGAGCTCATCGACCCAGGCACCCGCAGCCCTTTTGAGTGGTACCAACAATCTCTTCTTGATGCCTGTGCATACGAGGCCATTGGCCTTTTCGACTTGCCCGTTGGACTGTGGGTGCGCTACCGACGCATAGTTGAGCATAATGTTCCACTCTTTGCAGAAGGAGCAAAATTCCTCGGCTGTGAAGTTTATGCCGTTATCCGTGATGATGCTGTTCGGGACTCCAAAGCGATACACGATGGATCTTATGAAATTGACTGCTGTAGAGGCAGTCGAGCTTGTGATAGGAACTGCTTCGATCCACTTTGTGAATTTGTCCACCGCCACCAGTAGATGAGTATGTCCTCCAGGCGAAGATTTTTTGAGTGGCCCCACCATATCGAGCCCCCATTGGGCGAAAGGCCATGCGAGTGGTATGGTTTTCAACGCCGATGCGGGTGCATGAGGTTTGTTTGCGAACTTCTGACACCCGATGCACCTTTTGACTATGTCCTCCGTGTCTTTGAGTGATGTTGGCCAGTAAAACCCTGCGCGGAAGGCTTTGGCTACGAGTGATCGACTGCCGGCATGGTGCCCACAGGTACCTGCATGAATGTCACGAAGTACTGCTTTGCCGTCCTCGAAGTCGATGCACCTTTGAAACATACCTGAGACGCTGCGTTCGAGTGACTCGCCGCGCGTCTGTCACGTCTTCGGGTAGCTCGTCGCGAAGTATGTACGCCAAGAAGGGTTGAGTCCATGCTGGTAGCACCAGATCACCATGGCTTAAGAATACTTCGACTGGTGTATCATCTGTACTGGGTGTTTTACCCTTTGATGTAGCATGCGAAGCGGGCGGAGGCCGTTGTGGTTTGATGGACCTGTGCTCGGTGCGCTCTAAGAACACACATGGTGGAATTTGTGCTTTAGTTGAGCCAATGTTAGCTAACATGTATGCCTCCTCGTTGCTTTCTCCCCCGATGTGCCTTAGCTCGCACCCATCGAATCCACCCTCCAACGTGTTGTAGAGATCTCTATATGCAATCATATTGTCTGCTATAGCATCGCAAGCTTTCATTGTTTGTTGTACAACCAAGTTGGAGTCACCGTAGATCATCAACCGAGTGCATCCGAGTGCCTTGGCCATTTTCATGCTGTGGATCAGGCCTTCGTATTCTGCTTCGTTGTTGGATGGGAACTCGAAATCCATCTGTAAGACGTAGCCGAGTTTGTCTCCCTTGGGTGATATGAGTATGACGCCTGCGCCTGCGCCTTCGTTTTTCTTGGACCCATCAAAGTACATTGTCCAGGAGTTAGATACATCAGGAACTCCTGGCAGTTGCGCTTCTATCCACTCGGTTGTAAAGTCAGGTAGGACTTGTGCTTTGATGGCCTTCGGGTGGTCATACGTGATCCCTAGTGGCCCTAGCTCGATGAGCCACTTTGCTACTCGCCCAGTTGCGTCGGGGTTTGTGAGAATGTCTCCAATTGCGGATTTGCTTATCACCGTTATCGGGTGTTCTGTGAAGTAATGCCGTAGCTTCCTGGAGGTCATGAAAACAGCGTATGCTAACTTTTGAAAGTGTGGGTACCTTTGCTTGGATGCGGAGAGAACTTCGCTGACGTAATAGATTGGTCTTTGCACACTTTGAGCCTTTCCCTCCTCCATGCGTTCGACTACCAAGACTGTGCTCACCACTCGATTTGTAGCTGAAACGTACAGATACAATGGTTCCTTTTCTCGGGTGCCGCCAGAATTGGAGGGTTTGTGAGGATTCGCCTGAGATCGATGAAAGCTGCTTCAGCTTCGTCTGTCCACTCGAACTTGTCTGCTTTCTTCATCAATCGATAAAGTGGTAGCGCTTTTTCCCCCAGTTTGCTGATGAAACGACTGAGCGCTGCCACTCGACCTGCTAGCTGCTGCACTTCGTAAAGCTTTGTAGGCCTCTGCATGGTGAGTATGGCCTGTATCTTTTCGCAGTTTGCTTCTATCCCGCGTGCTGACACCAAGTAACCTAAGAACTCTCCGGCCGGGATACCGAACGTGCACTTATCTGGGTTGAGTTTGATGTTGTAACTTTTGAGGTTGTTGAAGGTTTCTCGTAGATCTGCGAGTAGAGTGCTTTCCTCCTCTGACTTGATGACTATATCGTCTACGTATACTTCAACGTTGTGTCCGATTTGCTTCCTCAAGCAGTTTTGCATCATACGCTGGTATGTGGCACCCACGTTCTTGAGCCCGAAGGGCATTGTGGTGTAACAGTATACTCCGAGTGGAGTTGTGAATGCTGTCTTTTCTTCATCCTCGACTTTCATCCGTATCTGGTGGTACCCTGAGTACGCGTCCAGAAAGGATAGTCGAGCGCAGCCTGCGGTGGAGTCGATGATCTAATCGATTCGTGGAAGTGGAAAGTGATCCTTGGGGCAGCACTTATTGAGCCCTGTGAAATCTATGCACATCCGAAGAGCTGTTGTTTTCTTCTTCTCGATGAGCACAGGGTTGGCCACCCAATCTAATTTTTTGATCTCTCGGATGAAGTTTGCTTTGAGTAGCCTGTCGACTTCCTTCTCTATGGCTTCTCTTTTGGGACCGGCGACACGACGTACTGCCTGCTTTACTGGCCTGGCGCCTGGGGCCAGTTGAAGAGAATGCTCGGCAAATTTCCTGGGAATACCTGGCATGTCGGCTGGACACCATGCAAATATATCCCAGTTTTCGCGGATAAATTCGACGAGCGCTCTTTCCTGTTCGATAGGCAGGCTTGTGGACACCCGAACTGTCTTTGACGGGTCAGTCGGGTGGACTTGGTGCTTCCTTATATCATCTGTGGCGCTGAACGCTCTGTCGACTGCTTGCTTCTTGTGCTCAGGCATGAGTGTATGGTCGTTGGTGAGGGAAAGATCTGCGAAGGTTTGTTCCATACCGAATATCTCTGAGATTTTGCTGAAATCTCGGTCGCAAGCATCGGACCTTTGGAAGTTTCTGTTGACTGTGATGACTCCCTTGGGTCCTGGCATCTTCAACTTGAGGTATGCATAATGTGGCACTGCCATGAACCGAGCAAACGCTGGGCGTCCCAATATAGCATGGTATTGTGACTTCCAATCGACGACTTCGTACTCTATCGACTCTGTGCGGAAGTGAGAGGCGTCGCCAAACGTAACGTCGAGTTGCATTGTGCCTTCTGGGATGACTGCTTTACCTGGAACGATACCATGGAAAGTATTGCAAGACTTGGGGAGATTTTCGACTGACTTGTTCATTTTGCGGACCGTGTCGGAGAAGATGAGGTTTATGCCATTGCCTCCATCCATGAAGACCTTGGTCATGGCGTATCCACCAATTTGATCGTCGAGTACCAAGGCTGCGTGGCCTGGTCGGTAGACTGCGGGTGGATGATCATCTCGACTGAAGGTGATCGTAGTATCGGTTCCTTTCAGCAACTCTGGTATAGCTGGTGGCTCCATAACTGCCATGTTTACGTGTCGAGTATGTAGCTTTTGCTGCCTGTTAGAGGGACGTCCTTTTTGGATCATGTACATCTGCCCCTGAGGCTTTGGATATTGCTCCTCCGCCGCTTGCGGTACGTGATGTATGGCTCCTGCGACCTGGCTCCGTGCATTGTGCTGTGGTGGAGGTAACAGTGCGGGGCCAGTTGTGCTGGTGGTGCTGCCACGGGCACGGGCTGAGCAGTCGCAGGTGCGACTCTCCTCGTCTTTATTATGTAATCTATCGCCATCTGATCGAACTCTCTACAGTTTCCCATTGTGTGATTCGAGATGAGTCTTCCATCGTCTCCTTTGAACAAGTGGAGTCTACAATAGTCGCCCATTTTCTCCTCGAATGTCCTATCTGGCCTTGGATCAGTGCGCTTGTGCCACTCTTGCCTTCTGTAGCTACCCGTGCGCTGATCGCGGTCTCGATTGTCACGGCGATCATCGCTTCGACTGTCCCGGCGATCGTCGGTTCGACTATCGCGACGCTCTTCGGGTCGCCTGTCATCTCTGCCCTGGCTATCTTGTGGCTGAGTGAAACCAGCCGCCATGAATTTGACTCTATCATCGTCGATGTAACGGCCTTTGCGTTTGCGCCGTCGATCATCTTTGTGACTGTCGCGGTGGTCTCGACTGTCCCTTCGATCTTCGTGGCTCCGCGGCGAGACTGGGCGCTTAGCCTGTATGGAATCTTCTCCGTCTGCCCATTCGGTTGCTATCTTCATGAGCTCTGCCATGGACTTTGGCTTTTGACGACCGAGTGCTTCTCTGAAATCTTCTCGAAAGACTCCTTGGGTGAAGACATCCACAGCTCAGTCTTCGGAGATTGTGCCTATGGAGTTGCGGATGGTTGTCCATCTTCTGATGTATGTTCTTAAGGTCTCATCCCACCTCTGCGTGCAGGTGATACCCGTAGATGTGATAGCCTTCAGTAGCTACCTGCAAGATAAAGTATACGGGGTTAGGTTGAGCCTCCAAGTGCAGAGTATGTAGTAAGTGGAAGACGTGTTTTCCCCACGAGGGTGACTCGAGGGTTTAATATCGAACTCTCGGGGAATCAGTAGTGAAAGATCTATCTTCTATCCTTCTTTTGGTCACCTACAAAACAAGGTTAATTGTTTTGGTCCTCAACCTCACCTGTGGTTGTCAAGCACAAGGTGTAGAATGATATCAAGATAAATATGCAATGCAAACAAGAAATAAATATGCAATAGTGGTGGATGAATGTGCAAGGATGATGATAACAATGATAAATGATATTTTTGGGTTTTTTATGATGAATGCAAGATGGAAAAGTGTTTTTGTATTTTCGGATTTAATAATGGCAGAAAATGGAAAAGTGGTAAAAGTGGTTGGAAAGGTGTTTCTTATGATTAAAAATGGACCGGGGTTCATGGTTTCACAAATGCACTCTCTCTTTTAATGGTGTGGCAGACAATGGACACATAGAGTTGACATATGAGATTGCAACACAAAGTTTGATATCAAGTTACTAATTATATGGGCATCACGTCCTAACATAGAGATCTTTTGGTTATTAATCTCACTTATACTCCACCAAGATGCGAACTAAATCATAACACCTTATAATTAAGATAATCAGAGTATAGCTTTAAGTATCATGACATGAAGTGAAAATAAGAACATGCTAGATCTAGTCATAGAGTAGTGGCGATGGTCACACCCACATCTCCGGTAGCATGGTATTTTTGTTTATCCCTAGTGAGGCAACAAAGTAAGGTAAACACCCAAGTGGATCGCGATATTTTAGTTGTCAACTTACCGCACTCACCACCCCCCGTTACTCCAACTAATGCACACATCACCCCACACACGCCCTCATAAACATGCTTGATCATAACAAGTATATAAGAACGGGGTACATAATATGCATCTATACTCATAACTGAAACAAACATTGCAATCTCAAACATATATTAACTCAAAAAGATCCACCACATAGGAATTACATATATGACCGTAATCATGTTCAGCAGCTCATACGGTACTAATTAGTGAAGCTCAAAGAGAGGAGAGATACATATGTTACTTCCACAAACCCATAGTCCAGAGGTGGACTACTCCCTCTTCATGATGGAGACGGTGGAGATGTCGATGGAGAGGTGGAGACCACGCCGGCAGCGCCCCGCCGGAGTTTTCCCCCTCCAATCTGCAGCTCCAGATCTTCGTTTTCGTGTTTCTGTGATATGGCGGCGCTTGTTTTCGAGAACGCCGTGGGACTTCTTTTATAGGCGTTTTTAGGTCAAGACGAAGGCGGTGGAAGAAAGATCGACGGCTGCGGAGCTCGAGGCCAATTGGTGGGCCCCACGCGGCCAGGTACAATGGCCGCGTGGGCCACCCCCTTTTTGCCTTCGGCTCCGTTTGCTTGATTCCTTCGCTCCTACGTCTTCCTCCTTCCAAAATAATGACCTCTGTATTTTTCCATATTTTTCTGACGACGTTTGGGTCCCTGAAACATAAAAGGAAAAAAATAGGGTTTTCTGCCTGCGCAGGGTTAATTCCATAAAAATAGGAAACAATTATTTTATTTCCTAAAATCATTAAATAACAGTGGTATAACCCTTATATGATGCAAATATGATTGGAATATGAGTGATATAGTGCAAAGTTCATGTATGCATTTTACATGCATCAACATCCCCAAGCTTAACCAATACTCGTCCTCGAGTATGAAGGTGATAAAACTAACATGGGCTTTGCAATATAGCACTAACAATGGATATCAAAGATGATTGCTACTGCTACATAGAGTCAAATGATTCATTCTTCAAAGGAGTAGCAATATGCAAAATAGTTTATGAAGTGATATCAAGTATTCAATGCAAGGATGTTCAATGATAGTTCACAAAGTGTAACATAGAAGATAGTAATATGGACCACATGTATGCATAATGATAAGTAAGAACATCCTACATTGGTCATAGAGTGTAGATGAAAATCTGAATATAAAAGGTGGACACTTTGGAAAGATGTATATGTGAGTAGAGGTAAAGCATGCATAAGTTTCATCTAACTTCCAAACTCTTCTACTTAAGTTAATGATTGCAATGTGGAATTCTTGGTGTCAAGCTCTCATTACCCCTATCATAGCATCTTGAATGATTAAAGTTTAATGTGAAAGCAAATATGAGTAGTGTGCTTGATAAAGTAAAGGTTAGGTGTCTCATGCCCCTTGAATACAAGTACCTACACCATGATTACTCAACTTAGGAAACAAAGCAAGTTCAAGTTCTATCATTGTAAGTAATAATAGTATCATCAAGAGCGTCAACTGGGGTACCTCTTGTCCCAGGATATGGAACAAGCCCATATCAAAATGACAAGACAAACAAACAAGATGAACAACCTCAACACCCTTTTTATTTACCATTGGAATAGCTTTTTATTATAAGGTGCATCACAGACGGTTCACCATAGCATGTAAGTAAATTTCCACCATGAATGATGCATGGCTTAGATTAGCGGCCCAGGCGTCTCTCTAACCATTTATACAAACTCATTTAAACTACTTCATTTCCACCTCATTTCACCATGATAGGCATCCATAAACAAAAGTACATGATATCAACTAAATAATGAAGGAGCATGTTGAAAGCTTTGCATGTGACAGCACATATGGGCTAACTCCCAACCTCGGACATTTATCAAGCCACTAGCATCATATTATTAATCACAATGGGTCATGTTTTATTTATGCAATAAAAATAAAGTTGTGCATCAAGTTCGTGAGAGCTATATAACCAACTTTTCCCATAACATAAACATTTTCATTCAGAGGTATAGATAACACAAATATCATGATATACATACTCGGAATAGCATAAAGCTAATAGGTAGATATGGTGGACTCACTGGAATAACTTTGGTTGAAGGTGTTGGAAACAAGTTTTTGCTTGTTGGAATGTTTGGGCTAGCAAGAGGGAGAAAGTTGACCATCTAGATGCATGCATGAGTGTCCATAGAACTAACTAATCCATGTTAAACAAAGTAAAATAACTTTCAGCATCAAAACATGAATAAGTGATAGCTCTTGATAAAGCATTTGCAAATTATTACTCATAAACAAGCTCATGAATCATGCAACTATATGTATCATTAAAAATCAACTCAAACATCCCTTTTCCCAATATGATAAAGCATCCAACATATTTCAACCCATATTTCCAGTAGCTCTTTCTCATATAAATGATAATGTGGTGGTCTCACAAAATAACAAACAAACCAAAAAAAACAAAAAGACGCTCCAAGTTTATGCGATAAAGTGTTTCGATCGAAAAACAGAAGTTAGACGTGTGCAAACCGAGAGTGTGTAGGTCCAGTGGGGTTGTCTTCACATCCCCAAGCTTATGGTCTTCACCATCCTTGGATAACTCTTGGTGCATCTCCTCCAATCCCTGTGAAAAAACTTCAAAACACCGTTTCTCCCATTTTCTTTTCTGTGGGGTGCATTAGTAGTGATAAACAAATAGGTTTCTTGCTGCATATAATCCTTAAACAAAACATCATATGAATGTCCAGAAAGTATATAATGTTGTATGCCTACTCATAAACTCATTTGAATCAAAAAGATTCAAGATAAAAGTTCAAAACATGCATAAAACAAAATGGGACAGAATCTGTCCAGAAAAACAGCAGCAGCAAAACGTATTTTTCTACCCTAGCAAACTTTGCCAAAAATTCTGCAAAATTCATGCATACAGAGGATGAAAAGTTGCAACTACAGTTCAAATATGAGCTCATTCGGAGTTACAGAATAAGAATTAAAAATCATACCGTGCACAGATTCGTGCAGGAATAAAATCTCCGAACGCTATAAGCAACTTTTCAAGACCAAAATGGGTAAAACTTGGCACTTTATTAAAAACTCCAGAAACTAAACTAAAAACAAACTCTCTTGATACAGCAAGAGGACACAAAGAAAATCACACATAAAAATAACCGGGTTGCCTCCCGCAAAGCGCTTTCTTTATAGCCATATAGCTAGGCTTCTTACTTGTTGTTTATTGAAGATGAAGCTCATGAGGGGGCTTGAACTTTGATGTTCCCTTCTTTCTTGGGAAGTGTTTCATGCACAATACCAGGGTCCCATGGTGCTCTCAAAACGATCAAAATAATAGTCAAGTTGAACCTAGTAGAGAGAAAAACAAAACACAAAAGTAATAACAACGAAGTCTAACTTTCTTTCTATGCATTGGCATTTTATATATAGGTGAATAACAATAAATAGGAATTTGCCAAAGCATATTATGAGTATGTACTTGCAGCATATAATTAATAGTAACATAAGGAGAGCTCTCAACACCTCCTCTTTCGTAATAGTTGCAAGTAGTAGAAGTGTATTCAACCATATAACCAATAGAATCTTCCAACATAGATAATTTAGGCACATAAAGAGGATCATTAAATTTATTTTGGAATTCATTAGCATGCTTCCCTCTTTCAAAATAGTTATTAAGATCAATATCAAGTTTAATATCATGGTTGCAACAAAGATTTGGAACTAAAGATAATTGCAAACCACATAAGTATTTCTCAACATAAGCAAATTTCTCCTCTATGGTGTTATTAGGAGAATTCAGGAACAAAGTAGGACTCTCATGAGTAAGAGTAGTATCACAAACAGCAGGTATATCATTTTTATCCTCACATAACTTAGTGACAACTAAACATGGAGGATTATCAATAAGCATAGGACCATCATCTAAAGCATTATCATATAGCATATTTAAGCAACACTCCTCATTATGATCCATAAGTTCAATAGTAGCATTAAATAGTAAAGGAGCATTATTAGTTTCATCATAATAGCATGGGTTATCATATAGGACCATAAATTTTTCAGTTTCACACTCATCATAACATGGGTTCTCATAAATAACAAAAGATTTTTGAGTTTGAGTGTTACTATCATTTGTTGAAGGTGAAGTTGGGAGATCCAACTCTTCCCCAAGCTTAGGTTGGAACATATCCATTTCAATCTTCTCTTCACATACTCCCTCTTCCAAGCTTATGTTTTCATCATCCTCTTTCTGCAAAATATTAGTACTTTCCATGGCAGCAAGAGTTCTTTCTTTAACATAAACATTATCACTAAATTCCTTTTTCCAAAGTTGGAGAAGAATAGAAATGTGTCCTTTCATTACACGAGCTTCATGACTAGTTGCAAAAAAATTATCAATAAGAAAGTCTATCTCTTGGGCTGCAACATAAGCAATATATTTCTCAACTTGTTCTATATCATGGCATGCAAATTTACACTCTTGATAAGAAGCAATAATAGGATCACTATTATACTTGCATTGATAAGGAGAGTGTTTATAGTCTTTTCTAAAGCAACAAGTTATATCATGTGATTCACAAAACTCAATAGCCATATCATTGAGATGTTCAAGTAATTCAAGCATTCTATTTCCTTCTTTGGTTGATCGATATTCATAGTAAGTTCCCATAGTTTTGACATATCCTTCCTCCAAGTTTTTATGTGTTTTTTTAAATTTTATATGCAAAACTGAAAATAAAATGAGTCTCACAAATGCAAACCGAATTACAAATGCAAGACAATGACAAAACAAATAATTTTGCTTTGAAGGTAAAGATGGATAAGATGATGCTCACGTAGGTGCAACCTCCCCAAGCTTAGGTGTTAGCACAAGTTGGTGATGTTGACTTTGTTGTGATGAATCCGGCGCTAGAAAACAGGACTAGTGCAGGAGCTTCCTTGGATAAATATTTTCAGCTATGATTCCCCGGTAACGGCGCCAGAAAACAGTCTTGATACCCGTAGATGTGATAGCCTTCAGTAGCTACCTGCAAGATAAAGTATACGGGGTTAGGTTGAGCCTCCAAGTGTAGAGTATGTAGTAAGTGGAAGACGTGTTTTCCCCACGAGGGTGACTCGAGGGTTTAATATCGAACTCTCGGGGAATCAGTAGTGAAAGATCTATCTTCCTATCCTTCTTTTGGTCACCTACAAAACAAGGTTAATTGTTTTGGTCCTCAACCTCACCTGTGGTTGTCAAGCACAAGGTGTAGAATGATATCAAGATAAATATGCAATGCAAACAAGAAATAAATATGCAATGCAAACAAGAAATAAATATGCAATAGTGGTGGATGAATGTGCAAGGATGATGATAACAATGATAAATGATATTTTTGGGTTTTTTATGATGAATGCAAGATGGAAAAGTGTTTTTGTATTTTCGGATTTAATAATGGCAGAAAATGTAAAAGTGGTAAAAGTGGTTGGAAAGGTGTTTCTTATGATTAAAAATGGACCGGGGTTCATGGTTTCACAAATGCACTCTCTCTTTTAATGGTGTGGCAGACAATGGACACATAGAGTTGACATATGAGATTGCAACACAAAGTTTGATATCAAGTTACTAATTATATGGGCATCACGTCCTAACATAGAGATCTTTTGGTTATTAATCTCACTTATACTCCACCAAGATGCGAACTAAATCATAACACCTTAGTAATTAAGATAATTCAGAGTATAGCTTTAAGTATCATGACATGAAGTGAAAATAAGAACATGCTAGATCTAGTCACAGAGTAGTGGCGATGGTCACACCCACATCTCCGGTAGCATGGTATTTTTGTTTATCCCTAGTGAGGCAACAAAGTAAGGTAAACACCCAAGTGGATCGCGATATTTCAGTTGTCAACTTACCGCACTCACCACCCCGCGTTACTCCAACTAATGCACACATCACCCCACACACGCCCTCATAAACATGCTTGATCATAACAAGTATATAAGAACGGGGTATATAATATGCATCTATACTCATAACTGAAACAAACATTGCAATCTCAAACATATATTAACTCACAAAAAGATCCACCACATAGGAATTACATATATGACCGTAATCATGTTCAGCAGCTCATACGGTACTAATTAGTGAAGCTCAAAGAGAGGAGAGATACATATGTTACTTCCACAAACCCATATTCCCATAGTTCAGAGGTGGACTACTCCCTCTTCATGATGGAGACGGTGGAGATGTCGATGGAGAGGGTGGAGACCACGCTGGCAGCGCCCCGCCGGAGTTTTCCCCCTTCAATCTGCAGCTCCAGATCTTCGTTTTCGTGTTTCTGTGATATGGCGGCGCTTGTTTTCGAGAACGTCATGGGACTTCTTTTATAGGCGTTTTTAGGTCAAGACGAAGGCGGTGGAAGAAAGATCGACGGCTGCGGAGCTCCGAGGCCCAAATGGGTGGGCCCCACGCGGCCAGGTACAATGGCCGCGTGGGCCACCCCTTTTTGCCTTGCGGGCTCCGTTTGCTTGATTCATTCGCTCCTACGTCTTCCTCCTTCCAAAATAATGACCTCTGTATTTTTCCATATTTTTCTGACGACGTTTGGGTCCCTGAAACATAAAAGGAAAAAATAGGGTTTTCTGCCTGCGCAGGGTTAATTCCATAAAATAGGAAACAATTATTTTATTTCCTAAAATCATTAAATAACAGTTGTATAACCCTTATATGATGCAAATATGATTGGAATATGAGTGATATAGTGCAAAGTTCATGTATGCATTTTACATGCATCAGCAGGCATGTAGTTCTGCGAATGTTTTGGGCCTTTCATACAAAGGGTCGAAATATTTGATGAAATCTTCCCGGAATTGATCCCAGGAGTCGTATGTCCCTTCGGGTAGAGCTTTGAGCCAGTCGCGTGATGTGCCTTCGAGCATCAGCTGTATGTACTGCAACGCTGTTGTAGTTGTTCCTCTTTGACACACGACTGCTAACTTGTAATCCTCGAGCCACCCTGATGGCTCTTGCCTGTAGTTGAACTTCGGCGTTGTGGATAAGCTGAATTTTTTGGGCATCTTGGCTTCGCGGATGCGTCGAGTGAAGCATCGAGCTCCACATGGCCGTGTGTCGCGATTGTCTCCTGAATCACTGCTATCCGACCTCTTGGACCTGCTCCGTGATCGACGGCGATATGAGTCTCTTCTTGCGCTGCTCCTATGAGGGCTGCGACTGCGACGGTCTCGCGATGTGTGCCGTGAGCGGCTCCTGCTGCGCTCTCTGCCTTTCTCTGTTTGGAGTCCTTTTGCTGCGAGTGCCAGTGCCTTCATCTGCTGTTGATGTGTGACTACAGCCGGGTCACCTGCCGGAGGTGCCGTTGCTCTTAAGTATGCTCCGATTTGCAGCAAGGCTCCTTCAGCTGTTTTGGGTACGAGCACCCCATCTGCGTCTAATGTCATGAACGAGTGTTCTAAGTTGCGAGTGACGCCCGATCTTCCTCCTTCTGGGATGTTTGCGAATCGCGATCTGTGCCTTGGCTCCGTTGCCCCTGTGGAGCCGAGGGATAGTTGCCTTCTCCTCGCACTCGAGATACTGGCTTGCTTTCTGCGCTCTTCGAGTGTTGCCCTGTACTGATTCAGGCACAACGTCTCTTGCCAGTTGAAGTAGTTATACGCCATCATCTCTTCCGGGGTTGCATCCGCAGGCATCATTGTGCACTCCTTGATGACTTTGTCCACCTTTGCTGCTATCTCGGCTGTGATGGTCAATGTTGATACGCCATCTGGTAATGTGACCTTGCACGGAACTCCGTGGGTCTTCGACTGGCTGCTGCTGTCGAGGTTTCTGCGCTGATCGCGGCGTATACCTGGTAAGGTATGATTGGAGGATAGGTGTATGTGCTATCTATGCCAGTCATAGATTCAACTTCCTCATCCAGACTCATGTCAGAGTTTATGCTTCTGCTGATCTGTGCGTCGGTGTCGACGTATGCTTCAAGTGTATGCTCAGGATTGTCTCTGCCATTGGAGAGGAACTCTTGATCTGCTTGGATCTCTGGTCCGCCGAAATCGGCGAGACAGATGTTGTCGTTTGCTTCTTCAGAGTGCATGTAGTCGAGGATCATGTCACGTGATTCAGCGTCTTCGACTGTGCCATCCTGATAGGTGGACTGCACTTCATCGTCTGCGAACTCTTTTGCTATGATCTCGTCGATCTCCCTTGTTGACATGGATGAGGCTGGGGATCCTAGCGGCGAGATCGAGTCGATCTGTGGCGAAGCTGCTTCTATAACTGCTGGCATAGTCGAAGGAGCGTCGAGTGTCTCCACCGTGATCGGATCTGTCAAGTCCTGCACACCAAACTTGTCGACGAAAAAATTGTGTTTTCCAACGATTAGATCCAAACCTGAGTCGAGGCTAGCAAAGGCCTCTTGAGCTTCTGGCGAGTATGGTATGATCCGTTTTGGCGAAGCGATCTTTGAAACGGGCGAGTGATCGCCTGATGATCCGACGTTAGTCGAGCTTGCCGGCGAGTCGCCGTTCGTAGATATGGCCGGCGAGTTGCTGTTTGAAGATGGAACCGGCGAAACCGTGAATCCAACACTACCTGTTCCCACAGACGGCGCCAATTGACGAGGTGTGTCCTCGGCAATACCCATAGTTGAGTACCTAGGGTTAGATTTACGAGGTAGAGAACGCGTAGTGCGGGTAGAATCGTCGGCTGACAAGCGGGATTTACCCAGGTTCAGGGCCCTCGACTGAGATAACACCCCTACTTCCTGCCTGTCTGTATTGATTGTGGAATATGATGTGGTTACAAGGGTCCAGCGAGGGTTTGATCTCGCTAGGGTTTGAGAGCTATGGTGTTGCGTGTCCTTGATCGGCCACCCTCCCAACACTTATATAGGGGCTAGGTCTCGGGTACGTAACCGACTTAGACTTTACAAATGAAGAAACTACAACCGACTATGCCTATCTTGGGAAGCAATCTTCGTCTTGGGCCTTTCTTGCTGGGCTTTATCGGACTGTTTGACGATTGGGCTTTAGTCATTACGTGCACCAGGTACCCTCGTGGCAGGGTACCCGTTTGGTATAACTTCGTCACCTATGCTATGAGAATATCTTGTGACCGCTTATTTGACATTCGACTTTTGATTTCCATCAAACATCTTGCAGTAACATGGGACTATGATAGGTGGCTTTTGGGCTTGAACTAGAATATGTATTGGAACAGAGATCGTTCAAGAATGGCACTTACTCCTCCAGACGATGGAGAGATACATCCTCTAGGCCATCTCAAGTATTGTTGTTGTCACCCAATCGTCTGGCCAGACACAAGCGTGATTTATCATGAGACAACATATATACGGAATGAGAAAGTAGAATGATATTGGTACGAGAATAATATGTATTATGATCAAAGGGTTTGATCACACTAGAGCACATTGTCTCAATCTCGAGATATCATTGGTATCGTGCACGTAAGGGGATTAAGCGTAATGGTTAACGCACAGGTTCTGTTGTTCATTCACAACACAAGGGTGCCAGTACGAATGCCTAACGCACTGCTGGTTATTGTTTGCTAAGCTCCCAAACAATACTTTGTGATTGCTGAACCTTTCGGGTCACACGCTTAAGCTGTAAGTCAATCTTTGATTGAGATTAAAGATGTAGTTTTAGTGGGAATGAGATTGTGTCGGAGTAGCTCCGATGTCACTGGGATTTATTCCGGTGAATTATAAGTTAGAGAGAATGCGGACATCTAATGTCCCGGGATGATACTAGGAATGGTTTCTATCATCAGCGGATTTAATCCGAGTGCTTATGAAGAAGGAAATATTGTTCCGATGTTTTTGTCGGTGGATACTAGGTATCCCGGTTCATATAAATATGAGTTATATGATAAGTAATTAATTCCGGGAATTTTCCGTAAAAGGAAATATTCATTTAGGAATTAATTAGACAAAAACAATTAATTATTTATTTAATTAATAAAGGGAATAATAATAGGCCCACCAAGGTCGTGGTGGGCCAAGGCGCCGTAGAAGGGGAAGTTCCCCCCATGGCCGAAACCCTAATGGGCCACGTGGCCCATGGGGGGGACGGCGGCGGCATGAGGCGGTGGGAGGGGGGAAGTCCCCCTCCAATCCGAGTTGGAGGTGGGGAGGTTTCCTCCCCCCTTCCTTCTTGGGTGAGGCGGTTTGGGGAGAGGAGTCCTACTCCTCCACCCAATCAGAGTTGGGGTGGGGAAGGTCTCCTCCCCCTTTCCTATTAGGTGGAGGCGGTTTGGGAAGGAGGAGTCCTACTGTCCCTCCCAATCCGAGTTGGGGAAGGAGAGGGGCTCCTCCCTCCCTTCCTTGGCCGGCGCACCAAAGGGGGAAGGGCTTTGCCCCTTCCCCAAGTACCTCCATCCCTTGGCCTCCTTTATAAGCAACCCCAAGCCCCTAGGGTTTGAAAAGCTCATTGCAAGTTCTCTCTCTCTTGTAGATCTCATGTGTTGAGAATTAGACGTCTCTAATCTTCTCATATAGATCTAATCTAGTTGATTAGATCTATATGAGAAGATTAGAGACGTCTAATTCTAATCTAGTTGATTAGATCTACCACCTAAACTACGCCGCAAGGCTAGCTGACTCTCTTTACCACGTGCTAGTAGCTAGGCGGTGAACGCACGGGGTGGGTTGACACGGTGTATGTGTGGATACCGCTAGAGCGGGATTTGCGCAAGTAAGTTACTTGGACAACGGAACAACTTCATCAAGGTCTACATCAACGACGACGTACGGCAACAATCTCACCTCCCGGCGTGGACGTGAGATTCTTCATCAGGCTTCACCGACATCTACTTCGGCAAACACAAGATCTTCCGCAAGCGTGTTTGTAAGTATTCTGGATCATCGCATTATGGGGTGCAACGTACCTTCATAGAATAGATCTTGGCGGTAAGGTTACGGATAAATTTTAAAGTTTTCCCCGCAACCTAGTAGTGGTATCAGAGCCGATCTATGCGTTGGTATGATTTGATCTAGAGCACCAGTTGGTGTGAGCATTGCATGATTCTTGCATTAAGTTTATTTTAGGTACTTCCCAAGAAGTTGTGCATCATATTCCATGGCAGTATTGGCAAGATCTTTACGAACTTCAGGCTATCCGCGGACCTTCCGGCTGCTCCTAGTATGCTTGTTGGCGCCAACGATGTGCTTCAGTAGCTTCGGGTCTATACCCTTAGTTGTGGACGTTGATGTATATACGGACTGGGCCTGAGGGTTGGACGCCTCACGCGGGTCACGCGCACATGTGATCGTTTAGATTGGGGTTCTGCAATGTTTTCGTAATGTTGGGATCTCAATCACCCGCAATGTTAATCTAGCAACTAGCCTAAACGTGCTTCAATACGTAGGTAGTGACGGTAATTCCGTAGAGCCTACAAAGCCACGTAAAACTTGCAAACAAAGCATTAGATATACGTCTAACTTGGTTTTGCAGGATTGTGTGCATGTGTTTCGGTATAGCTATTTTTGTTACGGTGTCTTAACATGATGGTGGGAGCCAAAACAATTGATCGAGTTCGTAATCGACAATCAAGCGAAGAAGAGTTTGTCGTGGAGACGGGGAGGAGGCGCCGGCATTGCGTCGGCGACGTGTACTTGGCGAGTTTCGGATATGGTAATTTTCCTTCGGGAATTTTGTCGTGACCGGGAACAAGGAAGATGGTGATCCTCAAGGACGAGCGCCAAGGACTTCCGAGAAATAACAAAGGCTATACCAAAGCACATGAATTATTATTAATTGCATGTGATGTTTATCCTTTGTTGTTTGCACCTTGATTGCGCAGTAGTCATTTATTAGGGTAAATCCTCATACAAAATCAAGGAGATCGTGTTCTTACCAACCGTGGCACCGTCAAACCGGATGCTTGTTGCCATACGACCTGTATCCAGGAGTAATGTGTACCAAGGGTTCGGGACGCGGGCGCGAACAGTTCCAGCAGCCAGTGTCGGTTGGTTGTCTTGACGTCCAAGCATAACACAACTATGAGTTCGGAACACATCCGTCGAAAGACAAACAAGAGTTGTAGCTGCTGCAACTAGCATAGTGCTTACCAATTGGCCGACGGACATGACATGTATCCATGCTTGCTTCGTAGGGCAATCGGGTCCTGAATCACTTAGTGCCAATCATGAGGATTATTGGACTTAGTGGGAGCATATCTTAGATTCATGTTTGATTGAATTAAAGTAGTGCATTAAAATTAGTAAAAAACTAGAAGTCTAAATAAACTTGTTTTGTTGTAGAAGATGGATCCCGTTGAATATGTGCATAAAGATTAGTTGTTAAAATAGTTAACTGTGGGAAGCGTGATCTTTACAGATTGGCTTCACGGGCTGAGAGATAATCTCAGTAGACGCGATTATAGCATATTCTGGATACAATTGTTCCAGAAGTAGAAGAAGAATATTCTCCTATGGAGAAACATGAGTATGAAGTGAGTATGGTTATGCTAGACAGGATGTGTCCCAAGCTTAGCGACAGTTATCCATACTATCGCCCCTTCCGTCTTATGGAAGTTTTGAAAGCTCGGTTCATGTGCCAGTTATGTCTTGCTAAACGACAAACTCAATGGAGAACTTAGATCTTGCAAACTATTAAGCGAAAGCTTGATGAGGGAGCACAAGGTTAAGTTCTACAAACTACTCAGGAAGCTTGAGGATATTGGGCAACCAATTCCAGGAAATCAAGTTGGTGACACACTTCCAAGATTACTACCATAATTGTACTACGTCTTTGTGGCGTGTTATGAATTGATGGGAGTAGAGAAGATAGTCAAGGAAATCTTCAAAATGCTCTTATCAGCTGAGTTGGATATCTATGTACATCATCTGATGACAACATCCTTCTTGCAAGACCAGTGGCAAGTCCACAAGAGGTATACGAGTTATACGCAATGTCGTCGTATCGGCATCTTGGATAGGAGACGGGGTCCTGCTAGCCGAGGGTGAACGTAGGGCAAGAAGGTGGACGTCGTCGAGGTCGGGATTGTACACTGCAGTTTACCCAGCTTCAGGCACCACGGCGGTGGCAGTGCCCTACGTGCTGCTATAACTCACTATAAGGCAATATCGCCGTGAACAGGTTACAATGAGTTGGTTGTGTTGAATCGTGCGTGCCCTAAAGGCGTCCCGTGGTCCAGCCTATATAGGCGTCTGGACCTAGGGTTACAAGGTGATTACGTATCCAGCAAGTATACGGAGTCCTAAACCTAGCCGGCAAGTACGCCGCCTTCCGTCTTGGTCCTGGTGGCTTCATGGGCTTCAGTCTTGGGCCTCCTCCTTGCCGGCATCCGCCTTCCTTGGTCGTCAGCTATCTGGGCCGCCCGGCAGGCAAAGCCTTCACCACCACTGCGGGCCACCCTGGACTAGCCGGATTGATCCATGCTGGTGATACCCCTAGTAGGTATATCCCCAACATTAGCCCCTGGGAGGGTTCGAGTTCTTCAGGCGCCGTCTTCTTTTGTCGGCAACGTCCGCCTTGTCTTGTAAGCGTCTGAAGAGCTTGAAGCATTCCAAAGTTGAAAGTAAGCGGCTGTCCGCCTAAAGTAGTCGGACAATTTGCCGCCATCATGGGAGAGACGGCCTGACCATTGTCAGGAATCTTCCTGGCACCAGTCTTGTCAATTGACTGGACCTGTCAAATGTTGACGGATGACGCCATGCAGTCCACGACAGTTTGGACTTGGGCATGCGTCATGATGGTTTCTCCACTACGCACAGAAATCGGAGCGAGGGCCGCAGACACCGTTGCCACGACGTGCAAATCGTGGGCACGTGGCGGAAATCCCGCGTCCCCCCAATCTCGGGCACGGATCTTGGCGCGTGGGGATAAATACCCCAAAGGGCACATCGATGCAAACCTTCTTCCCCATTCGCACCCACCGTGGCCTCCTCACCTTCCCGAGCTCATCTCCTCCCGTACTCAACTCCGGCGAGCACGAGCGGAACCTTCTCCCCCAAATGGCGAGCACTCAGCAAGACGCGGCGGCGACGGCGGCGCTGGCTGCGGCCTCAGCGATCCCTGCTGGATCTGGATCTACACCAGCGGCGGCGGTGGTGCCCGTGGGCGCATCGATGACCTCTCCCGCTGCCACCGTGGCTGCGGGCGAGGTTTCTGCTTCTTCCCCAGCTCCGACGACGCCGAGGAAGAGGAAGAGGCTGGAGACCTGGGCTCCAGGTACTGGCTGCCGTCAGTTATGACGTCAGCATATCTGAAGGAGCTGGAGGAAGGCGGATACATTCCGCCAAAGACTGAATGCTCCTGGAGGTTCCAGGCGACGAGGCGGTGCCTGACCCCCAAGACGGCGAGCGCGTCATGTTGGCTCGCACAGCCTTCGCGGTATGTCTCTGCCGCTTTCCGCCTTCTTCTTGGCGGTGCTTAGTTTTTATGGGCTGCAGCCACACAACATAGCGCCCAATAGTATTCTAGTGCTAGCCGGCTTCCAGGCTTTGTGCGAAGGGTACTTAGGCATAGCTGCGTCCATAGAGCTATTCAAGTACTGCTTCCTGTGCCGCCGGCAAACCATACCAGGCGGCCACCTAGCAACCTGCGGTAGTGTCACGTTCAACTGCCGCCAACCCGACTGGTACCCAAAGATACCATACATCGAGTCGGTGAAGCACTGGACCAGCACTTTCTTCTACTGCAAGGACATCCCGACACCTGGCAGCACACAAGGGATGCCGCCTTCGTCAACGGTCCGCCAACCCACAAGGCTGTGGACGGCAAAGGTGCCGCTCAGCAGCTTGTCGGCGGAACTTCGAATTGCCGTTAGGCGGATCGAGTTCTTGACGAAGACGATGTTGGCTCCACGACTTGACGGAGTTGACACCGTCATCTGCTGGGTGTCGAGGAAGATATGCCACTCCGCCATCGCCCACTGAAGATGTGCGAGTACAAGGCGGATGACGCCGGCAACAGCACCCTTGATCAGGATGCCTTGGAATACCGGCTTAGAGAGCTTATCAAGCCTCTGTCGGTGAAGGCGGCTGAAGGCGTCGCCATGTTCACCCATGACAACCCAGCCCCAGCGGTAAGTCAAAGCTACTTTGTTATTTCACTAACATCCTTGCCCACTAGGTACTGATTAATATTGTCTTGTTTCCTTTTCAGCTGCAAACCTTGGGGAGGAAGAGTTGGCTCCAAACTGGTACGACACCGGTGCCAGCAAATCGAAGAAGCGCAAGCTGAGCTCCTCCACCAAGGATTTGGAGAAGAGGAAGAAGGCGGCCACCTCTGTCGATGCAGAGGATGAGACCGTGGGGAATGTCCCCTTCAAGCGGTAGCAAACTTTGGCTTTCCCTGACTTAGCATTTTGATATGTTTGTGCTGACAAACTTGCATTTTCTGCTTACAGAGGCAAGCCTGCCATGCCCAAGCTCCGCTCCAACTTGAAGATTGCTGCCGGCAGGGGCAAGCCACCACGCTCTTCTCCAGCTGCTGCGCCGACAACGCCCACAGTTGGCGTTCCCGTGGTTGTATGCCAGGGAACGTACACAGCTGCTGGTACCGCAGAGGCGGCAGAGAAGATGGCGGGCAAGAAATCAGTTGCCGGATACACTTTTTCCAAGACGGCTGAAGCTTCGGCTAGTGATGCCGCTCGATTTATTGCCATGAAGCAGGAGATGGATGACCAGATGGCGGCCGAACAAGGCGGATCGTCCTCCCATCCTGGCTCCCAATCTGGCAAAGGGTTGCAAGACCCCCGGCAAACACTGAAGACCATGCGTGACGGTACCCGCAACTGGTACGCGCACATGGACGAACTCCACGACACCCTGCACGGACAACTTGAGGTAAAATAGCCTATGGTCCCAGCCCCCGAGCACTTTGGCGGCTGAAAAATTTAGCCGGCAAAGTGGTCTCGTTGACTAAATAGTGCTAACCATAATGTTGTTTTCGTGCATGCAGGCCGTTCTTGCTTCCAATCTTGAGCTATTTCGTGCTCAAGAGAAGAAAAACAAGGAATGCCAGAACTGCAGCAGGACGTGGAGTTGAAGAACGCCCAAATTGCGAGCTTGGAAGAAGCTCGCAAGAAGGATGAAGGTGACAAAGCTTTCTTTGCCTTCTTTTCGTCCGACTTCTTTTCCTTTTCCGACAAGTATTTTAGTCGTCTTTTCTTTTTATTTGTAGAATTACTAAACACTGCGCAAGATATTCTCAAGAACTCCACTGACATGCAAGCTTTGATGAACGAAGCTGCAGATCTTGCCGGGCTGGTGAAAGCTGAAGGCGGATCACGCCAAGGAGCTGGATGAGCGTGCGTTGGCCCATGCTGCCGAAGTTAGCAAGTTGACTGGACAACTTGAGGCCATGAGCAACAACCTTGACCAGGTGAACAAGAACGCCAAGGAGCAGCAGGACCAACTGTCAAAGGCGGTCCAGCTAGCTCAAGAAACGCTTGAGAACCATCTGGATGAGGTCAACGCCATCCACGACCATGTCTTGGGTATGTCTCAATCCTTCTTTGTCACCTTGCTTTCTTGAAACTTGAAGCTGCAGTGTGTAACTTTGTGTTTGTGCAGTGCCGGCTAGCTTGGGAGATGACCTGGCTACAACGCCGCGCCTTGCCCGAATCTTGAAAGTTGGCGAAATCGTCAACCAGATTGTCGGCGCAGGCAAAGCATTTGCCGCCAAGTTCTACCCTGGGGAAGACGGCGATCCCGTCATCTTCGATGCTCTGCCGGACCTGCTGGAGAAGGCGGCAGCCGAACACGACACACTACGCTCAGCAGCACGAGGCGGCGCCAAGTTGGCATTGGCAATGACGGCGGCGTGGTACCCGGAGGCTGATATTCATCAAGTCACCGAGTACTTCCCCACCGAAGACGAAAACAACCAAGCCATCGTGATGCAGGACGTGCTGCGGTCTGTTCGCGGCTATGCGACCCGGGTTGCCAACATGGTTGACATCCGCAAGTTCTACAAGGAACACCCGGACCCGCATGTTGCCGTAGCCGATCCCTCCTTGGCGGATCCTGAAGCTTCCGAGGCGAAGAAGGCGAAGCCGGAGCCGACAAGCGCAGCCCCAAGGATGGCGGAGCCAGCCCCAAGAATGCCGGCGTCAGCCCCCAGGATCTCTCCACCAGCTCTACCAAGGCGGCAATCCCTTAGACTCCTCCTGCAAAGGCAGCACAAAACACTGCGTTAATCTGTTAACGCATAAAACTTTATTTTGGGTTGTAAATATTTATGGGCCAACTTTTATGCTACACTTGGCGGTAGGCTTATTTAAGTGGCCCGCCTTAATATGTATCTCGCCTGCATGTTTAGCTTTTTCATATGTTGGCGGAACCTCATCTTAGTTACTTTAGCTGAGCCAACCAGGTGCAATACCAACTAATTTAGACTCAGAGACCAAAGCCAGCATGTTGGTGCCAACGACATACTACTAGGCGACCCACACAAACAGACAGATAAGCATATTAGGCGGTGCAAAGATTGTTTGCGTTTTTAGCCGGCAGACGGCAAATGTCAAAAAGTTTGGACCTTAGCACGGAGCAAAACTTATTTTGTTTGGTAACTTTTATGACAACAGATATATGATTGCGAGAAAAGACAAAAGATGGCATGATCCCAAAACTGAATGAGCAAACCACAGACTTTTATTTCATAATCATATAGTACTTATTACAATGTGGAAATTGCTAAGTGTAAAAAGGACGTAGCTGCTCAATGTTCCAGGTCGCTTGGTTTCTTCGTACTTGTCGTCAACCTTCCTTTTGCGCTTGCGACCTCGCTTCTTCTTGTATCCGTCTCGTGCGTCGACCAAGTAATAAGAACCATTGAGCAACACCTTACTGACCACAAAAGGTCCTTCCCAAGGCGGGGATAACTTATGCAAGCCCTTCTATCTTGGATTAGGCGGAGAACCAGGTCACCAACTCTAAAACTTCGTTGCCTCACCCTTCTGCTGTGATAACGCCTCAAACTTTGCTGATAGATGGCGGATCGCGCAAGGGCAACATCTCGTTCTTCATCAAGTAGGTCAAGGCCATCCTGTCTTGCATCTTCTGCGTCTTCCTGGACGTAGGCTTGAATTCTGGGAGAATCGTACATCATGTCGGTTGGCAACACTGCTTCTGCGCCATAGACTAAGAAGAAAGGAGTAAACTTGGTTGATCTGTTTGGAGTTGTGCGTAAACTCCAAAGGACAGACTGCAATTCATCCACCCAAGCCCCAGCCGCTCTGTGCAATGGTACTTCGAGACGTGGTTTGATTCCTTGTAGGACTAAACCATTTGTACGCTCTACTTGACCGTTTGCCTGCGGATGCGCTACTGAGGCTAGATCTAGGCGGATACCATGCTTATAACAGTATTCCTCGACTTCGCCTTGCGACAAGTTAGTGCCATTGTCGGTGATGATGCTATGAGGCACCCCGAACCGAGAGATTATTCCCCACAGAAAGTTTGCGGCTGTGGCGCCGTCTAGCTTTTTGATAGGCTTAGCTTCAACCCATTTGGTGAACTTGTCTACAGCCACAAGTAAATGTGTGTAGCCACCAGGCGCCGTTTTAAACGGACCAACCATGTCCAAGCCCCAGACTGCGAAAGGCCATGTGATGGGTATTGTTTTAAGCTCTTGAGCCGGCATGTGTGATTGTCTGGCATAAAGTTGGCAGCCCCTGCATCTTTTAACAATGTCTTCTGCATCTTGCTTGGCTGTCAACCAATAGAAACCTTGTCGGAAGGCTTTTGAAACAAGGGCGCGTGAGGAAGCATGATGTCCACATACGCCGGCATGTATCTCATCCAACAGTTCTCTGCCTTCTTCGGGCGAAATGCAGCGTTGGTAAACACCAGTGGTGCTACGCTTGTACAATTCGCCTTTGATTATTGTAAATGCCTTGGCTCTTCTTATTATTTGCCTTTTCAAAACCTCATCATCCGGTAACTCCTGATTGATCAGGAAGTCCAAATATGGCGTCGTCCAATCCGGCTTTACCAAGTAGACGGCATAGCTAGCTATCAACTGGTTCTGCCGATTCTGGGTCAAGGAGGTCTGCTCCTTTAATTGACGGCTTGTGTAGGTGTTCCAGGAAAACATCTTTTGGTACCTTTTTGCGTTCAGACCCATTCTGGCAAGTGTATCTGCCGCCTCATTTTGAGCTCTTGGGATGTGGCGGACCTCGTAGCCTAGAAAACACTTGGCGAATTCGTCAACGGTAGCTCGATATGCCGCCATTGTTCGCTCTTTGTGTCCCAAGTACCACGTATCTGTTGCGCCACCAATCTGAATCTCCGTAGCAGAGGACACGCTGGACGCCAAGTTCCTTGGCAATGTGTAAACCATGAAGGAGAGCTTCGTATTCAGCAACATTATTAGTTGCCTTGAAGTGAATTTGTAACACATAACTAAGCTTGTCTCCTTGAGGGTTTCTTAAAACAATGCCAGCCCCCGAGCCCTGAAGCATTTTTGATCCATCAAAGTGCATGATCCAGTATGCATCTTCAGGGAGAGGTACTTCGTCCATGGCCTCCGTCCAATCAGCTACAAATCTGCTAAGGCTTGAGACTTAATGGCCGTTCTGGGCTTATACAGATGTCGAAGGCGGCAAGTTCAATGCCCCATTTGGCAACGCGGCCTGTTGCATCTGTATTATTGATGATATCCCCCAGAGGTGCCTTGCTCACCACGTTATTGAATGTTCCTGGAAATAGTGCCTTAACTTCCTGGCGGCGTAAAACACCGTAGACCAGCTTCTGGTAATGCGGATAACGCTGTTTTGAGGCGGAAAATACTTCACTGATGAAGTAAACCGGACGTTGTTCCGGCAAGTCTGAAATTTCCGTCTTGCGTTCCACAACCAGTACCACGCTAACAACCAAGTTAGTTGCGGCAATATAGAGCAGCATTGGTTCCTGCGAACGAGGAGCTGCCAAAATTGGAGCAGACGTTAACGCGTCCTTGAGTTGCTGCAAGGCGGCGTCTGCTTCGTCTGTCCACTCGAAGTTGTCGGATTTCTTCAGAAGCCGGTAGAGAGGCAGTGCCTTCTCACCAAGACGGCTAATGAAACGACTGACGGCAGCCGCCGAGCCGGCAAGTCGCTGCACGTCCTTCAGGTCCTTGGGCCTGGATATGTTGAGGATCGCTTTGATTTTTTCTGGATTCACTTCTATCCCTCGTTCGGAAACGATAAAGCCAAGCAATTTGCCGGCAGGAACCCCGAAGACGCATTTTTTCGGGTTGAGTTTCATCCTATATACCCGGAGGCTATCAAAGGTTTCTCTCAAATCGTCAAGCAAATCTGCCTTCTTTCTTGACATGACGGCAATGTCGTCAACATAGACGTGAACATTGCGGCCAATTTGCTCGTGAAGGCATCTTTGCATACACCGCTGATACGTTGCGCCGGCATTTTTTAGACCGAAGGGCATCGTGATGTAGCAGAAGGTCCCGTAGGGCGTAGTGAACGCTGTTTTGATTTGGTCGGATTCTCGCATTTTGATTTGGTGGTACCCGGAGTACGCATCCAAAAAGCACAGCAGCTCGGAGCCGGCTGTGGAGTCTATGACCTGATCTATACGAGGCAAAGCAAAGTGGTCCTTAGGACAGCACTTGTTCAAACCGGTATAATCAATGCACATTCTCATTTCCTTATTAGGTTTTGGAACCATTACAGGATTTGCCAACCAATCAGTGTGTACTACCTCCCTAATGAACTTGGCTTCTTGCAACTTGATGATCTCCTTCCCTATTGCTGTCCGCTTCTTCTCACCGTAGCGTCTTATTCCTTGCTTCACTGGTTTGGCTCCTTCGTAGACGTTAAGAGAGTGCTCGGCAAGTTCCCTCGGGACACCTGGCATGTCAGCTGATGACCATGCAAAGATGTCCTGATTCTCACGGAGGAACCTGACGAGCGCGCTTTCCTATTTGTCGTCCAAGCCAGCCCCTATGGTGACTTGCTTGGAGCTGTCACCTGGGACCAGATCCGCCTTCTTTGTGTCTTCGGACGCCTTGAAAGTGTTCTTTTGCTCAGCGGTCTTTACATGCTCCGGCAACTGTGACGTATCGAGCTCTTTCTTCAACATGGCTAACTCCTCTGCGTGGAGGACTGCCTCAGCGAAGGCGGCGTTGCCACGCTCACACTCCTTTGCTTTCTTGAAGTTGCCACTGATGGTAATTGTACCATTGGGTCCCGGCATCTTCAGCTTGCTGTATATGTAACACGGGCGAGCCATGAATTTGGCGAAAGCTGGCCGTCCAAAAATGGCGTGGTAGGCACTTTTGAAGGGGACTACTTCGAACCTGAGATACTCCGAGCGGTAGTTTGTCTCAGGCCCAAAAGTAACCTCCAATCTGATGCTTCCCATTGACTTGGCTTGCTTTCCCGGAACATGCCATGAAACTTGACTTGCTGTAGTCAAGCTGGCTTTCCGACAAGTTCATGCGCTTCAGAGTGTCCGCGTAGATGATGTTGAGGCTGCTGCCGCCATCCATCAACACCTTGGTGAGCCTGAAGTTATCGACAATTGGGTCGACGACAAGGGCGTATTTGCCGGGGTGAGGAACGTGATCTGGATGATCATCTCTATCCCAAGTTATTGGCTCCTCTGACCAGTCTAGATACTGGGGAACGTCTGGTACTGTGGCGTTTAGCTCGCGCATCTCCGCCTTTTCTTCTTTTGCCGAAGGAGTGCCCAGGAAGCACACCAATTGGCCATGTACCTTGGGATATTTCCTTTCTTTGCGCATCAGCTTGGGTTCCTCATCCTCGACATGGACATGCCCCATCATCGTCTTCCTTCTTTGTCTTCTCAGCCTTTTTGCTCTTTTTTGATTTCCAGCCAACCTCGGGGTCCTTCTTGAAGTCCTCCATGAACCGGCATTCCCCTAATGTGTGGTTGACTTTGCCTAAGGACGCGTGGATTGGGCAGGCAAGGCTTTCGCCTGATCGTACGTCAGGCGCTGCTTGCTGGAGCCGCCATCTTTACCCTTTCCTTTCCACTTGCGGTTGCCGCCTTTGCCTTCGAAGGCGGCGGCGACCTCGTTTGATGGTCCGGCTTTGTCATCCTGGGGAGCCTTGCGTTTGTGACTTGCTCGCCTGTTTGGCGCCATATCATGTGCGCCATCTCCATCGCGTGCATCATCATCCGCCTGTGCGTACATGGCTGCTACTTCGAGCATGACTCCGAGATCCTTGACTTGCATGCGTACGAGCTTATGTCTGAGACTTGAGCCCTTCAGGAGGCCGTGGTGAAGGCATGGATTGCTTGATTGTCGTCTACGTTCTCGCAGCTTGCCTTTGTTTGAATCCACCTTGCCAAGAAGCTTGTAGCTGTTTCATCTGGCTTTTGCACGCAACGAACCAAATCTGTGTATGTATTGGGTCGCTTGTACGTGCCTTGGAAGTGCTGCGTGAACACCTTTTCCATGTCATGCCACTATGAATGCTTTTCTCCGGCAAGTTTTCGATCCAGCTTCGGGCTGTCCCCTCCAGCATGAGGGGAAGGAAGCGTGCAGCGACGAGGCCATTGCCTCCGGCAATTTCAACTGCCAGCGCGTAGTCCGACAACCATGAGTTTGGCTTGTCCGCTCCATTGTACCTTTGATGAGTTTTTGACACTGATGTCATGTCTCTGGGTACTTGAACGTTGCGGATGGCTGGGCCAAAGCACTCAGGTCCTAGATAGGCATCTTGCTTTCCAGCCTTGATGTCATTGAGACGATGTCTCGCGTCTTGCGGACTGAGCTGTTTGCCAGATCTATCAGCATGGGCTCGTCCTGCGCTGCCCGGCTGTGCCTAGGCTCATTGTTGTGTCCCCGGCTTCCGCCTTCGTGCCTGGGCACTGGTGGTGGGGACTGTGTGCGGTCCCTGCTTCTTCTTGGCGGCGGGGCATCGTCGCGGTTGCCGCCACTCCTTGGCGGCTGCTTGCTGCCCCTGCTTCCGCCTTCATCCCGCCTAGGCGGTGGAGGTGAGGCCTTGCGCCTGTTGCCGGTCCTGGATGCCTCGTCACGCTGCCTTTGGGAGGTGGTGATTTGCGTGGGTCTTTCTCCTTGTCCTTCCCTTTTCCGTGGCTACTGGAGCCGGACGGATCTTCTGGGTTGCCACCGGCCGCAGCTTTGCAAGCGTTGGATTTTGATTCCAACTTTCCTCCCCTTGCGTCCGCCATGTCGGCGCGAGAATCAGCACGGGCCTGCTGCTCTAGAGCTTTGTGAGCAAGGATCGATGCGTAGTAGATCTTCTCGTCCTTGTCATAGTCATCATTGTTGAGGATGTCCAAGGCGGCTGCAGTGTTGAGGACAGGGTTGCGAGGATGACGTCCCCGTTCTTGTCCTTACGCTGCGGCGCTGTAGCCCACTCGAAACCAAGCTTTTGGGCAGGGGATTTGAAGGTGTCATGATCCCTGCCTTTCCTACCTTTCTTCTCCGCCACTTGTCCTGCCGGCTTGGGCAATGGGGTGGTGGTGAAAAGATTGCGCTTGGGGTCGCACTTGGCAGTTATCTTGGCGTTTTCCTCCTTGGCTTCGTCGAGGAGGCTCTGGACCTCTGCTTGCTTGCTTTTGAGGTACTCAGTTTGCTCCACCAAGGTGTTCCGAAGTTTCTCCAAATCAGCCGGATTGGTTTTGTCGTTTACCGGCGTGTGAAGAACTTCCGCCAGAGCCGCCATGCTTCCTATCTTGCTGGGCTCGCCCTTCTCCAGAATTTCTTCTTTGGAGCCCCAGGAGGCTCTGGAAACTGTGGATCGGTTGCCGGGGTCCCCAGGTTGGCGGCGTCAGTTGCCGCCTTCTCTGAAGCTGCACCGGTGACATCCGCCACAAAACCTGCTGCATGTTGACGGAAGAGCCCGTAGCCGCCTCAGAAGGCGGAGGATCAGGTGTAACAAAACACTGCTTGACCCGTGCTCAAACATGCTGGCAGAATCTTCTTCGGAATCAGAATCTACGTTGACGTGAACGGTAGATCTGGATCCGGCATCCGACATCATCATCCTGGAGCGCAGGAAGAATAGATTCGGGATCTTGACTGTTGGGCTGGGAGTCTGATCCCAGTCCCGTCATGCCGACAAAGTGTATGTGAGGACCCCGGATTAGGTATCCGAGATACTCGTTATGTTTCCTGCAACAATCCCATGATCAGTCTGTTGTTGCACATAACTCGAATTGGTATCACAGAACACCCATAAATACCGAATAAATATACTTACTTGATTGAAGTCATAACTTCAACAGGTACTTGCAGCGGAAATCACCAAACAACGTGGAGCCCAAGCCATTTGCCTTAACCCTACAGCCAGCTGACTGGGAAGCGCCCTAGTTCGCATTGACGCCATTAACCACTTCCTCTTCGAACTGCTCCTCTTCAGAATCTGGCTAAGACAATAGCCAGGGACGAAACCAATATGAGTACATTTGAATGTACTCGCAAACTACCCCGACATGAGCGTGCAATAGCATCATTTTTATTATACTAAAAACCTTTATTTTGAGGAAAGAAGACTTTTAGAACTTTTTCCCATAAATCTATCTTTGTAAGAATTTTCTTTAAAACTTTTTTTCCCCGAAAATACATCTTTGTTGAAAAAGGTAAGAAGTCTCTCTAATAAACATTTTCCCGGAAAATCACCATTTGTTTATTTCTCCAAAACTCCTCCTTTTCCGACCAAAACCATTCCTGGTAAAATCATTTTTCCAACAACCTTATACCAACCCTTGGTATAGTTGCCTAAAACATTTCCCACGTTCAGGACACAAAACTTTGCACTTCTCGATCATAACCCCTCAGGGTCCTCCTCTTTTCCAGCAACCTCATACCGACTCATCGGTATAGTGCACATATACCACATCTCCATTTTCCTTTCAAATCTTTAAAGCATTTCCAAAACTTGCACACGGTCAGAGGACAGCCTCCCAACTGTCCATATCCGAGGACTCGGCTATTCGAATAGTTTTACCCTCTGCAGAGGTAGCACGCTTTTATCCAACATCCATCCGGTAACTCATCGTGTCAGCCACGTCCCGCCATACAAGGTGTATGCGAAGTTGAGCCACCGACCCTAGCCTCTCCTTTGCTCATGCTAGTATAGGATCCTACCCATATGATAATTCCCATCGACACTCAGTCCGGTCCCCGTCGGCAACCCTAAATGTGAGGACTCATATGTTTTTCCCGGCGACCACATTTATGAAGTCTTCAATCCTCCTCCTTATCTTTCCATAGAGTTGGAGCGAGGACCCAGGTCAGGGTAGGTCCTTAGACCATCCCCTCATGCATAACGGAGTCATCTCCGTCGATGAGGTATCCCATACTAATAAGAGCAAATTATATGACTAAGCCCCGTTCCCATATGGGGGTAAATGTGGTCGCACAGATTATTGGCTGGTCGTCATAGTACAAAGACACAATGTGCATTTTTCATAAACATCACCATACTTCCTTTTATTCACTTCCACACCGACATCTCGGTACATCATAATCCACCAAGTATTTCCAAAGGAGTTTTGAATAAACCATGTTTGTTTTTCCCAACCTATAATTTTATATAACATTTTATATTTCTACATAGGGTGGCAAAATAATGTCCATATACTTTTGAAAAGGTTTTGTAAACCACTGCCTTATGAGCAAATCATTTGATCAAAGTAGATGCATATATATTTAGGTGCAAGCTCAGAGAGTAGCTTGCCTGATTTCAGCATAATGCTCCTGGACTTCTCCTCATCGATCAAGAAATAAACTCTGATTCCTCTTCAATAAATCCTCTCCAAATACCACTCCGGTAGCGTTTATCTCTAGCGTCGCAAACATGAAAATAAAACAACACTCAATGAGCAAACCAAACCACAAGTGGTATACAAACAAGGAACAAACCACAACATAGCACTATTTAATCAAGCAACAAACTAAGATCTACATTTACAAGGGCATTATACTCACAGGAGTATAACACCAAACACATGCTAAAAACATCGAGCACCCAGACATCTTCTACTAAAGGTACTTAACAACCATTTTCTCTAAACAGGAAATACTTCAGACAAAATTTAAGTCACCAAATAATTTTGGTAATTTAACTTAAAGACAACCAAGTTTAACAAGCAAGGCAACATACTAATCACACAAAATAATCTAACTTCAAAACAAACAAGCATAGTAATTTCTAATTACTAGGAGAAGACTATATAGGGAATAAAACTCTAACAAATACATGACAAACAAGTAGTTCCCCTAACATGCTAGTAAAACAAGGAGACATGTCATAACAGTGGATTACCACCACACACATGCTAGGAAACACATTTGTAATAATAAAGTTATAACACAACAACTAATAAAGTCCTAATAAAAATAGGCAGAAAATGCCTAAACCTTATAATTAGCACCACAGTCAATCAGTGACTCCTAAATTCAACCCAAGCTAGGGATATGTTCTCCTATACATATAGAAGACAACCCAATTGGATTTACTCCAAAATTCATTTCACAAAATCTACAAAAATCACCAAAGTGCTACTGGTGTGTTTACAAGATTGAATAGAACTTTGGTTTTAGGTTTCATTTGCATACAAGACCAACAGATCTGGAAAGGTATCACTTCAGGCTTTCCAGGGAATTTTAGTTTGCAATATTTGGAGTTATAAAACTCTAGATATTAAATATTTAGTGAAAAAGATACTTTTTACAAGTTTTAATCTAGACAACAATTAAAAATATATTTTAGCAAGCAACCAGTTCTACCTGATTAAGAAAACACATAGGAACTCTACAAAATTGGAATCACTCAAATTGCTAGCACAGATCTACCACATTTGAATTAAACCTACACTGCCATTTATACAGGAAATAGAAATAGATATTAGATCTATTGAAAAAAAAAATGAGTGGGCCAGATCTGAGCAGATCCGGGCCGTGCAGCGCAGCAACCGGCCCAGCCAGCGGCCCACGGGCAAAGCGAACGGTTACGAGGTCGTCTCCTTCCTCGACAACATGCAGGGACGAGCTGGAGCTTCGGGAAGTGAGCAGGCGAGGACGGCGACGGCACTCCGGTGACCCTAAAAAGAAATGGCGATGTCCCGGAGTTAGAACACGAGGAGGGGATCTCAGGGGACGAGAATGGCAGGGAATGGTGGTCTGTGTGGCTCGCGCACTTGCTCGACATCTCGGCGACGGAGAGGAAGAGGATGCGGACGGTGACGACGACCACGGGCGACCCGCGGCGATTCCTTGCACGGGGACGTAGAGGATGACGAGGCGCGTCTTCTGGTGGTCTCCGATTTGCTTGGGGAGGCTCCATTCGCCGGTGATGTGGCGGCGAAGCTCCGGCTCGGGTTCCGGCCACAGTGAGGAGAAAGAGAGAGGGAGGGAGCAGGTGGTTGAGTGGTGCTGGAGGGAGGGCAGAGCAGCTTCGGGGGGGGGGGGGGGCTCCTTATCTCCACATCGCGGCAGGAGAGCGGGAGAGGGGGGGCCTGGGCGGCGAGCGGCGTCGGACGACACGGCGCCGTGCTGCACTGCTGCTACAGGGAGAGACGATGCTTTTCCAGATAACCCCCTGGACTTCTGTTTCTATTTGCACTTAGGTCCTTTTCTCCTTTTTCTTTTAATTCCTTTTAGAATCAGTAGCCTTTAGGGATTTATTTGGGGCACTAAATTCATTTCAAAAAAATTGAAATTATTCATGTAGCCTCCCATATACATTTAGAAGTTCCACAAAAATTGGGGTGTCAAAATAAAATGTTTTGAACGTCATTTGTTCACAGGGTTTAAATAAGGCATTTTCTTAAATACAATTTTATAATCCTTAGAAACTTTAAAGCAATTTAAAAATATTATTTTTTTGGAACTCTTGGAACTTCCTTGACAAATATATTAACTTCAAATAGTTTTTGTTTTTATAAGAAAAATATTTGTTTGAATGAAATAGATAGTTAAGTAGGGAAAAATATTTATTATGATCATTTCCTTAACTCATGATCTGAAATTCCATTTGTTGAATAATTTGAGGAGTTTGCTTTAAATTTAAGTCACATTCCAAATTTGGTGTCAAGTGTGTTTTCAACTTAACCCTCAAGTGCATTGGTGTAATTATTCACCCAAGCAAACCAATAAACAAGAATTAACAATCAACACAGTCATAAGTCCAACAAGCAAACAATCACTACGAGATCGACATCACTTCCAAGTCCACACAATTCAAACCACAAGTCACTCAGTTCAAACATAGCAATGGGAAGTAAAACACAATCATGAGTAAAACATTTCAAAAAGTTTTTGTTGGTTCTGAAATTTGGGTCTTGTGAAACTAAGTTTTTCTTAGTTTCTAAATTTGGGATGTGACAGCTCTTCCCCCCTTAAAAATAAATCTCGTCCTCGAGATTTGCCCGGTGGTAACAGGGAGTACGAGGGCACGGGTTTTGGGCTGGTTATACTTCTGAGGTCGTTGCTTCTTTAGTAAAGTCACCATGTGAGATCTTGATAAATTGATGCTGCGAGGCTTTCTCTGTTGATAAACTTCTGTGCTGAGTTCAGATCCTTTATGATGGGGTTGTCTTGATGATTGACTCGGATGGATAGTCTTGGCCGGCTGTTTCCAGATTCGGTAAGGTTAAAGCGCAAGGAACTAATTATTAATATGTTCTTGTATACCTACTGCAGGTCTTCCCCCCTTAAAAAGGGGTTTTTGAAGGTCCATCCTGAAGGTTGCAGCTGGAATAGACTTGGAGGCATTGTTCTTCTTGGGTAGCTTGAAAATCTTCGCCTTGGGTGTCATTCCTTAGTGCCTGGGGTTGGTGCAGACATCACCTCCCTTATATTTTCTCCTTACGAGGGTCGCAGATGGGGATGCGTTGTTTTCAGGATGCGTCAAGTCTCGGTACTTGACTCTATCCAGTTTCTGGTTAGTAGAGGGATGTTATAAACTTCTAGGGTGTCTGGGCTTGTTTGGTGGTTGATGTTGCCAACAGCAGGTGCTCTCGTTGTTTGATTCGTCTTAGTGACTTCCGGTAGATCTTCTTCATGCTTTTCTTCCTTCGGCTTGGCAGGAAAAGGCTGGTCCTGAATGGCTTCTTTGGTTTTGGGTCTTCACGAAGTTTCGCAGGGGTCTTCACAAGTAAGTTAGAGTGCACCAGAATAATTAGGGTTTCTGGGAAAACTTTCTGATTGAGGGGCTTAAGTTAGTTTTCAAGAGAGTTGGGTGTTATACTCTGAACACCAAACTTTTTATATCTAAGATCCGAAACAACCAACTTTACATAGGCCTATAATTCTCAAGTATTCAAAATACCATTCCAAAAATTCTGGTAAGGCCACTACTATCAACAGTTAATTGAATCATGGTCTTTTGCCCAAGCTAAAGTTATTAATTTACCATCATCTTCCTCGGGCATAAACTCTTTATCACAGTATAGTTCAATCTATCGGGTACCCCTCAAACCTTTTTGGCATAGTCTCCCCATTATATTCTATCACAAAAAAAATCGTAGTGGTCCACCAATTATTTCATGATTAATTTATTCCCCAGATAGGCATATCTCAAATTATCTGACTCCTTCAGGTTGCCATCTTCCCACGATCATATCATCAAAGCTAAATAAAGCATCCAACAATCATGTGATCATACCATCAAGAATTTGACCCACTTTCTAACCAAATTCAGATTTCATCTCGACACTTTCGGGCCTTGATCCCGTAATCAAAGATAAACAATCTTTCTAAGAATAATCCAAACAGAGCGTGACAAGCTCTGAAAACTACTGTCACCTAGAATGTCTTGCTACTAGACCAAATCATATTGATTCCTAGAATCCGATAAACATTCACTTATCCTCCCCCAATTATTTCTTGCATACAACGATCTATTCATTTGCTAAATCATCTTTAACCACTTCCTATAATTCCATAAGAATTTAGTACAAGGGTCACTTGCCTAAGAATCACCCTAAACATTCCAACACCGGAGTATTCTCCTTAATTTACTTGCTTCTAACCAATCCAAACATCATTCTATCAGCAAGTGCTTCCTAAAAATCCAATAACTTTCACCTTTATTTCTAAATCTTAAATCAAGGGTCACGTCTTCTAGCTCCAGATAACCACCAATGGTTGGGGACCACAACTGGTTAGCCCCAGAGTATTAATCAAATATATCATCTGTCCAATCCCAATTAATTTATCGATCCACTCCAAGTTTTCACTTCTATTCTAAACCCCAAATTTTTTGATCTCATCGAGATACTTTTGGCTAATAACTTTACAATTCAACACCCTTATATCTTCCTAAAGTCTCCTGTCTACCAACTAGTTTTGAGTCGTCCACTGGCACCTCTTTCTTTTCTTGTTTTCGGAAATCATATCCTTGGGGAAACACTATAAATCTTCATATGATTTTCTTACTTATAACTTGAGTAACTCCTAAGGTATACACTTGACTTAAGAAAATTATTATTGTCCTTGATTTGAGTTCTAACATCATTTGCTTCACCCCTGTGGTGAAGGCATCCACCCAGTCCGGGCAAGCTTTCCATTAGTTAGTTGTATAAAATTGTGGAGGTCTTTTATAACATCAATTGCCTTAGTCTTACGAGAAGAATTTGTTAACAAAGTAGCTAGTCTTGTCATCAAACTACTTTTCATATTCCAGAGGCTGAGGTGGACGGGATTATCTGAGGTTCCGTTTATTTGTATATGACACTCAATTGTTTGAGCATACAAAAGCGATTTGTTAACAAGTTCATGAGGCTTGTTACCAAACTACTTCTATATAACACGAACATTAAAATATCACACTATTTCTAGAGAGATTTATAATAGTAGATTCTGATATATGAGTTTCCAAATATTGAAGGATAGTCTGGTATATTGCTTCCTTGCCAACCTAAGAAATCTCTCTCCAATGTCTTCTGTCATAGTTCCTCCTTCCGGTGGGTGGCTTTTCTCGCAGAATGTTTTCGAGAAGGTTTGGGAGATAAGAAGATAAGATGGTCTTGATAAAGTAAGACGATCTAGCTTAAGATTTAATTTAGGCTTTTATTATCCTTCCTTGAACTTCTCATTCTTCTTTCTTTTAAAATTTATACTTATTTCATATACAAGCCGTCGATGGCGTCCACTTCCTGGGGTAACTCCATGTTGACGATCTTTAAAGTTGGTTTCCTTCGGGCTTGTCGGTGGCGATCTCCCTTGGATGAGTCTACTTATGTCCTCGTTTCTTGTCAAGGCTTGAAGTCCTAAAAGATTAGTTGGTACTATCATGGACTTAAGTCAGATGTTAGTCTAAAGTTAGGTACGACAAGTTAGTTTGGTGTTCTTGTAATTTCACAAGTTATTTTTGCGAGGTGATGCTCGTGTCTTCACGAGGTTGGCTTTAAATTGCAGTTTCCTTCGAGATCTTGACGCACTTGCTCCAGATGGTGCATGAAGGCCATTATCTGATTTGCCGGTTAGGTTACAAAAATCTCAGGCTATTTGGTTAAGGATCAGGGGTCTTTTGTATCTTGCGAAACTGTCAGTTCTTATCGGGAGACAGTTTAGATCAGAGGAAATATTTTGAAAAGATTTTCCTAAGCGGGTTTACATCTGCAACAAGGTGCAACTATGGCGAAGAGGTCAAAAACGGTTTTTGTTGGGTGAAAAAAGGAGTTTTATAAAAAAGAGAATTTTGGGTTACTTTGTGTTGCCATCAGGGCGTGATTGTGAACGCACAAGAAAAACAACACACAAGCAGAGGACTCACAAACAACAACACACATGCAGAGTAGAGCACACCAACAACAACACAGCAGGTACATTTAGTACCAAAGGACGTCTAATCGTGGTAATCGGGTAGTACAACCGAGGTTCCTATCGTATGTTTTTCCTATGGGCCTTGGTTAAATATGGTTGATGGAGTCTTCACTTTGTCGCCTTAGTCTTCAGCGGGAAAAATTGAGATTGTCGAGGTAGTAACTGAGTGGATTTGTTGATATTGAGTTGAGGTCTTCGGAGGTCTCTTGCTTTGTTGATATCGATAATATTGGTATTTGCAGATCAATCACCTCGATGTGGAATGTTGAGTACTTGTGATGGAAGCTTCCTCTTGTAGGTGCTAGCTAATTAGTCTCACTTGGGTTCATCGTCAAGTATTTTGAACGTGTAAGAGGGAGTAGAGAAATCCTTAGAAAATCTTAAAATAGAGGGATGAGACTCGGAAATATTTGAGAAGGTGAGAAGAGTGGAAGTTATTTTTGGACTTCCTCAGATAAAAATTATGTTTTTGGTAACAATATATTTTTAACAAAATATTTCTTTCCTAACTATCGTCCATGCAAACTAAGGTCTGTTGCAGTCAGGATGGCTCTGATACCAAGTCTGTGAGGACCCTGGATTAGGTATCCGAGATACTCGTTATATTTCCTGCAACAATCCCATGATCAGTCTGTTGTTGCACATAACTCGAATTGGTATCACAGAACACCCATAAATACCGAATAAATATACTTACTTGATTGAAGTCATAACTTCAACAGGTACTTGCAGCGGAAATCACCAAACAACGTGGAGCCCAAGCCATTTGCCTTAACCCTACAGGCAGCTGACTGGGAAGCGCCCTAGTTCGCATTGACGCCATTAACCACTTCCTCTTCGAACTGCTCCTCTTCAGAATCTGGCTAAGACAATAGCCAGGGGCGAAACCAATATGAGTACATTTGAATGTACTCGCAAACTACCCCCGACATGAGCGTGCAATAGCATCATTTTTATTATACTAAAAACCTTTATTTTGAGGAAAGAAGACTTTTAGAACTTTTTCCCATAAATCTATCTTTGTAAGAATTTTCTTTAAAACTTTTTTTTCCCGAAAATACATCTTTGTTGAAAAAGGTAAGAAGTCTCTCTAATAAACATTTTCCCGGAAAATCACCATTTGTTTATTTCTCCAAAACTCCTCCTTTTCCGACCAAAACCATTCCTGGTCAAATCATTTTTCCAACAACCTTATACCAACCCCTTGGTATAGTTGCCTAAAACATTTCCCACGTTCAGGACACAAAACTTTGCACTTCTCGATCATAACCCCTCAGGGTCCTCCTCTTTTCCAGCAACCTCATACCGACTCATCGGTATAGTGCACATATACCACATCTCCATTTTCCTTTCAAATCTTTAAAGCATTTCCAAAACTTGCACACGGTCAGAGGACAGCCTCCCAACTGTCCATATCCGAGGACTCGGCTATTCGAATAGTTTTACCCTCTGCAGAGGTAGCACGCTTTTATCCCACATCCATCCGGTAACTCATCGTGTCAGCCACGTCCCGCCATACAAGGTGTATGCGAAGTTGAGCCACCGACCCTAGCCTCTCCTTTGCTCATGCTAGTATAGGATCCTACCCATATGATAATTCCCATCGACACTCAGTCCGGTCCCCGTCGGCAACCCTAAGTGTGAGGACTCATATGTTTTTCCCGGCGACCACATTTATGAAGTCTTCAATCCTCCTCCTTATCTTTCCATAGAGTTTGAGCGAGGACCCAGGTTAGGGTAGGTCCTCAGACCATCCCCTCATGCATAACAGAGTCATCTCCGTCGATGAGGTATCCCATACTAATAAGAGCAAATTATATGACTAAGCCCCGTTCCCATATGGGGGTAAATGTGGTCGCACAGATTATTGGCTGGTCGTCATAGTACAAAGACACAATGTGCATTTTTCATAAACATCACCATACTTCCTTTTATTCACTTCCACACCGACATCTCGGTACATCATAATCCACCAAGTATTTCCAAAGGAGTTTTGAATAAACCATGTTTGTTTTTTCCCAACCTATAATTTTATATAACATTTTATATTTCTACATAGGGTGGCAAAATAATGTCCATATACTTTTGAAAAGGTTTTGTAAACCACTGCCTTATGAGCAAATCATTTGATCAAAGTAGATGCATATATATTTAGGTGCAAGCTCAGAGAGTAGCTTGCCTGATTTCAGCATAATGCTCCTGGACTTCTCCTCATCGATCAAGAAATAAACTCTGATTCCTCTTCAATAAATCCTCTCCAAATACCACTCCGGTAGCGTTTATCTCTAGCGTCGCAAACATGAAAATAAAACAACACTCAATGAGCAAACTAAACCACAAGTGGTATACAAACAAGGAACAAACCACAACATAGCACTATTTAATCAAGCAACAAACTAAGATCTACATTTACAAGGGCATTATACTCACAGGAGTATAACACCAAACACATGCTAAAAACATCGAGAGCCCATACATCTTCTACTAAAGGTACTTAACAACCATTTTCTCTAAACAGGAAATACTTCAGACAAAAGTTAAGTCACCAAATAATTTTGGTAATTTAACTTAAAGACAACCAAGTTTAACAAGCAAGGCAACATACTAATCACACAAAATAATCTAACTTCAAAACAAACAAGCATAGTAATTTCTAATTACTAGGAGAAGACTATATAGGGAATAAAACTCTAACAAATACATGACAAACAAGTAGTTCCCCTAACATGCTAGTAAAACAAGGAAACATGTCATAACAGTGGATTACCACCACACACATGCTAGGAAACACATTTGTAATAATAAAGTTATAACACAACAACTAATAAAGTCCTAATAAAAATAGGCAGAAAATGCCTAAACCTTATAATTAGCACCACAGTCAATCAGTGACTCCTAAATTCAACCCAAGATAGGGATATGTTCTCCTATACATATAGAAGACAACCCAATTGGATTTACTCCAAAATTCATTTCACAAAAATCTACAAAAATCACCAAAGTGCAACTGGTGTGTTTACAAGATTGAATAGAACTTTGGTTTTAGGTTTCATTTGCATACAAGACCAACAGATATGGAAAGGTATCACTTCAGGCTTTCCAGGGAATTTTAGTTTGCAATATTTGGAGTTATAAAACTCTAGATATTAAATATTTAGTAAAAAGATACTTTTTACAAGTTTTAATCTAGACAACAATTAAAAATATATTTTAGCAAGCAACCAGTTCTACCTGATTAAGAAAACACATAGGAACTCTACAAAATTAGAATCACTCAAATTACTAGCACAGATCTACCACATTTGAATTAAACCTACACTGCCATTTATACAGGAAATAGAAATAGATATTAGATCTATTGAAAAAAAAATGAGTGGGCCAGATCTGAGCAGATCCGGGCCGTGCAGCGCAGCAACCGGCCCAGCCAGCGGCCCACGGGCAAAGCGAACGGGTACGAGGTCATCTCCTTCCTCGACAACACGCAGGGACGAGGTGGAGCTTCGGGCAGTGAGCAGGCGAGGACGGCGACGGCACTCCGGTGACCCTAAAAAGAAATGGCGATGTCCCGGAGTTAGAACACGAGTAGGGGATCTCAGGGGGACGAGAATGGTAGGGAATGGTGGTCTGTGTGGCTCGCGCACTTGCTCGACATCTCGGCGACGGAGAGGAAGAGGATGCGGACGGTGACGACGACCACGGGCGACCCGCGGCGATTCCTTGCACGGGGACGTAGAGGACGACGAGGCGCGTCTTCTGGTGGGCTCCGATTTGCTTGGGGAGGCTCCATTCGCCGGCGATGTGGCGGCGAAGCTCCGGCTCGGGTTCCGGCCACAGTGAGGAGAAAAGAGAGAGGGAGGGAGCAGGTGGTTGAGTGGTGCTGGAGGGAGAGCAGAGCAGCTTCGGGGGGGGGGGCCTCCTTATCTCCACATCGCGGCAGGAGAGCGGGAGAGGGGAGGGGGGCCTGGGCGGCGAGCGGCGTCGGACGACACGGCGCCGTGCGGCACTGCTGCTACAGGGAGAGACGATGCTTTTCCAGATAACCCCCTGGACTTCTGTTTCTATTTGCACTTAGGTCCTTTTCTCCTTTTTCTTTTAATTCCTTTTAGAATCAGTAGCCTTTAGGGATTTATTTGGGGCACTAAATTCATTTCAATTTTTTTGAAATTATTCATGTAGCCTCCCATATACATTTAGAAGTTCCACAAAAATTGGGGTGTCAAAATAAAATGTTTTGAACATCATTTGTTCACAGGGTTTAAATAAGGCATTTTCTTAAATACAATTTTATAATCCTTTAGAAACTTTAAAGCAATTTAAAAATATTATTTTTTTGGAACTCTTGGAACTTCCTTGACAAATATATTCACTTCAAATAGTTTTTGTTTTTATAAGAAAAATATTTGTTTGAATGAAATAGATAGTTAAGTAGGGAAAAATATTTATTATGATCATTTCCTTAACTCATGATCTGAAATTCCATTTGTTGAATAATTTGAGGAGTTTGCTTTAAATTTAAGTCACATTCCAAATTTGGTGTCAAGTGTGTTTTTAACTTAACCCTCAAGTGCATTGGTGTAATTATTCACCCAAGCAAACCAATAAACAAGAATTAACAATCAACACAGTCATAAGTCCAACAAGCAAACAATCACTACGAGATCGACATCACTTCCAAGTCCACACAATTCAAACCACAAGTCACTCAGTTCAAACATAGCAATGGGAAGTAAAACACAATCATGAGTAAAACATTTCAAAAAGTTTTTGTTGGTTCTGAAATTTGGGTCTTGTGAAACTAAGTTTTTCTTAGTTTCTAAATTTGGGATGTGACAATGTAGATCTGAATCTGCAGACTCCGCGGAGGAGGCGAACTCAGATCCGTCTTGATTGTAGGGCGGGTGGGATGGCGAATAAATTCACGGCAACCCATACGCCTCAGAAGTGTAGCCGATGAACACATCGACGCCGCCAGACGGCACAACTCCGCATCCGACAATGTAGTCGTCTGCGGGGATGTAGGACTCGTCGCAGCTGATGTAGTGGTTGTCGCCGTAGCGAACAGCGCTGCCGACGGCGATTGTTTCGCCGATGCCGCCAAGGGTTCCCGCCTGGAACGTGACGCCTGACGCCTTAGGCCCCACGGTGGGCGCCAACTGTCGTCGTATCGGCATCTTGGATATGAGACGGGGTCCTGCTAGCCGAGGGTGAACGTAGGGCAAGAAGGTGGACGTCGTCGAGGTCGGGATTGTACACGGCAGTTTACCCAGCTTCAGGCACCACGGCGGTGGCAGTGCCCTACGTGCTGCTGTAACTCACTATAAGGCAATATCGCCGTGAATAGGTTACAATGAGTTGGTTGTGTTGAATCGTGCGTGCCCTAAAGGCGTCCCATGGTCCAGCTTATATAAGGCGTCTGGACCTAGGGTTACAAGGTGATTACGTATCCAGCAAGTATACGGAGTCCTAAACCTAGCCGGGAAGTACGCCGCCTTCCGTCTTGGTCCTGGTGGCTTCATGGGCTTCAGTCTTGGGCCTCCTCCTTGCCGGCATCCGCCTTCCTTGGTCGTCAGCTATCTGGGCTGCCCGGCAGGCAAAGCCTTCACCACCACTGCGGGCCACCCTGGACTAGCCGGATTGATCCATGCTGGTGATACCCTAGTAGGTATATCCCCAACACGCAAGTTATTGACATAATCTCGACTCGAATATATTTTGGTATGTGAATACTGAAATTTTTCATGTTGCATCATCGCAATGTGAAAAGGGAAAGATACAAGAGATTTAGGAAGAATTGGAGGAAGTGGGGAAAGAAATGCACTCAATGCGCCATGATCACCACTATGTCTTCAATCCAAAGTTAATGAAGAAGATTTACACTAGAACTTTAAATAAGAGTTATTTTTAGTTCGATCATTATGTAATGAATATTTTAGATTCTGGAACAAGTCATTGTTCGAATTATAAAGTATGTGTGGGAATTCCAAGTTTGTGAATTCAAAGTTTATATCTTCTTTATTGTGATATGTCAATCATTTGTTTGTTAAGTCTTGAGTAATAGTTAAAGTTGGTTTAATATTTAATTTGGAGTTATACTTTTCGTTGGTTCTCTTTTGAGACTCTTAAAGTTATCTCTAAATTGAATGGATAAAACTAAAATCACAAAGTGTCATACACTTGGAGAAATTCGAAATTCATAAAGTGCTAGGCATCTGATAAAAATCGAAATCCACAAAAATGCTAGGCATTTAGTAGACTCGAATTTGGCAAAGTGCTAGGCTCTAGTAAATTTCGAGATTTATATAAAGGAGTGGAATCTACCCATTAATTCAATTCTATTGAGGAATTAATATGAAGTTGCATATTAATGAAATAGAGTTAATGAAATTATTGAAGTTTCAATGTTTCATATAATTCAGTGGGAGAGTGTGAGAATCAAAATAAAGGAATCAAAGGAATTTGATTAAAGTTGAAAGAAAGGACTTAATAAAATATTGTAACATTATTGACGAAAGGAAATTATTTCTTAGTCAATATTACTTATGATGGATTTTGGTAACTCGAAATCATCATGGTAATAAAATCTTTTGCAAGATAAAGATTAAAAGGAAATGTTACAATGTCTTGCTTAATGTGTTGTGAAATTAGAATTCCAAATTACCCACTAAAGTAAATAGATCATTTTGTTTGATATCTTGGGATTTGTGTCAATTATAACTTAGAGTTATTTTGATAGTGAGTTCCATATTTTTCAATTAAGGATTTAAAGTTTTAAGTTCGAATTGAAAAGGTGTTTTGCAAAAGTCCAAAATTGTTATTTTGGCAAGAGACTTCCACACATAATTCTAAATGCTTGTTGACTTTAGAATTGGAGAAAAGTCTCTTCTCATGAAGAGAGAGTGGAAATCATAATACTAAATTAAGGCTGAGAGTCTTTGGGCAAGTGTTAGAATGAGAAGGGAAAACATGCAAATGTTTCCATATCATTACTTTGTCCAGGAATACATGTAAGGCATACATGGTTCGAATTAAGTATTAATGGAAAAATCATGTGAGGAATTTGATGATTAAATCACTAGGTGATTGAAATCATTTAATGTCCAGGAACATGATATAAGCAAAACAATTATAAGCAAAATAGGGAACATTCATTAATGACATCTTGTGTCATAAAAGGAGTTCAAGAAAAATTCATGAGACTCTAAGATCCAATCTTGAGAGTTGTTTGGATGTGATGTAAAATCATGTGCATGAATATTTCATAAAGAAAGGACAGATATGAATATCTAATATTCATAGAGCTAGTCTTGATTTTTATCAAGGACGAATAACTGATAGTGAAAAGTTGCAATGCTTTTCATATCAATTGCTTGACGCTGTTATTGAACTAAAGTAGCAATATATTGCTAAGGATAATTAGTTCGGATTATGAAAATAATCTAGATAATTATATTATGAATGTTTGAAGTCAGTCGTATTAATGAGTAAGAATTTCATTCTTTTCATTATATAAATCGAAGGGACTTAAAAGACAGTGGGAGCTGATATTATATTTGTTGAATAAGGCTAGGCCGAATTAATAAATATATAAATCTCGTGATTTAAAGAGTTTAAATAAAAGGTCGGAAAATGTCTTATTAAAGTTTTGTCTCTAAGATAGAATTTAATAAACATGAGTATGAATGTACTAAAGTGCAATTCCAAAGGTAATTTCGAATTGTTTCTTGAGTGAAAGAAATTTGATCAAGAATTCATAGTGTGATATTTGCAAGATACCTCGACCTTCGTAGTCCTGGATGAGCGAATAGAGAGGAATAAGATCAAATCATATTTAATATGATTTTGCTTATGACATTGCTATATATAGTACATAAAGCCGGAAAGATTCCAAAGTGCTAAACTTTTATAAAGTTTTGCCACCGGCGTTAATGAGAAATTCTTAAATAAGGATATTCTCATAAGAGCAGTTAATTAAGATTGTAATTGATCATATAAAGGTTTGGTAAAAGAACCTGATGGTGAGATTACAAAAACAACAAGGTGGATTTTGTAAAGCTTCAAATAGTGTGTATAGAGAAGTTACTCGTATACATATTTGTGGTGGAATTATGAAATCGATTTAATCTGATAATTGCAATTTCAATTGATAAATACTTGGTGTTTTGATTTTATCAAAACACTTGTGTCTTATGCGTGGATTCTACAACAAAGATAGTTCATCTATCGAGGATAGTTGCGTCATTGATGTGAGACGTCATGATAAGCAAGTTATTGGATGAGTCATTACTCAGGTGAGGTTTCTATAAAGATGGTATGATAATATCAACCGGGTATTATTAATGCTACTACGGAACTGGAAAGGCCCATATCCAATTCCTAATATATCCGACTTACATAGTCAAGTTTGGCATGTGAGGTGATAAATAAAGTTTATGAGCTTTGGTTGGATCAAAGTGCGGACACAGTTTCAGATCCGCATGCGAAAGCGTGAGTGGCACCTTAGTTCCATTTGGTGTCATGTCATCATGCTAACTAGAATCATTATTGTTTCTAGTGCAAGTGGGAGACTGTTGGAGATATGCCCTAGAGACAATAATAATTAAGTTTATTATTTATCTCCATGTTTATTATTAATGTTTGTATCTTTATGCTACAACTGTATTGGGTACTTGTATAGCAAATACAACGTATGCAAGAGGAAAACCTCCGATACACGTGTAGAGATACGAACGGAAAAAGAGTTCCTGGTCTTGTCTCTAAGACTAGCCTATCTTGTTGCTCGATGATCATGTTTTCCTGATCATGGACTTTGTATAAGTCATTCAACTATAGGAGTGGATTATCGGAATGATAATCGCACTGAACCGACCCACCGTATGATCTTGCTATGAGACAAATCGTCGATGATGAAATAGCGATTGATCATCTATTTAGTTACCATTAGCTAGATCCATATGCTATGAGAATATCTTGTGACCGCTTATTCGACATTCGAGCTTTGATTTCCATCAAACGTCTTGCAGTAACATGGGACTATGATAGGTGGCTTTTGGGCTTGAACTAGAATATGTATTGGAACAGAGATCGTTCAAGAATGGCACTTACTCCTCCAGATGATGGAGAGATACATCCTCTAGGTCATCTCAAGTATTGTTGTTGTCACCCAATTGATAACCCCCAAGAGCAAGGGATCACTGTAGCACCTCTCAATGTGGAAGTAAGGTATCGATCCGCAGGAGCAAGAAGGAAAAGTTATCTATTCCCTACAACTAAAGTGTCACAAGTTTTAGTTGATTATGTACTAAACAAGTTTAGCGAACAAGATGGTTGTTTTGATGGATGTAAAAGTGTCCCAATCCTCTTCTTTGCAAGAGGACAAGACAAAGGTAGTAGCAAGTGAAAGCTCTCAAAGAGAGAAAGCCCAATCCTCTATGTAGCAAGAGGACAAGCTCAAGTGTGTGTTTCTTATAGGAACAATGGACATGGTTCATGGGTTCACTTAATCCTCTCTCTCTCTCATCTACGGTGATCATCATGTTATAGATAAAGTACACACAATTGTCATGTTTTAATGGTAGCTTTTTATGACGGCTATATGTCCTAAAACACATAGTTGAAAGAAATACTCATTTGTGTTGCTAGGTCACCCCTCGTAAGGCTAGCGTGGTTTCTCTCACTCCCACATCATACTCTTTCTTTTTACCCCCAGATAAAGGACGTTGGGCGGTACTGTGTCACTCAATACCTATGCCGTGTCACATCGGCCATCCCGTACCCACATACATCATACTTCAAAGTATGACAAATCACAAAAGCTCCAACACAACGGTAAATGCATAACAAATCATCTCACACCACAATATTCACCACAAAGGTATTACATAGATGACCGTAATCATGTTCAGCAGCTTATACGGTACTAATTAGTGAAGCTCAAGAGAGAGGAGAGATACAAAAGTTACCACCACAAACCCTTGTCCAGGGGGTGGACTACTCCCCCTTCATCATAGTGATGACGGTGAAGAAGTTCTTGCTGTAGATGTTGATGATGAACACGCCGGAGGGGGGTGGAGCCCTCCGGAGGTGACTCCGGCGGCGTTTCCCCCCTCCGATCTTCTCCGGCGGCAGCCTTCTAACTCTCTGTTTCGTGGTTCTGTGTTTCTCCGCCGCCTCCTTCCAGAAAACGTCGGGGGACCTTTTTTATAGGCGTTTTTAGGTCAAGACGGAGTCGGTGGAGCAAAGATCAACGGCAACGGAGCCTCGAGGGCCAGATGGGTGGGTCCCACGCGGCCTGGTACTGTGGCCGCGTGGGCCCCCCTCTTTTGGCCCTCGGGCCTCCGTTTGATCGCTTCCTTCGCCCACAGGTCTTCTTCCTTCCAAAAAATGACGCCCCTAAATTTGTAGGTGATTTGGACAACGTTTGGGTCCCTGAAACATTAAAATACAAAACAAGGGTTTTCTGCCTGTGCAGGGTTAATTCCATAAAAATAGGAAATCATTAAGATATTTCCAAAATCATGATAAAACATTGATATAACCCTTATATGATGCAAATATGATTGGAATATGAGTGAATAAAGTGCAAAGTTCATGTATGCATTTTACATGCATCACCAATCGTCTAGCCAGACACAAGCATTATTTATCACGGACAACATATATACGGAATGAGAAAAGAGAATGTTATTGGTACGAGAATAATATGTGTTATGATGAAAGGGTTTGATCACACTAGAGCACATTGTCTCAATCTCAAGATATCATTGGTATCGTGCACGTAAGGGGATTAAGCGTAATGGTTAACGCACAGGTTGTTTTGTTCATTCACAACACAAGGGTGCCAGTATGAATGCCTAACGCACTGCTGGTTATTGTTTGGTAAGCTCCCAAACAATACTTTGTGATTGTTGAACCTTTCGGGTCACACGCTTAAGCTATAGGTCAATCTTTGATTGAGAGTAAAGATGTAGTTTTAGTGGGAATGAGACTGTGTCGGAGTAGCTCCGATGTCACTGGGATTTATTCCGGTGAATTATAAGTTAGAGAGAATGCGGACATCTAATGTCCCGGGATGATACTAGGAATGGTTTCTATCATCAGCGGATTTAATCCGAGTGCTTATGAAGAAGGAAATATTGTTCCGATGTTTTTGTCGGTGGATACTAGGTATCCCGGTTCATATAAATATGAGTTATATGATAAGTAATTAATTCCGGGAATTTTCCGTAAAAGGAAATATTCATTTAGGAATTAATTAGACGAAAACAATTAATTATTTATTTAATTAATAAAGGGAATAATAATAGGCCCACCAAGGTCGTGGTGGGCCAATGAGCCGTAGAAGGGAAGTTCCCCCATGGCCGAAACCCTAATGGGCCACGTGGCCCATGGGGGGACGGCGGCGGCATGAGGCGGTGGGAGGGGGAAGTCCCCCTCCAATCTGAGTTGGAGGTGGGGGAGGTTTCCTCCCCCTTCCTTCTTGGGTGAGGCGGTTTGGGGGGGAGGAGTCCTACTCCTCCACCCAATCCGAGTTGGGGTGGGGAAGGTCTCCTCCCCCCTTTCCTATTAGGTGGAGGCGGTTTGGGAAGGAGGAGTCCTACTCTCCCTCCCAATCCGAGTTGGGGAAGGGGAGGGACTCCTCCCTCCCTTCCTTGGCCGGCGCACCAAAGGGGGAAGGGCTTTGCCCCTTCCCCAAGTACCTCCACCCCTTGGCCTCCTTCATAAGCAACCCCAAGCCCCTAGGGTTTGAAAAGCTCATTGCAAGTTCTCTCTCTTGTAGATCTCGTGTGTTGAGAATTAGACGTCTCTAATCTTCTCATATAGATCTAATCTAGTTGATTAGATCTACCACCTAAACTACGCCGCAAGGCTGACTCTCTTCACCACGTGCTAGTAGCTAGGCGGTGAACGCACGGGGTGGGTTGACACGGTGTATGTGTGGATACCGCTAGAGCGGGATTTGCGCAAGTAAGTTCCTTGGACAACGGAACAACTTCATCAAGGTCTACATCAACGACGACGTACGGCAACAATCTCACCTCCCAGCATGGACGTGAGATTCTTCATCAGGCTTCACCGACATCTACTTCGACAAACACAAGATCTTCCGCAAGCGTGTTTGTAAGTATTCTGGATCATCGCATTATGGGTGCAACGTACCTTCATAGAATAGATCTTGGCAGTAAGGTTACGGATAAATTTTAAAGTTTTCCCCGCAACCCAATACTAGTAACTATTGGTAAAGAGACACACCATGCCATACTTGATCTAGGATCTAGTGTCTCTGTTTTATCTAAAGAACTATATGAAGTACTTGAATTGAAAAATCTTGAAAAATGCTCTATTGAACTTGCACTTGCTGATGATTCCATTAAACATGCTTTAGGGAAAGTAAGTAATGTCATGGTAGAGTTACATATGACTTTTGTGCCTGTGGATTTTCTAATCATGGGCATGGGGAATAAAACCTCTAGTCCTATTATTCTTGGAAGACCTTTTCTTCGTACTACAGGTGCCATCATTGATTCAAAAGAGGGGAACGTGAAGTTTCAGTTTCCACACAAGAAGTGCATGGAACACTTCCCAAGAAAGAGGGACATCAAAGTTCAAGCTCCCTCATGAGCTTCATCTTCAATAAACAACAAGTAAGAAGCCTAGCTATATGGCTATAAAGAAAGCGCTTTGCGGGAGGCAACCCGGTTATTTTTATATGTGATTTTCTTTGTGTCCTCTTGCTGTAACAAGAGAGTTTGTTTTTAGTTTAGTTTCTGGAATTTTGAATAAAGTGCCAAGTTTTACCCATATTGGTTTGAAAAGTTGCTTATAGCGTTCGGAGATTTTATTCCTGCACGAATCTGTGCACGGTATGATTTTTAATTCTTATTATGTAACTCCGAATGAGCTCATATTTGAACTGTAGTTGCAACTTTTCATCCTCTGTATGCATGAATTTTTCGGAATTTTTCGACAAAGTTTGGTAGGGTAGAAAAATACGTTTTGTTGCTGCTGGTTTTCTGGACAGATTCTGTCCCATTTTGTTTTATGCATGTTTTGAACTTTATCTTGAATCTTTTTTATTGAAATGAGTTTATGAGTAGGCATACAACATTATATACTTTCTGGACATTCAATTTTTTGTTTAAGGATTATATGCAGCAAGAAACCTATTTGTTTATCACTACTAATGCACCCCACAGAAAAGAAAATGGGAGAAACGGTGTTTTGAAGTTTTTTCACAGGGATTGGAGGAGATGCACCAAGAGCTATCCAAGGATGGTGAAGACCATAAGCTTGGGGATGTGAAGACAACCCCACTGGACCTACACACTCTCGGTTTGCACACGTCTAACTTCTGTTTTTGATCGAAACACTTTATCGCATAAACTTGGAGCGTCTTTTTGTTTGTTTTTGTTTGATTGTTATTTTGTGAGACCACCACACTATCATTTATATGTGAAAGAGCTACTGGAAAAATGGGTTGAAATATGTTGGATGCTTTTATTGTATTGGGAAAAGGGATGTTTGAGTTGATTTTTAATGATACATATAGTTGCATGATTCATGAGCTTGTTTATGAGTAATAATTTGCAAATGCTTTATCAAGAGCTATCACTTATTCATGTTTTGATGCTGAAAGTTATTTTACTTTGTTTAACATGGATTAGTTAGTTCTATGGACACTCATGCATGCATCTAGATGGTCAACCTTCTCCCTCTTGCTAGCCCAAAAGATTCCAACAAGTAAAAACTTGTTTCCAACACCTTCAACCAAAGTTATTCCAGTGAGTCCACCATATCTACCTATTGGTTTTATGCTATTCCGAGTATGTTTATCATGATATTTGTGTTATCTAACCTTTGAATGAAAATGTTTATGTTATTTATTGTTATGGGAAAAGTTGGTTATATAGCTCTCACGAACTTGATGCACACCTTACTTTTATTGCATAAATAAAACATGACCCATTGTGATTAAGATTATGATGTTAGTGGCTTTATAAATGTCTTAGGTTGGGAGTTAGCCCATATGTGCTGTCACATGCAAAGCTTTCAACATGCTCCTTCGTCTCGTTTAGTTGATATCATGTACTTTTGTTTATGGATGCCTATCATGGTGAAATGAGGTGGAAATGAAGTAGTTTAAATGAGTTTGTATAAATGGTTAGAGAGACGTCTGGGCCGCTAATCTAAGCCATGCATCATTCATGGTGGAAATTTACTTGCATACCATGGTGAACCGTCTGTGATACACCTTATAATAAAAAGCTATTACAATGGTAAATAAAAAGGGTGTTGAGGTTGTTCATCTTGTTTGTTTGTCTTGTCATTTTGATATGAGCTTGTTCCATATCCTGGGACAAGAGGTACCCCAGTTGACGCTCTTGATGATACTATTATTACTAACAATGATATATAACTTGAACTTGCTTTGTCTCCTAAGTTGAGTAACTCATGGTGTAGGTACTTGTATTCAAGGGGCATGAGACACCTAACCTTTACTTTGTCAAGCACACTACTCATATTTTCTTTCACATTAAACTGTAATCATTTAAGATGCTATGATAGGGGTAATGAGAGCTTGACACCAAGGATTCCACATTGCAATCATTAATTTAAGTAGAAGAGTTTGGAAGTTAGATGAAACTTATGCATGCTTTACCTCTACTCACATATATTTTTTCAAAAGTGTCCACCTTTTATATTCAGATTTTCATCAACACTCTATGACCATTGTAGGATGTTCTTACTTATCATTATGCATACATGTGGTCCATATTACTATCTTCTATGTTACACTTTGTGAACTATCATTGAACATCCTTGCATTGAGTATTTGATATCACTTCATAAACTATCTTGCATATTGCTACTCCTTTGAAGAATGAATCATTTGACTCTATGTAGCAGTAGTAATCATCTTTGATATCCATTGTTAGTATTATATTGCAAAGTCCATGTTAGTTTTATCACCTTCATACTCAAGGACGAGTATTGGTTAAGCTTGGGGATGTTGATGCATGTAAAATGCATACATGAACTTTGCACTATATTACTTGTATTCCAATCATATTTGTATCATATAAGGGTTATATCACTGTTATATAATGATTTTAGGCAATAAAATATTTATTTCCTATTTTTATGGAATTAACCCTACGCAGGCAAAAAACCCTATTTCTTTCCTTTTAAGTTTCAGGGACCCAAACGTCGTCCAAATGACCTGCAAAATTACGAGCGTCAATATTTTGGAAGGAAGAAGACTTGGGAGCGAAGGAAGCGAGCAAGCGGAGGCCGGAGGCCCAAAAGAGGGTGGCCCACGCAGCCACTGTACCTGGCTACGTGGGGCCCACTCTTTTGGTCCTCGTGGCTCCGCTCCGTCGATCTTTTCTCCACCGACATCGTCTTGACCTAAAAACGTCTATAAAAGAAGTCCCCCGACGTTCTCTGAAAGGAGCGCCGCCATAACACAGAAACACCGAAATAGAGATCTGGAGCTGCAGATTGGAGGGGGAAAACTCTGGCGGGGCGCTGCCGGCGTGGTCTCCATCTTCTCCATCGACATCTCCACCGTCTCCATGATGAAGAGGGAGTAGTCCACCTCTGGACTATGGGTTTGTGGAAGTAACTTATGTATCTCTCCTCTCTTGAGCTTCACTAATTAGTACCGTATGAGCTGCTGAACAAGATTACGGTCATATAATGAACTAACAGCTCTGAACAAGAGATGCATGAAAAACAGGAGCTAAAAGCATTGCAGTAGCTAGTTAAGAATACTCAACAAATATAAGTGAAGAATACGAGTATTCACATGAAAAAGCGGAGCGTGTCTCTCTCCCACACAAGAATGCTAGGATCCAAATTATTCAGAAAACAAAGCTAAAATAAAAGCACACAGACGCTCCAAGTAAAGCACATAAGATGTGAAAGAATTAAAATATAATTTCTCTAGAGATGACCTGATAAGTTGATGATGAAGAAGGGGATGCCTTGGGCATCCCCAAGCTTAGACGCTTGAGTCTTCTTGAAATATGCTTGGGTGACCCATGGGGGAATCCCCAAGCTTAGGCTTTCCACTCTTCTTGATCATATCATATCATCCTTCTCTCTCGATCCTTGAAAAATTCCTTCATACCAAACTCGAAGTAATTCTCACTAGAGGGTTAGTGCATAATCAAAAATTCACATATTCTGTAATGACACAATCATCACCAAAGCTTCTGGAGATTATCTACAGCCACTTATGTTTTGTGGAGCAAAGAAATCCACTCAAACACAGTAAAAGAGAGAATGCGAAATAAAAGGCAGAATCTGTCAAAAACAGAACAGTCTGTAAAGACGATTTTTTTAGGCACTTAAGTTGCTCAGATGCGAAAAGTCCAAACTAATGAAATTTGCGTACATATATAAGGATCATGCGTGAAGTTTTTCAGAATTTTCAATTTTTCTGGAGTGAATACAGCTCAAAACCGTGGACAGCAAAAATCTGTCACTGCGCAGAAATCCAAATCTAGCATCAACTTTCAACTAGAGGCTTTACTTGGCACAACAATGCAATAAAATAAAGATACAAAGGAGTTGTTACAGAAGTAGGCAACCTCCTTGACTCAAAACCGAAAACAAAAAATAATGGGTTGCGTCCCAAAAGCGTTTTCTTTAATGCCTTTTAGCTAGGCTAGAAGATTTTAATGATGCTCTCCTAAAAATAAGAGTTGAAAACCAAAGAGAGCATCAAGAGGCAAATATCAAACACATTTAAGTCTAACCCACTTCCTATGAAAAGGAATCTTGTAAGAAAACAAATTATTGAAGCATGAAGCTACTAGTATATAAAGACAGAACAAATGCAACTTCAAAACTTTCAACATAAAGAGAGGAGACTTAATATTATTATGACATATGAAGCCATGTCTCCCTCTCTCAAAATAATTTTCAGTAGCATCATGAACAAACTCAACAATATAACTATCACATAAAGCATGCTTTTCATGATCTACAAACACATAATTTTTGTTAAGCTAAAAAACAGTGGGGTTATTAAACCCAGTTTTGACAATAGTAGTAAAATTAATATCATCAGGCAAAATTGGACCATCATCAAGAGAATTATCATATATAACATTAGGGAGCCATTGTTTTATTTCTTTAATTTCCTCTTCTATTTGAGTCAAGGAGCTTGTTATTTCAAATTTATGAAAAGTAGATATTTCAATAGAATCATGACATTCAACAATATAGCACTCTTCCTCCTTAGGTAGGCATGGAGGGCAATTAAATAGTGTAAGAGTTGAAGAGTTACTATCATTAGGAGGTGGATCCTCCTTTTGTTCTTCACTCTCCTCCTCTTTTTCATCCAATGAGATCACAGTTTCAGCGATTTCTTCTTCCATAGGTCCCTGAAAGGAAGCAAATTGTTTTGGAGAATAAATTTTCTCAAGAAATTCAGTGATATAAGGATTATCATTATAATATTCAAGGCAATAACCTAGTATAGCACAATTCTCAGTTCTACAAGGAGCATCATAATCTTGAATATACCCAACAATTTCATAGGCACCCTTAAAAACAACAAATTCTTCAATTTGTTCAAGATCATCAAAGTCATAGTTTCCTTTAGCATAAGCAGCCAAGGTTTCATTATCATTATAATCACATTGAAAAGGGAGGTGTTTATGCCTTCTACAACAAGAAGATTCATTGAAGCAGTAGGATTCATTATAAGTAGAGCACAAGCTTCTAGCGAAACAATTCAATTTATATATTTGTACCCATAAGTGTTTCCCTTTTTGAGACAAGCGGTATTCCTTATAATAATTCTGTTATTCCTCCGTGAACCCACTTAGACAATAAGCTTTTGTTTCCTAGAGAGAAGCCATTTATAGCAAATAAATAACTAGACATAATAACAAACCGAAATAAACTAAATGCAGGAGACTAATTTTTTTGTGTTTTTGATAAAAAAGAAGAAGCAAACAAGACAAAATAAAAATAAACTAAGCAAGACAATAACAAAGTAAAGAGATTGGAAGTGAGAGACTCCCCTTGCAGAAGGCTTGACCTCCCCGGCAACGGCGCCAGAAAACTTGCTTGATGCGTGTAAACCACACGTTCGTTGGGAGACCCCAAGAGTAAGGTTTGATGAGTGTAGCAGCAAGTCTTCCCTCAGTAAGAAACCGAGGTTATCAATCCAGTAGGAGGTGAAGACACTTCTGAAGGTGTCAACGGTGCCAGAAAACTTGGCGTCTTGGGGAGTGCAAGAAGTCCTGACAGTTGACTTGGAATCTGCACACAAGACAATCAAACTACTTTGCCCCAACGAATCAGTGAGGGTGTCAATCTCACCGGCTTGCTGAAACAAAGGGTTAAAAGTGTTGTATGGAAAAAGATGTTTGTTTGTAGAGAATGAAAGAGAACAATGATTTCAGTAGGTTGTATTTCAGATGTAAAAGAATGGACCGGGGTCCACAGTTCACTAGTGGTGTCTCTCCATAATAAATAACTAACATGCTGGGTAAACAAATTACAACTGGGTAATTGACAATATTGAAAAGTGCATAATATGTATGTGAAAGTTGTAGTGTCTACTATGAGATTCATTTGGTCATTACGACAAAGTACACAGACCGCTATCCAGCATGCACCTGTGCCTAAATAGTCCACCTTCAGGTTAGCGTCCGCACCCCTTCCAGTATTAAGTTGCAAGCAACAGACAATTGCATCAAGTAAAGTGCATAATATAAACAACACATTCATCCTTAGACAAAGCATCATTAGGTTACCCCTAGTGGCAACAACACATCCACAACCTTAGGGGTTGCTGTCACTCCCCCAGATTAAATGGAGACCGAACCCACTATCTAGCATAAATACTCCCTCTTGGAGTCACAAGCATCCACTTGGCCAGGGTATCAACAAGTAACGGAGAGCATGCAAGATCATAAAAGACACAGACATGATAATTCAATATTCAACTTGACATAGTATCAATATTCATCGGATCCCAGCAAACACAACATGTAGCATTACAATAAGATGATATTGATCATGATAGGCAGCTCACAAGATCTAAACATGATGGCACAAGAGGAGAAGACAACCATCTAGCTACTGCTATGGACCCATAGTCCAAAGATGAACTACTCACACATCACTCCGCAGGCAGGCATGGCGATGTAGAGCCCTCCGGTGATGATTCCCCTCTCCGGCAGGGTGCCGGGGAGAGCTTCAGAACCCTCCCGAGTTAGGGTTGATGGCGGCGGCGGCTCTGGAACTTTTCGTGGAAATTGACTCGGGTACTTAGGGTTTTCCCGAGGAAGTCAATTTATAGGCGAAGGGGCAGCGTCGGTGGAGGTCCGTGGCCCCCTCACCACGTCACGGCGCGGCAGGAGGTGGGACCGTGCCGCCACGTGGTGAGGACGGCCCACGGCCCCCCTTCGTCTCTCCTTCGGACTCCGTGTATGTGTCAGAAAAATAGGGACTTTGGCTTTTGTTTCGTCCAATTCCGAGAATATTTCCAGAACAACTTTTCTGAAACAAAAAACAGCAGAAAACAGGAACTGGCACTGTGGCATCTTGTTAATAGGTTAGTCCCAGAAAATGCATAAAAATGATATAAAGTGTATATAAAACATGTAGCAATAGGTATAATATAAGCATGGAGCATCGGAAATTATAGATACGTTAGAGACGTATCAAGCATCCCCAAGCTTAGTTCTACTCGTCCTCGAGTAGGTAAAACAATAACAACAAAATAATTTCTTAGGAGACATGCTTTCACACAATCTTGATCAAATAATATTGCAAGGCTCATGTCATGAATGAAGTGATTCAAAGCAATGGTCTATAGTTTGCTAACAAGAAGATAAAGAGTAAACAACTGAATCATATAAGCAAAAACTTTTCATGAGTAGTACTTTCAAGACAAGCATCAAAAAGCTTTGCATAAGAGTTAACTCATAAAGCAATAGATTCTAAGTAAAAGGCATTGAAGCAACACATAGGGAGATTTAAGTTTCAGCAATTGCTTTCAACTTTCAACATGTATATCTCATGGATAATTGTCAACACAAAGTAATATAACAAGTGCAATAAGTAAGCATATAAGAAATGATGCACACAAGGTTGACACAAGTGTTTGCTTCTGAGATAGAAAGAAGTAGGTAAACTGACTCAACATAAAGTAAAAGAAAGGCCCTTCACAGAGGGAACCAGGGATTAAATCATGTGCTAGAGCTTTTTAGGTTTTTGAAATCATAAAGAGAGCATAAAATAAGTTTTTGAGAGGTGTTTGTTGTTGTCAACGAATGGCAGTGGGCACTCTATCCCCCTTGTCACCCAGACTTTCAAGAGCGGCTCCCATGAAGGGTAGATCATCTCTCTTCTCTTTTGTTTACACATGCATATTTATAAATTGGTATGACACTCCTCCCAACCTTTGGCTTTTGTTTCGTCCAATTCTGAGAATATTTCTAGAACAACTTTTCTGAAACCAAAAACAGCAGAAAACAGGAACTGACACTGTGGCATCTTGTTAATAGGTTAGTCCCAGAAAATGCATAAAAATGATATAAAGTGTATATAAAACATGTAGCAATAGGTATAATATAAGCATGGAACATCAGAAATTATAGATACGTTGGAGACGTATCAATTTGGTTCGCATCTTGGTGGAGTATAAGTGAGATTAATAATCAAAAGATCTCTATGTTTGGACGTGATGCCCATATAATTAGTAACTTGTTGTCAAACTTTGTGTTGCAATCTCATATGTCAACTCTATGTGTTCCATTGTCTGCCACTTTATTAAAGAGAGAGTGCATTTGTGAAACCATGAACCCCGGTCCATTTTTAATCATAAGAAACACCTTTCCAACAACTTTTACCACTTTTCCATTTTCTGCCATTATTAAATCCGAAAATACAAAAACACTTTTACATCTTGCATTCATCATAAAAAACCCAAAAATATCATTTATCATTGTTATCATCATCCTCCAGAATTTGTTTAACTTCTCTGTTTGACAGCTCAACTTGTCCATTGGCTTGAGGATGGTAAGGTGTAGTTACCCTGTGGTTTCTCACACCATACTTGTTCAGAAGCTTCTCTAACTGTTCATTGTTGAAGTGAGATCCACCATCACTGATCACTACTCTTGGTACTCCAAATCTTGGGAAAATGACAGTTTTGAAGAATTTGCAGACAGCTTTGGAATCAGCACTAACAGTGGGTATTGCTTCAACCCATTTAGACACATAATCCACTGCAACTAGTATATGCTTGCATCCATTTGATGATGGTAAAGGACCAACAAAATCCACTCCCCATACATCAAATAGCTCTACCTCCAGAATTCCCTTCTGTGGCATTTCATTTCTTCTTGATATTTTTCCAGTTCTCTGGCAGGGATCACATTGTTTTATATAATCATGCACATCTTTGAACAAGTTAGGCCAATAGAATCCTGCTTGTAGAATTTTTGCTTGGGTCTTCATAACTCCAGCATGGCCTCCATACATGCCTGCATGGCATTCGTACATAACATCACTGATTTCTTCAGCTGGCACACATCTTCTCACAATTCCATCTGCACAATGCTTGTACAGGAATGGCTCATCCCAGTAATAGCTTTTTACATTATGCATGAACTTCTTTTTCTGCTGGTAAGACATATCTGCTGGCATAATTTCACAGACCAGATAATTCACAATATCTGCATACTAAGGAGAACTAGCACTTACTGCCATTAGCTGCTCACCAGGCATTCTATCTTGTATCTCTCTGCCAGCTGGGCAATTGATTCTTGACAGGTGATCTGCTACTGAATTTTCAGATCCCTTTTTATCCTTGATTTCAATATTAAACTCTTGCAGCAAAAGAATCCATCTGATCAGCCTAGGCTTAGCATCCTTTTTGCTCACCAAGTATTTTATTGCTGCATGATCTGTGTAAACAACACACTTGTGCCCAACAAGATAGGGTCTGAATTTATCAAATGCAAACACTACTGCTAGCAATTCCTTCTCAGTGGTTGTGTAATTGATCTGAGCATCATCTAGTGTTCTGCTAGCATAGTAAATCACATGAACTACTTTCTCTTTTCTCTGACCAAGTACTGCTCCTACTGCAAAATCACTTGCATCACACATCAGCTCAAATGGCACTGTCCAGTCAGGTGGCTGCACTATTGGAGCTGTTATCAGAGCTTCTTTTAGCTTATTGAAAGCTTGCATACATGCTTCATCGAACACAAACTCTACCTTATGATTTAGCAAGTGTGTAAGTGGTTTTGCAATGTGAGAAAAATCTTTGATGAACCTTCTGTAGAAACCAGCATGTCCCAAGAAACTCTGTATTCCTTTTACATTTTCAGGAGGAGGTAGTTTAGCAATTACATCTACTTTTGCTTTGTCCACTTCTGTTCCTATGGCAGACACCAAGTGACTAAGCACTATGCCTTCAGTTACCAAGAAGTGACACTTCTCCCAATTTAAGATCAAATTTTGTTCAGAACATCTGTGTAATACTGCTGTCAGATTTTTCAGGCAAGAGATGAAATCTTTTCCATATACTGTAAAATCATCTGATGCGTGTAAAGTCACACGTCCGTTGGGAACCCCAAGAGGAAGGTATGATGAGTGCAGCAGCAAGTTTTCCCTCAGTATGAAACCAAGGTTATCGAACAGTAGGAGATCGAAGTTGCTTCGAAGGTGTCAACGGCGTCAGAAAAAGTGTGGTGATGAAGGGGAGGTCTGACTCGTCGACTTGGAACCTGCACACAACAATCAAACTACTTTGCCCCAACGAAACAGTGAGGGTGTCAATCTCACCGGCTTGCTGAAAACAAAGGATTAGACGTATAGTGTGGAAAATGATGTTTGCTTGCAGAGAATGTAAAAGAACAATGATTGCAGTAGGTTGTATTTCAGATGTAAAAGAATGGACCGGGTCCACAGTTCACTAGTGGTGTCTCTCCATAATAAAATACTAACATGTTGGGTAAACAAATTACAGTTGGGCAATTGACAAATAGAGAGGGCATAACAATGCACATACATATCATGATGATCACTATGAGATTTACTTGGGCATTACGACAAAGTACACAGACCGCCATCCAGCATGCATCTGTGTCTAAATAGTCCACCTTCAGGTTAGCATCCGCACCCCTTCCAGTATTAAGTTGCAAGCAACAGACAATTGCATTAAGTATGGTGCATAATGTAAACAACACTAATATCCTTAGACAAAGCATTGCTGTTTTACCCCTAGTAGCAACAACACATCCACAACCTTAGAACTTTCTGTCACTGTCCCAGATTAAATGGAGGCATGAACCCACTATCTAGCATAAATACTCCCTCTTGGAGTTACAAGCATAAACTTGGCCAAGCCTACACTAATAACGGAGAGCATGCAAGATCATAAACAACACATATATGATAGATCAATAATCAACTTGACATAGTATTCAATATCCATCGGATCCCAACAAACACAACATGTAGCATTACAATAAGATGATCTTGATCATGATAGGCAGCTCACAAGATCTAAACATGATGGCACAAAAGGAGAAGACAACCATCTAGCTACTGCTATGGACCCGTAGTCCAGGGATGAACTACTCACGCATCACTCCGGAGGCAGGCATGGCGATGTAGAGCCCTCCGGTGATGATTCCCCTCTCCGGCAGGGTGCCGGAGGAGAACTTCTGAACCCCCGAGTTAGGGTTGACGGCGGCGGCGGCAGAGGATGTTTTCTGGAATAATGGCTCGGTGTTTTAGGGTTTTCGCGTCGGGAGGAATAAATAGGCGAAGGGGCGACGTCGGTGGAGGCGCGGGGCCCGCCCCATAGGGTGGCGCGGCAGGGGCCCACCCCGCCGCCATGTGGGGAGGGCGCCCTGCTGCCCCCCTTCGTCTCTCCTTCGGACTTCTGGAACGTGTCGGGAAAAATAGGCATCTGGATTTTGTTTCGTCCAATTCCGAGAATATTTCCAGAACAGCTTTTCTGAAACCAAAAACAGCAGAAAACAGGAACTGGCACTGTGGCATCTTGTTAATAGGTTAGTTCCAGAAAATGCATAAAAATGCTATGAAGTGTGAATAAAACATGTAGCTATTGGTATAAAACTAGCATGGAACATAAGAAATTATAGATACGTTGGAGACGTATCAAGCATCCCCAAGCTTAGTTCTACTCGTCCTCGAGTAGGTAAACGATAACAACAATAATTTCTGAAGTGACATGCTACCAACATAATCTTGATCAAATAATATTGTAAAGCATATGTCATGAATGAAGTGACTCAAGGCAATGGTCTATAGTTTGCTAACAAATAGATAATGAGTAAACACTGAATCATATAAGCAAAAGCTTTTCATAAATAGTACTTTCAAGACAAGCATCAAAAAGTTTTGCATAAGAGTTAACTCATAAAGCAATAGATTCTAAGTAAAAGGCATTGAAGCAACACAAAGGAAGATTAAGTTTCAGCAATTGCTTTCAACTTGTAACTTGTATATCTCATGGATAATTGTCAACACAAAGCAATATAATAAGTGCAATAAGTAAACATATAAGAATTGTTGCACACAAAGTTGACACAAGTGTTTGCTTCAGGGATAGAAAGGAGTAGGTAAACTGACTCAACAATAAAGTAAAAGATAGGCCCTTCGCAGAGGGAAGCAGGGATTAAATCATGTGCTAGAGCTTTTTAAGTTTTGAAAACATATAGAGAGCATAAAGTAAGTGTTTGAGAGGTGTTTGTTGTTGTCAACGAATGGCAGTGGGCACTCTATCCCCCTTGTCACCCAAACTTTCAAGAGCGGCTCCCATGAAGGACGTTATTTCTACCCAAGGGTAGATCATCCCTCTTCTCTTTTGTTTACACATGCATATTTATAAATTGGTATGACACTCCTCCCAACCTTTGCTTACACAAGCCATGGCTAACCGAATCCTCGGGTGCCTTCCAACAATCACATACCATGGAGGAGTGCCTATTTGATAAAGTTTAACATTTTGGAATTTGCTTTTGATAAATCATTGGCAAACATGTGAAGAGAATTAATGGTTAAGTTGTAATTAATTGGGACTGGGCACCCCATTTGCCAGCTCTTTTTGCAAGTTATTGGATAAGCGGATGTATATGCCACTAGTCCATTGGTGAAAGTCTGTCATGAGTAAATGACAAGGTGATAGAGTAAACGCCACATACTTCCTCATGAGCTATAAAACATTGACACAAATAAGGAGTAATAGTTTTGAATAGTTTAAAGGTAGCACATGAAGTATTTACTTGGAATGGCAGAAATACCACATAATAGGTAGATATGGTGGACACAAATGGCATGGGTTTTGGCTCAAGGTTTTGGATGCACGAGAAGCATTCCCTCTCAGTACAGAGTTTAGGCTAGCAAGGTTGTTTGAAGCAAACACAAGTATAAACCGGTACAGCAAGACTCACATGAAAACATATTGCAAGCATTATAAGACTCTACACTGTCTTTCCTTGTTGCTCAAACACTTTTACCAGAAAATATCTAGACCTTAGAGATACCAATCATGCAAACCAAATTTCAACAAGCTCTACGGTAGTTCTTTACTAATAGGCTTTTAACTACATGATGCAAGAGCTTAAACATGAAATACTTGAGAGCTCAAAACAATTGCAAGTGTCAAATAAAAAGACAATGATCTATAGATGTGTCTTTTCGATATACCATCTACCACATGTTGCATTTTCTGTTTCCAACCAAACACCAATCAACTTATTTCAACAAAACTCTCCAAGTAATTTACAAATGAAACAAGAGAGTACTACTCCACAAGAATTAACAGCTCTAAAAGAGATGCATGAAAAACAGGAGCTAAAAGCATAGCAGTAGCTAGATAAGAATACTCAAAAGATATAAGTGAAGAATATGAGTATTCACATGAAAAAGCGGAGCGTGTCTCTCTCCCACACAAGAATGCTAGGATCCAATTTATTCAAAAATAAAAACAACAAACAAAAATAAAAGCACACAGACGCTCCAAGTAAAATACATAAAATGTGGAAGAATTAAAATATAGTTTCACTAGAGATGACCTGATAAATTGTTGATGAAGAAGGGGATGCCTTGGGCATCCCCAAGCTTAGACGCTTGAGTCTTCTTGAATATTGCAGGGATGACCCACGGGGGCATCCCCAAGCTTAGGCTTTTCACTCTTCTTGATCACATCATATCATCCTTCTCTCTTGCTCCTTGAAAACTTCCGCCACACCAAACTCAGGTAACTCGTTAGAGGGTTAGTGCATAATCAAAAATTCTCATATTCTACTGTGACACAATCATTACCAAAGCTTCTGGACATTACTTACAGCCACTGATGTTTAATGGAGCAAAGAAATCCAATCAAACATAGTAAAAGAGGCAATGCAAAATAAAGGCAGAATCTGTCAAAAACAGAACAGTCTGGAAAGACGAATTTTTTCGAGGCACTTAACTTGCTCAGATGGAAGAACCAAACTAATGAAAGTTGCGTACATATATAAGGATCATGCGTGATTTTTTCAGAATTTTTGAATTTTCTGTAGCGCATACAGCTCAAAACGGTGGACAGCAAAAATCTGTCACTGCGCAGAAATCCAATTTTAGCAACAACTTTCAACTAGAGACTTTACTTGGCACAACAATGCAATAAAATAAAGATACAAAGGAGTTGCTACAGAAGTAAACAGCACCTTGACTCAAAATAAAATAAAATGACAGAAAATAAAAAGATGGGTTGTCTCCCACAAGCGCTTTTCTTTAACGCCTTTCAGCTAGGCGCAGAAAGTGAAAATCAAGTGTTATCAAGAGAAGATGCATCAACATCATAATTTGTTCTAATAATAGAATCAAAAGGCATCTTCATTCTCTTTCTAGGGAAGTGTTCCATACCTTTCTTAAGAGGGAATTGATACTTAATATTCCCTCTTTCATATCAATAATAGCACCAACAGTTCGAAGAAAGGGTCTTCCCAAAACAATAGGACAAGATGCATTGCATTCAATATCCAAAACAACAAAATCAACGGGGACAAGGTTATTGTTAACCATAATATGAACATTGTCAATTCTCCCCAAAGGTTTCTTCATAGAGTTATCAGCAAGATGAACATCCAAATAACAGCATTCCAAAGGTGGCAAGTCAAGCATATCATAAAGTTTCTTAGGCATAACAGAAATACTTGCACCAAGGTCACATAAAGCATTACAATCAAAATCATTCACCTTCATTTTAATGATGGGCTCCCAACCATCTTCCAACTTCCTAGGGATAGAAGCTTCAAGTTTTAATTTCTCTTCCCTAGCTTTTATGAGGGCATTTGTAATATGTTTTGTAAAAGCCATGTTCATAGCACTAGCATTAGGACTTCTAGCTAGCTTTTGCAAGAACTTAATAACTTCAGAGATGTTACAACTATCAAAATCAAAATCATTATGATCAAAAGTAATGGGACCATTGCCTCCAATACTTCGAAAAATTTCAGCACCTTTATCAGAAACAGTTTCAGCAGTTTTAGGCAATTTTGCACACTTTGTAGTAGAAGTAGAAACATTGCCAACATCAATAACATTACCATTGATAATAGGAGGTTTATCAACATGTGAAGCTTCAGCATTACTAGTGGTGGTATAGTACAAACTCGAGCTATACTATTCTTTCTATCAATTTCAGCTTCTCTTTCCCACCTAGCATGCAACTCAGCCAACATCCTAATATTGTTGTCAATTTTAACTTGGATAGCATTTGCTGTAGCAAAAGACTTAGTATCTTTAACCTCATTAGGCATAACTTTCAGTTTCAAAAGATCAACATCAAGAGCAAGACTATCAACCTTAGAAGCAAGAACATCAATTTTACCAAACTTTTCCTCAACAGATTTGTTAAAAGCAGTTTGTGTATTAATAAATTCTTTAAGCATGACTTCAAGATCAGAGGGTACACTCCTACTATTGTTGTAAGAATTACCATAAGAATTACCATAACCACTACCACTATTAGAAGGATATGGCTTATAGTTGTTATTACCAAAATTATTCCTATAGGCATTGTTGTTGAAATTATTATTTTTAATGAAGTTCACATCAACATGCTCTTCTTGAGCAACCAATGAAGCTAAAGGAACATTATTAGGATCAACATGAGATTTACCACTCACAAGCATAGACATAATGATATCAATCTTTTCATTCAAGGAAGAGGTTTCTTCAACAGAATTTACCTTCTTACCTTGAGGAGTCCTTTCAGTGTGCCATTCGGAGTAGTTGATCATCATATCATCAAGAAGTTTTGTTGCTGCACCTAAAGTGATGGACATAAAGGTTCCTCCAGCAGCCGAATCCAGCAAATTCCTTGAGGAAAAATTTAATCCTGCATAAAAGGTTTGGATGATCATCCAAGCAGTCAGTCCATGGGTAGGGCAATTCTTTACCATAGATTTCATTCTCTCCCATGCTTGGGCAACATGTTCATTATCAAATTGCTTGAAATTCATAATGCTACTTCTCAAAGATATAATTTTAGCAGGAGGATAATATTTTCCAATGAAAGCATCTTTGCATTTTGTCCATGAATCAATACTATTTCTAGGCAAAGATAGCAACCATTCTTTAGCTCTTCCTCTCAAGGAGAAAGGAAATAGTTTCAGTTTTACAATATCCCCATCTATATCCTTATACTTTTGCATCTCACAAAGTTCAACAAAATTATTAAGATGGGCAGCAGCATCATCAGTACTAACACCAGAAAATTGCTCTTTCATAACAAGATTTAATAGAGCAGGTTTAATTTCATAAAAGTCTGCTTTAGAAGCAGGTGGATGTAAGGACCCCTCGAAAACCACAGATCGAGGTGCCCACGTTATGTACATATTGCAATCCCAAGGATCCGTGCATTGCAATTACATAACCAACATGGTATCAAGAGTTACATCATTCAAGTCGTACGAATAAAAATCTTACAACACCAAATGGTCTCATGACCAAGTCTACAAAACATCGTCGCGCAGGACGGAATTAACTACAATACAGCGGAAGCTCGTGACTAACGTCGGCCTTCGTCACCACCGGACGCGTTCCCACAAGTGCAGTTGACCGGTGACAGCATAGTCGGCAAAGTCGTCGACGTGCTCCTCTTTTCCGGCGTAAGCCTCCTCATTGTAATCTGGACGTTTGAATATCCAGGGACACAGCCATATGAGTACAATTACGTACTCGCAAAACCACCTCAAGGCTTAAGTTTTTATGGTGATGCAAGAAAAATGTTATTCGAAAACTGGGATAGCTGCTAAATACAACTATAGGGCTTAGTTTTGGCAAACGATGCTTTTAGACTTTGGAGATATAGTTCTCCTTTTAGTAGAAATAGCAGAAACCATTTTCCACACTTTGAAAACACTTTTGTAAAACTTTATCAAAGACACTAGGATAGGGATGCCCCTTTTTCCTTTCCGGGTTCCGACTAGTTGACTCCCCGAGACCAACATCTTCCCCCAAATCCGTACCTCCCAGGTACCTCCTTGATGCCTCCTTTTTCTTTGCCGAAAACAATTTTATTTTTAAAACAAAAAGTGCCCATACGCCTAGATCGGTGGCCTTTCCAACCGTCCATGACCGCGGACACGGCTATTCGAATAGTTTAACACTCTGCGAAGGTGGTGCACTTTCACCACACCAAACAGTCATTCCGCCGTGATCAGCCACGGTCCTCATACGACAGTATGCGGGGTTTCGGATAACATGATCAAAGCTTTTCACTATGTCGACCCTAGTACAGAGCCTCCTCTTCAGTGGGTCTGAATCTCCCGGCACCCAGTGGAGATGGCCATCGTATCAATCCGGTCCCTCCAAGCAACACTGCGCCATGATAGGAGGCCCACTGTTTGCAACCAGCAGCGATCCAGACTCGAACTGGATCCCACATTTAGATAACTTGGTTCAGAGAGCCCCGCTCTCCTAAGCATTTTGAGGCGCTCCGTACTAAGATAAACAAGTTTCCGGCTAAGCCCTACCCATCTCAGGTAATGTGGTTGCACGGGCTAATTGTTCGGGCGGCCGCTAGGGCTGTACTTTGTTTTCAAAAACCTCTTCACCTCCGACTGCTCCCAGCAGCTCGGGTTTTCGTAAACATCGCCGATTGCTCCCAGCAACTCGGGTTTTCGTAAACTTCTCCGATTGCTCCAGCAACTCGGGTTTTATAAAATACTTTCTCGCCGATCGCTCCCAGCGACTCGGGTTTTCTTCCGAAAACATTTCGTCAAAACCAGGCTCCCATCCTATAGTTTTGAGATAAGAATAGGAGGATATACTACTAGAAAATATAATTTTCTTGATAGCGCCTTCAGTAGAAGGCTTCTCAAGTAAAGACTTATTTTATAAAACCTATTATAGACTAGTAGATATATCTTTGGCCAAACAATAATTTTGAAAAATAGTTTTTGGGTGGCAAACTGCCACAGAAAAGATAAAACATGCATTCATTTATTTTTGAAAACAAGACATGCTTTGGACAAAATAATAGGAGTTCAATAGGGTGTTGAGGTGGCTTGCCTTGCTCAGCAAAGTGTCCCTGGTCTTGCTCTTCCTCGTACACAGGTTCAGTTCCCACGTACAGCTCCTCCTCTCGCGGTCCTAAGGTACCGGAAAAGTAAACGGACTACCGTCAATACTACGAACACGGGTTGACAACAATCTAAAGTATACAAGCCAACAAGTGACAACTAGCATGCAACCACAAGGAATTACTTCAGACAAAGTTAGCTAACTAAAATACACCTACACACCAGGGGTGACTTAGATGCTACTCACTAACTAATACACCATCAACCGCACAGCAAGGCATTCCAAACCAAGCAAACATCAAGCTTAATTAACAAGCAATAAACAAGACACAAGACTATTATCTAACAAACAAGTTTAGCAAACACAACACTACTCATTTTTGTAGAGATAGGGTTAAAGTGGTTATTAAGCATCTTTTAGGAATTTCTACCAACATGCTAGGCTAAGCACAACTAACAAACCTAAACAAACAGTAGCTAAACTTAGTTAAGAAGATTGTTTATCTTGCTTCACAATCAAGCAACACAAACAAGGTTTAACACTTACTTGAAAAGCTACTAAACCTACTTTAACAACACTTGCTAGTCTATAAACAAACCTAGCACAAGCCACTAACAGTACTAACATATTAAGACAAACAAAACAGTTCTATTATGCTAACAACAGTACCAAAACATCTAAAACACAAAGTCCTAAAAATAAACCACTTAATTTAATTAACCTAAAAAGTGGCAGAAACACTAGTTTCACTAACAATTCTATTCAGAGAGTTATATTAAACAAAACATCACACAAACTTGGATCTAAACTCTAGGATACTATCAGGAACTAACACAATTGGATTTGCTCCAAAATTTAATTCCCAAAAAATCACCAAAAATACACAAAGTGTCTACTGACATAAACTTCACAAGCAAACAACTTTTATTCTAAGAATCCTAAAGACATGCAGTAAAATTCTAGTGATAGCTACAACAGAGGGCTTTCCAAAACATGTGAGTTTATAAAATTTGGAGTTGTTAAACTCAAGTTGTTCAACAAATGGTGTTTCTGACCAGTGGCAGATCTATAATTTCATGGTCACACAATTAATTATTTTTCAGATCTACAACTTGGAGATGGTCCCCAACTCATTTGGTCACCTCTGCAAATTTTTGTTTGCACAAATTTTAAGTTTAACAATTTCAAAATGATTTAAACAAACAGGCCAGAAATAGATCTACACAGAAAAGAATAAAACAAAAAAAATATGTTAGTGGGCCGGATCTGGACAGGGACGGGCCAACTTGGGCTGGATCTGGCCCAGCTCGCACAGCAGCAGCCTGTCTGCTTCCTCTCGACAGGCAGAGCACGGGCAGAAGCTCGTCCATGGCGACGAGCATGGGCTGCTCACCTAGGGCGTGCTAAAGTCGAAACCGAGCGCCTAGATGGAACAAGGAGCTCGAGGGGAGGCCGGGGGTGGCTGCAGATCAAGCGGCGAGCTCCGAAGCGACGGCGAGGTTGATGCCATCCGTGGTGGGTCCGAGATGGAGACGGCACCTCCGGCGTTCCCTGGACAAAATAAGATGTCTCAGAAAAAGATCTCGAGAAGGGGAAGGGGATGGAGCAAGAATGGAGAGCAGAGGATGACGGGGTGGAACGCAGCCTTCCCGGGAAGAACACATGGGCAGCGGCGAGAGCGAGCACCTCCTCACTCACCAGGAGCGAGATCTTGCTCCTCTTTGCTCAGGGTGGTGAAGGAGAGCTAGGGGAAGCAGAATGACAAAGTGAAGGAGAGGGAGAGGGCCTGTGGCCTTATATCCTCGAGGTGGTCGGTCCACGGTGCACGGCGTGCACGGACGCGAGTGGGGTGGCTGCTGGAGAGCGATTGGGCGAGCAGGCGGTGTCTGGGAGGTAGGCAGGGGTGCAGGGCACCACCTTCACCCACTGGATCGTCCCCTGCGACAGAGAGAAGAGAGAGAGAGGGCTGTCCTCACTGCGGGTTCCGAGGTGGACACGGCTGGTTTGGACAACACGGTCCTCTCGCGTGCCTGGGATTGCGGGGATAGGGTGCAGGGAGGGTGTGGTGCACGGCGGCGAAGTGTGTGCACGAGTGTGCACGCTGTGGCGCGTGTCTGTGCCCAGCACGGCCAAGGTGGCCATGAGCTCGACACGACCGTGCTCGGCCTCCACGCACAGCACAAGTGCCCACACTCCACTAGGGTGAGTGTGTGAGAGGAGAGGGAGTGCTAGGTGAGAGTTTGAGTGAAAAACAATCGAGTTTTGAATCAAATTCGAAATCTGAATCAAATTGACAGTTTTCAGAAAAATTCAGTTCAGACTTGGAAAAATTCCAAGTCCCTGAGTTCTGTCAGAGAGTAGCTAGGTTCAACAGATGATCTTTTGAGTTTACAATATTCCAAATGAAGTGATATAACTTTTATAAAACATTACTCACTCCAGTTATGGATGATACCAAAGAAATGGATCCAAAAAAGAGATCTAGCTAAGAGAATTAAATTGGAAGAAATGCTATGTTTTAACAGCTTCTCAGCACTGTTATTTAATAGCAAACTGAGAGCATGATACCATCACCATATCAAACTCCAACAGGAAATCCCTTGGCTTTACAGTGAAGTACAAACACCATACTTCAATACCATGGCAAGAAATAAAATTAAAGAGCAAGTTTTCAAGTTATGACAGAGGTGCCAAAATGCAATCTCTTGACAGGAGTGAAGATAGGTCCAGAGAAGGTTTCCAAGTTCTCCCCAAGGTTTTGAATAATAAAAGTAAATATTTTTAAATAAAAGGGTCACAAATGACCATAAGAATGTTGGGTAATTTTGCTAAGAATTTTGGAAATAGTTTTATTCACAAAATATTTTAAAATCCACTCCTGGCCTTTTTGGAAGATAAAACATAATAAATAAGAAAATGTTTTCAAAACATATATTTTTAAATGGGGATGAGAGGGTATATAATATGGATCACAGAAGAGATTTTGAATAAATAAATCCTTTGAAAAACATTTGAGGTTTCTCTTGAAAACAAGGAAAACAGGAGGCTTTTTAGTAGGCTCCAAAACTTGGAGAGTAAAGGGGGTTTAATGGCCAAGACAAGAACATTAGCCACGGTAGATGTGAAACACAAGTCATGAGGATGGGAGAACAATGCTTGGTTGAGATCAAAAGGATTAAGAAGTGATTATACAAAGATTGCCAAGATAAGAGGGATATAGTTACTAATTTAGAAAGTCATGAAAAGGGCTTTGAAATAAGATGCTAGAGAGCATCATAATCTACTTTCAAAGCTTGGATGGAAAGTATAGATATGGAATATGAGATCCCTGATGGTGCATTGATGAGAAGAGCAAGATGTTGCCACAATGGCATGTCTCCAAAGTTGGAGATTTCAGAAGCTAGGAAGATATCTAAGGACAGGATTTAAAGAAGATCCTTTTTATAAAGTCCTAATATTTAAAGGTTTACAAAATATTTAGGTCCACACACACTCACAAACAAACAAGCATAATCACTCCAAGAATAAACAGGAAAGGATCACACCTCTAGCAAGTCACAGAAGGTCAAACAGAGCAATAGGAAGGAAAACACTATCATTATTGAAGCATTTCAAAAAGTTTTTGTTGCCCCTGATTTTTGGCTCTCTAACAACTATGTTTTTCTGACTTCCAAAAAGTGGGGTGTGACAGATCCTTCCCCCTTAGAATAAATCTCGTCCTCGAGATTTGCTGGGTGGGGTACTAGGGGAGTACGAGGGGCAAGGAGTGTTAGGTTTGTTAATCTCCTAAGGTCGTTGCTCCTCCATTGAGGTGGTCTTCTGGGATCTTGACGACTTGATGTTGCGAGGTCTTGTCATTGTCGATAATCTCCTGCGAAGAGTCCAGATCCTTGATGATGGTGTTGACTTGACGACCGGCACTGATGGAATGTCCAGGTTGGTGGTTTCTAGATACTACAAGGCTAGGGCGCAAGGAACTAATTATTAATATGTCGTAGTGCACATCTTCCCCCTTAAAAAAGGTCTTGAATGGGCATGATGAAGATTGCAACTGGAGTTGACTTGGCGGCGTCATTCTTCTTGAGTAGCTCGACGATCTTCATACTGGTGTCACGCTTCAGTCCTTGGGTTTGGTGCAGATATCTAGTTCTGACATTGTTGCCTTACGACGGTCGCCGATAGGGATGCATTGCTGTCAGGATGCGTCAAGTCCGTAGACTCAACTCTCTCCGGTTTCTAGTTAACAGAAGGAGACTAAAAACTTCTATTTGAATCTCAGCTTGCTTGATGGTTGGTGTTGTCGACTGCAGGTGCTCCCGACGTTTGGTTCTTCTCGGATGTCGCTGGGTAGGTGGTCTTCATTCTCGTCCTTCTTCAGCTGAGTAGAGGAGGCACATCACTGTTGACTTCCCCGTTTCTTGGGCGGTCATGAGGTTTCGCAGAAATCTTAAGAGGTAAAGTATAAGGCCTAGAGCATCCTGGGAAGTCTAACAGTTAGTCCAAGGACCCTAGAAGTAGGCGGTTAGGTCTGTTGTCTGACGAGGGTGCAAGGCTCGCGTTCTCAGTTAGCGTTAAAAAGTTAAAGAACGAGCTTCATGTTAGCAGTCTTCGTCGTACTTTCTTGAATCCTCTTTGGTGTGATTGGTCGAGGCAAGTGGAAAGACATGATTACTCAGCAGGTGACATTGATGGTGCAGCTTCTTGGTTTATCTCCGCGTTGATGATCTTTGATGTTGGTCGACTCCAGTCTTGTTGACGGGGATCTCCTAGTTACCAACCATAAGTGAGTCTTCGTATGCCACCGCTTTCCGTGTCAAGGCTTGTAGTCCTTGGAGATTAGTTAGTGATATCACTAACTTGGGGTAGATGTTAATCTAAAGTTAGATACGATAAGTTAGTGTGGTACTTTCTTGTAATTCTACAAGTTAATTCTATGACGTGAAGCTTGTGTACGTCTTCACGAAGTTCCGTACCACGCAAGCGGATTAGAGTGCACCAAACCAGTTAGTATTTTCGCAAACTTTGGCTATATAATACTCTAAAGTTAGATAGGTATGTTAGTGTTGTCAGACCTATAATTCTTTGGTTCATGTTGCGAGATACGACTCACGTATTCTCGGTTTTGGCCTTGAGGCTTCAACTTCCTTGATGGCGCTTGACGTACTTGCACGAAGTGGTGCACGAAGACCGGTAACTGGCTTGCATATTAGATTGCAGAATCTTGAGTTCTCGGTTTGGAGTTGAGTGTCTTCGGTATCTTGCACTTTCCTGCATAAGATGAAGCGGATGAACAGGAGAAACTCTTCCAAAAAGCTTGCTAGGTCGGGTTTTGTCAGGGTGCAGAAAGTGCAACTAGGGTCAAAAGGGTCAAAAGTTTTTTTTTTTTTTTTTGCAAAAAGAGCAAAAAGGGTTTTTCAAGCAAGACAAGATGTGGTTACTTGTGTTGCCAACAAGGCGTGATTGTGAAACACACAAAAAGATGTTACACAAACAACACACAAACAAAGAACAAACACAAAATCAAAGAACAAGCAAGCTGGTAGATTTAGTACCAATGGCGTCTAATACTCGGGTAGATGGGGGTAGCTCAAGTAAAACAATTTGAGCTTATCCTATCAATCCTATGTGTCTGGGTCAACCATGTTTGTTGAGGTCTTCATGTCTTTTTTTTTTTTTTGGCAGATTGATGTCATTGAGCTTGAGACTTGGTAGGGTCTTTGCATCTAGAGAATTTCCTTCTTCTTGTCCAAGTGGTAACTCTGGGGGTTAGATCACTTTAATCTCGAAGGTGGTAGCAGATCTTCATTCTTCACATATAAATCACCTTGATGTTGGAGTCTTGTGGAGGCAACTTCTTTTCCTTCAGGATACTACCTAATTAGGCCTCACTTGGGTTCATCGTCAAGTATGTATGTTTTGAATGAGGAAGAGATAATAGAAAATTCTTTGGGAAATCTTAAAATAGAGAGGTAAGACTTAGGAATATTTGAGAATAGGTGAGGAGTGGGAACTATACTAGGATTACCTTGAAGAAAATAAATTTATGTAGAAATAGGTCTTAGCAAAATATATTTCCTTCCTAAGCTAACGACCATGCTAACTAAGGTCTCCTAAGGTCAACGATGGCTCTGATACCAAGTCTGTAAGGACCCCTCGAAAACCACAGATCGAGGTGCCCACGTTATGTACATATTGCAATCCCAAGGATCCGTGCATTGCAATTACATAACCAACATGGTATCAAGAGTTACATCATTCAAGTCGTACGAATAAAAATCTTACAACACCAAATGGTCTCATGACCAAGTCTACAAAACATCGTCGCGCAGGACGGAATTAACTACAATACAGCGGAAGCTCGTGACTAACGTCGGCCTTCGTCACCACCGGACGCGTTCCCACAAGTGCAGTTGACCGGTGACAGCATAGTCGGCAAAGTCGTCGGCGTGCTCCTCTTTTCCGGCGTAAGCCTCCTCATTGTAATCTGGACGTTTGAATATCCAGGGACACAGCCATATGAGTACAATTACGTACTCGCAAAACCACCTCAAGGCTTAAGTTTTTATGGTGATGCAAGAAAAATGTTATTCGAAAACTGGGATAGCTGCTAAATACAACTATAGGGCTTAGTTTTGGCAAACGATGCTTTTAGACTTTGGAGATATAGTTCTCCTTTTAGTAGAAATAGCAGAAACCATTTTCCACACTTTGAAAACACTTTTGTAAAACTTTATCAAAGACACTAGGATAGGGATGCCCCTTTTTCCTTTCCGGGTTCCGACTAGTTGACTCCCCGAGACCAACCATCTTCCCCCAAATCCGTACCTCCCAGGTACCTCCTTGATGCCTCCTTTTTCTTTGCCGAAAACAATTTTATTTTTAAAACAAAAAGTGCCCATACGCCTAGATCGGTGGCCTTTCCAACCGTCCATGACCGCGGACACGGCTATTCGAATAGTTTAACACTCTGCGAACGTGGTGCACTTTCACCACACCAAACAGTCATTCCGCCGTGATCAGCCACGGTCCTCATACGACAGTATGCGGGGTTTCGGATAACATGATCAAAGCTTTTCACTATGTCGACCCTAGTACAGAGCCTCCTCTTCAGTGGGTCTGAATCTCCCGGCACCCAGTGGAGATGGCCATCGTATCAATCCGGTCCCTCCAAGCAACACTGCGCCATGATAGGAGGCCCACTGTTTGCAACCAGCAGCGATCCAGACTCGAACTGGATCCCACATTTAGATAACTTGGTTCAGAGAGCCCCGCTCTCCTAAGCATTTTGAGGCGCTCCGTACTAAGATAAACAAGTTTCCGGCTAAGCCCTACCCATCTCAGGTAATGTGGTTGCACGGGCTAATTGTTCGGGCGGCCGCTAGGGCTGTACTTTGTTTTCAAAAACCTCGTCACCTCCGACTGCTCCCAGCAGCTCGGGTTTTTGTAAACATCGCCGATTGCTCCCAGCAACTCGGGTTTTCGTAAACTTCTCCGATTGCTCCCAGCAACTCGGGTTTTATAAAATACTTTCTCGCCGATCGCTCCCAGCGACTCGGGTTTTCTTCCGAAAACATTTCGTCAAAACCAGGCTCCCATCCTATAGTTTTGAGATAAGAATAGGAGGATATACTACTAGAAAATATAATTTTCTTGATAGCGCCTTCAGTAGAAGGCTTCTCAAGTAAAGACTTATTTTATAAAACCTATTATAGACTAGTAGATATATCTTTGGCCAAACAATAATTTTGAAAAATAGTTTTTGGGTGGCAAACTGCCACAGAAAAGATAAAACATGCATTCATTTATTTTTGAAAACAAGACATGCTTTGGACAAAATAATAGGAGTTCAATAGGGTGTTGAGGTGGCTTGCCTTGCTCAGCAAAGTGTCCCTGGTCTTGCTCTTCCTCGTACACAGGTTCAGTTCCCACGTACAGCTCCTCCTCTCGCGGTCCTAAGGTACCGGAAAAGTAAACGGACTACCGTCAATACTACGAACACGGGTTGACAACAATCTAAAGTATACAAGCCAACAAGTGACAACTAGCATGCAACCACAAGGAATTACTTCAGACAAAGTTAGCTAACTAAAATACACCTACACACCAGGGGTGACTTAGATGCTACTCACTAACTAATACACCATCAACCGCACAGCAAGGCATTCCAAACCAAGCAAACATCAAGCTTAATTAACAAGCAATAAACAAGACACAAGACTATTATCTAACAAACAAGTTTAGCAAACACAACACTACTCATTTTTGTAGAGATAGGGTTAAAGTGGTTATTAAGCATCTTTTAGGAATTTCTACCAACATGCTAGGCTAAGCACAACTAACAAACCTAAACAAACAGTAGCTAAACTTAGTTAAGAAGATTGTTTATCTTGCTTCACAATCAAGCAACACAAACAAGGTTTAACACTTACTTGAAAAGCTACTAAACCTACTTTAACAACACTTGCTAGTCTATAAACAAACCTAGCACAAGCCACTAACAGTACTAACATATTAAGACAAACAAAACAGTTCTATTATGCTAACAACAGTACCAAAACATCTAAAACACAAAGTCCTAAAAATAAACCACTTAATTTAATTAACCTAAAAAGTGGCAGAAACACTAGTTTCACTAACAATTCTATTCAGAGAGTTATATTAAACAAAACATCACACAAACTTGGATCTAAACTCTAGGATACTATCAGGAACTAACACAATTGGATTTGCTCCAAAATTTAATTCCCAAAAAATCACCAAAAATACACAAAGTGTCTACTGACATAAACTTCACAAGCAAACAACTTTTATTCTAAGAATCCTAAAGACATGCAGTAAAATTCTAGTGATAGCTACAACAGAGGGCTTTCCAAAACATGTGAGTTTATAAAATTTGGAGTTGTTAAACTCAAGTTGTTCAACAAATGGTGTTTCTGACCAGTGGCAGATCTATAATTTCATGGTCACACAATTAATTATTTTTCAGATCTACAACTTGGAGATGGTCCCCAACTCATTTGGAAACAAGGAAAACAGGAGGCTTTTTAGTAGGCTCCAAAACTTGGAGAGTAAAGGGGGTTTAATGTCCAAGACAAGAACATTAGCCACGGTAGATGTGAAACACAAGTCATGAGGATGGGAGAACAATGCTTGGTTGAGATCAAAAGGATTAAGAAGTGATTATACAAAGATTGCCAAGATAAGAGGGATATAGTTACTAATTTAGAAAGTCATGAAAAGGGCTTTGAAATAAGATGCTAGAGAGCATCATAATCTACTTTCAATGCTTGGATGGAAAGTATAGATATGGAATATGAGATCCCTGATGGTGCATTGATGAGAAGAGCAAGATGTTGCCACAATGGCATGTCTCCAAAGTTGGGAGATTTCAGAAGCTAGGAAGATATCTAAGGACAGGATTTAAAGGAGATCCTTTTTATAAAGTCCTAATATTTAAAGTTTTACAAAATATTTAGGTCCACACACACTCACAAACAAACAAGCATAATCACTCCAAGAATAAACAGGAAAGGATCACACCTCTAGCAAGTCACAGAAGGTCAAACAGAGCAATAGGAAGGAAAACACTATCATTATTGAAGCATTTTAAAAAGTTTTTGTTGCCCCGGATTTTTGGCTCTCTAACAACTATGTTTTTCTGACTTCCAAAAAGTGGGGTGTTACAGTGGAGCAATAGGAGTGCATATGAAATCATTATTATTTGTGCTAGTGAAGTCACACAACTTGGTGTTCTCAGGAGTACTCATTTTAGCAACAATAAAAACTAGGCCGAAGTAATAAAAGTAAAACAAGTAACTAATTTTTGTGTGTTTTTGATATAAAGAAAGCAAACAAGACAAAATAAAAATAAAGCAAGACAAAAACAAAGTAAAGAGATTGGGTGTGAGAGACTCCCCTTGCAGGAGCAATTCGGCCTCCCCGGCAACGGCGCCAGAAAAAGTATTCTGGAGCATAGTTGACGGGAATGCAAGACTTCCAAAAGCACCTCCTATCTCCCGGCAACGGCGCCAGAAAAAGTGCTTGATGCATGTAAAGTCACACGTCCGTTGGGAACCCCAAGAGGAAGGTATGATGAGTGCAGCAGCAAGTTTTCCCTCAGTATGAAACCAAGGTTATCGAACCAGTAGGAGATCGAAGTTGCTTCGAAGGTGTCAACGGCGTCAGAAAAAGTGTGGTGATGAAGGGGAGGTCTGACTCGTCGACTTGGAACCTGCACACAACAATCAAACTACTTTGCCCCAACGAAACAGTGAGGGTGTCAATCTCACCGGCTTGCTGAAAACAAAGGATTAGACGTATAGTGTGGAAAATGATGTTTGCTTGCAGAGAATGTAAAAGAACAATGATTGCAGTAGGTTGTATTTCAGATGTAAAAGAATGGACCGGGGTCCACAGTTCACTAGTGGTGTCTCTCCATAATAAAATACTAACATGTTGGGTAAACAAATTACAGTTGGGCAATTTACAAATAGAGAGGGCATAACAATGCACATACATGTCATGATGATCACTATGAGATTTACTTGGGCATTACGACAAAGTACACAGACCGCCATCCAGCATGCATCTGTGTCTAAATAGTCCACCTTCAGGTTAGCATCCGCACCCCTTCCAGTATTAAGTTGCAAGCAACAGACAATTGCATTAAGTATGGTGCATAATGTAAACAACACTAATATCCTTAGACAAAGCATTGCTGTTTTACCCCTAGTAGCAACAGCACATCCACAACCTTAGAACTTTCTGTCACTGTCCCAGATTAAATGGAGGCATGAACCCACTATCTAGCATAAATACTCTCTCTTGGAGTTACAAGCATAAACTTGGCCAGAGCCTACACTAATAACGGAGAGCATGCAAGATCATAAACAACACATATATGATAGATCAATAATCAACTTGACATAGTATTCAATATCCATCGGATCCCAACAAACACAACATGTAGCATTACAATAAGATGATCTTGATCATGATAGGCAGCTCACAAGATCTAAACATGATGGCACAAAAGGAGAAGACAACCATCTAGCTAATGCTATGGACCCGTAGTCCAGGGATGAACTACTCACGCATCACTCCGGAGGCAGGCATGGCGATGTAGAGCCCTCCGGTGATGATTCCCCTCTCCGGAAGGGTGTCGGAGGAGAACTTCTGAACCCCCCGAGTTAGGGTTGACGGCGGCGGCGGCAGAGGATGTTTTCTGGAATAATGGCTCGGTGTTTTAGGGTTTTCGCGTCGGGAGGAATAAATAGGCGAAGGGGCGACGTCGGTGGAGGCGCGGGGCCCGCTCCCCATAGGGTGGCGTGGCAGGGGCCCCACCCGCGCCGCCATGTGGGGAGGGCGCCCTGCTGCCCCCTTCGTCTCTCCTTCGGACTTCTGGAACGTGTCGGGAAAAATAGGCATCTAGTATTTCGTTTCGTCCAATTCTGAGAATATTTCCAGAACAGCTTTTCTGAAACCAAAAACAGCAGAAAACAGGAACTGGCACTATGGCATCTTGTTAATAGGTTAGTTCCAGAAAATGCATAAAAATGCTATGAAGTGTGAATAAAACATATAGCTATTGGTATAAAACTAGCATGGAACATAAGAAATTATAGATATGTTGGAGACGTTTCATCATCCATGAATACTTCCATGATCTTCTCAATTTGATCAGAAAAGATAGACATCATACACCTCTGAAATGTGCCAGGTGCATTGCACAAACCAAATGGTAACCTCTTGTAAGCAAATGTTCCATATGGACAAGTGAATGTTGTATTGTCCTGGTCAGATGGATGAATGGGTATTTGCAGAAACCCTGAATATCCATCTAGATAGCAATAAAATTTCTGACCAGCAAGCCTTTCTAGCATCTGATCCATAAATGGCAAAGGAAAATGATCTTTCCTGGTTGCCTTATTCAGTTTTCTGAAGTCATTGACCAATCTCCATCCAGTAACTGGTCTTGTGGTCATTAATCTCCCTTCCTCATTTTCTACCACTGTATAACCTCCTTTCTTAGGCACAATGTGTATAGGGCTCACCCATTCACTATCAGAAATGGGGTAAATCATTCATGCCTTTAGCAGTTTCAGTACTTCCTTTTTCACTACTTCTTGCATTGATGGATTCAGTCTTCTCTGCCCTTCTCTAGTTGGTTTACTGCCATCTTCTAAATGTATTCTGTGAGAAAAAATTTCTCATCAATTCCTCTGATATCATCAATAGAGTACCCAATAACATTCTTGTACATCCTTAATACTGACAATAAGCTTTCTCTTGTTCATTGTCCAGAGCAGAACTGATTATCACTGGGTGTATCTTTTCTTTCTCCAGGAATATGTATTTCAGGTGAGATGGTAATTCTTTCAGCTCAACTATAGAATTGTGAACTGGTTTGCAAACTGCAACTTCTTCAGCATCTACATCTTTTTCACACAGAGATATTACACACAGCTCCTGGTGATTGGAACTATCTGCTGTCACAAACACTTGTGCTTCAGGTTTTTCTGACTGCATTTCTTGTATTGTGTCCAAGACACTTTGGTCTATTACATCAATGGACTGGCATTGCTCCAGTATGTTTGGCAAATGAGAGGCATGCTTCATGCTGAACTCAGCTTGTTCAGAACCAAACTACTGCTTCAGAGTTCCACCTTTTACATCTATTATTGCTCCAGTTGTTGCCAAGAATGGTCTGCCTAAAATCATGGATTCAGAATTGTCTTCCATTTCCAGTACCACAAAATCGACTGGATAAGCAAAATTTCCAACTTGTACTGGCACATCTTCAAGAATTCCAGCTGGTTTCCTCAGTGTTCTGTCAGCTAACTGCAGAGTCATTGATGTAGGCTTCAGAATTCCTAACTGCAATATTTGACTGACAGCCAGGGGTAAAACACTAACTGATGAACCCAAATCACACAATGTTGTGAATGTTCTCTTTCCCACAACACAAGGGATGCTAAAACTCCCTAGATCACCCAGCTTCTTTGGCATATAATTCAGTATGACAGCACTGCAGTCCTCTGTCAGAGCAACAATTTCTGGGTCCTCCAGGCTTCTCTTCTTTGTTATCAGGTCTTTGAAAAAATTTGCATACAAGGGAATGTGTAACACTGCATCCAGAATGGGAATTGTGATCTGAACTTCCTTCATAGTTTCCAGGAACTTAGCATACTGCTTTTCATCCTTAGATTTTTCCAGTCTTTCAGGAAATGGGATTTTCTGCAACACAGGCTTTTCTGATGCAGGTTTTGTTACAGTGTTAGCTGTTTTTTTAGTTTCAGTAGCAGGCTGCACTGCAATTTCTGGCTCTGTCGCCTTCTCTTCTGGGACAATTTCTTGCCTAACTATTTGCTGATTATGAACTCTTCTTTGTGGTGCTACATATGTGACAGTTGGGGGTGTTTTGAGCACTGGTTCAGTGTTTATTCCACTCCTAGTTGTTGCAGCATCTACAACTACAGTAGTGGATATGGCACCACACTGTTTTGGATTCTTTTCTGTTTGTGCTGGCAACTTGTTCTTAGGCTGATTGCCTTGAGTATTGGAGATTCCAGCTGTTAGTTGCTGCATTGTTTTATAAAAAAGTTCAGACTGCATCTTCATTGTTTCCTGCATACCACTGAACATTTCTTTCTGCAGCCTCATCATTTCATTTATTTCAGACTTGCTGTTGCTTGTGGAAGCATTTTGCTGATTAGCTTGATTCTGCTGTTGCTGTTGGTGTTGTTGTTGGTACTGCATATTGCCTTGAGGTCTGAAATTTTGCTGTGATGTTTGAGCATACTGTGGCTGAGCTGCTTGATGGTAATTCTGTTGATTTGCTTGAGGATAACTCTGCTGAGCTGCATTCTTGTATGATAGAATGGGATGGTTCCTCCAAGTAGGGTTGTAGCTCTGGGAGAAAGGGCCTTGATTCTGGGTATAATTCACTTCTGCCAGTTGGTTGTCTGTGGGTACAAACAGGGTACACTCTTGGGGTGAATGCCCTTCATTACCACAAATGAGACAAGTGGCAGAAACTTGGTTCACAGGCACTATTGCCTTACTGTTCTTCTCTTGCATAAGCTGGGATATCTGAGTTGTTGATGCATGTAAAATGCATACATGAACTTTGCACTATATCACTCATATTCCAATCATATTTGCATCATATAAGAGTTATACCACTATTATTTAATGATTTTAGGAAATAAAATAATTGTTTCCTATTTTATGGAATTAACCCTGCGCAGGCAGAAAACCCTATTTTTTTCCTTTTATGTTTCAGGGACCCAAACGTCGTCAGAAAAATATGGAAAAATACAGAGGTCATTATTTTGGAAGGAGGAAGACGTAGGAGCGAAGGAATCAAGCAAACAGAGCCCGCAAGGCAAAAAGGGGGTGGCCCACGCGACCACCCAATTGGGCCTCGGAGCTCCGCAGCCGTCGATCTTTCTTCCACCGCCTTCGTCTTGACCTAAAAACGCCTATAAAAGAAGTCCCACGGCGTTCTCGAAAACAAGCGCCGCCATATCACAGAAACACGAAAACGAAGATCTGGAGCTGCAGATTGGAGGGGGAAAACTCCGGCGGGGCGCTGCCGGCATGGTCTCCACCCTCTCCATCGACATCTCCACCGTCTCCATCATGAAGAGGGAGTAGTCCACCTCTGGACTATGGGTTTGTGTAAGTAATATATGTATCTCTCCTCTCTTTGAGCTTTACTAATTAGTACCATATGAGCTGCTGAACATGATTACGGTCATCTATGTAATTCCTATGTGGTGGATCTTTTTGTGAGTTAATATATGTTTGAGATTGCAATGTTTGTTTCAGTTATAAGTATAGATGCATATTATGTACCCCGTTCTTATATACTTGTTATGATCAAGCATGTTTATGAGGGCGTGTGTGGGGTGATGTGTGCATTAGTTGGAGTAACAGGGGGTGATGAGTGCGGTAAGTTGACAACTGAAATATCGTGATCCACTTGGGTGTTTACCTTACTTTGTTGCCTCACTAGGGACAAACAAAAATACCATGCTACCGGAGATGTGGGTGTGACCATCGCCACTAATCTATGACTAGATCTAGCATGTTCTTATTTTCACTTCATGTCATGATACTTAAAGCTATACTCTGATTTATCTTAATTGCTAAGGTGTTATGATTTAGTTCGCATCTTGGTGGAGTATAAGAGAGATTAATAACCAAAAGATCTCTATGTTAGGACGTGATGCCCATATAATTAGTAACTTGATATCAAACTTTGTGTTGCAATCTCATATGTCAACTCTATGTGTCCATTGTCTGCCACCCATTAAAAGAGAGAGTGCATTTGTGAAACCATGAACCCCGGTCCATTTTTAATCATAAGAAACACCTTTCCAATCGCTTTTACCACTTTTACATTTTCTGCCATTATTAAATCCGAAAATACAAAAACACTTTTCCATCTTGCATTCATCATAAAAAACCCAAAAATATCATTTATCATTGTTATCATCATCCTTGCACATTCATTCACCACCATTGCATATTTATTTCTTGTTTGCATTGCATATTTATCTTGATATCATTCTACACCTTGTGCTTGACAACCACAGGTGAGGTTGAGGACCAAAACAATTAACCTTGTTTTGTAGGTGACCAAAAGAAGGATAGGAAGATAGATCTTTCACTACTGATTCCCCGAGAGTTCGATATTAAACCCTCGAGTCACCCTCGTGGGGAAAACACGTCTTCCACTTACTACATACTCTGCACTTGGAGGCTCAACCTAACCCGTATACTTTATCTTGCAGGTAGCTACTGAAGGCTATCACATCTACGAGTATCAAGACTGTTTTCTGGCGCCGTTGCCGGGGAATCATAGCTGAAAAGATTTATCCAAGGAAGCTCCTGCACTAGTCCTGTTTCTAGCGCCGGATTCATCACAACAAAGTCAACATCACCAACTTGTGCTAACACCTAAGCTTGGGGAGGTTGCACCTACGTGAGCATCATCTTATCCATCTTTACCTTCAAAGCAAAATTATTTGTTTTGTCATTGTCATTGCATTGTCTTGCTTTTGTAATTCGGTTTGCATTTGTGAGACACATTTTATTTTCAGTTTTGCATATAAAATTAAAAAAATACAAAAAAAACTTGCTAAATGGAAAAGAGAACTTTTGGCCATTTAGTGTTAGGAATTTTCCTCAAGATAAGAATATCCCTATTGAAAAGGCTGAGGTAGATCCTAATATCATGAAGGCAATTTATGAATACCGTTTCTGTGGAAACCAAAAGAAGATCCCATGCTCATCTTAAGAAGTTTAATGAAAGATGCAACATGTTAAAACTGAACCATGCTAATGTTAAACTTAAGCTTTTTCCTTACTCCTTAGGGGAAAAGCGTTAGATTGGATATTGAGATGGCCACCTGGGAACTTTAGCACTTGGTTTAACTTGAAAGCTGCATTTGTTGAAAGATTTTGTTCCACTGAAATGATCTGTAATTTTAGACAAATGGTTATCACCTTTAAACAAGAAGAAGATGAACCTTTGGTAAAAGCATGGGAAAGGTTTAGAGGTATAGCTTTTGGAATGGAACATGGTCTTAGGGATTGGATGCTTATGCACATATTTTATAGAGGATTGTCTGAAAACTCTAAAGTCTTTTTAGATAATGAATGTGAGGATTCTTTTATGAATACTGCTGCTACTGACACTCATTATCTACTTGATGGCTTGCTCTTGGAAGTAAGAATTAAAGAAAGTTTAGAAAAAGCCCAAGTGCCTGAAGATGTTTTTGATGACCGTTATGAAATATTTAATCTTTATAATAGGAAAGACAAAGTTGAGGAAGTTAAAATGCTTAGTGAAGTCAAGGATCCTTTGCTTGACTTAGAAAATTGTAGCTTGCATGAACTAATCTCTATCTTACAAAAGTTTGCAAGTGATCCTTCCATCAACACTAATCAAGCTGGCTTTGGTTCCTATATTGCTAATCATGTCTTGAAAGAAAAATTGCTAGGTACAACCAAGAGGCCATGATACCACCTAAGCTTGGGGATATATGGATTCCCAAGGTACTAGTAACTATTGGAAAAGAGACACATCATGCCATACTTGATCTAGGATCTAGTGTCTCTGTCATGTCTAAAGAACTATATGAAGTGCTTGAATTGAAAAATCTTGAAAAATGCTCTATTGAACTTGCACTTGCTGATGATTCCATTAAACATGCTTTAGGGAAAGTAAGTGATGTTATGGTAGAGTTACATATGACTTTTGTGCCTGTGGATTTTCTAATCATGGACATGGGGAATAAAACCTCTAGTCCTATTATTCTTGGAAGACCTTTTCTTCGTACTACAGGTGCTATCATTGATTCAAAGGAGGGAACGTGAAGTTTCAGTTCCACACAAGAAGTGCATGGAACACTTCCCAAGAAAGAGGGGAACATCAAAGTTCAAGCTCCCTCATGAGCTTCATCTTCAATAAACAACAAGAAGCCTAGCTATATGGCTATAAAGAAAGCGCTTTGCGGGAGGCAACCCGGTTATTTTTATGTGTGATTTTCTTTGTGTCCTCTTGCTGTATCAAGAGAGTTTGTTTTAGTTTAGTTTCTGGAGTTTTTAATAAAGTGCCAAGTTTTACCCATTTTGGTCTTGAAAAGTTGCTTATAGCGTTCGGAGATTTTATTCCTGCACGAATCTGTGCACGGTATGATTTTTAATTCTTATTCTGTAACTCCGAATGAGCTCATATTTGAACTGTAGTTGCAACTTTTCATCCTCTGTATGCATGAATTTTTCGGCAAATTTTGTAGGGTAGAAAAATACGTTTTGCTGCTGCTGTTTTTCTGGACAGATTCTGTCCCATTTTGTTTTATGCATGTTTTGAACTTATCTTGAATTTTTGATTCAAATGAGTTTATGAGTAGGCATACAACATTATATACTTTCTGGACATTCATATGATGTTTTGTTTAAGGATTATATGCAGCAAGAAACCTATTTGTTTATCACTACTAATGCACCCCACAGAAAAGAAAATGGGAGAAACGGTGTTTTGAAGTTTTTTCACAGGGATTGGAGGAGATGCACCAAGAGTTATCCAAGGATGGTGAAGACCATAAGCTTGGGGATGTGAAGACAACCCCACTGGACCTACACACTCTCGGTTTGCACACGTCTAACTTCTGTTTTTCGATCGAAACACTTTATCGCATAAACTTGGAGCGTCTTTTTGTTTGTTTTTGGTTTGTTTGTTATTTTGTGAGACCACCACATTATCATTTATATGAGAAAGAGCTACTGGAAATATGGGTTGAAATATGTTGGATGCTTTTATCATATTGGGAAAAGGGATGTTTGAGTTGATTTTTAATGATACATATAGTTGCATGATTCATGAGCTTGTTTATGAGTAATAATTTGCAAATGCTTTATCAAGAGCTATCACTTATTCATGTTTTGATGCTGAAAGTTATTTTACTTTGTTTAACATGGATTAGTTAGTTCTATGGACACTCATGCATGCATCTAGATGGTCAACTTTCTCCCTCTTGCTAGCCCAAACATTCCAACAAGCAAAAACTTGTTTCCAACACCTTCAACCAAAGTTATTCCAGTGAGTCCACCATATCTACCTATTAGCTTTATGCTATTCCGAGTATGTATATCATGATATTTGTGTTATCTATACCTCTGAATGAAAATGTTTATGTTATTGATTGTTATGGGAAAAGTTGGTTATATAGCTCTCACGAACTTGATGCACAACTTTATTGCATAAATAAAACATGACCCATTGTGATTAATAATATGATGCTAGTGGCTTGATAAATGTCCGAGGTTGGGAGTTAGCCCATATGTGCTGTCACATGCAAAGCTTTCAACATGCTCCTTCATCATTTAGTTGATATCATGTACTTTTGTTTATGGATGCCTATCATGGTGAAATGAGGTGGAAATGAAGTAGTTTAAATGAGTTTGTATAAATGGTTAGAGAGACGCCTGGGCCGCTAATCTAAGCCATGCATCATTCATGGTGGAAATTTACTTACATGCTATGGTGAACCGTCTGTGATGCACCTTATAATAAAAAGCTATTCCAATGGTAAATAAAAAGGGTGTTGAGGTTGTTCATCTTGTTTGTTTGTCTTGTCATTTTGATATGGGCTTGTTCCATATCCTGGGACAAGAGGTACCCCAGTTGACGCTCTTGATGATACTATTATTACTTACAATGATAGAACTTGAACTTGCTTTGTTTCCTAAGTTGAGTAATCATGGTGTAGGTACTTGTATTCAAGGGGCATGAGACACCTAACCTTTACTTTATCAAGCACACTACTCATATTTGCTTTCACATTAAACTTTAATCATTCAAGATGCTATGATAGGGGTAATGAGAGCTTGACACCAAGAATTCCACATTGCAATCATTAACTTAAGTAGAAGAGTTTGGAAGTTAGATGAAACTTATGCATGCTTTACCTCTACTCACATATACATCTTTCCAAAGTGTCCACCTTTTATATTCAGATTTTCATCTACACTCTATGACCAATGTAGGATGTTCTTACTTATCATTATGCATACATGTGGTCCATATTACTATCTTCTATGTTACACTTTGTGAACTATCATTGAACATCCTTGCATTGAATACTTGATATCACTTCATAAACTATTTTGCATATTGCTACTCCTTTGAAGAATGAATCATTTGACTCTATGTAGCAGTAGCAATCATCTTTGATATCCATTGTTAGTGCTATATTGCAAAGCCCATGTTAGTTTTATCACCTTCATACTCGAGGACGAGTATTGGTTAAGCTTGGGGATGTTGATGCATGTAAAATGCATACATGAACTTTGCACTATATCACTCATATTCCAATCATATTTGCATCATATAAGGGTTATACCACTGTTATTTAATGATTTTAGGAAATAAAATAATTGTTTCCTATTTTTATGGAATTAACCCTGCGCAGGCAGAAAACCCTATTTTTTCCTTTTATGTTTCAGGGACCCAAACGTCGTCAAAAATATGGAAAAATACAGAGGTCATTATTTTGGAAGGAGGAAGACGTAGGAGCGAAGGAATCAAGCAAACGGAGCCGAAGGCCAAAAGGGGTGGCCCACGCGGCCACTGTACCTGGCCGCGTGGGGCCCACCATTGGCCTCGGAGCTCCGCAGTGTCGATCTTTCTCCACCGCCTTCGTCTTGACCTAAAAACGCCTATAAAAGAAGTCCCACGGCGTTCTCGAAAACAAGCGCCGCCATATCACAGAAACACGAAAACGAAGATCTGGAGCTGCAGATTGGAGGGGGAAAACTCCGGCGGGGCGCTGCCGGCGTGGTCTCCATCTCTCCATCGACATCTCCACCGTCTCCATCATGAAGAGGGAGTAGTCCACCTCTGGACTATGGGTTTGTGGAAGTAACATATGTATCTCTCCTCTCTTTGAGCTTCACTAATTAGTACCGTATGAGCTGCTGAACATGATTACGGTCATATATGTAATTCCTATGTGGTGGATCTTTTTGTGAGTTAATATATGTTTGAGATTGCAATGTTTGTTTCAGTTATGAGTATAGATGCATATTATGTACCCCGTTCTTATATACTTGTTATGATCAAGCATGTTTATGAGGGCGTGTGTGGGGTGATGTGTGCATTAGTTGGAGTAACGGGGTGGTGAGTGCGGTAAGTTGACAACTGAAATATCGCGATCCACTTGGGTGTTTACCTTACTTTGTTGCCTCACTAGGGATAAACAAAAATACCATGCTACGGAGATGTGGGTGTGACCATCGCCACTACTCTATGACTAGATCTAGCATGTTCTTATTTTCACTTCATGTCATGATACTTAAAGCTATACTCTGATTTATCTTAATTGTAAGGTGTTATGATTTAGTTCGCATCTTGGTGGAGTATAAGAGAGATTAATAACCAAAAGATCTCTATGTTAGGACGTGATGCCCATATAATTAGTAACTTGATATCAAACTTTGTGTTGCAATCTCATATGTCAACTCTATGTGTCCATTGTCTGCCACACCATTAAAAGAGAGAGTGCATTTGTGAAACCATGAACCCCGGTCCATTTTTAATCATAAGAAACACCTTTCCAACCACTTTTACCACTTTTCCATTTTCTGCCATTATTAAATCCGAAAATACAAAAACACTTTTCCATCTTGCATTCATCATAAAAAACCCAAAAATATCATTTATCATTGTTATCATCATCCTTGCACATTCATCCACCACCATTGCATATTTATTTCTTGTTTGCATTGCATATTTATCTTGATATCATTCTACACCTTGTGCTTGACAACCACAGGTGAGGTTGAGGACCAAAACAATTAACCTTGTTTTGTAGGTGACCAAAAGAAGGATAGGAAGATAGATCTTTCACTACTGATTCCCCGAGAGTTCGATATTAAACCCTCGAGTCACCCTCGTGGGGAAAACACGTCTTCCACTTACTACATACTCTGCACTTGGAGGCTCAACCTAACCCCGTATACTTTATCTTGCAGGTAGCTACTGAAGGCTATCACATCTACGTGTATCAGTTGTCAAGCTGTCAAGCTTTGCTTCCAGAGCACCCTGACCATTTGGATGAACTGTCCTTTCATTGGTCCAAGAGAAATTATGAGAAGCCATACTCTCAATCAATTCAGTAGCTTCATCTAGTGTCTTGTTCATAATTCCTCCACCAGCAGCTGAATCAACAAAAGCTCTGGTCTGTTCTATCAGACCCTTGTAGAATGTCTGCAGGATTAGCCACTGTTCCTGGCCATGGTTAGGACACATTCTGATGAGTCCTTGGTATCTCTGCCATGTATCATACAAACTCTCACCATTGTACTGCACAAATCTGGTGATTTTATCTCTGCACTCAGCAGCTTTGGTGGGTGGAAAATATCTCTCAAAGAAGGCATGCACCAAATGTTCCCAGGTGTCTCTGCAATGTACTGGTAAAGCATGATACCATATCTTTGTTGTGCCTGACAAAGAAAAGGGGAACAACTGCATCCTTATTGCTTCAGGGGGCACACCATTATGCTTGAGTGTATTGCAATACTCCAGAAAATTCCTGATATGCTCATGTGGACTTTCCAAAGCACTGCCTTTGAATGGATTATGCTGCACCATGTTGATCAAGGCAGGCTTGATCTCCTAGTTATTTGCCTGGATGGCAGGCATAATAACATCTGCATTTGATATCTGATCTTTGGGGATCCATAAATCTCTCAGTTTCTTGTCTCCCATGTTGATTACTGCATGTCTTTCCTCTGTTTCCTCAACTGAAGACACTGGAGTTGCTCTTCTTCTTGCAAGAAAAGTTCTTTCAGGTTCTGGATCAAATGGAGCTAGAGGAGAGTCTACAGACGACTGCATCAATAAGATCCAAACACTGCATAAAGGAGATCATTTTTCCTCTACACATAGTCACACACAAGAACTTTTATCAAGGGTTAGTGAATTAAAACCCCTAATAACAATTCTAGTTCTCATTACAGTACTAAAAGCATCACAAGCATCAAAATCATGCAAATTTGCTAACAGTTTCTCTGAACTCACACAGTCTAGTCTACTGCTCTTTCAAAGAAACAATCATATGTCAATCCCCGGCAACGGCGACAATTTTGATCATGTGCAGATTTATAGGGGGGTTTGTGTTATCGTCTCCACTGGGATCAACAAGGTTATGATGGTTCTAAGGGTTGGCAGAAGCTAAACCAAATCTTCAGGTTTTTATGTTTCCAACAGAAAAGTAAAGGTTTTCAAAGAAAGAGGGTTCAGAATTTAAGCTGCTTCTGGGTTGTCAATCCAGTTGCTGGCAAGGATCCAAGTTTAGACAGGGAACAAGATTTACTCGAAATTTCAAAACAGGAACAGTTTAACCAGGTGCATCAATACTGGTGTTGTAACTGCCCAGCTAGAGAAATCCTCAGCGTAATCGACGTGAATCCTTTCACGGTCATCTCTTTACTCTTTGCTTGATCAATAAAAATCCTATGTAAAAAAAACAGAAACTGCCAACTTCTTACCAAATTGCGTTACCATGATGTTATAGAATTTGACGGATAGAAAAACAACAAATATTGCTATGTTGCGAATTTTATCAACTTCAACTTGAATTCTCTAAAAAAAAAAAACTTCAGCTTGAATGATCGACTCATTTCCTCTATCAGAAAATAGACCAGGGAAAAAAAATTAACCACACAACCCGCACAACTTGAACGCACCACTCCCACCTACCACGGCGACGGCGGCAGTAGCGGCCACGGAGGAGGGCGGCGGATCAGCGGCGCCGGCGATGGCGTCCGTGGCGGCGGTGGAGGGCGCGGCGGCGGCGCTCCGGTCGGTGCTGTCGCGCGCGCACCAGGCGGCGGCGCGGTCGGGGCGCGCGCCGGAGTCAGTGCGCGTGGTGGCGGTGAGCAAGACGAAGCCCGTGGGCGTCCTCCGCGGCGTGTACGACGCCGGCCAACGCTGCTTCGGCGAGAACTACGTCCAGGAGCTCATCGATAAGGCGCCCCAGGTTTTTTCCCCGCACAAAAAAAAATGCTTGAACCTTCTTTTCTCCTTTCTCCTCGTGTCGTGTGAATGAATTGCTGATTAGAGCATGAATGCAAAAATAGTTGCTAATGAAATTCCATCCCCCGGGATTTACAACACATATATAGTACTATGTAATTAACATTGGAGCTGGGAGATTATAGGTGCTCATTCTTGATGTGAGCCTATGCAGCACAACCTATTATTGTGCATTTTAAACCGCGGATTGGTAATTGGCTAATGGCTAACTGCGCGAGCTACCTTCTTCACAGACCCAGGGAGACTGACCTGACCCGGTCACCGCTCAACTGCTGTAGCTTAGCTCTTTTTATTTCCTCGTTTTCTAGTTCGTTTTAGCGTGTCACGCTAGTTTGTACTCTGTACAAATCTTCTATAATAATAATAAAAAAAGCAGTTCCAACTGTATTTTCGTAAAAAAAAAAGAGTTTGCCCTCACCGAGGCCGGAGTTTACTATCCTGTTTGGTAGCTGTAAATGGTGATAATTCTGTTGGTAGGGGTACACCTCACAGGAGAATGCATATGAAAATATGTATCTGTACATCTTATTTGTAGGGCCTGCACGAATTTCCATCCTCATTTGCTTGCTCCTACTTCAGATTAATGCTAGGATAGCCGTATGGTGCAGTTTTCGTATGTTCAAGCAATTCACTATGAACTGCTCTCCATGGCACATGAAGAACTTAGTTCATACTAGGGGGTACAAACATATCCGATGTAGGGGACTAGGGGTCACTGGATGCATATGGAACTACTGTCTCCGGTCACCTTTTATTTTCTAAATCAAGATCTAAAGATTTGGCCATATGTTTTAGTAACCATCGGCAGTTGACCACTCTGATTATTTTAGACAATTTGCACCAGAACTTTGTTGAATATTTCTATATACTTGCATGGTGTGGGAACTGAGCAGTGGACGTGCTTCGTAGTTGTCTAAGCAAGTGTTCTTCTTGTTACAGCTCCCCGAGGATATTGAGTGGCATTTCATTGGGAACCTGCAAAGTAACAAAGCCAAAGCCCTCCTAGGTTAGTTCCTATATTCTTGTTTAGCTATTCTGCTGGAGAAAAGTGCTTTGGGTCTTGATTGTCGAATTTCAGTTGCTTAGGTTTTCAGTTGAGCTAACTTTTTTCTTTTCTTTTCAACCCGCAGCTGGTGTACCAAATCTTGACATGGTTGAGAGCGTAGATGATGAGAAGGTATGTGTATGATCAATTATATACTTTTTTTGTGGTTTGTTCTGCAATTCCGTCTACTCTCTTGGAACCCTAACATTTAGGGAACTAAGTCAACACTATTTGCACCATTGTGGTTGCCTTCTCATATGGTATCCTTTGCTTGGCCAAGAAAACAAATATGTCAACAGCCTCATACAACTTTTTATTTCCCATAGGTTATCCTTTCATGTTGTACAATGAAGAACAACCATGTGCATACATCATATTTCACATAAAGATGCATTGCATCTCTTAAGAATTAGGACTTAGGAAATAGAATTTGCTTTGTTACTGCATCCATCTTGTTGCCAGATCTAATGCTCGATCTTGCATCGGTAATAAGGTTGAATGTAATATTTTTCTTTCAGATTGCTAATCGTCTTGATCGGGTCGTAGCTGATTTGGGGAGAAAACCTCTTAAGGTCTTGATCCAAGTCAACACATGTGGAGAAGAATGTGGGTACTCTAATTATCTTTTCAATACTGTTGCGAACAGGCTTGATATGAGGTTTCTCAGTTTGAGAGCCTGCGGGCCTTAGTTTCGAATGATGGTACACAATGTTACGGTATATGTGGACTGCTCTAGCCCTTTCCATCAGATCGATCTTATGGAATAGTGGTTAGCGCATGAAGCTACCCCTTTCCATCAGATCGATCCTATCAGAGCTAAGGTCTCGAGTTCAAGTCCTGTGCGGCGCAATTTTCCTAAAAATTGCTGATGCCCCCTCCGTCCACGTGCAAGGCCCCTTTCTCTTCATGCGCCTACCTCTGACTTTACACATGTTGGCCTCTCTCTTCCCGTCACATGTGAGAAGGGTGTTGAGTGTATAAGTGGATTGCCTGACCCTTTCCAATAGATCGGTCTTATGGAATACTACCTCCGTTCCAATAAGCAAGGCGTGAAATTTTCAGCCCGCAAACCAAGGAGTCGCACCATGGCTGCAGTCTTTCCATACTTGCCCCTGAAAACTGTAGTCTACCGATGTGTGCATGCAGCCCTGTACCCAATCGGCTGTCTCCCGTGCTCTTAAAAGAAACAAGAAAAAAGGAAGGGAGACGTGGAGCCAATCGTGGTCCGCTGGTAACTGCACGACAGTTAATGCCATGCGTGAATATGGGGGTAAAATCGGAAATACGGGCTGAGATTTAGCTGCGCGCCTTGTTTTGTGGATTTTTTTAAAGAAAGTTATACGCCTTGTTTAAAGGAACGGAGGGAGTAGTAGTTAGCGCATGAAGCTTGACACACAACACTTGTATGTAGCTACTGTTAAATCTTTGTAACTGATCAGTTTTTCTGTATGACGGAATATGATTATTGTCTGAGCATTCCATAGTGAAAATCTGTATTTCTCACTGTTGCTATTTTGCAGCCAAATTTGGAGTAGATCCATCAGGGTGTGCGGGATTAGCGAAACATGTCAAATTAAGCTGCCCAAATCTCGTATTTTCTGGTCTGATGACAATTGGGATGCTTGATTACTCCTCAACTCCAGAGAATTTCAAGGTTACATGCTCAGACACAAACTTAGTTGGACTGATTAACTCCATGGGGCTAATGTATGATATTTGTTGACTGCTTAGGCACTTGCTAGTTGCCGGAAGGAGGTTTGCGATGAGCTTGGAATACCAGAAGAGCAGTGTGAGCTGTCAATGGGCATGTCTGCTGATTTTGAGCAAGCCGTAAGGAACATATTACAATAAGAGAACTAGGAGACTCGAAAGCTGAATAGCTAGTGCCTAATGACTTGTATTTATTTTGTGTTTGTGCAGATTGAAATGGGCAGCACAAATGTCAGAGTTGGATCAACAATATTTGGTGCAAGAGAGTACCCAAAGAAGAACTAGGAGAACTATATATTCTGGTTTTGTTGCGTCACTGTCTGCATAGAATATATACGATTCTCATCCTCAAATAAAATTTTGTGAGAAATATGTATCCAGTTCCTCTAGCATTTCTGCTTTAATCTTTTTCACCATGTGGTATTAATAAAAATACTGTCCTGTCATGATGCTTCCCAAGAGCCACTTTAAGTTCCTCGTACACCTAAAGTCCATAATCAATCTTTTACTAGCAGTTTATTGTCCACTAGCGAAGTAAATCGTCTACTGTTAATTGTCCACTAGCAAAGCAAATCGTCTAGCAAATCATCATTTAGAACTCACTCTCATTAAATACATAGTGAATCATTAGTTTACCAATGTTCTGCGGATTTTCCAGTTTTAGTCCCAACTTCTGTGAAAACTCACATGCTACACTTGTTCGGCTCTCGTAACTTGTATGGTTCCTGTATTCGAGAAAAAAAATACATTTCATCCTTCTAGTGTGCGATCCGAGCTTAGGAGAGAAGCTTTTGCTCACAGCTGAAAGAAACCCCACTGATCTACCAATTTCAGTATCATATTCCATCCCTTTCATCAGAAGATATCAAGCCCCATGTGTCCAAGGTTGCCAGACACGCATGAGCTCCTCAGCACTTGTTAATATCACCTTTCACAAACGTATTTCTCTTCTGTCTGTGCAGTGCAGACTACGAAGCACCAACACATCATGGAAACATGAAGAAAGATAGTAATCTTTGTATAAATAGTAAAATTCTTTCTCCGATTACAAATAGTTTGACATGATGAAAGATTACACGACTCAAATTAATAAATTTATGGATAAACTATGGCACTTTCTGATGACTTGGCAGTAGAGAACCAGCTCGTCAAAACCCTAGGGTTAACCAATATGATTCGATCATTCTTCTGATCTTCCCAGTATCCTGGAAGCTTGGTTGTGTGGCTTTCGTCGTGTAGTGGGACTTGCAACATTTTCCTAAGATGCTAACTTGACGAAGCAGAGCAGACCAAGATCGTATAGAGAAAGGTATCTAGTTGCTCTCGAGCTTTGCAAACCTGCAAGCTTACAACAGATAATGCACATATTTACATGGTCACGTCCTAATGCCCTCACAACGTGATCATCTCTCTCTCAGTCACTCGTATCTGGATCTTCACTGGCCATTGGCCAAGATCTCTTTACCACTAAAAAACATATACATATGTGGAGGCTTATGAGTGGTTTGGTGGGGTAAATGGAGTAAGCAAGTCTGAATTTCAGTTGTTGCGAAGTTAAATAAGTATCCAAAACTAGTACAATGCAACCTTGTCATTCCATTCACTGGGAGAGAAGAGGTGTCAAAAGGAAAAGAATGATCTGAGTGTCACAATGTGATCTTGACAAACTATTGATGTCGTCCTTATTGGATATGGATACCAAATGAAGAGTAGGCAACAACTGATGATTGCACAAGGATATTGAAACCAAAATATAAGAGCATCTTGAATCTTAATTGCCAGCACAATCTCTTTCTTTTGCCTCTTGGTTGGCAGCACACTCTTTGTTTCTCCTTTCTTTTCTTTTTTGCCTCTAGATTGCCAGCATTTTTCCCTTATGAATGATTATATATTTGGGCTCGCCAACTAGATGACAGGCTCTGTTTACAAACAATTGCTGGAAGGTGAATGGATGCACCGTCGAAGTATGCAAGATCGCAGCACATGAATTGCAGTGACAAGTGTCAAAGAGGGTAGCAATGGAAGGATAGAAAAAGAGTGACTGGCTTTCAAGAGCTTCTGCTAGATGGATACAAAGTTAACAACGCTCACCAAATATTCAGATTGCACAGATGGTGGTTTGGTTTTTGTTAAGTATGGATGTGGGGAAAAATAATAATCTAAACCTGTGAGGGCTAGAACACGACCAACTAAATAATATGCAATATCTAAGGTAAACTAAAATTTGAATTCAGAAATTTTTGGTACCATTCCTCATCCCAGCATTCTTTCATTAACTTCATGTCAGCTTTCTTGTCATCAGTTATTCCCTAACCTGCATTGATATCAGAACAATTTTAATTTTGGTATTAAGGTCTCCGGCAATCGTAATTTGCATTTTGGACATGATACCCAACCCTGACTCCAGGAACTATCACACGACTATAATTTATGGACTAAAACGACAGTGTATTCAAAAATTTCAACTGCACTGGTGCTCGGGAGCCACTGCGGATTTTCGTAAACTTTGGAGATAGGTAGGTAGCCCGTAATTTTGGGCAGCGATGTTGGACGCAATAACCATCGGAGGAGCATAAGGTAAAATGCTGCTAAAAAACATTTAACTAGGCGCATACATTTTGTAGCAATAGCAATTGATACACAACAAATTATTGAACTTGAACATGCTAGCTCGCGATCTTAAGAAAGAAACTCCAACCTAGCTAACTAAAATCAGCTAAAGATCAAGGGATCAAAGGCGTGATCCACGCCGGCAGCGGGTAGAAGCTACGCTGCTCGTTCCCGAACGCCTCGATCTTCTTCAACGTGCCGTCCAGGAGGCTATACACCCCGACCGTCTGGAGATCGGGGCCGCCGCGACTGCCGTACGAGTACGACGAGGACGCCTGCTTGCGCACCTCCGCAGCCCCAAGCAGGTCGTCGGTATAGTAGACGCAGCCGGCCTTGATCTGGGGACGCCCTATCGTCGACATGCACAGCGAGTTGTTCATCCCGACGAACAGCGCCAGGTCGCCGACGTCCGTCGTCTCCTTCCACTGCCCGTCGTCGCCAAGCACATGTACCTTGAAGGAGCACGACCACTTCTTCTGGCCGGAACGATCGTCGACCGCCTGCTCGGGGTACTTTATCACCACCATCAGCCGCCCGCACGGTGCCGCCGCCAGGTATTTGCGGCACGACGGCTCTCTGCCGTGTGCATTGTTTTCTTCAAAGGCCAGCCTTGGCGCGATGGCCGTGCTAGTGTACGCGCCGGAGTCTGCGTCGCGCTCCCAGGTCTCCACGACGCCCGTGTACGAGACGGAGTAGAACTGGCCGTCGTGGTGGATGGCGTCCTCGACGCCGTCGCGCGAAGGGGCCAGCCTCCACACGGGGTCCTCCGCCGTGGCGAAGGCCGGGGCGCCGGTCCTCCACTCCGTGATGAGCATAGCGGCGTAGGTGCCGTGGCACGCCAGGGACGACGACAAGACCACCTTCCGATAGAACCACATGCGCATCTGATCGGCGGCGTACGTAGTCGTCCTCGCGGGCACCTCCCAATGTTCATCGAACGGCGGCCCGTGGCCGTACCGGATGGTCAGGTAGGGATCGTTCTCAAGGGTGAAGTCATGGTAGTACTTGCCGGGAAGGAAGACACCCATTGTGGACATGTGAGGGAGCACGTGCTGCTCGCCGGTGGCCGGGTTGACGAGGTAGATCTGGCCCCGGACGTCGGCCGTGGCGAGACAACCGCGGGAGGACCCCAGGACAAAGTGGCCGCCCAGCGCGGGCTTCGGGGCGGGCACGGTGGCGCCGCGCCGATCAGCGACGGAGAAGAGTTCGACGGTATCCAGGGCATTGCCGGTGAGGACGAGCCACGGCGCGTGAGGCTTGAGCCGGTCGTCATCGCAGGACGCGGCGAAGACGGCGGCGAAGGCGACGCGATCGAGGAAGCCGAGGCGGTCGTGGATGTTCGCCAGAAGGTCCGGGGAGAGGCTGCGGCATTGTCCGGGGGCCTCGGCCTTCTTCTCGGGGGCGTCAGCTATGGTGGGGGTGCTGGCTTTCCTCGTGGCGGCGGCCTTCCTACGCCTGGCAGCGGCGCCCTTGCTTCTTCCCATTGGCACAGATCGATCCGATGAGGCGGTGGCCCGCGGCCCCGCGCCGCCGCACGATATTTCAATAGCTCGGGATCGATCTGCATGTACGTCTTGGTATCCGTATCGGAGATGGATCACGCCACGTCATCATGCAAAAATACAACTAGCTAGCTCCGCTAAGTCGCAATTCAGTTTGCTAATAGATTGTTTTTTTACTTGTGCTAATAGATTTTTGTTTTAAAAGTAAACTCCTTAGGGTCCTTCTTCTATTTCTCAATTGATTACCTTAAAACCTGGTAAATTTTAAAATGGGTGTGCCTTAGTCGGCTAAAATTAACTCAACTAGCTAATTGCCCCCTTTCTTTGATGATCAAGAATAGTGAAGATATTCCACTAAATTGCTGTTGTCGACAGCGGTGGTGTTACATAAGGATAATAAAGTAGTTGTGTGGATAGTCATATAGGCAACGACACTTAAAAGATTCTGGTCGTGGGGGACGCGTCAGCCTGCAAAAACTCGTATGTATCTCGTTCTATAGGTAAAAGTGTAACTGATTTTAGTGAAATTCCCATTTGTTAGGAGTATTCATTTTCTATCCATTTCATTGTCGTTTATACTCCTTGGAAAGAAAATCTTTTTTACTTCCTCCTACGACTGTGGAACCCTACTACACCCTTAAATCGGTCATAAGAAAGATTATACGCATGTGGCAGGCTCTCCTGATTATGATTTTCTTTGTGTGCAGTGGGGTTAGTTATGGAGGGCAGTTCAGTTGCTCGAATTTTCACATCGCACCTCTGAAAGCCTCTAACTAGACATGGTGACACGGTGAAATTGCCAGGATTCCCACCCCCAAATCTCATCTACCCGTCAATGTTTGGTTACCGGTAAAAAAAAAAAATCTGAAGGTGGTCGGGATTTCCGTTTACCGCGGTTACTGGAAAATCCCGGCCGGTTGCCGGACATATTTGAAATACAAAATAAAAAAAATCAAACTTTTTGGTTCCTAGTTTAACCATTTACTGAAAGTTTTTGTTAAAATTCAAAATTTCGGGATTTTTCGCCTGGTATGACCATTTCCTAAGGGTGCTCAGGATATCCGGTTACCGACCGGTAACCGGATTTCCCGACCAGTAACCAAAACGATGCTACCTCGTCTTCTTTCTCGTTGGGGTGGTTCTTGCACCTCGTCTCGAACAACTCCGTCGTCTTGAAATCGACCACGTCCAGCACCGAACAGTCGTTGGTGCCTTTGCCGGAGTAACATTTGTCAAAAATGTCTAGTATAAGGGTTGAGAGGCACCATATATACAAACTTTAGGAATAGTTAAGAGTCCAAAACTGTAATCTACATATAAAATCCATATTTTCTCTTTACACAAGGAAAATTAGAGGCCACGCAATACCAAATCCCTTTGGTGGGAACAAGAGTGCATTTTATTCTTTAGTGCTACAAATTATGCAAAATAAAAACTTCACCATGTCGACATTGTTAAGATTAAAGAAAAGAGGACTGTTCTATTCTTGTAAGTAAGTATTTCGTGCTTATTAGAAGGTGGTTGAAAATGCAAAAAAAAGTACTTCGTGCCGTCAAGAGGGTACTTGGTGAAACGGAGAAAAAGAACCCACGGATAAAATGACAAGATTTTGCTCTTAGGATCCACTAGAAATAGGATGGTCTTTGGAACTAAAAGACTTCGTATCATATAACTTTGTGTCATAGCTTTCGTGAAGTTTTGACACAAAACTAAGACATTTGATTCATGTTGGATGAACCATGTGTGAAGTTTGCATGTTGTCTGATAACATTGCCCTCACATGTTTGACTATTCATATTTGAACTTAAATATTATGTTTTATTATGTTAGGTTTGAGCTCGTTTGAAATCATTGTGTTGAAAATATCATAGAATACATCATTGCGATGTTATACAAGTGTAAACGTAGATGATATGTGAAAAGGAAAAAAAAAATGGACTGATAGATGGGGGTACAGCTAGGGAGAAAAAATCCTAGAAGGAGCCCTAAAAGGTATGGGAGCACGTAATTTTGGGCAATAGCCATCGGAGCATTAGGTTGAATTATTTTTTTTTTTTTTAGAACTTTTATGGGGCAAAAGATTTGCCCCTTTTTCCATTAGTTAAGAGAGAGTTAGGTTGAATTATCATTCAGAAAAATGCTGATCCTTTAGCAAATGATAACCCGCAAACTATTTAACTTGAACGTGCTAGCTAGCTATCTTAAGAAACAAACTCGAACCTAGCTAACTCAGAGCTGCTAGAAGGAACAAGAATCACGGAATCGAAGGCGTGATCCACACCGGCGGCGGGTCGAAGCTTTGCTGCTCCTTCCCGAGCAGCTCGATCATCTTCACCGTATCGTCCTTGAGGCTGTACACCCCGAGGGCCCGCAAGTCGGGTTCACCGCGACTGCTGTACGAGTACGATGTCGTCTGCTTGCGCACCTCCGCATCCCCGAGCTCATCGTTGGTATAGTAGACGCAGCCGGCCTTGATCTGCGGGCGCCCTGTCGTCGGCACGCACATCGAGTTGTTCATTCCGACGAACAGCGCGAGGTCGCCGACGTCCGTCGTCTCCTTCCACTGCCCGTCGTCGTCGCAGAGTACATGTACCTTGAAGGAGCAGGACCACTTGCTCTCTCTGTAACCGTCCTCCAGCAGCTTGGGGTACTTTATCACCACCATGAGCCGCCCGTCCGGTGCTGCGGCGAGGTACTTGCGGCACGACAGCTCTGTGCCTTCCTCTTTGTGTTCTTCGACGGCCAACCGAGGCGCGACGGCCGTGCTGGTGTACGCGCCGGTGTCCTCGTCGCGCTCCCACGCCTCCCGAGTAGGAGACGGAGTAGAACTTGCTGTCGTGGTGGATTGCGTCCTCGACGCCGTCCTTCGAGGGGGCTAGCCTCCACACAGGGTCCTCCGCCGAGGCGAAGGCCGGGGCGCCGGACTTCGGGTCCGTGATGAGCATGACGGCATAGGTGCCGGGGCGCGCCGGGGAAGACGACGAGAGGACCAACTTCCGGTAGAACCACATGCGCATCTGGTTGGCGGGGTACGTGAAAGTCCCGCGTCCCTCCGGCCCCCAGTAATGATCGTTGAACGGCGGCCCGTGGCCGTACCGGATGGTCAGGAAGTTCTGTATATGAAGGGAGAAGTAGTCGTATTTCGTCTTGGCCTCGAATACGCCCATGGTTGACATGTGAGGGAGCTCGTGCTGCTCGCCGTTGGCCGGGTTGACGAGGTAGATCTGGCCCCGGACGTCGGCCGTGGCGAGCCAGCCGCGGGAGGAGCCGATGACGAAGTGGTCACGCAGCGCCGGTTCCGGGGCGGCGACGGAGAAGAGCTGGACGGTGCCCGGCTTGTTGGAGGGGTGAACGAGCCAGGGCGGGCAAGGCTTGAACAGGTCATCGCCACAGGACGAGGCGAAGACGGCGGCGAAGGCGACGCGGTCGAGGAAGCTGAGGCGGTCGTGGATGTTCGCCAGCACGTCAGGACTGAGGCTGGGGGCATGGCCTGGGTGGCTCGGCGTTAACCTTGGGGGCGTCGGGTACCTTGGGGGCGTTGGCTTTCCGGACGGCGGCGGCCTCCCTACGCCTGGCGGCGGCGCCCTTGCATCTCTCCATTGGCACGTACGTAGTCTTACTGCAGATCGATCCGGTGGAGGCGGTGCCTAGCCTAGGGCTGAGCGTGGTGCCGTCAGCTCATATAGAGGGAGATACCGCCTCACAAAATATTCTTTTTTAGACCCCACCTCGGAGTATTTAAGGGTCTCGATCAGGGCAAAATCGACAAATCTGACTCTGACACGAAAGTTCAGCACAAAATGAACCAACTTTGAAAATTTAGCCGGATCTGACCCTTTTTCGTACCGCTCAACATATAGGCGGTAGACTACACGGGGTACCGCCAATGACCCTGGCGGTACGAGTCCTGGTCCACGGTCCGCTCGAGCCGGTTGACTGCGCTGACGTGGCGATACCGCCGATGTCAGAGACGGTAGACTTGGAGGGATACCGCCGGTGAATCCGGCGGTACACCTCAACTTGGTACCGCCTCGTCTACCGGCGGTACGAGCTCGGCAGTTAAGTGGCTCCCGCCGCGCCCCCAGCCTCTCATTCATCCGCATCAACACTCCACCCGAGCTCCTGCCCTCTTCCCCTCTCTCCTCCACACTCAAATCTCTCTCAAATCCCTCCAAATCGGAGGGCATAGCTCGTGGAATCAGGCCATCTCCATCCTCTGAGGTAGTCTCTCTCAGATCTCTCGCTTTTTGTTGGTTGGATTTGTGTTACTTTGTGGCATTGTTTAGTTTGAGGCAAACCCTAGATTTGTTGATTTGTCCTTAATCTATTATTTGAATTGGTGCATTGCGGGTTATATGTTGTTTGTGACGTGTAGAAATCATTGTGGTTAGATAGATTCATGTGTTATTCTTACCTACAATTATGGTTGAGTCTAGGGTTGGAGGTAGTGGTTAGCACACATGTATAATTTAGATTATTGTGGTGTGTTTGCTATTACACATCAATGTGATACATTTGTGTGTCTTGTCATTTAATTATAGATGGCAAGAATCGTGAATGTCCATCATGTTGACAAAGAAACATTTTTTAGTAACAATGAAGAAGAGATTGTTGACAATGGAGAAAAAGTTATGGTATTTGCCAATAGTCCAACATATGCCGAGGTTGTTGCAAGAGTACGGGAAGTTTTCGAATGGATGGATCCTAGGGAGAAGGTTGAACTAGATGGAAGGTATTTTGTTGGATCGGGACATCGTCCGCGAAAAAAAAATACCTATCACATGCGAGTTAGATTGGGGGGCATACAAAGAGGTTGTGGCGGCTTCCAAAGACAAGTCGCTCGAGTTATTTGCTACCAAGGTTGGCGGTGATCGGTTGCATTTTGACTTGAACCGGTGTGCCTCCCCCACACATGATGCAATGACCCCCACTCGAAATGTGTCACTTGATGATGCGGTCGAGTTGAATAATATGAGCCAACCTCCTTTGAGCCAACAAATTGACTTGGAGATGAATGATGACGACCAAGTCGATGAAGAAGAAAAATATGTCAATGTGGATCATGGTTATGGCTTTGGCATTGACGATGAAGATAGGGAGGAAGGAGACATGGAGGGTGATGTGTCCGAGCGGGAGGACGAGTATCATGACATTTATATTGGAGATGTAGAGGCACAAGTCGAGGAGGATGGCATTGACCGTGACACCTTCTATCGCCGTTGCTATGCCTCCGACTCGGAGGACGAGGGCCCAGAAGAAGTGGACGAAGATGGGTTCACGGCGAGAGAAGCCCAAGCCTTTTTAAAAGTGGTAGGCCGGGATCACCGAATTCCATTATTTCGTGATCTCACGCTTGCCGATAAGGCTATGGTGGATGGTGGCAAGTATAAAGATCTAGAAGCAACACCAAGCACAACTCAAGACGATGATGACAACAATTCTCGCATAAAGAAAGGTTTGAAGTTTCCGGACTTGGTAGAATTGCAAATGTGGCTTAGGGAATATGCGGTGAAGCACCATAGGCCATTCATAGTGAAGCACTCGGACGAGAAGCATCGTTACACCGTGATTTGCGACCAAAAAGGATGCCCATGGGTAGTCCGTGCAAGACCAAACCGCCACGGGCAATGGAAGATAACAAGTTGTGAAGCCCATCACATGTGCAAGAAACGGGGCCGGAATCCATCCACAAAGCACCGTCAACTCACCTCCGACTTCATCGCATACAAATTCATCAATAGTATAAAGAATGAACCAACCATTAAACCGAGGTTTTTGATGGGTCTTGTAAAGGAATTCTTTGGATACAACATCGAATATGGGAAGGCATGGAAGGCCAAGCATGCCGCATTTAAGATGTTGTATGGTGGATGGAAAGAAGCGTACAACCGCCTCCCGAGGTTGTTGGGAGGGATGGCCTATAGAAACCCGAGCATGTTTTACGCGGTTGAACATGTTGATGGAGTGTTCCGCCGTGCCTTTTGGACCTTCGACCAATGCATTCGGGCATTTCACCATTGTAGACCGGTTGTATCAATAGATGGTACATTTTTAACCGGCAAGTACAAGGGGTCGATGTTGACTGCAATCGCGCACGACTCCGGTGACCGGGTGTTACCTGTGGCCTTTGCTTTGGTGTCTGGAGAGAACAATGACAACTGGGAATGGTTCATGAAGCATGTGAGGACTAAGGTGTTTTCTCCTAGTAGAGAGGTATGCATCATATCGGATCGACACCAAGGTATACTCAATGCCATGGAGATTGAAATTCCGGGGTATGCACGGCTCCACCACCGATGGTGCATGAGGCATTTCGTCGCAAATTTTTATAGGGCTTGCAAGAATAAAGAATTGGCTGATGACCTAACAGATGTTTGTGTGGCATTCACCAACCGGTCTTTCACAAGACGGTTTGACAAGCTCCTTGCCGCGTCTAATGCCGGGGGTAAAGAGTTTTTGAGGAGGTATTTGGGAGAGAGGCACAAGTGGTCAAGGGCCCATGATCATGGAGGTAGAAGATATGGTGACATGACAAGCAACATGGCGGAATGTTTTAACAATGTTCTAAAAGGTGTGCGTGCACTGCCTGTGACGGCCATTGCGGAATATACCTTCGAGAAGTTATGCGCTTATTTCCAGAAACATTCCATGGAGACGGATAAATTGATAGACGAAGGGAAATTGTATCCTCCTAAAGTAGAAGAATTGATGGAGCTGCAAAATAGCAAATCCGAGAGACAACAAGCGTATTGCTATGACAACAACGAGTGGATTTACCAAGTCAACGAGCCCGGTGGGACAACAAAAGATGGCGTGCAATTCGGAGGTCGTGCATTCAAGGTTAAGCTAAAGACACGTGAGTGCTCTTGCGAGAGGCCCAAGTTGCTGCACTTACCTTGCTCGCACTTGATTACGGCGGCAAACATAAGATCTGTTGATCTTTGTCATCCGGATACGGTAAGGATGAACGAGCACTCGTTGGAGAGGGTGGCTATGACTTGGACAGCAAGATTTGAGCCTTACTTGGATCAATCTCAATGGCCGGAATATCATGGCCCTGTAATTAGGCCAGATCCGGAACTAATGGTTAAAACCAAAGGTAGAAGGAGGACGAAGAGGTATAGAAATGACATGGATGCACTTGGTGGATACACAACCCGCATGGGAGAATGGGGCAGCGGGCATTTTATGGAGCCTCGTACTACCAACCAATGTGGTCAATGCAATGATTCAGCACACAACAACAGAACTTGCTCTCAAGGGAGGAAAAAATCGAAAGGAGACAATGGTGGTGGTGGAGCTAGTGGTAGTGGGGGTGGGAATGGTGGTGGTGCTAGTGGTAGTGGGGGTGGGAGTGGTGGTGGTGGAGCTAGTGGTAGTGGGGGTGGGAGTGGTGGTGGTGGTGGTGGTAGCACAAGCCACCGTGGTGGTGGCGGTGGAGGTGGTGGTGGTGGTAGCACAAGCCACCGTGGTGGTGGCGGTGGTGGTGGTGGTGGTGGTAGCACAAGCCACCGTGGTGGTGGCGGTGGTGGTGGTGGTGGTGGTGGTAGCACAAGCCACCGTGGTGGTGGCGGTGGTGGTGGTGGTCGAACATCAATGTTTGACGAGCTAAGAGGGGGTGCTCGTAGAAGGCGTAGAGGTGGTAGTCGTAGATGATTGGTATGAACGTAAATTATTTGGTTATTGTCTTTAATTTCGAATGTTGTTCATTTTACTGTACTAACAATTTTTCTAACTTACGTAGGTATGGGGTCGTCGAACTGGTTGGAGAGGCCGTGGGCATGGAGGAGGGCGACTCAGCAGCCCGAGGAGGACCCACCGAAGTGTTTTTGCCAAGACATTTGCAAGGCCAAGCAGTCCGATGATTGGGATGAGACAAGAGGACGAAGGTTTTGGTTGTGTCCCAACTATTGTAGGGACAAGGAAGAACCCAAGTCTGCTTATGACCGTCCCAAGGTATGTGTCCTCCTTACGCATGACAAATTACGTATATTTGTGTAATAATTGCTAATGTGTATTGTCTCTTTTGTAGTCACCGCCTCCCCTTTGTCCCTACTTCAAATGGATAGACTTGGTCCAAGATAGCTACTTCAAGAACGAGGTCGAATGGGCTCGAGAGACTGCTCTTAAGCACATGGCGGAGAGGAAAAAAGATGAGGAGAGGGAGGAGAAGTTGAGGTTGAAGAAGGAGAAGGAACGTAAGGAGAAAGCGAAGAAGAAGCGTGAAGAGGCCAAGGCTCGTGAGGCCGAGCGGGAAGTCAAACGTGGAATAGCTCGTCGTGCTATGGAGGATGAAGCATCGGGAAAGCGCAAGGGAAAGTATCCGCGTTGGACTCAATAGAGCCTTCAACATCTATTTCGTTATATTTGGGTGGTGTCATGGACCTAGCCATCTATTTCGTTATTTTGGGTTGTCTCACGCTATTTTCTGAACTTGTAATGGATTTGGTCATCTATGTATTTGAACGTGTCATGGATTTAGTTATATTTGGTCGTCTATTTATTTCGTGAACTTGAATGTGCCATGTATCCAGTAATATTTTGTCTTAGCTTTATTGGTACTGGTTGATTAAGTTTTTTGTATGTTCCAGGTTATACCGCCGATCCAAGAGGCGGTACGTTACGTGAGGTACCGCCCGGAAAATGACAACAACAGAAGGATTCGCTGGTGGCGAGCTTCAGGTCATACCGCCGGGAGAGCTGGCGGTACCGAGATACCGCCGTGTACCTCGGCGGTACGGTAGCCTTCCGTACCGCCCGGAAAATGGCACTCTGAGCTCCAGGTCATACCGCCAGGTTAGTCGGCGGTACGCCTACAAACCATACCGTCGGTTCTCCCGGCGGTACGGACCTGGCATATTTTCAACTTTTTACAGAATGAGCTTATTATGACATAGTTTCGCAAACACATCAAATACTGCATATTATCACATTGTTCAACTAACACAGCACAGTAGGGCATATTATCATATAGTTCGACCAACAGATCACAATACGGAATATTATCACAAAGTTCGACTAACACATCGCAATACGACTAAGACATAGTTTCAAGTCAAGAACACAACATAATAGAGGCATACTATCACTTCTTCCTTCCCCTCTTGGCTGCCAATTTGCTGGGTCGTGCCGATGGCTCGCCAGAGGGTTCTTGACGCGCCTTGCGGCGAGGTGGAGGAGGGATCCTCTGTCCTTGTGGACTAAACACCGTCTTCTGCTTTCGGTTCCTCACGGGAGGCTGGCTCGGCTGAGTTGGTCGTGGTGCATCCTTCATTTGTGACAAGGACATCTCCTCCCAGCTCGTGTCCTCTTCCTCCGAGTGCTCTTGCTCCTCTTCCTCCGACTGCTCTTGCTCCTCTTCCTCTGAGTGTTCCTCTTCCTCCTCTTCCTCCGAGCGCTCCTCTTCCTCCGAGTGCTCCTGCTCCTCCTCGGAGTGCTCCTCTTCCTCCTCGTCATCTTCATGGACATCGATGGCCTTGGCACCGTGGCAAGCAAGCATAGCCGCCATCCGACGACACCGCTCCATTATCCTCTACAAAACAAACAAATGTGCACAAATCAATATCACTACCCAGACTCTGTTTATTGATATGTAAAGATGCGTACCGTCATGGTGGACCTAAGAGTTGTCTCAGACTCCACGGTACCGGGCATATCTGAAAGGGAATGTGCCGCCTCGTTAACGCTCCGAGTAAGCTCCAAGCCCTAAAAACGTGCAAGAAAAGTGTTAGTCACATATGCACATGACACATTGAAATTAAGATCACCTCTTGTCCTACCACACGGTTGAAAACAGGCGCGTAGTCCCTAGATGTTCCCGCACTCTCCTTAACCGCCAAGTTATACTCATTATCACCATCTTCGGCGCCTAAATCCAAACAATCTTGTGTGGTCCAAGTGGGCTTTAGCTTGAGGCGGTGTTGTTCTTCATGCCAAGCAAGGTGCACCGCATAGTCTGTCTCCCTGTGCATTGTACCATCCATCTCACGGTACTTATCTCTATCATTCCATATCTCAATCCACTTGCTGTGTTTACGATCCCATTCCTTCTCTTTTGGGCACTTCTTCCGATCAATCCTATACGCAAATAATAAACATATCATCAAGAATTGATATCCCAATTGATATTGTCAAGTCAAAAGTGTTCTCGCACTCGAACACTAACCTATGAAGAGCAACACTTGTGCTCTGGATTGCCGGCGGGGTTCTTTGCCTGATTGCAAATTGCCTTGCAACTCGTTGTGGGAGGTGCCACTCGACGGCATAGAAACATATCATCGGACACTTAATGCGCCATAGGTTCTCGTCACGCGTACACATCGCGTTGAGACGGAAACCCCTTTCCCGAGAGTATGGCCTCCATATGACCTACAAAACAAAAAGCATTAGTTTCAATGCTAGATGTCACAAAGGTGTGTCAAATTTAATGTTACAACAACATACCAAGTCGTAAGACAGCGTGTCAAGCTCATTGGTATAGCTCTTGTAATGGCCCATGGACAAGTCTTTGTACCCCTCCACTCTATCCCATGTGTACGCGACAGTTGGCAGCCGCCATTCATCATCACCATCTAGGTCATCGCCCCATGGAGTTGGTGTGAGTTTGCGAGGACGTCCAACCGGAATCCGCTCCCACATCCAAATCGTGAGGGGCCAAGCAGCACCGTTTAACGAGGCTCCCTTTCCCTTCTTACGACATGCATGGTCCAGCTGCACAATAACAATCATGTCAAATGCCAAATGAAAGTAACATACACAAGCAAGGTATGCAAATAAACTACCTGACGGTAAAGAAAGGCTAGACCCGCCGACCCCCAGCTGTACTTGACGTTCCAATCACGTAATGGGTCAAGCCACATCCACGAGGCCGTGTCCCCTGACCCATCTGGAAAGATCACCCGGGCTAACACATACCACATGTATGCCCGGGCATACTGCTGCACCATCGGTGCATCGGCATCCGCCGGGCATGGCCCAAACTGTCGAAGCCACGAATACGATACACCCGCTGACCTAGTATCTTTCATCCCTTCCGGCGGCACCGGTGGTAATCTGCCGGTGAGACCAAGAACCCGCTGGCGCCACCCGACAAGATCCACCCTCCCAGTCAGAGCGTCTCCGTCGATCGGAAGAGCCGTGATCATGGCAAAATCCTCAAGAGTGACCGTCATCTCTCCACACGGCAAATGGAAGCTGTGTGTCTCGGGTCTCCAGCGATCGACAAGGGCGGTAATGGCCGTGTGGTTGAACGCCGGTGGCTTACGCTTGAACTAAAGGACAAATGGGAGGAGACCAGCCGCCTCAAAGTATGGCTCGTACCGAACATCATACGGCATGTCCTCCGCATTGTGGCCCCTCATGCGCATAGGACGGATAGGCTGCGAAAGATAAAAACATGATGTGGTCACTATATTTGTAATTGCAACAATAAAATGGGGAACTTTATTGTCTTACATTAACAGGTAAGTCCATATCTCCCCTCGCGATAAGCCGGGCACGATGTTCCCTGTCGTACACCAAATCAAGCCCGGGGTAATAACGTTCCGGCGGGGCATCCATCCTAATGCAAAACATAATTTCAAATGACCATAAAAATTTGAGAACACAAATATCTACATACACTAAAAAAATGCTCATGAATTTAGATCAAATAAGACATCATCTATAGCAAATCATCTAGATTCGGCATCATCTAGAGCATTAGGCATCATCTAGAGCAAATATACCATCTAGGGTTCGAACAAACCATCTAGAGCAAAGAGATCATCTAGGGTTTCAACAAATCAGTAGTTTTGGCCAAATTTATGGACGAAAACAATTTGGCTCGATGCCACAATCCATCCATACACACATCCATATACATATGTATAAATCACTATGCATCCTTCCATGTTCCATGTACAAATTATTTCACAAATCACATATACATCCATCCATTCATACGTACACATAAATCATACACAAAAAGTGCCACCACACAAGTCAACCTAACATACTTATTTACTACTCACCACAAACAACTAAGCAAACCTAAGAAGAAATTACATTGCAAGATATATCCATGGTGGAAGTAGCATCTATGAACTACGGTTTCAAAACAACACAAATCGGATGAAATACATGGTGGAATTGAGAGGGGTGAGTGAGATTTACCTGTACGCCGCCGCCGCGCCGCCGATGCGCCGCCGCCGCCGGTGGAACTGAGAGGGATGAGGCGGAGCCGATGCGCCGCCGCCGCCGCCCTGTTCTTCCTGTCGGGTGGAGAAGTGAGGAAACGGTGGGGAACGGGCTGGGCTGGACTGAGGTTAAGTTCCCAGACTGTACCGCCGTCTGTCCTGGCGGTATGGTGCTGATCGGTACCGCCGGTATCCCTCCAAGTCTACCGTCTCTGACATCGGCGGTATCGCCACGTCAGCGCAGTCAACCGGCTCGAGCGGACCGTCGACCAGGACTCGTACCGCCAGGGTCATTGGCGGTACCCCGTGTAGTCTACCGCCTATATGTTGAGCGGTACGAAAAAGGGTCAGATCCGGCTAAATTTTCAAAGTTGGTTCATTTTGTGCTGAACTTTCGTGTCAGAGTCAGATTTGTCGATTTTGCCCTCGATCAGCCGGATCGATATGTACGTGTTTGCATCGGGATGGGCCTTTGTGTTTGTATCGGTCGTTTTCTCGTAATTAAGCTCGATAACGTCAGGTTATGATGTTATCAGGCAAACTCTACTGCCTCCGCTAACACTGAATTCAACTACATAGATATACCATGTAAAAAAAATTACATAAATACACTACTTAGGGCAACTCCAAGGGGCCACCCTAAATTGGACACCAAATGTGGCCATTTTGATCCGTTTAGTGCGGTACATAGACATAATAAACTACCATTCGGCATCTCGTCCGTTTGGAGGTGGGTGCACCAAAAGAAAAAAAATCCAAGATTTGGCCCTTTTTTGCCAATGTTCAATCTAGTGGTATATTCAAATGAATAGATAAAATTGCAAATGAATGAAAATAAACTACCTAATTAAACATCACATAGGAAGTGAGAAATAACACATAGTTCAAACGATGGAATAAATTAAAACCGAGATGGTCACTCATCTCATTCACGGATCATCTTTTACGTCTTGATGAACCAACCCTTTACTTAAGATCCATGATGTTCAAACCGGCCATCGTGATCCGGTTGTACTCGGTCATCAATGCGAGCTTCACCTGGTTATTCTCGGCCTTGATCTGGTTCTCCTCCGTCATCAACACGAGCTTCACCCGGCTTTACTTGATTCAGTTGTCCTCGGCCTTCATTTGTGAGCTCCACCTCCTGGCCCTTGTCCGTGCATTGGCCTTTTCCATCTCTAATTTTTTCTTGGCCATCTCAAGGAAGTTGGTCAATGCCTATTCTTTGTCCTGGTGTTTCCTCTCATCTCTTTTCGCACTTAACTCCTCCTTTTCGGCGATCAACCCTTTCAATGTCTCTTCCAATGAAAGAGTCGAAGCCTCTCAGATCTTGCTTGGTAGCCTTGTGTCCCCTCGGCCTCACGGCACGGTACAACGAGAGCTTGGGCCGCCCTCTACACCTTCAACGTCATTTGGGCGTTGGCGCAGGCCTGGACGGCGGCGAAGGCTTCCGCCTCGGCCACCCGAGCGGCGACGACCTTGGCATCGGCCAGCTCGCTTCTTCTCCTTCTCCCTCTGAGCTGCCTCTTGTCAGAGTCGGTGAGGCGCTTCTTCCTCGGCTTGGACAGGCCGATAGCGCCCTTCTTCGGCTTGGACAGGCAGGTAGCGGCGGAGGGAGGGCGAGAGTTTACGGTGGCCGTGGAAGGGTTTAGGGGTTAGGAGAAGAGGGGAGTGTGTGGATGTCGACCGGGCCCTGGGAGGATAAAAGAGGCCAGACGCAGACGTTGTCCGTTTCACCCCAAACCCAGACAAAACTGGGGCTAGGTTTGGGGCGAAACGGACATGTCCACAGACGTCTATCCGTTTGGGGTGACCCGTTGGGTCGTGTCGACTGTCGGCGCGGACACAAACGGACGGTCTGTGTTGGTTTGGGATGGCCCGTTGGGTGTGCCGTACTACCCGTAAAAAGAACTACTAATACATCATGTCCAATAAAACTGTCGTGCAAAGAATACTGAGCTGGTACAAGTTTGTAAATAGCCCACGACAATCTTTACGAATCGGAGGGAGTACATAGATATACTGGTTGTGGAAATCCATATTAGATCATGGGCCACCGCTCAACAAATAATTTTCAAAATGTCAAAAGATTAAAAATTAAAATTTTGGATATACTACAAGACATTTTACGATAACACACAAAATTTCGTGAAAGAATGACATTTTTTGTGACGTGCGTTCCAGAATGACGTTGTATATGACATTGTATGAGACATTTTTTGTCTTTTTTACACGTCACAAAAAATGGCTTTTCTCCATCAAACTTTTTGTGTTAACACAAACTGTTCTGATGTATATCCGATTTCTTTTTGAAATTTTTAACATTTTAAAGAAAAAAAAATTCACACAACAGGTGCATCTGCACCGTGACCCGAAACGCTGTGTCCTACTGGTTGGGTTTAATGAATGTATACTGGTCACGAAGAAGATTTTGAGATAATTAGAACTTTTATAAGTTCGAAACTTCCAGACATTGCAAATTTCAAGGAAATAGTCAAAGACTTTACAGCTGCTTTTGGAACAGAAACAATTACCGTGCTCATTCAAATCATAAAAGCGCACTCACAGAGATCACAGTGTTTCTTTCCATGACGAACCGGGTTTGCATAACACCCCCAGGTCACCTCCTATCCTACCAAGTTTCATAAGAGTACGTTGCGCAACCATTCGGACTGATATGCAATACATCGGCACACAGCGTCGCGCCGCACCGAGCCATCCACCCTTCAAAGCTCCATCCGCGCCACACAGAGCACAGCGAGCTACCTTCTATCAGCGTTGTCACGTTACATCTTCGGCATTCGCGGTACATCCGGTCTCCAGATATGATACGCCAGTTTTTAGTACTCCTACAGCAGCTCGGCGTCATCCTGGTCGCCATCGACGTCATCGGCTTCGTTCTCGTCCTCGTCTTCGGGCGCATCCGGGTCTATTCCCTGCAGAGGAACCACAATCAACGATTCTTAACTTACAGCAGAGCGAGTCTAGAGGGAAACCAAAACTTGACAGGAAATTGGTGAATGTTAGAGACAGCTAGCTTTTGTGACATGTACCTTCATTTGCTTCTCCAAGCGCTCCAATCCTTTCTTGGCGGCTTCATTGTGTGGGTTTATCCTGCAAAAGAGAGTTCATTTTCCTTTAAACTGCGTCACCGGGCTACAAGGATAAAATAGCAGGCATGTCGAGAAGTGCTTTCTTTAACAAAAGATTGTCGAAATCAAAGTAGACCAGTTGCCTCCCATTATCAAGTTGGTACCTGAAAGAAACTTCCTGGCAGCCTACTAGCAACGACATTCATATCTCTAGATGGGTTAAGATGCACTAATGGGAACTCAAAAGTGATAACTAATATTTGTAAAGCAACAATTCCTTTTACAGCTCGGTAGCTTTTGAGTAGCCGGCTTACTGGATCTGCCTTCCATGGCAACAGGGAGAAACTAATGGAGTTGCTGGAAATGGCAAAACATCTACAGAAAATATATGTATGACAGAAGTCCCTGGGCTCAATTGAACCTATTTAATTAAGACGAGTTATTAAATTTAAAGCTACAATAAATCTTCTAAAAGGACAGAAAAAGAATAACCAAGAAATCGTAGACATATTTTGCACATAATAATCAGTCAGTTGATCGCATTCAATCTAACAGTCTGATGGCCTACAGCCTTACAGGTTGCAACAGACCCTTTTAGAGGTAACAAACGACCCATAGGTGACACGGAAAGACAATGGCTCTAGCAAGAGAAATGCCCAGGACTGTAGACGGATAGGATTGCTAGGATGGGGAAACACATGATTCAGTATGAAGCCTTTCTACAATTTAGAATAGCTATTGCACAGTTTCAACTCCAAGAGGAAGTGTACCTTAGTGCAGATTGATAGTGGGAGAGTGCATCAGAAAGCAGATTTGTCGCCGCAAATACTTGAGCCAACTTGATATGTAGAGAATCATCTGCCCATTGTCTCAGATATCTTTCAAGCAACAAAACTGCCTCCTTATTCCGTCCTTCAACAACATGCAAATCAGCCAATGCCAATGCTGCTCCGAGAAATCCAGGTTCGAGACGAATGGCAGATTCATAGAACTTCCTTGCCTTGAAAATAAGTAAATAACACAAGAACATGAATAACTTGCCAAAGGTGCAATTACAGGAGAAGTATACAAAATGAAATCATGAGAGAAGAAAAGGCTTTTGGCAGTTTACCTTCTCTCTTCCACTGGAACTGATAGCATGCACATCACCAACTAACTTGAGAGCTTTCGCAGACTGATGCATAACCTTCATTGCCTCACGTGCAGTAAATAATGCGTCTTTGCATTTAGAAAGTGCTAGATAAGCACGCACCAAACCTGAGAACATATGTACATTAGGCTGCCTGCCGGATTTGAATAAGCAACCAGAATTATCTATTTGTAACAACCTTGATAAGAGCGAAGATCAGCCCTTAGTTCCTGAGCTCCCCTGAAGTCTGTTACTGCCAGATCTGGCCGATTCGACGAAAGATGCAAATTTCCCTTAAAGAATAGTAAGCAAACATTAAGCCTGCCATCTCAATAAAGAAAAATAAACATAGGATCCTACAGCTGTATACGAACATAGGACACCGGCACAAAAATAAACTATGTTGTATGGACAATGCTTTGTGATATTACCTTCATAATATAGCCGGTTATATGCCTATCATCAACTCGTAGGCTCTGCAAAAATGTAAAACAATGTAAGAAACATTAAATGGAAGGGCAGCTTCCATAAACCATATCTATAAAAGGTAAATACCTTTTCAGCATATGTCAAAGCTTTTCTTTCATCTTTTCTTTCCCAGAATGCTGCCAGAGCAACACATGTTTCTGGTCTTGCAGGATCAATATGCAGCATATCATGTACCAACTTGTTTAGCTTAGTGTAGTCCGATTTAAGTTTTAGGATAATTGCATACTCATCCATATATGTCATAATGTTTGGATCAATTAACCGAGCCTGCAAAGCATGTAATGTTTCAGATGCATATATTTCGTTACAAGGAAATTCCAAGCCTATACTTGTCCATTTACCTTCTCAAAATTCATGATTGCTTCGTCATTCTTGCCTATGATGGTTTCAACCTGGATATAAGTGCAAAATGAGGATAGCCAATAGGAGATAGGTAATCAAATTCACAAATGAAGTGTGATGATGAACTATGCACTTCACAAGTTCTTGACATACAGAGGTACACAGCTGTCATGAAACTTAAAGAAATCAAGAAATACATGAACAAAGTGACATTTCATAAGAGATAAAAATTGATGCTTCCATACAGGAGCACAAAACGGGAAATTTGAAGAAAAGACATAAACCTTTGCAATTTCCAGCAAGATGTGCACATTATTCGGGAATCGTTGCAATAGTTCCAGGTATATATCAAGGCCACCTATAAAAGGTAAAAAAAAATAGTAAGCTTATTTATTATGATGAAGAACATTTCAGTATCACGATTAAATGTTGCAAAATTATGCCCAAAAGATTACAGAAACTGAAGTTTTGAAGCATTGGTTAACAAGCTATGATACAGCAAAGAGTGAAGGCTCGTTTCAAGCTAGACCCGAAGCTTCACTTGTTTAGAATTAAATCTTCTTTCGTTCAGCCTCTCACTGCCTGGATAGATAGCTTAGACTTCTAGCTCTTTTTGTCTCCTCTGTTTTTTGGGTCAATCTGTCTTGACCTTTTGTTTTATTTTTAGTTCCTCTTGTACTGTTTGAACTACTCTTTTTAACTAAATGAAAATCAAACACCGTAGGGACTTTCCCTATCGTAGCAAGGTAAAAAAAAGAGTGAAGTGAGTCTAGTAGGAGTACCAATTAAGACACAGCGTGAACTGGTCAAGCGACTGGTTCGCCGGTCTGACCACCGGCTCAGCCGGTTAGAGAGCGACAAAAAACCCATCATATTTAATTAATATCTAGGGTAATTTGGAGAAAAGTTGACCTGAAATCTATACATAGAATCTACTTCAGTAGTATTTCACAAAACTAACATATCCCAGGTGGTATTGGGTCTTGACAGGAAGTAGTTCAGCCTGCGTGCAGGTCGGAGGTTCGACTACTACACAGAGCACCTCATTTCTTTCATATTTTTCTGCTCATGCAAACTTTGCCTCTTACAAACCAGACAAGACAACGGTTCTGGTTTTTCCCAGTCGGACCGCCAGTCCAGTCCGGTGTTTTAAACAATGACTACATGGTGTTATATTATTAATATGGGAACATTTAACCAGTGGAAAATATCCTTTGTAACCCTGTGATTCCTTGATCAGTTCAAAAAAATCTACGAACCACATGTTATGCTAGAATCATCAAATGAAAGTAGAAAAAACATTCAATACCTTTATAATCATGTGATGCAATGCAACACTGAGCCTCTACATACCTCTGTCAGGAAAACAATAACTGAATTAAATATTTTTTTGAGCCAATAGCATGACAGGAACAAGATTTATGATCAAATATTTGCCTGAAAGAGAAATAAAGTTTGTGATGAACCATTAACAGATCATATAGCTCAGGATTACAATAAGAAATGCACTGTAGCTGCGCAATAATATGGATCTTTTGGTAGGTTAAAATTTCCAATTTAAAAGTACTTTTTGACCTTGATCTCCAGGAACCAGATCATGGTGTATTTTTACTTTAACATTCAGTAATACTAAAGCAGTTTGAATTAATGGTGGTACAGAAAACAGCAGAAGCGCACGTTTCCGTTTGTTCTGGCAGTGGTGGCATATTCTTCAGAATCAAAAGAAGACCAAATCTGTGTTTCAATTTAGTAAATCTTAGCATTTATACTGTGTAATGCTGCATTGCTGCTTCCACTTTCAATCATCAATGTACTAAGGAAATCTAACATAAGAGAGCAAACACCTATGTATTACTTAGGGTATACAATAGTAAACGCCACATACCGTGCAAGCTTAGCAGCTGTCAAGATATATTAATTTCAATATACACCATCTTTACTATTGGTGGCATGCCTCAAATGGTAATGTTTCAAACATGTTATGATATCCTCTAGAAACATCAGCTGCCTACCAACATGTAAATTTTTTCCTATCTGTAACAGACTAACAGGATTGCGGCATACATCACTTACATTCCACCAACGTTGGGCATCTAAAAAATCACCTGGTGGTTTGCTTCCTCTATTTGGTGCCTACAGAGACACAATTATTATTTCAAGTTTTCCGTTAAATAAGTTTCAGAAACTAATGGTTGAAAAATATGAGTACAACTTAAGGGTACACTAAGCAATTGCATGTTCATTTTCCTACATAATTCACATACGCAGGGCTCACTTCTCATATATGTATATCCATCAACAACTTGAGGCTTATATGCACAGAAGAAATGCAAAAAAAAAGTGGGTAAGGTTTGGTGGGATAATGGTCTTGTAAGTATGTAAGTATGTTTAACTAAGGAAAGGTAGATAATTTATGCAAGTCAGATATCCTTCAGCAATCCATAAACAGGATACAACTAGTTGAACGAAAGGACTGCAAATGTATATTTGTTGCAATATGCACCTTCCATAAAAATAATTGAACACCTTTCTTGTATAAAATGTGGAGCAATAGCTCTTATCTGTAGTAAAGCAAACTATCACTTGTCAAATTTTGTAGCCAACTTGACTAACATGTAGTTAATCCCTAGAATCGGAGTGCGAACATGATCCGCAACAGAAAATTGATATTTATCTATTCTGACTAAAATTAGACTATATTCATCTTGAGAGACCATGCTTCCTTTCCAGGTTATGAACTAAAGAAGCAGATACTTACTTGAGAAAATAATAAAGAAAACTCCTTTGATGAAAGCCCCATTTCAGCCAAAGCTGCAATAGCCTCAAATACATAAGGGCATTGCCTAGCAGAACATAAGATGTAGAAAATAACTTGTCAAAATCCATCAGCAAGGAGTAAAAATATGGCGCAGTATTCTTAGTGGAGAAAAATTAGGTGGTTTCCGTACCGAAGTGTAGAAAAATAATTGTTAGGGTAGAACAGGAAAAATCAATATCAATTTATGGCTATGAACTAGGCCGTCTGATTTATAAAAAAAAGTAGTACAGCACAATTCGAAAAAAATCCATGATTGTAGAAACAAATCCTCTGGTATGCTATACCTCAAACACTCTTTATAACATATGGCTGCAGCACGACTATTTCTGGATATCCTATACAGCTTGCCCAACATCAGATTCATTTTTAGACTTCTTACTTTAGAAGGAATCCCTTCCATCTGCAGAAAAAATGTAGAGCAACTGTACATCATTTTTCTTTGCCATTGGCACAAGAACTAACCACATCTACATTCATACCATCCTACATATATTTGAAAGGATCCGTGCTTACGGAAATCGACCAACATTAAGGAGGTAATGATAACAGCGAGAAAGAAAAATAGAAACCTCTTGGAGTGCTTCACGGTACTCATGTAGAGCAGAATGGCAAAGAGCTATTTTAGACTTCACCTACAACAGTGGAGCAGAACAGAATTCAGTTATTTGGTACAGTCGTGTAGAGTAAAATACCAATGCAAGAAACTTCAGAATGGCCTGTCGAGCTGTTCACACCTCATTTTCATTGAAGGGCGTAGCATTTGAAGAATTCGGAGAAGGTGACCGGCCTGTAGTGGAAACTGAGATTCTGGTCGTACTTGTTGCTTGTTTAGGGATACTTTTGCTACATTGCATAGCTTGTTTGTAGGAACCCTGCAGCGATCAGAAAGGGGAATAAGAAACTCTGATCTCAAACAGCAGACACATAATTGTCATGCTCAGTTTTCCGACACAATAAAGTTCCTAAGTGCATAGTACTAAATTTCTAACCAACAGTGGTTTCTCGGCAATATTACCAGTGCCCTCCGAAACTCTTTCTCCCCATACAACGCATCGCCATGCAGGACCTGCAACACAGCAGGGCAGCATTTCAGCCAGAAATGTGAAAATCGGGCCATTTAGACAAACGGAAATGGGCATTCGGCCATGCCCGCATTCTGTAGGAGCAGGAACAAACTGGCATCAACTTCCCCTACCGAGCTACACAATGCAACTTACCAGGCTTTCTGCCTTCGTGGACACGCTGGCCTCATTACTTGCGCCACCCGAAGAGACTAGAAAGCACCCCTGCAAGTGACAACGAAGTATTATTCCCACAAGAAAACCTCTGTACGGAAGGAACATCTAGTGAGCAATAGCGCAAGTCCCCATTTCTGTTTCTGCTATGCAGCAAAGGAGCCCCCCTGCTTACGAGGGGGGTGTTTCTTCGATTCCTAACCCAGCAAGGCAGCTCGCTCCGTCGCTCAACCCCACCGGTCACCAACGAGCAGCCCGCGCAGACGCGCGCCATGGGCAACGGAGCAGCTGATCCGCGGGCAAAACCCTAGCGATTTGGAGCTGGGAGGGGAAGGTAGAGAGGGGTTACGCACGAGCGACTGGGCGGAGTCGAAGAGGCCGGCGTCGAGGAGTGCCGCCATCGAATCCCGCGCCGCCTCCATCCCCGGCGGCCCCGATCCGGCGCGGCGGAGCGAGCTCTCCCCGACGGAATTTTGAATTGGGATTTCGCTGCTCGTTTTTTTTTAGACGCGAAGTGGTAACTGCTTTCCCTCTCTGCTCACCGCCGGAGGGACGAAGACAGAGAGGAGAAGAAGGGGCTTCGGAATGGGCTCTACTCGGGCTGCTGCGGCCCATCTAGGCCCGTTTCGAAGATTAACGCGAGAAATCGTCTCGTTAATTAATTAGTACCACACCGCTAATCGGCCACCGCAGAAACCGGCATATAACGCGCCGCCCGTCCTCACCACCGGCCGGGCGCGGTGGTGCGCGCCTGCGACTCCAGCTCCGGAGGCCTAGGGTTGGCACCTTGGGGTTTGCTGACGGGGGGTGGTTTGCTGACGGGGGGTGCCGTTGGGGCACACGAGCAAAGCCTAGTGAGAAATCGTTACTATCCTCTGGTCAAGAGCCAGAGGCGTCTCTGCAAAGAGACTTTGTTGGAATGCGTCTGTCAGGTAAACAATGTGTTGTGGGGAACACTCCCGGCCGTAGCCCCAGTTGTACAGACGTGTGAGCTTCGATGTGTTAAATCGGCTGCGCTTGGCTCCTGGCTCCCTCTAACCCCATATGTCAACTCTTTTTTTATTTCGAGCATGTCATTCTATAACGAGATGTGTATCATGGGTTTAGGCGTTCAGTTAGGCAAAAGCTAAAGATGTTACTCTCAAGTTAGTGTTAATTCAATTTCCCTGCTGACATGTGGTTTTAAAGTGACTTTTCTCGGATTACAGACTCAAAATAGATAGATTTAGAACGATTCATCCGAACTACGACTCATTTTCACCATTGCGTTATCATGTCAAGATTTTCAAAACTATATCAAATGTTCATAAGTTTCGAACTTTCGATGAATATTTTTCAAGGTAAGATCTATTTCACACAATTAATCACACGTTGATAGATTTTGACGAAGTTTTGTCGATGCAAAAGTGTACATCTCATACCATTTACGCCGTCCTAGATGAAAGGTGGCCAAAAATTATTGTCGTGGATGTTCTTTCTTTGGTGCAGAGGTTTTCACGTGCCATTTTTTTACTCACATTTTATTTAAATATTGTAAATCACGTAGGAGTTGCAAGGAAGCCCCATGATGTCGTCTGGACCATCCAAAACGCCATGGCCGTGTGCACCACACCCGAGCCCCTCCTCCCCCTCCCCTCCCGCTGGTCCACCGTCACTACATCTAGGCGCAAAGGCCCCGATCCGACACACATAAGCCCGCCGCCTTGTGTCGTCCCCCACAGGGACACTGGCGTACCCCTGAGACAATCGCTCAGGCTTTCATGGCAGCCAACTAATTGTTGTCGCCACACCATCGCAACACGGAGTGTCGGAGCATCGAGTGCCTAGCCACTAGCGAAACCGCAACTCTGACATCACGTTGTGTGTCACATGCTTCCACATCGAGTGACTCCAGTGCCTTTGGTGGTGAGGGCGTAGGCCACCACCATGGCGACGGACATCGACAGTGGCGACAAACAGTGAACGGTGGCACTGGCGGCTAGGGTTGGTGCATTTGTGTCATAATTCCATTCAAACCCTTTGTAATATATAACAAATATGAATTATTATTTTTTGCATGCGTCTCCTTTTTTTTGGTGGGCGTCGTTGTGGGCTGCCCCCTATTGTGTCGGACCGTGTCCGACACTTCGAATTGAGACTCAATTGGAGGGTGTCGGACACATATTTAGGGTGTGCCGGTGGAGATGCTCTTAGCCGTTGGCTCTTGCCATGCCAATAAAACGGTTGCTCGTTTCAAAAGCCCATGACCAATCTTTCAGTATGCACAAATCCACAGCTAGTAGAAAACTTCGGAACCAGAACTTTTATTTATTTGGAGATAATCGAACCGGAACCTATGTGCGGTGCAGTGCGTTCACTACTTCACTGAACACTGGTGTCATTTGAGCGGCCCATCCTCCAATAAGTTCGCACACTGGACTTCTGATTTTGACACTAAATAGTACCACCTCGCTTACTGAGTGACAGCAACACCAGCTTAAATACGCATCCGTCGATGGCCGCGACAGCCGGGTGTGGTGGTGCGCGACTGTAACTCCAGCACGTCGGAGGGCAAGAGTTTGCACCAGTGGTTGTGGGCTCGAGCCCGAGTCAAAGCCGAAGTACCCGAAAGAGGGCCCAACCTGCCAGTGTGGGGAAGGAGCGCCTCACGTGTGGGTGGTAACCCCACTGCCAACTCTTTTTATTATCTGAAAGTTGTTGCTATCCGTCATTTTTTCTCTCACTTGTTCCATTTCTTCGTGTGAGAGCAAGCCTACATGCGAAATTAGAGACGTAAACAGGCCAGATCGTATTCCAATTTTCTGGTACCATATTCTCTACTCTACATTTTTTCATCTGATTCGTGGCGGAACGACTAATAACCGGTTACAAATTTCGGAGACATATATATCAAATCGCGGATTCAAAACTGGGTGAAAAGAAAATTAATCGGATAAATACGCGCATAGTTATATCCGCAAACCATAAAACCAAAAATATTTGATCGTTATCCTAGTATCCTAATAAAGTTGTACTCCATAAACGGTTCAATCACTATGTAAGTGAGGGTTCTTATTTAACGGGCAAACTCGACAACTCACTAACTAATAATTATGTGCTAATAGGTTAGACGTTTCAAAAAAACAGATTATTTTATTTAAAACTATCAATAATCCTATTTAATTTTGATAATCCATATTCAGGCATTTGACATATCTTATAACGTATATGGCTGTCAAATTCGGAATAAGATATCTGTATGATCAGATTCTTTCAAATCGGATATGAATTGGTTAAAACTGATTCGGGATCAAATTCAGTATGAATCTATGCCATCTATTTACGAACGCGGCCGTTGTGCACCCGGAGCATGTGCTCCCGGTTTTTCGAAAAAAATTGAAAATTGAAAACTTGTCAAAAAATTCCGAAAAAAATCATGCATGTACCTGAGCATGTCACGCACCATCGTGTCAAATTTGGCGACGAAACGACATCGCGGCCGCCCTGTGCAAAAATGACATCAGGTACGTGCATGATTTTTTTCGGAATTTTTTTGACAAGTTTTCAATTTTCAAAAAAATTCGAAAAAACCGGGAGCACATGCTCCCGGGTGCACTTTGGAGTTTCCGATCTATTTACGCCCTATGTGAAATTTTCCATGGATGCCTTATAAATAGACATTACAACGTTTGTGTACAAGTAAGATCTACTTTCGATGTGTTAGTTCTGGCAAAGTCCACGACGGTGATAAATAAAAATGTTCAAGATCCTTCTGTGTTGTGATGTACTACTATGTGGTCGGCGCTGGTTCTGACTGGTAGTCTGTCCAAACAAGGATGGCGTGGCGGCGACGACATCTTTGTATTGGACTTGTGTCTTTGGGCTTTGCCGTTGCGACGACGCTCGCTCCGGCATCAGGGCGAACGTAAGGAGGTTGTTCAGAATGCGTTCAGACGGTAATGTGTGTTGGTGGCAATTGGAAGATGGTGAATCTTGTGGATGGTTCATGGTTGGAGCTTCGCTTATCTGATTTCCTCATTATACATCGTTGCGTGGGAGTGTCAGATTTGTGTTTGATGGCCTGTTTGTTACCCAGCTAGATTCTTTCAGTGTCAATGATTTTGCGTTTGGCAAGCTAATTTGATGGTCTGTTAAGTTGTGAACCGTGTCAAACTCGCGTGAGAAAGTGATGGCCGCTACGGTAGTGCTGGAGTTGCATTGGTAGTTTTTTTGGTGTGCATTGTAATTTTATTTCTTTGCTGATTTTTTATCTTAATTCGTACCTATACAAAGCTTTCCGTCGTCAATTCGTCATTACTTTGCACCACCCTGAAGACACAAATGCGTATTTTTCGATCAATGGCTTGGAGCCGTGGAGGTCTGGACGAACCGAACAAGTAAGGCCCAACAAGGCCCGATATTTTTGTTTTTGCCCAAGCAACTAGGCCCGTTCCGAATATTAAACCGCGATAGTTTCCGTCAGCAGATAACCGGGACATATAGATTTACGTACTGGTGCCAACAAAATAATACCACACCGCTAATCGACCGCCGCAGATACCGGGATATATACGTATCGCTGGTCAAACCATCGGCCTGGCGTGGTGGTGGTGCGCGCCTATGACTCCAGCCATCGGAGGGCCAAAGGGTTGGCATTTGCGTGTGGGTGCTCGATTTGCAGGCCCGATGGACATGCTCAGAATAACATCGGTCATGCCGGTAGATATATGCGCCCTTCCACGGGCATGCATGTATGCGCCGTGTGGGTGTACACTCCCGGCCGTAACCCTGTCCTGTATTCACATCATCTGCCAACTCCTTTTGTTTTGCATTATTTCTTTATCAGCCGGGAAGCGTTGTGTCATTTAAAAAAAAATCAACTTTAGCATCGGCATTCATTTTTTTGCAAGCTGCAAAAAGAAAAGAAAAAACATCACGTTCTACTTGCACATCTACACTATTTATAAGCAAGTATTCATTTTGGCAACCGGTACGTGCATATGTACCCGGTATTTTCAAAATATTTTTCAATTGTCGAAAAAATCTAACATAAAATTTCGCGATTATATCTTCACATTTTATGTGCTCGCGAAGTCGTTTCGTGAAACAAATATTTTGTGTATCCTATGTGTAAAGACAAAAAAAAATGTCTGGTGAAAAGCCATATTTTATCACCATTTTCTTACACCATCCACAAAAAATGTCGGCTTCGTGAAACGACTTTCTGAACATACACGATGTTAAGTTTTATGCGCAAACATTTTTTTTTACATTTCAATATGCGTTTAAAATGTGCATTATAGGCAAACAGTGCATATGGTGATATGCACCCGGGAGCCATAATACCACTCCCATTTGTAGGATCAATATCATTTACAATAAACATAATGTGCATACCACTAAAATCGTGGATTTGGTAGCAAACATACTTTTGGTGTTCGTCAAACCTCTTATAGGCGTGGAGATTGTCACCGGCCAAATCGGACATCAAATGCCAAAGCAGGTTAAATAGGAGGGGAGGGTGGGGTGAGGGAGAGGCAATAGGAGACCGATGAACTCAAACCGACCATGACAAGTTCAATTGGCTGTGGCGAGTTCAAGAAGCAACAGCCAAAGTTAAGGCTACATCATATGCGGGCTGAGCCGTCGGCTCCCACCGGGGAATCTAGTCCGACCATCAACACAAATCGTGATGCTTCCTTCGCCAATTCAGTTTCCCCACATCCCGTCGCACGGGACGCGTGGCTACTGCTGCGATTTCTATGAGGATTATGACTCTAGTGGTATACGTGGACTACTCAGTTACCGTTGTGTCAATCTTCGTTCTCTCCTATATCTGGTGGATTAGATGCATTTTTTTAGTTTTCTCGGTGTACTTTTCTGTAATTGTGGGGACAACTATCCAAATCTGGATGTGTACTTTTTTTAGGGACGCTGTTTTGGTTTTTTGGTGGCTTCATTCGATTGGGCTGGTTGGAGAGAAGAGAAGTATATGCTAGTTTGGGTACGACGCTGTTCAATTAACTGGAGAGAGAGAGGGCAGACGTTCTTTTCACCAAAGCCTTACGCGGGAAGGTGCAATTTCGGCCCAGTTTGACCCGCCACGGTCTCGCTCGTACCTGAACTAGCAAGGGATTAATTAGTCCCACCTCGCTAATCGGATGGCGCTTAGTCCAGCTTATAAACCTCCTGCGCATCAGCCGGGCGTGATGGCGCGCGCCTGTAACTCCAGCTACAGGCGTGATGGCGCGTGATGACGGCTACTGAGTTGGTACCATGGGTTAGTGTGCTCGAGCCCGTGGCAGAGGAGATTTGCATCCTGTGGAAAACGTCCGCAGGTTGCCGAGCGGCGTACGTGCGCCCTCCCGTATGTGCAGACGTGCACAAGCCCGATCCCTGTCCCACCTCAGAGGAGAAGTGACGCTGATGGCCGGTCGTTGCCTGGCCCTACACGTTGGCCAGACGGCCATCGGGTATGTGCGGTCGTCGGAGATGTTCCCCGGCCGTAAGCCCCGCGATGACGTTGGGTTTCCACGGAGATGGCCACACGGGCCTCATCAGCTTCGTGGTCCATGGGCTCGCACACTTAAACCCCGGTACCAACTCTTTTGTATTATTTTTTGTTATTTCTCCTCACTTGTGTGCATGTGAAACCTTGTGAAGGAACGTGTTATCTGGTCGCCGATGATTGTACGAACGTTTCAATGAGTCGTAGGCAAGATGGGAGGTAGATTTGAACCGGCTCTCGAGTCCCAACGACAACGAACAAAAAGAGAGGTGAACAATTGGCTCTCGAGTCCCAACGACTAAAAAGAGAGGTGTGAAGTCCGGAAATCCATATCGGGTCATGGGTGTAGATGCACTCACTGCTCATTTTTTTTCTTCAAAATGTCAAAAAATTCAAAATAACTTTTTTGGATAAGCTTCAAGACAATAATGTTAGCATAAAAGTTTCACGACGAAAAGACATTTTTTTGGCCTGTGTAAAAAGACAAATCCAAACGATCCAAAATGACTTTGTACGAGACATTTTTTTGCCTTTTCTTGCACATGTCATAAAAAATGACTTTCTCCGCGAAACTTTTTGTGCTAACACCAAATGTTGTAGGTCCGATTTTTGTAGAATTTGTTGACATTTTGAAAAGTTTTTAAAAATGTTTTACACAACGGGTGTATCTGCAACCGTTACCCGAAACATTGTGTCCGGTGAAGTCACAGCGGCAACTAATTAAAAAGAGAGGTGAAAATGGAGTCTGAGTGGTGAAGGTGCTAGAATGATGGAGAAAATAGACACGATGAAATAAGTTTCCAAACTAGAATGCGGAAGAATATATAATCGCCTCTAAGGCTTGAAGACACTCGATAGTTATCTGGACATATGTTTTGTCTAATTTACTTGAATCCTATTGCTGAAACCGGTTCGGGTGATGAGAATAAGACGATTACTCATCCAAAATTATTGATGGTGGGTGCTATAGAGAGAATTCCACTATTATTTGTTTTCTTTGCCAACAAAGGATATTTCCACTTTCACCCCTTAGTGTACATTTGTGAATTTTTTACTCTATTTAGTTAAAATTCCTTTAAACTACGACATTTAACCAACTTTGTCTAAGCTTTACCTTTTAATGACTTACCATATTCTATCATGTGAGACCTGCTGCCTGCTCAACGTGGTCATTGACTTAAGGTCAATAATCGTACTCCTAAATGGGTGCGTGATACTGGATGTAGACGATCAAAAAATTCATGGATCCCTTTTTTGAAAAAAATAAAAATAGAATTTTGAAAAAATATGATAACAAACCATAGATGTAGACTATGATTATTAATACGAGTGTGCAAAAGTCAATGCAAATATTATGTATTTTGAACTGTGTAAAAATGATAAATTTATAGATCTCAGGTGTAAAAATTGATGATTCAAAAAATATCAAATTTGTTAGGATTTTATTTTTGTGTAGACCCGAATACAAATTATTTTAGGTTAAAAATTGGCAGGACAATAGAATACATCATTGTCAACATCTAGCTTTTTTCCGAATCTATGGAGCTTCTAAATGTTGGTTTGAAAAAAGCTCCATGGAGACCGTACTCCGAAGTGACTTTTTGTACTCAGCAACTGTTACTTTACAAAATGGGTTTATTTTTGTGCAGGTTATAAAAGAGATGAATTTTATTTCAAATATTATCAACGGACATGAACAAATGAATAAAACTCGCCTTATAACGTATGGGGTTTATGGGTTAGCGTACATAGTTCTTGCTTCTCAAAAGAGATCAAGTCTGATAAGATATTATTTAAGAAATGTGTATCCAATTCATGAACTGTAAATGTGATGCAGACAATATGCTCATGAAAGTTATATCTGAACTGAAAATGCTTAAGTAGTTAGGAGTAATAGATTGTTAAATATTCTCATAGGTTAAGTTCTTATCTACTACCCGCAAGAAAAAGTTCTTATCTGCAGATAGCATTTTCATAATTACGTTATTTATTTCACAGTATTTTCCATAGGAAAACTGGAGTGTCAGATCATAGTATTTGGTACCTCTCGGAAATAAAAGAAACTGATCTGCTTACCCAGCTGGTCCAACGACCGTGCCCCATAGACTAACTTGAACATGTTTGAGATAACTCGGTCTCGTAAGAGCATCCACAGTGCATGAACGCTTAAGTAGGCACTAGGTAATAATAATAAATCAAAGAAAATAAAATAGGCAGCCAAGCGCTCGACCTTGCAACGCTGGCTCTTGTTGGAGACGCTAATAAACACTCGCAAAGGACTCCAGAGCATGCAAAATGTCGCTAGCGTCGGACGACTTCTTTTGCTCCTGGCGCCCGGGATCGATGACCGTAACTACCGATTGAGTAGGATTCTAATCCTAGCGTCGGCCTACTAGCGCCGCATTGTGGCGGCTCTAAGTACTAAATGCTAGGAAAACAGAGTATTGGGACCTGATTCTTTTCCTTCCATTGATTGAAACGGAATCGTTGTTCAGTGTAGAGACAGAGCAGAAGCTGTTAAGGGCCTTTTGTATTTCGCGGGGTTATCTCGCGGCCTGGTCATGTCGGCTAAGTACGCCCTCAAACCTTAACTTGGATAATAACGATACTTTTTGAATAATACCGTACCGCTAATTGACTACCGTCGGCACCAGGATATATACGTACTTCCCGTCCACCCAAACAGCCAAGCGTGGTAGCTCGCGCCTGTTACTCCAGCTCGGGAGGGCTAAAGGGCTGGCATCGTTAGGTTTGGCGGGCTCGAGCCCGGTTGCAAATCGGTCACCGCTCGTAATGAGCGGGTCATCCGTCGCAAATTCGGGCCCCAGGTCGTCTGATAGACCAATCGGGCCGGGGTCGTCCCCTCTTTGAGTGTTTGGGTACCGAAAACAGCGACCGATGGAGACCAGGCCAGGACCGTGTTTTCCTGGGTTTCACCTGCCGGAAGTGGTGCACGGGCTCGCTCGCTGTAACCTCAACATGCCATCTCTTTTGCATTTTTCTTATAAACAATTTCCTTTATAACTTGCATAAATTAATTTCCTTTATTTAGTCCAGGAGGGCTATGGGTCTTTACTTCTCCGTGCCTTCTGCCTCCGACACATCATTGAGCAGTTGAGGACCTTGAGGTTACCGGAATTACGGCCTTCCGTACATGAACTTGCACAACGGGCTTGAGCAGTCGCCTCGTACAGTAGTGCATGCGACGGATGTTGTTCGGCCCTACTAGTCGGGCCGGACATACCAGACTAGCCCAGATCGCTGCTCAATCCATCTGCATTTTTCAACAGCTCAATTGCAGTCACAACTCGCTGATGTCCTTCGAAATGGCGAAATTGGATGACGACGGATTATCCGATGAGGTGCCACACCTTTAGCTTCCTCTCCCTCATGTCTCTCCTCGTCTCCCATTTTATTCTCTAGAGCACTTGCTGCCCTGCTAATTGCACTAGACATGTATGCGGTCGTCCTCCATGCCAGTGACTCACATATCGTACCTACTCCCTCCAGCTTTTTTTACTTCACATTCTGAGCTTTTTAAATCAAATTCTTAGAAGTTTGGTAAAGTATATACAAAAAAGTATTAATAGGTGCAGAATAAGTTATTTTGCACCCATGGTTATTTTACAATGTTTTATGAAAAAATATGTTTATCATCCAAATAATCACATTCATGTTGTCCCAAAATAAATAAAAAATCTACATAAGAAATGCAATGTATGAGTCATAGCAATGCAAAAATAGCTAAAAATGCGTATTTTACATCATATTTTTTGAAGGTCACATAAGAATAGTTTTACGTCATGTTAATATTTTCTTATGTTCCTATTAAATTACGAAGTATGGCAAAATTTATGTGACGTAAAAATTCTTTACTGTTCAAAAGATACGGGGTGCGCGTAGAATAACTATTCTACTCCCTGGGATTCAAATAGCATGACCCAAAGTAATAATGTATATAATATAAAAATATACTATATGATAATTATAATAATATTAAATTTATATTCTAGACTTTTTCAGAATTTTTTGAAACTTAAAAATATGTTGAATTTTTTTAACCGGAGAGAGCATTGAAGCTCGGAGCATAAAGTGTTTTCCGTGCACTGCAGCTATAGTTACAAAGATAACAAATATATAAGATCAGCACACGGGGATAAAAGGAAGAGCACATTGCATGTCTATTATTTTTTTTTTTGCGAAACACAGTACAACGCAAGCGCTCATATACACGCGCACACACTCACCCCTATGAACGCACGCACGCACACCCTACCCCTATGAGCACCTCCGAGAGACTGAGTCGGCGGGTCGAGTCTTGAGATTGACGAAGTCACCACGGGCGCCTCGCTGTCGACGGGAACGTCGCCTCCCACTGAAGAATATTCCGCCTTAAATGAGAAACACCAGCGTCAAACCTGGGGTTTGAACTCTGGTGGGCTAGGGGTACAACCACCCAACTAACCATCTTGCCACAGGCAAGTTCTCTTCATTGCATGTCTATTAGTTAGTCCGAACCTATCAGGTGACATCCATGCGTACATGAATGATTCTCAATCAAAATCATCCAAGCACATGCATATCAAATTCAGCTTGCGTGTATGTACCACAGAAGATCTGGAAGAAATGGTGTCCGCAGCCGCTAGAGCTAGGCCAAAAAGAACTGATTCTTTTAGGTTGGGATCAGTTGAAATCTCCCGGCAGAAAATTATAGGGCACGAAGCCATATCGGGCATCCAGTTCGTGCGCAATGCATGCCCTGTCAAGTACTCCCTCCGTTTTTAGATGTGACATGTTTTAGATGTTACACATGTTGTATAAATGCAATGTGAATATACAAATGAAATGTGTCAAAATATATTTGTGTACATGTGAATATAGACAAATGCTAAAACATCTTATATTGTGAAACGGAGGAAGTATTTCACACTTGGTATAATAGCGACGTTATGCTATGTGCTGGGAACAATATACGTGATAAAATAGTACAATATATTGTTATAGTGATAAGCAATATAAAAAACGGAGAACAAGAAATCAACACAGAGGACACGAGAAATTTTAACGTGGAAAACCTTTCAAAAAGGAAGAGGAAAAAATTACGGACGCCGAACAATAATTTTAACTATGACCATGTGATGTTTACAACGCCGGAGATATACAACTTAAGACTTATCTCAACTGACGGCTTACAAGAGGTATCTATAGGAGAGAATTTCTTATTTGATACTACTAGCTTAAATTTAATCGCCTTCCTTATTTGGCCCTAGGAAAAAATTTCTTTCCAATTTGACACCTAAACTTAACTTATTTCTTTACATGACACTCTAGCACATTTTCAGCACTAACATTGTTAAATAGGATCATGAAAAGACTCTTTTACCCCACTGATATTATGTGACAGAAAAATGTGGGAAAGTGTTTGTGACACTAGATATTGCGATGGAAATTGAGCATGCTTTCCATTTTTTTTTGCTCACGGCCGTACCAATCCAAGTCACAAAGAGAGCACGTCGTGGAGTTGAAGTTGCCACATGGGTCCTGATGAAGACCAGCGTGTGCCGCTGAACCCGAGCCTGGACGCGGCCTCGTCGAACGAGCTCTGCCGTGCTGCTACCGAACAAAGGTGCCGGCTGCTAATGTCAAAAAAAAAAAGGGTGCCGGCTGCTGCTGGCCCCTCCGACGGTCGGACCCGACGATCCCCTCCCGATTCCTCAACTCCTAACCGCTGGTAGCCAGAAGCGCAGCATCGATTCACAACCCAATTTCTTCAGGCAAACAACGAACATGGACGGTCAGATGACAGATTTCTCAACTCCTTGCCGCGATCTGCGAGTAGAGCTGGGCGGGAAGGCTGGCGGGGCGTCGCCCGTCATCGCGCCTGGAAAGAAGACCCAAGGAACCAGGCCGGCGTGCACGCAGAGAGGACGTCCCGGACGTAAGGGTGGGCATAAAAACCGATGACCGAAGACCATACCCGAAAAGACCGAGACCGAACCCGAAAAGACTGAAACCGAAAAGACCGACTGAATAATGGGTAGTAATTGTTAAAAGACCGAAATTATTACTGTAATTCGGGCTTCATTTACTGTGTACCCGAACAGACCGAAAAAAAAAAATGCTATCCATGGGTAAGCACCCAGGCATATTTTTATAGAAGGGGAGCTAGGGGAGCTATGAGCAACAACTTGCGGTGTTCGAGACTCAAACCCGGGTCGTTAGGATACCGAGCGCACTCCACGCTCAGCTAACCATCTGACCCTCACCCGAACAGACCGAAATTACCGTGGATGCAACGAAGTCAGTCATCCCAACTCGTCACACTTAGGCCCATTGGCCCAATTTTGTGTATCTTACCTCTATGGGCCAAGATCTCATGTACCAGAGTCACCTAGACACCACGTACCCCCAACTCAATCGATCAGATCCGCTGAAAAATAAAAGCTCGATCGATGATCAGTTCCTCTTCCCGACCCCTCAGCTCTTACGCGGTGACCTAGTACTCTAGCTTGCGATAGCGCGACCACCCGCCCACGGCGGCCAAGTCGCCTTGCTGCCACCCCCTGCCGCCCACCACCTTCTTTCGCTGTGCCGTTCCCGCGAGGCCGCCATCTGCTGCTGGAGATGCGCCGAACTACACGCCGGCGGGACGGTGATGGACGATCCGGCGATGCATGGGACAAACGGAGGTGTGGACGGCACATCGCCGAGGACGCCGTCAAGCTGCGGCTGTGAGCCCTCCAGCAAGCTACAAGTGAGTCCATGTATTATCACAGTAAAATTCGGCCATGACCGAAGTAAAGACCGAAATTTGAGTACCCGAATTTTTTCGGTCACCAAGATCTGCCAGCTAATTTCGGTTCTCAAATTTAGCAGACCGAATTAAGAAAAGACCGATAAACAAAAACCGAATTTTCGGTTAAGACCGAATGCCCACCCCTACCCGGACGGTCACCTCCGGAGAAAATGACAAAAAAATACCACATTTGCGGGTGAGTTGTCACATAACCACCACTTTTGCATTTTTGGACACATAACTACCATTATTTGGGTCATGCTGTGACGCGGAGCACTGATTTATCTGTTTAAGGTTGTTAACACATTTTATGACAGCTCGGACCCACCCGTCAGGTCTATGTGGCAAAAAGATAAGGCAAGTCAACACCGTCTTTTCTTTCTTCCTTTTCTTTTCTTTTTTCCTCTCCGCATGCCCGACTCCGACGTCGCCGTGCTGCTCATGCGCGGGCGAGCCCTGGCCACGGCGCGAGCGGGCGCGAACGATGCGGACCTAGGCGGCGGCGGCGAGCCGGGCAGAGGAGCGACACGATGGGCGGGCGGCGGCTCGATGGCCGGGCGGCGAGCCGTGCGTGGGAGGAGAGGGACCGGAGCCGCCCGAGACGCCGAGCAGGCCGCCGCTCTCGCGTATGGCCTGGCCAGCGCTCGCCCCGTGCCCGTGCAGGCCGCCGCGCTCGCGCCCGCACCCGTGCAGGCCGCCGCGCCCGCGCCCTCGAAAGCCGTGGCCGCCGCTCGCCCCGCGCCTGCGTATGGCCGTGGCCAGCGCTCTCCTCGCGCCCGCGCCGTGGCCGTGGCCGGCGTTCATCCGCGCCCGCACCCGCGCCGTGGCCTGTGCTCGTCGGAGAAGGCGTTCTTGCGCAGCTGCAGGTACCCAATCCAGAATGAGAAGAACTCCACGGGCACCTCGCCAGAGAACCAGTTCCCGCCGAGGTCGAGAAACGACGAGCTCGGGCGGTCCTGCCCCGCATCGCTCCAGCCGGCCTCGGCCGGGTTCACGTCGTTGACCTCCGACTCTCGTCGCTGATCCCAATCCAGTTCAGCTAGCCGATCCCAATCGAGTACCCAGCAGGAGCACGATTCGAGCTAGCTGATCCCAATCGAGTACCCAGCTAGCTGATCCCAATCCAGTTCGCGTCGATGACCTCCGGCTCGCCTCCCTGGTACCCAACAGGAGCACGCCCGGGCGTCGCGTAGCGCGCGCGGCCATTGGACTGTCGAGGAGAGGTAGTACGCGAGGCGGCCGTAGGAGTCGAGGAGATGATGTAGGCGAGGCGGCCTCACTAGTGTTGACCTGCTATGCTTTTTCTTTTTCTTTTTTGCCACATAGATCTGACTGGTAGGTCCCACATGTCACAAACATGGTAAGACGTCTAACCACAAGAAATTAGTGCTCCGCGTCGCAGCATTGCCTCAAAAGAGGTAGTTATGTGTCCAAAAATGCAAAAGTGGTGGTTATGTGACACCTCACCCACAAATGTGGTGGTTTTTTGTCATTTTCTCTCACCTCCGCGGTCCGCGTGCTCCCGCCGGTGGCGTTCGTGCAGGCCGGCTCTATATTTTTCGGGGCCCTAGTGCAAGGTTGAAAAATTGGCCCTTACTACTCCATATATCTACGCATATGACGTAAAATGTTAAAAGTTTACGTCCAACCACACATGCTTATTCCGAGTCATCCATAAATAATTGATATAAACAATTAAGTAATGTCATATTACGACAGGAAGTCTTAAAAAATTGTAATTTAGAATCATATCAACTAAACTAGGGCAATATCCAATGTATGCGCCACCGGAAGCAGATGAGAGATTGCACAGATGTACCTGACGGAGGAGGATGATCGCCGCGGCAATCTACACCGTGACTGGGACATGGCGCTCCGTTTCCGTGTTTGGTGGCCTCGGCGGTCCAATTTTATCTAGCGGAAGCGAAAGCGAAAGCCGAAAGGCAACAAGAGGAAGAACATGAACAGGCGCGGCGAAAACACCTAGCCAGCTGACCAACTGATGGATCAGCGTAGCTAGCTGTGTGCGTGCGTACAACCTTTTCCTTTCTCCCTTATGGGCTGCTGCGGTTGGGCTTTGTACGTTCTTTTTGAGCCCACTAATATCCAATGTACATAGACATACATATGTAGGTAGGGATGAGCCCCCTCTAGCTATGGCCCTTGTACGCTGCACAACCTTGCCTAGGGCCAAAACCGGCCCTGCGTTCGTGATGACGTCGACGAGCGTGAGGTCCCCAAAGGTCGAGGGGATCGTCGGCGGGCAAGGCACGCGCATCGGCTGTGGTCGAAGTACCTGTGCGTTTCCGACACGGCGGCGCACTCGTGCCTGCGCCGGCCGACGCAACGCAGGCACACAGCCATGCCCGCACTCGGAGAAGAAATGTGAGATGTGAGGACGCCGAGGAGGGGGTTCGATCAGGTCAGTTTTTTTTTCCTTTTTCCTTAGAACAGGTCTGGTTGGCTGGGTCGGTGTTAGGCTATTTTGATCCAACATGAGGGCAAAACTTAACAACACAAACGGTAATGTCATGTAAGGAAGGAAAATAAGTTTAGATGTTAAATTGAGAATAAATTTCCCCCCAGGCCAAATAGGAAGGAATTTTTAAGGCATTTCAAATAAGGAATTCTCTATCTATAGAGGCAGAACCCTAAGCCGGCAACAATTCGACTCGGATAAATCTAGACTTTTTGATTTGCTTGAACCTAATCATGCACTAGTAACTTATGTCAAGATATTTATTAAACCATACACAACAGAGATCAATGTTGAGATTTATTAATACTTAAAAATTATCATGACATAAATATAAACCAATAAGACAATATAAAGTGTCGTAAAAGAATCCAGGATTAAATGTGAAGTCTTTCTTATTTTCTCACATTACTCCATGTTAATACCCCCTCTGTTACATATTAATTGTTGCTGAATCGGTATATCTACCAATAAAGCATGTCTTGATGCATCCAATTCAAAAAAATTAATATGGATTAGAGGGAATATTTTGAAGCAACCTCTCAAAAAATAAAAATTCTGCTACATTTTGAGAGGTTCAAACTCTGCAAATAAAGAAATAAGAACTAATATTTTGCAACATTGTTAGAACAAAATGATACTCATATATATGTTTATGTTGTAAACATTAATTATGAAAATATAAAAGTTTAGTATAAACTGTAAACATTTAAAATTTTCGTCCTCATCCTCGCTCTCGTCGGGGCAGGGGGAATTTGAAGGTTGTTTCTGGGCTGCCTTCTTGGACCGGCCATCCTTGTTTTGGTTCAGTTGGCTGATTTGATTGGAAATGTTTACCTTTTTCTTATTTGACTACGTGGGTCGTCTCTGCCGCTCACGCGATGGACGGCGGTGTTGGGCAGAGGGCGGGCCGGCGACGCATCACCGACATGTGGGTCCTCTAAGTTACCTCCTGATCTGACCGGACCCTATCCTAGTCAGAGCCACACCAGCAGGACCAACGAAATTCTAGCCGCCACCGCCATCCATCGCTGCGAGTGGAGCAGGACGTAACGACGTGTCAAATATTCAGGGGTGACAAAATAAAAATATATTCAAAACATCATCCAAGTGTGCATTTTGAACACTTATTTACCACATCGAGCGCAAATTCCTCCAAAAACTAGGTACGCCAGAGTATATCAATGCATTAGCAACCCCATTGCTTGTTTGGTAAAAAATAAAAATCCAATGACATACTACTACCTCCGTTTTTTAATATACTAAGATGTTTTAGTCTTTTTCGACATGCACATGTATCCACATGTATGTAGACATGTTTTAATTTATATGTGTACGTAGTTTAGTGTGAATCTAGTCAACATATGCAACACGTAAAACATCTTATATTAAAAACGTAAAAACAGAGTGAGTACTTCGGAAACCTGTGTACAAACCACATTTCCTTCGTGAATTAATTGATCCAACTTCAATCCAAAAAAGAAATCGATGAAGGATGTGCACTGCCTTAGGATGTTGGCTCACCGTTCTACGTAATAAATCCATTAATAGCACCAATCATAATTTTTTTATTGGACATGCAATAGAATTAAAAACAGCAGCACCTAATTTTTTGTTTCTGGATTTTCGCTGCTTTGCTTTGGCGGCTTGACCTGATTAATTACCGTGGTTGCCTTTTTTTTAGATTCATTACCGTGGTTGCCTGGTTAGAGAGAAAGAGAAGTCGGGCTAAAGGCCCCAATAGTGGACACAGAGAGCACAACGTGTTCTGGAACACAGCTGCACTTTCAGCCCAGTTCGACCCGCGGCGTCCTCGCTCGTATCTGAAGACAATCGAATAGTCCCACCTCGCTACTTGACTGCCGCTCACCCCAGCTTATATACCCGGCTCTCCATCGCGGCAGCCAGGCGTTGTAGCGCGCGCCTGTCACTCCAGCTATCGGAGGGCTATCGAGTTGGTACCGTGGGTTAGTGGGCTCGAGCCCGTGGCAGAAGGTCGTTGCCTGCTGAAAAAAAAAACAGCAGAGTTGTTGAGCTGCGCGCCGCGTCGTGCGCGCGCTCCCGTTGGATCCATGGCGCTGTGCAGACGTGCACAGTTTACAGCCGGAGATCCCTTCCCTCCTGAGAGGAGAAGAAGACGCCGTCAGTGTGTGAAACTGATGGCCGGTCGCTGCCTGGCCCAACAAGTTGGCCTTGAGGCCATCGGGCATATGTATGTGTACGGTCGTGGGAGATGTTCCCCGGCCGGTAGCCCCACGATGATACTTGGGCTTCCACGGAGATGGCCTCTAAAGGCCTCAGCTTCGTGGTCCACGGGCTCGCCCACTTAAACCCTGGTACCAACTCTTTTGTATTTTTTTCGTTACTTCTTATTATTTGTCGAGTTGTCATGTAAATGTATTTTACCTAGTAGCATAGAGAAGGCCATCGACAATGTTCGTCGACGTGTTGCATGAGAAAGACGGGAGGTAGATTTGAATTGGCACCCAACGATGAAAAGGAAGGTAAAAATGGAGTCCCAGTAGCAGGGTTTCGGTTACCGACCGTAATACCGCGGCCACCCCGAAAATTGTGTATACCGAGAGAAAAATCCCGGAATATTCAAATTTGGCCCGAATTCACCCTCCCATAATTTAAATTTTATTTTTTTTGTTGTTTTATGTTTGAATAATAAATTCTTGCCAGAATATTGGCCAGTTACCAGGAAATACCGCCCCCTTTCGGGATTTTTAAAAAAAAAGGGTGACCAAAACCTTGCCTAGTAGCGGAGCTAGAATGTGGGAAAAAATATACGTGTTGTAGATGTGTCGAAACTAGAAGCCTCTTAGGCTCGAACACACTCGAAAATGTTTAGTCTAATTTATTTAAATTCTACTATTTCAGGACAACACAACCAAAATTATTAGTGGTGGGAGCTACATAGAGGATTTCACTATATTGGTTTTATTTGCCAAGAAAGGATATTTTACACTTCTACCCCTAAGTGTGCTTTTGTGTCATTTTTCTACCTTCTTGAGTGGAATTTCCTCCTAACTACCACATTTAACCATCTTTATCCAGATTTTATCTTTTAGGGATGTACCATGTTTTTACACGTGAGACTTGATGCCTGGTCAACATGGTCATTAACTTAGCTGGCAGGTAAAAGACGTACTCCTATAGGCGATGTCAAGGCAACAAATGGGTGTGTGATACCCAATTTGGGTAACCAAAATTAGTTCTGACTCGATCACACCATGTGAGCCACATCTCTCTCTGTCCATCGACTGAGATAGGGTAAGGGATTCAAAAGAGCAATGCTTGATAACTTGGTGAGCTCTAGCTACTCCATTGACATAGTAGGACACGACTATTACACCTCTAAGATGTCACCTAACTGTCCCCTGTTAATGTGGGGGTAAAGTAAAACACAAATATAGTGGATTAGAGGTAGATTTCATTCACAAAAAATGTGTATTAGAGGTTTGGAATTGATTTTTATGTGTAAACGGAGTGAATATCACCATTTTTACTATTGTGTGATAATTCAATGCAAAATATTATGTATTTGGGCCGTGTAGCAATTCCAATTTTATGAATTTTAAGTATTGATAGTCATGATTAGAATTTTTCAGATTTGTCAGCATCTTTTATTTTTGTGTATACAAACTATTTCTGGTTCAAAGTTTACAGACCCGTAGATATGTCATTATAAACATCTAGGATTTTTTTGGAATTTTATTAAACTTCAAAATGTTGTTTTCAGAAAAATTCCAACAAAAGGATCGATTGAGCCCGTCCTACAAAGTGACTTTTCATACCCATCAGTTGATAGTTTGATACTTTAAAAGATGGGTTTAAATTTGTGCAGGTAAGAAAAGAGATAAAAAAAATTATGTCAAACGTCATCAACCTGACATGAACAACTGAACAAATGTTGCCTTGCAACGTATATAGGTTGATTGGTTATCTTGCATAGTTCTTGCTTCTTAAAAGAGATAAAGTTCGAAAGAAATTATTTAAGAAATGTGTATCCAATGCAAGAAGTGTAAATGTGATGCGCACGATATGCTCATGAAAGTGAGTATTGCATTCCAAATAGTTCTAAGTGATATCTAGACTGGAAATTCTTAATTAATTAGAGTAATAGATCATTAAATATTTTCAGAGGTTAAGTTCTTATCTACTGATAGCATTTTAATAGTTACATTTTTTATTTCATAGTGTCCATTGGACTAGAACTAAGCATGAACCAAGTCTGAACTAACTACTGTGCTTGGATAAAGTGAGCAAATGGTTCTGGTTTAGTAATCTAATTCTAATGACATGAATAAACTATTTAAAACAAAACAAGATCCTAATACAACTATTTCTATAGCAGGGTTTAGTTAAGGGTCTCGGTCTAATAACCCTCAGACTAAAACCTGAATATTGGATTAATCAAGTTATACGGACTACATTTCTTACTGAACTGCTAACTATTTCTGTGAAACATCACCTCAACACCCTGAAGTTTGTTCCCCATGTACAGTTCTATTTCCTCGAACCTGAAGGCATGCTACTCTAGTAGTACGGTTACTTCTCAGGAAAAATAAATGTTTATGCATACATTTACGTCTGAGCTTTCCCAGATATCGAGCTACAGTTTAGCTGGACGAGATGGTCGAGATGCTTAAGCTGATCTTCAACGCCACCAATGACCAATGTGCCGCCGACCTCCACCAGAAGCTGTAGTTAGCCTATCTGTCTTTCTGAGCAGCTGCGTCTGCATACTTGGCTAGTGTTGCCCTGTATCGAACCTTGATCCTTGTTGTTAGCTGATCTCCTGCAGTTGCTCGTAATATGCTACTGGTCGGTTACCAGTGTTGTGAACTCTTGGGCTGTATGGCTTTATTATTATAAAGCCGGGCAGTCATGCCTGTTATGTAAATAGCTACAGTTTTGGTCACAGGGATTTGCATACTTGGTCGTGTGTAGTGATCACTGTATTCAGACATGCATGTAATCAAGGCACTTATGCTGTCATGCACAAAGCAAAACAAATCTGTTGCAAGCTAATCAGGATTCAGGAATAGGAATTCTCATTTCAGAGATGTGGATGCACGAGTTAGCAAGAACATATAAATGCTGAATGTACTGATGTTAGATGAGAAATTGATTTCTATTGGTCTTGTCTGCAGGTGTATACTGACACTAGCACATCATACTTGTGATGGTTAAAAAAAAAAATTCGCTCTTGTGATGGTTAATTGCATCGATTAAATTGAGGTTTTCTTCTCATCAAGTTATTATCTGCAAAGAGGTACCAATACTAAGATTTGAGGGTTCAGTTGTTCACTTTTACTGTATTTTCTGACCAAAACAAGCAATCGAGCTAGTAGTCCTATTGCTAAATACAGCAACAGTTTCTCTTCATACTAAAATCTGCTATGCTTATACAATTACACATACATTTACTGATCTCCTGTACTATATTGTTTAGCTTCTTTCTAAGTTCCTAAACTCCTCTCTAATTCTGATAATGAGCTTGGCACTATGCTTATGGTTGGGTTTGTGTAGTTCCTAACCTTTCTCAGTTATTACTACGCTGAATAAGAGCACATCATTTATTCAACTCTAGCTAGTTAAAGATGATGCCAAAAGTAGCAACGACAATGCAAAATATTTTCTACAAGATTTTAATTCAGGAGCAGATCCTTTGCTGTCTCCTCTTCCTTCCCAACTCCTTATGCTTGCGACTGAACCTGGCCTGATCCTCCCTGGTGCTTGGCTCTCCCAGTACCAGGTGACGGCCGTTCTGGAGGGTTTTATGTCTGGACTGATCGAAGCCAAGTAGACGCAGTCTCAAGCCGACAAGGGCCTTTCGAGTGGGCTATTTCGCGACCCAGCTAAGTACGTCCTCAACCGTAAGTCAAACAATTATTTGTACTTAATAGTACCATACCGCTAAATGAGCGCCGTTAACAGCAGCATATATACGTACCTCCCATCGACCCTAACAGCCGGGCGTGGCAGCTCTAGCCTGTTACTCCAGCTCTGGAGGGCTAAAGGGTTGGCATCATGGGAATGGGGGTGCAGCGGGCTCGAGCCCGGTGTCAAACAGTCATCGCCCATCAAGGGCAAGACAAACACCGGTCGTTAACTTGGGGACGCCCAAGTCGTCAGGTCGAGGCGTCGCCTCCGCCATGCGCCGACGGGTGTTGTTTGGCCCTAGTAGCCGAGGTCGGACAAGGCACGGACGGGCAACCAGGCTCTTCATCTTCGTGGGGTTTCCACCTGCTCCGGTGGTGCACGGGTTCGCTCGCTGTAACCCCCTCCTATGCCAACCCTTTTGCATTTTTTTCAACAATTCAATTACCTGTATGAAGCAGAAGGCTTTGCTCTAGCATCGCTAGTCTTCGCACTAAACCCAAAACACTGACACTACATGGTGAAAGCTTGAAAAGACAATAAAGTAGTACCATACTAAGATAGAAATGCTTGCCGTTTGCTGCCTTTTGAGACAAACCTGATCTAGACAAATACACTCATTTTGATAGTTCGTTAACCAAACTAAAACATCTACCATGGTTTATACTTACTCCGTACCAAAATATAAGACTTTCTAGTTTTTGGGTTTGTCAAGATTCGTTCCTAAATAAGTGAATCAACACTAAAATATGTCCACATACGTACATATATTAAGATAAAACAAAAAAGTTTAGAAAGTTTTACATTTTGTCAAGCAGGGAGTAAAAGTGAGCGGCGGGAGTACATAAGATCAACACGACATCACACCGTGATAAAACGAAGAAAACAGATTACATGTCTATTAGGGCATGTACAATGGTAAAGAAGTCTGGTCTTCTCTTAGCACTCCACGTCACTTAGAGAACGCAATAAATAGTAGTCGTACAATGCGTTATCTCTTATTGTCGTCTCTAGCAATTAATGTGAACTAAATAAATTTAGAAATAAATTATGTTAATAAGGGAGAGCATATGGTACAATGGACAAAATAACCTTCTCTTAATTTTTAATGGATTATCCCTTAGCTAAGGGAAGACAACCCTCTCTCTCTTCATTCTCTTTCCTCCAACTAAGAAAATATCTGACGTGGCATCTCTAAGGGAAGGCTGACGTCACCGCATTGTACATGCCCTTAGTTACCAACCTCTCAGGTAGCATCCCTACATAAATGCATCTCAATACAAATCATCCAAGCAAGTTCATCATCAAATTCAGCTTGCGTATTTGTACCACAGAAAAAGATCTAGAGTAAGTGGTGTTTGCCGCCCGCCTCCGACGCCAGAGCTACGGAAAAAAGATATTATTATTTTAAGTTAGGATCAGTTAAAATCTCCCAGCAGAAAATTGTAGGGCACGAGACCATATCGCCCCCCAGCTTGTGCGGAACGCGTCCTTCATACTAGGTATAACAGCGACGTTATGCTTTCTGTCGGATGATAAAATCAAACAATATATACCAGCGGGACGAGTCCACTAGTAGTGGATGCAAATCAAGCTAACGCATCATCTGCACCATATCAAGTTGCATGACCTGTAATAAAAAAACACCAGAGAAACATGTCAACCCCATCAAATGGCAAGACGTATCGCTCTTTTCGCGGCCAGGAGAAAAAGCCGCCCGCTTCTACTTCCGCATCCTCCATAGTCGGTTCCCCCTCCTCCGGCCTTGCTGGCGTCGGGAGGGGTGGGGAACCCGATCTCTCAGTTGATTTTTTCTGTAAAAGTGGTGTTTTCACCATATGGTTAGGGTGGTAGTCATCTTGTTCGTCAATGGAGATGACATCGTATGCAAATAAGTTATCTTTGGCCCACTGTTTGACGACAAGATCCATTTCCGGACGTGAACTGTGGTGTTGGCAAATTAAATTTGTCTAGGTATGCTCCTCCATCAGATTTGGATTCGCCAAATCGATTTTGGATATTTTTTCACGGTTGCCACGAGGAGAATTGTCCTTACAATATTTGTCCCCACTGCTACGTCCTCGATAATGGTGATTCGTACTCTCGTCTCCCAGCAACATTGCTCATGTTGTTCGGTTGCTTTTCCTTGAAATACTGGTGTTAGTACTCTCGCCGATGTTGGTTGATCACTTTAATCCCGTGTGCGTACACGTCACATCGGCGTTGCGGCTTCAAATTTAAATTATGTGAGAACCCTCGTTGATATTTATAGGTATGTGGTTTGATATAGGTGTCTTGTTTCTACGCTGCATTCAAAAAAGTAAAGGATTGTGTCATGGAAGAAGAATATTTTTGAAGATCTTGAAGATTGGCTACCTTCTTTTATACTTTATTTTGTAAACCCCGTAGTTAGCTCATGTCATGTATCTCTACCATGTATTTTACGTTACGACGAATATATCTGGTATTGATTGTCAAAAATAAGTTGCATGACCTGCAACAATACAGCTCACCTACATAAACATGATGGTGTACCTATGAACATGACACTGTACCTATGAACATGACAGCTTTTATAATTGAATGACACATTGATTACCCACAAGTATAGGGGGTGTATCGTAGTACTTTCGATAAATAAGAGTGTCGAACCCAACGAGGAGCAGAAGGTGTTGACAAGTAGTTTTAATCAAGGAATCACTGTAAATACTAGCAGACAAGTTTTTAGGGTTTTTTGATATTGCAGATAAATAAAATACGTGTAAATAAAAGACAGTAATAATAATTGCAGCAAGTGGCTCAATCCTTTTTAGAGCAAAGGATAACCCGGTTGGTTTACTTATGATGGCAAAATGTTCTTGAGGACACACGGGAATTTCGTCAAGTGCTTTCGCTTCCTACAGCTGATTAATCTTTAATGTTTTGATAAGTGTTGTGTGGGTGAACCTATGCTAATGCACTGCCCTAACTTGGACTAATACATACTTGTGATTAAACCCCTTGCAAGCATCTGCATTACAAGGAAGTAATTAAGATAAATCTAACCACAACCTTAAACTCTGAGATCCTACACTCTCTCATGCACCGGTTTACTAACGGGGTTTAGGTTTCTGTCACTCTGTCAGTTAATTCTCCAATAATCATCAAACATGCAAAACAAGATAAAATAACATAAGTATATCATCCAAATATGAAATATATCAATGAATAGCAGTAAATTATGATATAAAACAGTGGTGCAAAATGGACGTATCAACTCCCCCCAAGCTTAGACCTCGCTTGTCCCCAAGCGAAAGCTGAACTCCGTAAACAGGACCACAAGTTTATGGAGTGAAGCGTCGATAATAAAGAATACGGACAAGAAGCATCAACATGTATTAATACACAAATCATTTTAGACAGCAACTTCCCCTCATATAACTTATCTTGAAACGAGTAATGGAAATCACAATAAAGGTGCATAAAGAAAATCATAGTTTGGTGATGGCAAACTTCGTTCTTGGTCAGAGAACAATTAATAGATTGTACTTATCTTTCGAGTAGAGTCCTTATATCGGAGCTATATTGCAGAACTTACATGCTCAATTATCACAATTTCTTTACAGTCATTGATAACTTTCAAAGTTATATTTCTTCAGATAAAAGACTTGTGCAAAACAAGGAAGGATAACAGACATGATTGATAATATTAATATATATATGGTTGAATCACAACAATTCAAATGCTTGCTTAAGAAAGAAGGGAATAGGTTTACTGACTCAACATAAAAGTAAAAGAAAGGCCCTTCGCAGAGGGAAGCAGGGATTAAATCATGTGCTAGAGATTTTTAAGTTTTTGAAATCATATAGAGAATAAAAATATAAGTTTTGAGTGGTGTATGAGAATTGTCAACGAACGGTAGTGGGTGAAAACAATATCTCTCTTGTCAACCAGACTTTCAAGAGCGGCTCCCATGAAGGACGTTATTTCTACCAGCTAGGCAGATCATCCCTCTTTTTCTCTTTTGTTTACACATGCAGTTATTCACTGGTATCATTACTTGTCTGATAAATTAGGGCAAAAATATGAAGAGAATTAAGCGGTTAAAGTTGTAATTAATTGGGACTGGGCACCTCATTTGCCAGCTCTTTTTGCAAATTTAATAGATAAGCGGATGTATATGCCGCTAGTCTGGTGGTGAAAGTCTGTCTGACAAGCTAAATAAAGAATAACCCACATACTTTCTCATGAGCTAGTAAACAGTGACACAAATAAGGAGCAGTAGCTTTTGAATAGTTTAAAGGTAGCACATGAAATATTTACTTGGAGTGGCAAGGAAATACCACATATAGGTAGTTATGGTGGACATAAATGACATGGGTTTTGGCTCAAGGTTTGGATGCACGAGAAGCATTCCCTCTCAGTACAGGTTTTTGGCTAGCAAGGCTGGGTAGCAAGCATAAGAGTGGAGGGATACAAACAAATATAAATGTAATAGAAACAATCATGCAATCTTCCTTGTAAACACAAATAATTTTAACTTGAGAATACTAAGCTCATGAGCCAACAAGAAAGAAAGATAATGGGATAATGTATCTACATGCAATCCCCTCTTTTCTACTTAAGCCTCAAAGTATTGTTGCTGCTGACCAATGCTAAGTTTGTCAAAACCAAATAGATTTACTTGATGCTCCCAAAGTGATGCCAATACTAACAACAAGATCATTCATATGACAGAAATTTGCAAAGTAAAATAAAGTGTGTAGAAAGTAAATGATAAAACTTCTCATTAATATTCAAATAACGGCAACTCACACCAAGGGATACATAGATAACCAACTAAAGGAGAGATACTTCCACGCTGCAAACCATCCTATATGATAACTTCTCTACTCATGATATTACTCGACTGAAAAGTAAAAGGTAAAAGATAATGGTGATGATACCGCGACACTCCTCCCAAGCTTGGAACAAGCTGAGGGGATGCTGATGCATGTAAAATGCATACATGAACTTTGCACTTTAATTACTTATATTCCAATCATATTTGCATCATATAAGGGTTATATCAATGTTTTATAATGATTTTGGGAATATTTCATAATTTTCCCATTTATTTGGAATTAACCTTGTTTTTCCAGAAAACGTCTTTTTAGTGTTTCAGACTTTCCGGGAGCTTCGGGACTCCAAAAAGGGCAAGGCCAAAGAGCACGGTTCAGAATTTTTGAGACGAACACAATGGGCTTAAATTGAAGACCAGAATCCCAACAGACTGGAAATGGGAGGGTCCCACGCGGCCTAAAATACCTGGCCGCGTGGGCCCAGCTTTTTTCCCCCTCGGATCTCTGTGGCCGTCGATCTTTCGTCCACCGACTCCGTCTTGACCTAAAAACGTCTATAAAAAAGGTCCCCTGGCGTTTCGCGAAAGGAGGCGGCGGAGAAACACAGAACCACGAAACAGAGAGTCAGAAGGCTGCCGCCGGAGAAGATCGGAGGGGGGAAACGCCGCCGGAATCGCCTCCGGAGGGCTCCACCCCCCTCCAGCGTGTTCATCATCAACATCTTCATCGCCGTTGCTGCCTCCCATGATGAGGAGGGAGTAGTTCTTCATCGGGGCTGAGGGCTCTACCGGTAGCTATGTGGTTCATCTCTCTCTCCCATGATGTGATCTTTATGTGATCATGAGCTTTGTAATCTAATTGAATTCATGGATGTTTCTCCTTCATTGTTTGTGCTACTCAAGTGGTTTTATTAATGTAATTTCCGGAGTCACCTTTGTCCCATGGTGTGAAGTTGACAGTGTGCGCACCGTGTGTGACTCTTAGGCTAAAGGTTACAGAAATACTTACCATGAGTTATTCTTTGTGTTGGATGTCACTATAAAATTGTGGTGTTTGTTTAGTACTATTTTGGGGCACTCATAGTGACCTTGGGGTTCCCTAGATGTGGAAGACAGACTTTAAGATGTGCTTTTGTAGCCCTACACGATGGTCTTGGTGTTCTATGATATTGTGGTGTTTGTTCACTCAGACTTTAAGGTGTGCTCTTGGGGGTTATCAAGTACTTTTCTGGCGCCGTTGCCGGGGAGCGTAGCGCTTAAGTTTCTATTCTTGTGTGCACTAGACTAAGCTTGGGAGGTTTCTTTATATCTTGCAATCATCTAAGCTTGGGGAGGTTCTTTGACTTGTTTGATGATACTATGTCTCCCATTTATGATGATGAATGTGATATTTTGGTCCCCCAATCTTTGAGGAAAATTTTCTTTGATGATACTTTGTCTCCAATATATGATGATTATAATGATGTGATATTTTCACTCCACCTACTATTGAGGATATAGTTTATGTTGATTATTCTATGCCTCCTATTTATGATGATTACAATGATGGATGTGATAGTTTTACTCCCACTATTACTAATGAAACTGTTTATGCTTATGTGGAGAGTAATGATACTTTTATGCATATGGATCATGATAAGAATGTTTATGTGATAGCTATATTGTTGAGTTTATCAATGATGCTACTGAAAGTTTTTATGAGAGAGGGAGACATGATTTCATATACCACAATAATATTAAGTCTCCTCTTTTTTGTTGAAAATTTTGAAGTTGCACTTGCTTTGCCTTCCTATGCTAGTCACTTTGTGCTTTATTGATTTATTTTCTTACAAGATCCCAATGCATAGGAAGTGGGTTAGACTTAAATGTGTTTGATATTTGCTTCTTGATGCTCTTTTATATTCAACTCTTATTCCTATGGGAGCATCATTAAAACTATCAAGCCTAGCTATATGGCTATAAAGAAAGCGCTTTGCGGGAGGCAACCCGGTTATTTTTGTGTGTGATTTTTCTTTGTGTCCTCTTGCTGTAACAAGAGATTTGTGTCTAGTTTAGTTCTGGAGTTTTAATAAAGTGCCAAGTTTTACATTTTGGTTTGAAAAGTTGCTTATAGCGTTCGGAGATTTTATTCCTGCACGAGTCAGTGCACGGTATGATTTTTAATTCTTATTCTGTAACTCCGAATGAGCTCATATTTGAACTGTAGTTGCAACTTTTCATCCTCTGTATGCATGAATTTTTTCGGAATTTTTCGAGAAAGTTTGGTAGGGTAGAAAAATACGTTTTGCTGCTGCTGTTTTTCTGGACAGATTCTGTCCCATTTTGTTTGATGCATGCTTTGAGCTTTTAAGTTGAATCTTTTTATCCAATTGAGTTTATGAGTAGGCATACAACATTATACACTTTCTGGACATCATATGAATTTTTGTTCAAGGATTATATGCAGCAAGGAACCTATTTGTTTATCACTATTAATGCACCCCACAGAAAAGAGATGGGAGAAACGGTGTTTTGAAGTTTTTTCACAGGGATTGGAGGAGATGCACCAAGAGCTATCCAAGGATGGTGAAGACCATAAGCTTGGGGATGTGAAGACAACCCCGCTGGACCTACACACTCTCGGTTTGCACACGTCCAACTTCTGTTTTTCGATCGAAACACTTTATCGCATAAACTTGGAGCGTCGTTTTTGTTTTTGTTTGAGTCTTGAGAGACCACCACACTATCATTTATATATGAGAGAGCTACTGGAAATATGGGTTGAAATATGTTGGATGCTTTTATAAGATTGGGAAAAGGGATGTTTGACTTGATTTTTAATGATACATATAGTTGCATGATTCATGAGCTTGTTTATGAGTAATAGTTTGCAAATTCTTTTTGTAGAGCTATCACTTATTCATGTTTTGGTGCTGATTGTTATTTTACTTGGTTTAACATGGATTAGTTAGTTCTATGGACACTCATGCATGCATCTAGATGGTCAACTTTCTCCCTTTTGCTAGCCCAAAAACTCCAACAAGCAAAAACTTGTTTCCAACACCTTCAACCAAAGTTATTCCAGTGAGTCCACCATATCTACCTATTGGCTTTATGCTATTCCGAGTATGTTTAACATGTTGTTTGTGTTATCTTACCTCTGAATGAAAATGTTTATGTTATTGATTGCAATGGAAAATTGGTTATATAGCTCTCACGAACTTGATGCACAATGTTCTTTTATTTGCATAATAAAACTTGACCCATTGTGATTAAGATTATGATGTTTGTGGCTTGATGAATGTTTTGGGTTGGAAGTTAGCCCATATGTGCTGTCACATGGCAAGCTTTCAACACGCTCTTCATCTCATTTAGTTGATATCATGTGCTTTTGTCTATGGATGCTTATCATGTTGAAATAAATGTGGAAATAGAGTGAGTTTAAATGAGTTTGTGTAAATGGTTAGAGAGACGCCTGGGCCGCTAATCTAAGCCATGCATCATTCATGGTGGAAATTTACTTACATACTATGGTGAACCTTCTGTGATACACCTTGCAATAAAAAACTATTCCAAATGGTAAATAAAAAGGGTGTTGAGATTGTTCATTTTGTTTGTTTGTCTTGTCATTTTGATATGGGCTTGTTCCATATCTTGGGACAAGAGGTACCCCAGTTGACGCTCTTGATGATACTATTATGCTTACAATGATATTTAATTGAACTTGCTTTGTTTCCCAAGTTGAGTAACACATGGTGTAAGTACTTGTATTCAAGGGGCATGAGACATTCAACCCATTCTTTATCAAGCACACTACTCATATTTGCTTTCACTTTAACCTTAATCATTCAAGATGCTATGATAGGGGCAATGAGAGCTTGACACCAATGAATACCTTATTGCAATCATTAACTTAAGTAGAAGAGTTTGGAAGTTGGATGAAACTTATGCATGCTTTACCTCTACTCACATATACATCTTTCCAAAGTGTACACCTATCATATTCAGATTTTCATCTACACTCTATGACCATTGTAGGATGTTCTACTTATCATTATGCATACATGTGTTCCATATTACTTGCTACCATGTTACACTTTGTGAACTATCAATGAACATCCTTGTCTTGAATACTTGATATCACTTCATAAACTATTTGCATATTGCTACTCCTTTGAAGAATGAATCATTTGACTATATGTAGCAATAGTAATCATCTTTGATATTCATTGTTAAGTATTAAATTGCAAAGTCCATGTTAGTTTTATCATCTTCATACTCGAGGACGAGCATGGATTAAGCTTGGGGATGTTGATGCATGTAAAATGCATACATGAACTTTGCACTTTAATTGCTTATATTCCAATCATATTTGCATCATATAAGGGTTATATCAATGTTTTATAATGATTTTGGGAATATTTCATAGTTTTCCCATTTATTTGGAATTAACCCTGTTTTTCCAGAAAACGTCTTTTTTAGTGTTTCAGACTTTCCGGGAGCTTCGGGACTCCAAAAAGGGCAAGGCCAAAGAGCACGGTTCAGAATTTTCGAGACGAACGCAATGGGCTTAAATTGAAGACCAGAAGCCCAACAGGCTGGAAATGGGAGGGTCCCACGCGGCCTAAAATACCTGGCCGCGTGGGCCCAGCTCTTTCCCCTCGGAGCTCCGTGGCCGTCGATCTTTCGTCCACCGACTCCGTCTTGACCTAAAAACGCCTATAAAAAAGGTCCCCTGGCGTTTCGCGAAAGGAGGCGGCGGAGAAACACAAAACCACGAAACAGAGAGTCAGAAGGCTGCCGCCGGAGAAGATCGGAGGGGGGAAACGCCGCCGGAATCGCCTCCGGAGGGCTCCACCCCCCTCCGGCGTGTTCATCATCAACATCTTCATCGCCGTTGCTGCCTCCCATGATGAGGAGGGAGTAGTTCTTCATCGGGGCTGAGGGCTCTACCGGTAGCTATGTGGTTCATCTCTCTCTCCCATGATGTGATCTTTATGTGATCATGAGCTTTGTAATCTAATTGAATTCATGGATGTTTCTCCTTCATTGTTTGTGCTACTCAAGTGGTTTTATTAATGTAATTTCCGGAGTCACCTTTGTCCCATGGTGTGAAGTTGACAGTGTGCGCACCGTGTGTGACTCTTAGGCTAAAGGTTACAGAAATACTTACCATGAGTTATTCTTTGTGTTGGATGTCACTATAAAATTGTGGTGTTTGTTTAGTACTATTTTGGGGCACTCATAGTGACCTTGGGGTTCCCTAGATGTGGAAGACAGACTTTAAGGTGTGCTTTTGTAGCCCTACACGATGGTCTTGGTGTTCTATGATATTGTGGTGTTTGTTCACTCAGACTTTAAGGTGTGCTCTTGTAGCCCTACGCAGTAGATTGGTATTTCTATCCAACGGGAGAATAGTTCAGAGTAGCAAAGTGAAGAGGAAATATCTATGTATTCAATTGTTGGGAGTGTCCACTAGTGAAAGTATGATCCCTAGGCCTTATTTCCAAGCATCCTAGAAAACCTTTGTCTTGTCCTCTTGCATTGAAGAGGATTGGGACACTTCCACATTCTTGCCTTGTTACATCAAACTTCCATCCATTAAATCAACCACCTTGTTCCTTAAACTTGTTTAGTGCATAATCAACTAAAACTTGTGACACTTTAGTTGTAGGGAATAGATAACTTTTCCTTCTTGCTCCTGCGGATCGATACCTTACTTCCACATTGAGAGGTGCTACAGTGATCCCTTGCTCTTGGGGTTATCAGATGCCAATACCAATGATGAATTACTCCTTCGGCGGTGATGGTGGGACGATCTTGATTGGGGACAGGAACCGCTCTAGCATGCGGCGAAGCCTGTCGTTCTCCTCTTGGAGTATCTCCACCTCCATCCTCAGAACTCGATATTGATCGCAAAACTCATCAGTGACTCGAAGAGCCTCAGTTACTACAGGAAAAGAGCTAAGATCTGGAACAGGCGGTATCGCTCCCTTTATATTATGAGAAAAGGCACGTTGAGTGTTAATTGATCCCACAAAAGTAGGTTTGCTTGTCCTTGATCTTGCAGCAATATGTCCTTCTTTGTTTGACGACATCTTCTTTACTTCCTCCTTGACGCTCTGATCCATATCCTTGCGCCTAGCTGTGATCCTTTCTTCTTCTGACCATCCGACGAAAGTCCCCTAATCAAGGTCACGGAGGAGCTCACGTTGACGTCGCAGCACGTACTTCTCTGAAGATGAACCCTGGGACGACATCTGAACAGAAACAACCCGAAACGAAAACAAGACGAGAAAACGATATACGGACCTCGGGGGATCTGGGAGATTATATAGCAAAAAGTTTCATAACAAAAGGAAAGTCCAGGTCGAAACCGGGCTGGAGACGGGCTCCGAGGCGCCCACACCATGCCCCCGCGCGGCCAAGGGTGGGCCCACGCCGTGGGGTGGTGTGGTGCCCTCGGGCACCGTTTCCTCCCCGTTTTTGGCTCGTAATTTTCCATATTTAATAAAAATAACAAAAACATAAGTTGGGAAGTTAAACGCGAACTTTTTCTTACCAAAACTGTTACCTATTCGAAAACAGACTATGCAGTTTTCTGAATTTGACTTTTAATAAAATCTTCCGGAGTCACTACTTGAATAATATCAACGTCTTCGTTATAAAATCCCCAGAAATATAATGCTTGAGTCTTTGACCATTAACCACATGAGATTTGTCACCATCAAGCGAAGTAAGTTTGATTGCACCTGAACGGTAAACCTCTGAAACAACATAAGGTCCTTCCCATTTTGAAAGTAATTTCCCTGCAAAAAATCTGAGACGAGACCTATACAATAGAACTTTCTCACCAACATTAAACTCTCTCTTTAGGATTCTCCTATCTTGCCATTGTTTCACTTTCTCTTTAAAAAGTCTAGCATTTTCATAAGCTTCACTTCTCCATTCATCTAAGGAACTCAAGTCAAGTAACCTTTTTTTACCGGCAAGTTTAAAATCTCTATTAAGTTCTTTTACGGCCCAATAAGCTTTATGTTCTAATTCTAGAGGAAAATGACAAGCTTTTCCGTAAACCATTTTATAAGGAGACATACCCATAGGATTTTTATAAGCAGTTCTATAAGCCCACAAAGCATCATTAAGCTTCCTAGCCCAATTCTTTCTAGATTATTAACAGTCTTCTGCAAAATAGATTTAATCTCTCTATTTGATAATTCTACTTGACCACTTGTTTGAGGATGATAAGGTGAAGAAATTCTATGATTAACATCATATTTAGCAAGGGTTTTTGTAAAAGCACCATGGATAAAATGAGAACCACCATCAGTCATGAGATATCTAGGCACACCAAACCTTGGAAAAATAATATCTTTAAACATTTTTAATGATGTCTCACCATCAGCACTAGATGTTGGTATAGCTTCTACCCATTTAGTAACATAATCAACAACAACAAGTATATGAGTATAACCATCAGAAGGAGGAAAAGGACCCATAAAGTCAAATCCCCAACAGTCAAAAGGTTCAATAACAAGAGAATAATTCATAGGCATTTCATTGCGTCTAGTTATATTGCCAACTATTTGACATTCATCACATGATAAAATAAATTTTCTTGCATCTTTAAAAAGAGTAGGCCAATAAAAACTTGATTGTAAAACCTTTTGTGCAGTTCTATCTCCAGCATGATGTCCTCCATAAGCACTTCCATGGCATTTTCTCAATATTTCTTTTTGCTCAAATTCTGGAATACATCTTCGCATTATACCATCCACTCCTTCTTTATATAAGTGTGGGTCATTCCAAATATAATGCCTCAAGTCATAAAAGAATTTCCTTCTTTGCTGAGCTGTAAAGGTTGGAGGCAAATACTTGGCAACAATAAAGTTAGCATAGTCAGCATACCAAGGACTTTCTCGCGAGCTTACCTTTATCACAGCCAATTGTTCATTTGGAAAACTATCGTTAATAGGAACATGATCATAAGAAATGTTTTCCAATCTAGACAAATTATCAGCGATAGGATTTTCAGCACCTTTCCTATCTACAATATGCAAATCAAACTCTTCTAATAAAAGCATCCATCTTATAAGTCTAGGCTTAGCATCTTTCTTTTCCATAAGGTATCTAATAGCAGCATGATCGGTATGGATAATAACTTTCGAATCAACAATATAGGGTCTAAACTTATCACAAGCAAAAACTACTGCTAAAAACTCTTTTTCAGTAGTGGCATAATTCTTTTGAGCAGCATCAAGAGTCTTACTAGCATAATGAATAACATTCAACTTCTTATCTACTCGCTGTCCAAGAACAGCACCTACAGCAAAATCGCTAGCATCGCACATAATTTCGAAAGGTAAAGTCCAATCAAGAGGTTGAACAACAGGAGCAGTAGTTAAAGCCCTTTTTAGAGCCTCAAAAGCTTCTTTACAATCATCATAAAAACAAAAGGTACATCTTTTTGGAGAAGATTAGTAAGAGGTTTTGAAATTTTAGAGAAATCTTTAATAAACCTTCTATAGAAACCGGCATGACCGAGAATACTACGAATACCTTTAACATCCCTGGGACAGGGCATTTCTCAATTGCTTCAACTTTAGCTCTGTCCACTTCAATACCTCTTTCAGAAATTTTATGTCCAAGAACAATCCCTTCATTAACCATAAAGTGACATTTCTCCCAATTAAGAACAAGATTAGTTTCCTCGCATCTCTGCCAAACTTTATCAAGGTTTTGCAAGCAGTTATCAAAAGAAGTTCCATAGACGGAAAAATCGTCCATGAATACTTCTACAATTTTTTCACAAAAACCATGAAAAATAGCAGACATACATCTTTGAAATGTAGCAGGAGCATTACACAAACCAAAAGGCATACGCCTATAAGCATAAGTTCCATAAGGACAAGTAAAAGTAGTTTTTTCTCCCTCTAAATCTGACACCTCTCTTTTCATTTTTCACTCGTCCACTCACACTGCATATCTCCTTCTTTATGTTGATGATATAATTCTCACTGCTTCTTCCGATTCCTTCTTACAACAAATCATTTCTTCTCTTAATCGTGATGTAGCGGACCTGCACTTAGAAAATTGGCAAGATCCCTGTGTATAGTGCAAACCCCTGGATCGATTCATTTGCACACACAGTTTACGATGAATATCACAACAAAGTATCAATTATTACACGCGGATCCAGTACTTAGGAAAATATTCATTACTAATTGCATAGCACGAAGCTAACTTTGAAAGAGTAAAGCAGCGGAAAACATTATTCTTCAGTGAGTCTCCATCATCTTCATGTGCCACAGGCGAAACATGTGGTTGCAGACTCGAAACCCTTAACGTAAACTCACTCGTCGTCAGAACAATCTGCAACAAATAAATTTTGCAACAGAGTGGGTCAGAACTAAAAAATGGAACTGGCAAGTGACACTATGTGGACACTTAGTGAAATAACTCTAATAACCTATATGCATATTTGGCTGGTGGAGTTCAAGGCTATTTTGCATAAAGCCAATTTTTCCTAACACTTTGTAAAACATTTTCTTCAAATTGAGACAAGTATGGCATGAAAACCTTAGTCTCGTCTACCCTTGTTCACCCTTCAAGTTTTATATAGAAGTTGGAATGTTGGGATCCTCCGTTGACGTCCTTGATCAGCTGCTCAGAATTGTCCGTAACCGGGACACGGTTAAGTACTTAGTTTGACACTCTCGAGAGGTTGTGCACGTTCACCATTAGACTTAACCAACCCAAACTATCCCCACACTCCAATAGTGATAGGGGAAAAGAAGAAGGTTAAGACGAGATCCTTCGGAAGCATTTTCCCACCCCATACCGGCCTTACGCGCTCCACCTACAATCCTCTTCCACCACCTGTCAAGCCGGGTGAGTCCACGCAACTTATTCGATCAAGACAGAGCCCATATGACCAATGGCTGCACTGGAAGCAATCTTCACTTGGAGTACTTCAAATCCCTTTGTTCCTGGTGGCAATCCACAAGTGAATATCCTATCGGGACAACACTCAACTCTCAACAGCCAATCAAGCCCAAATCCACCCAGGTATTCATTTAACTTAGTAGAATTTAAGCTTTTCAATAAAACACTTTTGCATAGCATCAATAATTCTACTAAGTTATCATAGGATTCTAGACACAACTAGTAAAAAGGAGATAGTAGTTTTAGCATAGCAATACTATCCAACACATGCATATAAAGAAATAATTCTAAGTCATGCATAGAAAAATACTTAGGAAATTTATGGGGTGTGCCACTTGCCTTGGCAACAGGGAGAGCAGGAGTAGCAGTTGCAAAAGCCTTCGTCTCTCTCCGAAATTTCTAACACATCAAACAAGCCACAATAAACATGCAATCATACCAAACTCTTTTTAAGGAAAAATATGCCATGCATGATATGCAAAAATACTCTAAGGAAATATGACATGCATGATGTGCAAAACAACTTGAGGAACATGGACAAAATAACTTAATCAAGTTGGATAGGTCAAGGTCAAGGTCAAGGTTGGGCAAAATAATCTTGATATAAAATAACTTGAATAGGTTGTATGGTTGCTTCAAGTCTTCACATGTTTAGTCTTCAAAGAATCTTCAACTCCCTTGTAGTTTCATTGATCTTCAATGATCTTCAATTAGTACTTTAGGGTCTTAGTCATAACCACTAAGGACTTGGTCTATGTCCACAGTTAAAGAGGGATAGGAAGAGCAGAAAAAGATAGAGAGAAAGACGTAATTGGTCTTCCCAAGAATCATATCCAGGCTTCCTTGTAGCTTTCTCCTTGGTGTGATGACTTCATTGAAGTTTTGTAGACTTGATGGTATTGGTATCACCAGGGCTGGTCTTGGATAAACTTAGCCACCATAAAGTCTAAGGGAGTAGAAAAGAAAAGGGAGAAAGACTTAGAGAATAAAGGTGGTTGGTCTTCTTGAAGTTCCTCTTGATTTTCTTCTAAGTGCTTTTACTTCTTGGAGATGCTTCTGGAGTCTGTTTTCTTGGCTAAGTACTTCATTGGTCTTCATTGTAGTTGCTTCTTGTTGCCTTCAATGATGGACGAATTCAACATCTTCTTGTCCTTCACGATTTTCACAAGTTCTAACTTAGTGATTTTCAACTTGGAGGGTCAAATAGGGCTAACATACAAGCATATCAAATTTTGCTAAGGAAAAGTTAACCATTTCGAGATGCCTAATATTTCTAAGGAAAAGTTTTAACAAACAAGTGACAAATAATTTCTAAGGAAAGTAAGTTTAACAAAACAAGGTGAAAAAATAATTTCTATGGAAAGTACACAATTTATAAGGCGCTAAATTTTTGCTAAGGAAAGGATGACAAATATGAGGTCCAAATTATTTCTAAGTGTTTTTGAGAGCATCTCAATTCTTCTAAAAATACTAAGTCATGAATGATTCGAACATGTGATAAAAATAATTTTTAATATTAAAATATAATTAAAATAACACCATTTTTACTAATTCAAAATAATTAAAACAATTCCCAAAAAGGGAAATGAACACCATGTCGAAAATAATCCTATCAAAATACTTAGCAAAAATAGGGAGAGGTTTTTCCTAGGAGGAGTATAATTATACAAATCCAATGCAATTGGATTCACTCAAAAATAATTTTTATAATAACAGATATGCCAAAATTACTCAAATAACACATTTGTAATTTGAATAAATTTCAATTTGGCAAACTATAAAACTAACTCCGCCAGACCATTCTAAAAGTCAAGGGCTTTCCAAAAATATTTTATTTACAAATTTTGAACTTATAGATTTAAAACTATAACTAAAATAATGTTTTACATGTTTCTGTAAGTAACAAGTTAGTGCACGACTAAAATACAATTTTTTATTATACCACTGTATTCTACACGTTCATACGCATCCATAGACTACAAAAACATTGAAAACAGAGTTACGGTTGATTTGATATGAATTTTACAAGGTACGCATATTCTCTGTTTTAGAAATACGAGTTTACAGAAATTCGTGACACATGTCGCATCGTTATTGGCCCGTCGGAACTGACTAGGCGCTGACTGTGCTGCTGACTATACAGGCCACGCGGCGGCATATGATTCGCCCGTACCCCTTCATCTAATGGTTCTAATCTACACCGCGGATCAGTGATCTGACGGCCAGGAACGAAATCATCCTGGACAGCAGTTGTGCTCACCGGAGAGTAAAATTCATCTACGGTCACTAAACTTGACTCGGTATCTCACTTTGGTCACTGGACTTCGAAATACCCTAAATACGGTCACTAAAGTTGTTTAAGTGGCTCAATACGGTCACTGGTATGATTTGGCGTACGTATTTTGCTTACTTGGCATACGATTGACTAATTTGACTGCCACATGGCACTAATTAACTAGCCTATGTGGCACTAATTATGAAATGTACTTAGGTAACGAGCCAGACCGACGGCGGCCGGGCTGACTCGCAGTACACCTGTACGAGGACGTTCTCGAGAGCGCTTGCTGGCCGCCGACCTCGCCACCACGGCTGGGCTCTCCGGCGAGAGGTTGTGCGATCCTTCCTGCACCGGTGGCCGCGGCAGCTGCCCTGCCTCGTCGCCCACCTCCTCGGCCGCCGTCATCTATCCCCACCCTGGAGTGCTTGCCGGCGGCCGCCCCGTGCCACGCCCTCGGACGTACGTCCCGCGCGCAACTAGTCCGACACTTCGATCGATCCATCGAAGCTGCCATGGGTCCTACCCGTCGCCCGGACCAGATACCGGTGTCGAGCTGCTGGTAGTGTTCGGTGCGAAGCGCGAAGAGGGTGCAGAAAACAGAGTCCCTCCACCGCAGCCCTGCGCGTCGCCGCGCCGTCTGCCGCCTGCGCACGGCCGCGTCGCCCACCTCTGTGCGTCTCCTTCCTGCCCGGCGTCCTCCGATCAGGACGAGCTTGTGTTGTAGCTCGGCGGCAAAGAGAAGCGGGACGAAGTGGTGAACTTAACGGTGACGGGCTGGAGGCTGTCGGCGCCGGCGGCGGCAAGGACCGCGGGAAGCTTTAATACTTCCTGTTCGCGGACGTGATGGACCCGTTCTTCGGCTCCTAGCTCCCCCGCTTTCCGCACACCGACAGCGTCGTCCCCAACAGCGGCGGTCGGGCGGCGCGGTGGAGCTACTGGACTTCGTGGCTTCGTCTCCAAACCGTCGTCCTACAGCTCCTACACAGCAGCGTCTCTCGGTGGAAGTGCAAGCCCTTGCTATGCATCAATGCATCATCCTCCAAGAGCGGTAGCCTTGTGTCATTTATTGCATCTTTCTCATCTTTATTATTGCTCATATTGCTAAGAATATTTGCTTTCGATCAAGCAGGATTCGTCGTCCAAGGTCGGGCTGGTGCCGGATACGATGTGTGGCCGCGGCGGCAGAATTATCGAGCTCGACTTTACACGGTCCAAGGCAGCATACCTGCCGTACACTCCTACTTCTAGTTGCAATATCTCGTCGGCGGATGTGGGGGTGTTTCGGAGCGGAGCGACAGAGCCATCGCGGCCGCCGGTATGGGACGGCGACGCTGGCTAGTGGCCACAGGGGAGGGAGGCACGTCCGATGCGGTACCGCGAGAAGCACACAAAACTGGCCACGCTGGGCTGTTTTGCTCGTCGCGGCGAAGCAAACTGGACGGCTGCCGCGGCGCATAGACGATGTGGCCTGGATTGTGCCATGTAGACTAGTTAATCAGCGCCACGTGGTGGTCAAATTGGTCAATCGTATGCCAACTCAGCAAAATATGTATGGCAAATCATACCAGTGACCGTATTGAACCACTGAAGCAACTTTGGTGACCGTATTTAGGGTATTTTAAAGTCCGGTGACCAAAGTGAGATACCAAGTCAAGTTCAATGACCATAGGTGAATTTTACTCTCACCGGAGAAACGACGACGGTGACGAACTGCGGCTTGCTTGCGATCGTAGACAGCGTACTGCTGCTCCTTCAGGCTTGGAGACGGCAGGAATCGGCAGAGGTGATCACGGCGAACTCGATGGCGTACTTGGCGACGTCCTCGGCTGCTCCAAACGACGACAGCGACTGCTCTCCGAGCTCCTGTACCGGCGGAGCTCCGGCGACGATTACAAGCTTCCTGGTACACCGTTTTCAAAATGAAAACTTTAGGAAGGTGAGGAACAAAGAGGGTAACAGGGTGGACAAGGTAATAGAGGATAGGGTTGTGCGAGACGGCGGCGACAACCTTCGAAGCTCGTCAATGGCGGCGGCGGTGGTAGATCGATTCCAGCCCAAAATTCGGGCAGCCTGGCGGCTTGTTTTTGGGGGAAAGTTGGGGAAAAGGTGCGTAGGGTTTTGGGGTTTATATAGACGAAGTTTCGTGGCAAACGGATAAGAAGATCAGGAGAAATCGAAGATTTGGTGGGGCTGTTGAGATACGAACGAACTCGTGTTCGTTCAGAATTGCTTCCCAGGTACGTGACGACGATGATGGGCTGAAAATGCTGCTGTTGGGCCTGGCCACCTTCTTGGGCCAAGGCTGGCTGGCTGGTCTTTTTTTTTCGGGTTTTAAAAATGTTTTGTCTATTTAGAGTATCAAATGAACTCCAAAAGGAGTAAAATAAAATACAGGAAAAATCCTGTGAGCTGTAATTTCATAAATAAAATTACTTAGCATAGTTTGCTTGTGAAATATAATATAGTTTTGTACTTATATTGTACATATACATTGTTTATTCAATTTAAAACCAATGCACTTTAAAAGAAATGCAACAAACAAAATGCAGATGATGCATGCCATGCATGATTTTGAAATTTTATTTTATCCAAACAAAAGTTTTAAAATTTTAGTGATTTTTGAACATTCCAAAATCTTGGGATGTTACAGACTACCACCCTTAAAAGGAATCTCGTCCCCGAGATTCGAGAAGGCTAGCAAAAGGTTATGACGAGGATGTCTGGGTGGCTACCACCCTTAAAAGAATTCTGTGTTGGTAGTCAAACTTCAAGATGCAAACTTGATTGAGGGCGTACCGTTCACCATAGGATCATTGTATGCTCCTTCCATGTGGACATGGTTCACATATCCTTGATCAAAAGGGTTTGACTTGGCAGCTTCTTCAGCCTTCTTTTCTGGGCACTCATTTGCATGATGGCCCTTGTTCTTGCACTTGTAGCAAGTGATATGGTTGAGGTTTTTCTTAGGTTCAACATTCGGACGGTGATTGTTGTTAGGAGCATCGTGTCCGTTTTCCTGGTGGTCTCCATTGCTTCCCTTGAATCCACCATTGTGAACATGATGCTTGTGGTGACTTCCTCCACTCTGGTGATTCCCATGTTTGTGACTATGGTTCACATCAGGAGTAGAGTGTCTCTTGAATGAAGGCTCAGAATGATGTTTGTTGATACTCTTCTTCCTCTTCATGTTTTCAGCCTTCTTGATACTATCCTCAAGTGTGATTGCTTGGTCCAATAGGGCCTGATAATCTGAGGCGTATGCGACTGTGAAAGGAACTTTCATCTCGTCACACAGTCTCTTGAGAAAATTTTCTTTCATCTTCCCATTTGTGTCTATGTCTTCAGGAGCATAACGAGACAATGCATAGAAGTCATCTCTATATTCCTTGAGTATCCTGTCCCCTTGCCTCAGGTTTAGGAACTCTCCTTGCTTCAAGTTCATAATGCTCGAAGAGATATGAGCATTACAAAAGTCATCCTTGAAGTTTTCCCAAGTTAAGGTGTCCAGAGCGTGAGTGATCTGATAGGTTTCCCACCATTGGGTTGTAGGCCCCTCCAGCAGATGGGCGGTAAACCTCACCTTTTCAGCATCATTGCATTTACTTGTTACCAGATCCTTTTGCACAGAACGCATCCAATCATCTGCCACATTTGGCTCCGCCGCAGTAGAGAACTTATTGGTTCTAAGCCTCAGAAATCTGGCAAGTCTGTCAACTTGGGGAGGGGGTGGTGGTGGTGATGGAGGTGGCGGTCCATTCTGATTGGCCATGAACTGAGCCATCATAGTCATCAGCTGAGTCTGCGCTGCCATCATCTGTTGAAGCATTGCATCAGTGTTGTTGTTGTTGTTGTTGTTGTTGTTGTTGTTGTTGTTGTTGTTCTGAGGATCACGGCGGGGAGGCATCTGTGGTTTAAGCATAGATGAGTAAAAGATAGACAGATCTAGGAGAAATATTTCTACCCATACAAGCATTCAACATAAACACAATCAACCAAATTCGTTAAACTTCAATACATCTTTTGAGAAAAACCGAACTAATCGTTTTGGGTTGAAGCACCCCAAGGTTAAGGGAAATAAATACGATAGTACTGCCATACCACAATTTGATAGGTCAATACATCATCAACATCTCGTTATTCTAATAGAAGGTGGTCTAGTCTATCTCCTTCTTGAGTGCATCGAGTTCCTCCTCTATTTTCTTGAGTTCATCAAGGTACTTCTGGGTGTTGTGAAGCCTAAATCGAAGTCTTTCTCCAAGGTACTTGATGGCCTCCCATGCTGCACTTCTTGCGGAATCAAAGAATGATGTGTGGAGTATTGGGTTTGTGAACATGCAGCAACCTTTGGTCTTGTGGTCATCGTCTTTGCTCTTGTATATATGGAGTTGAACCCACCAGTACTCTTGACCTTCATCCATGAAAGGAAATCCTTTGTATAATGCTTCTCCTTCAAATTCCAAGCTCTTCTTGTTATCCTTAAGTGCTTTTGGAAAATCAGTCTCACATTGTAGAGTCATGGTCATCACTGGTCCTTTCTTGATGGATTCGATGAGGCTGTTCATCTAAATATAAGAGAAGACATTTAGAAAATGAGTGTCAGATGAGAGTATATGAGAAAGATAAAATGAAAAGTTTTGTTTTTAGCAAACTGAATAAAAATAGATTTTCAATACTATGGTCAATCCTATTTCTATCCAAACTTAGGGTTTCGAACCTACAGGCAACACAGTGCTCTGATACCATCTGTAGCGGACCTGCACTTAGAAAATTGGCAAGATCCCTGTGTATAGTGCAAACCCCTGGATCGATTCATTTGCACACACAGTTTACGATGAATATCACAACAAAGTATCAATTATTACACGCGGATCCAGTACTTAGGAAAATATTCATTACTAATTGCATAGCACGAAGCTAACTTTGAAAGAGTAAAGCAGCGGAAAACATTATTCTTCAGTGAGTCTCCATCATCTTCATGTGCCACAGGCGAAACATGTTGGTTGCAGACTCGAAACCCTTAACGTAAACTCACTCGTCGTCAGAACAATCTGCAACAAATAAATTTTGCAACAGAGTGGGTCAGAACCAAAAAATGGAACTGGCAAGTGACACTATGTGGACACTTAGTGAAATAACTCTAATAACCTATATGCATATTTGGCTGGTGGAGTTCAAGTCTATTTTGCATAAAGCCAATTTTTCCTAACACGTTGTAAAACATTTTCTTCAAATTGAGACAAGTATGGCATGAAAACCTTAGTTTCATCTACCCTTGTTCACCCTTCAAGTTTTATATAGAAGTTGGAATGTTGGGATCCTCCGTTGACGTCCTTGATCAGCTGCTCAGAATTGTCCGTAACCGGGGACACGGCTAAGTACTTAGTTTGACACTCTCGAGATGTTGTGCACGTTCACCATTAGACTTAACCAACCCAAACTATCCCCACACTCCAATAGTGATAGGGAAAAAAAGAAGGTTAAGACGAGATCCTTCGGAAGCATTTTCCCACCCCATACCGGCCTGACGCGCTCCACCTACAATCCTCTACCACCACCTGTCAAGCCGGGGTGAGTCCACGCAACTTATTCGATCAAGACAGAGCCCATATGACCAATGGCTGCACTGGAAGCAATCTTCACTTGGAGTACTTCAAATCCCTTTGTTCCTGGGTGGCAATCCACAAGTGAATATCCCATCGGGACAACACTCAACTCTCAACAGCCAATCAAGCCCAAATCCACCCAGGTATTCATTTAACTTAGTAGAATTTAAGCTTTTCAATAAAACACTTTTGCATAGCATCAATAATTCTACTAAGTTATCATAGGATTCTAGACACAACTAGTAAAAAGGAGATAGTAGTTTTAGCATAGCAATACTATCCAACACATGCATATAAAGAAATAATTCTAAGTCATGCATAGAAAAATACTTAGGAAATTTATGGGGGTGTGCCACTTGCCTTGGCAACAGGGAGAGCAGGAGTAGCAGTTGCAAAAGCCTTCGTCTCTCTCCGAAATTTCTAACACATCAAACAAGCCACAATAAACATGCAATCATACCAAACTCTTTTTAAGGAAAAATATGCCATGCATGATATGCAAAAATACTCTAAGGAAATATGACATGCATGATGTGCAAAACAACTTGAGGAACATGGACAAAATAACTTAATCAAGTTGGATAGGTCAAGGTCAAGGTCAAGGTTGGGCAAAATAATCTTGATATAAAATAACTTGAATAGGTTGTATGGTTGCTTCAAGTCTTCACATGTTTAGTCTTCAAAGAATCTTCAACTCCCTTGTAGTTTCATTGATCTTCAATGATCTTCAATTAGTACTTTAGGGTCTTAGTCATAACCACTAAGGACTTGGTCTATGTCCACAGTTAAAGAGGGATAGGAAGAGCAGAAAAAGATAGAGAGAAAGACGTAATTGGTCTTCCCAAGAATCATATCCAGGCTTCCTTGTAGCTTTCTCCTTGGTGTGATGACTTCATTGAAGTTTTGTAGACTTGATGGTTTTGGTATCACCAGGGCTGGTCTTGGATAAACTTAGCCACCATAAAGTCTAAGGGAGAAGAAAAGAAAAGGGAGAAAGACTTAGAGAATAAAGGTGGTTGGTCTTCTTGAAGTTCCTCTTGATTTTCTTCTAAGTGCTTTTACTTCTTGGAGATGCTTCCGGAGTCTGTTTTCTTGGCTAAGTACTTCATTCGTCTTCATTGTAGTTGCTTCTTGTTGCCTTCAATGATGGACGAATTCAACATCTTCTTGTCCTTCACGATTTTCACTAGTTCTAACTTAGTGATTTTCAACTTGGAGGGTCAAATAGGGCTAACATACAAGCATATCAAATTTTGCTAAGGAAAAGTTAACCATTTCGAGATGCCTAATATTTCTAAGGAAAAGTTTTAACAAACAAGTGACAAATAATTTCTAAGGAAAGTAAGTTTAACAAAACAAGGTGACAAAATAATTTCTATGGAAAGTACACAATTTATAAGGTGCTAAATTTTTGCTAAGGAAAGGATGACAAATATGAGGTCCAAATTATTTCTAAGTGTTTTTGAGAGCATCTCAATTCTTCTAAAAATACTAAGTCATGAATGATTCGAACATGTGATAAAAATAATTTTTAATATTAAAATATAATTAAAATAACACCATTTTTACTAAGTCAAAATAATTAAAACAATTCCCAAAAAGGGAAATGAACACCATGTCAAAAATAATCCTGTCAAAATACATAGCAAAAATAGGGAGAGATTTTTCCTAGGAGGAGTATAATTATACAAATCCAATGCAATTGGATTCACTCAAAAATAATTTTTATAATAACAAATATGCCAAATTTACTCAAATAACACATTTGTAATTTGAATAAATTTCAATTTGGTAAACTATAAAACTAACTCCGCCAGACCATTCTAAAAGTCAAGGGCTTTCCAAAAATATTTTATTTACAAATTTTGAACTTATAGATTTAAAACTATAACTAAAATAATGTTTTACATGTTTCCGTAAGTAACAAGTTAGTGCACGACTAAAATACAAGTTTTTATTATACCACTGTATTCTACACGTTCATACGCATCCATAGACTACAAAAACATTGAAAACGGAGTTACGGTTGATTTGATATGAATTTTACAAGGTACGCATATTCTCTGTTTTAGAAATACGAGTTTACAGAAATTCGTGACACATGTCGCATCGTTATTGGCCCGTCGGAACTGACTAGGCGCTGACTGTGCTGCTGACTATACAGGCCACGCGGCGGCATATGATTCGCCCGTACCCCTTCATCTAATGGTTCTAATCTACACCGCGGATCAGTGATCTGACGGCCAGGAACGAAATCATCCTGGACAGCAGTTGTGCTCACCGGAGAAACGATGACGGTGACGGTGACGAACTGTGGCTTGCTTGCTATCGTAGACGGCGTACTGCTGCTCCTTCAGGCTTGGAGACGGCAGGAATCGTCAGAGGTGATCACGGCGAACTCGATGGCGTACTTGGCGACGTCCTCGGCTGCTCCAAACGACGACAGCGACTGCTCTCCGAGCTCCTGTACCGGCGGAGCTCCGGCGACGATTACAAGCTTCCTGGTACACCGTTTTCAAAACGAAAACTTCAGGAAGGTGAGGAACAAAGAGGGTAACAGGGTGGACAAGGTAATAGAGGATAGGGTTGTGCGAGATGGCGGAGACAACCTTCGAAGCTCGTCAATGGCGGCGGCGGCGGTAGATCGATTCCAGCCCAAAATTTGGGCAGCCTGGCGGCTTGTTTTTGGGGGAAAGTTGGGGTAAAGGTGCGTAGGGTTTTGGGGTTTATATAGACGAAGTTTCGTGGCAAACGGATAAGAAGATCAGGAGAAATCGAAGATTTGGTGGGGCTGTTGAGATACGAACGAACTCGTGTTCGTTCAGAATTGCTTCCAGGTACGTGACGACGATGATGGGCTGAAAATGCTGCTGTTGGGCCTGGCCACCTTCTTGGAGGCTGGCTGGCTGGTCCTTTTTTTTTCGGGTTTTAAAAATGTTTTGTCTATTTAGAGTATCAAATGAACTCCAAAAGGAGTAAAATAAAATACAGGAAAAATCCTGTGAGCTGTAATTTCATAAATAAATTTACTTAGCATAGTTTGCTTGTGAAATATAATATAATATAGTTTTGTACTTATATTGTACATATACATTGTTTATTCAATTTAAAGCCAATGCACTTTAAAAGAAATGCAACAAACAAAATGCAGATGATGCATGCCATGCATGATTTTGAAATTTTATTTTATCCAAACAAAAGTTTTAAAATTTTAGTGATTTTTGAACATTCCAAAATCTTGGGATGTTACACGTGAGTTTTCTATGACTGATTTAGGTCCTCTTCATCATTTTCTTGGAGTCACTGCCTCTCGCACTTCCACTACTCTCTTTCTTTCTCAACGACCGTATATTCTTGAACTCCTTTCTCGTGCTGGCATGAGTGATTATCAGCCTAGCCGAACACCTGCCGATGTTGGTGCCAAATTGGCTGCCGATGGTGCTCCCGTTTCTGATCCTTCACATTATCGCAGTCTTACCGGTGCTCTACAATATGTCACCTTAACTCGTCCTGACATTTCATATTCTGTTCAACAAGCGTGTCTATTCATGCATGATCCTCGTGCTCCTCATCTTGCTCATGTTAAACGCATTCTTCGATATCTTAAAGGCACTCTTGATCATGCTTACTTCTCAATTCTTCTTCTCCTACAAGCTTGACAGTTTATTCTGATGCAGACTGGGCAGGTTGTCCAGATACTCGACGATCCACATCCGGTTTTTGTGTTTATTTGGGAGATAATCTTGTTTCTTGGTCATCAAAACGGCAGGTTACAGTTTCCAGTTCTTCGGCTGAAGCAGAGTATAGATCAGTTGCTCATTCTGTTGCCGAAGCGGTTTGGCTGCGTCAGCTTCTTGTCGAACTTCATCGACCCCTGGAGCGCGCCACTATTGTCTATTGTGACAACATATCTGCAGTCTACATGGCCAGCAATCCCGTTCAGCAGCGTCGCACGAAGCATATAGAAATTGACATTCACTTCGTCAGGGAAAAGGTGGCTCTCGGTGAGGTCCGAGTTCTTCATGTACCAACAAGTGCTCAATTTGCAGATATTTTTACAAAAGGTCTTCCAACGGCATCCTTCACCGACATTCGTTCCAGTCTCAACATCGTCACCCCCGACGTTGACACTGCGGGGGGATATTAGATATATGAGTTTGAGTCGTTTTAGGATTGTGTTTAGGTCGGTTTGCCCAAACCCTAAAGGGTCCGGCTGATGTACTATATAAACTCTTGTAATCCATCGAATCAATACAACTTGTTATTCTCTCCAAATATCATTCTCAACTTGGAAAATGACGACAGGGAAGAAATTGTATCCAAGCTTTGGTGCAACTGGCCGAACCCCATATGGATAACACCCAGTATCACAAGGATGAACATGGAGTTGTACAGATAGTTAACTTGTTAGAATTTTGTATTCAGCTTCTTGGATGCCATTCGAAACTGTTCAATAGGGTTGTATGGACTAAATTTTAGTTTTGGCAAACACAATGAAAACGGAGGCATGTTCCGTCATCTGTTCTATATTTTACGGCTTTATGTTCTGAAATGTGCAACCCGTGTTGTTTCAGACTGCACATACTATGTTCTGCATTTAGGACAGGTCTAACAAAACCACATTTTTAGTTTCTTTTCCTCATAATCTCATGTTTTGAGGTAATTGGCCACTCCCTTCCTAACGCAAAAACAAACATTTAGACTTCACATGTCAGCTCATACATGGTACAGAGATACCATGCAAGCCAAGCCGGCGTGCCAGCGAGTCAGTGATCCACTGGCTGAACATGATGTGGCTGATGACGCCTTCTCGGGCTTGCGTGGTTCTCTGTGGTGCTGTCAACAGAGAATTTTCTGAGTATTTAGTTAGGCACAAATTAAGAAAAGGGCCTATAAGTTGTAAATTTGACTTCATCAGCTACTAACTAGAAGCGCTAATTCAAATGAACTAACAGAGGATAAGTATTGCTCAAAGTTAAAAACAGAGAAGAGCGGTGACATCTATTGCGGGAGAGAACGAACAAGCAATGCTTACCCATGTTATTTGTTCAACTGCCAAGTAGCCCTTCTGTCGAAAACTAAATTTAGATCGGCCTCTTTGATTATAAGAACATTCTCCAATCTTTACCAAAGTTCCCATCTTCGTAGTAACCAGGTGCTGCAACAAAACAATATGAAACTTTATCTTCCCCAAAGTCTACCAAGTAATACCATTTCGAACTGTACAATTCCATTAAAAATTAGCAGTATTGGCTCAGATCTTTACTGACCATCAGTTACAATCATTGATGCTTGCAGTGGTATATTTCGAGCAGAAGGTCTGAAGCTAATTAGACGAGGGCCTGGCTAAAAGCAAAACATATAGTCAATTCATCAGTCCACCATACATTTATTCAGATGAGTTAGGAGAAATAAGAGGACGTGCCCACCACCGTCTGACCTTTGTGAACATTTAGATAAGAACCGACTCCATGGCGTGTCCCATGCCAATAGTCAAGACCATTTTTCCACGATGGGGTTCTTGCAAGAATGTCAAGAGCATGTCCTAAAAACAATGTTGAGTCTTACAATGAAAGTAGCGTCACAAAACATTCCATGTAAGTAAAAAAAAATAACTTTATTTTCTTATATATAACATGCAGGTGCATTGGTGTGCTTCACAGAGGGCTTTCCAGATTCTCTCTGTAACTTTTTGAGGCTGCTCTCGTTTTTCTTTTTCTTCGGTCGCCCCTCCTCTCTTTTTAACTGGGTTACACAACAATTCTGTAAAACTTCGGCTCATCGAGCCTTCTTCTTCTTCTATATAAATACATGCAGTCCTCCTGCATGTTTCAAAAAAAAAAGGGCTTTCTAGACTCAGAGAGAATGCAACCCCGAAAACTGCTTTTCATGACGTCAGCGAGTTAGAGATTGTACAGAAATCAATCATCCGGCCCTCAGGATTTCAACGTGAGAAAAATAGCATACCTACACAGTGAAAACTAGGTTCAGACTGTTGGATGCAGATGGACAGACTCACAGACATGAAAGTTACGGTGAGATGTTATACGGATTTCAGCCACCTAAAGATGTGCAAAATAGGCAGGGTTTCTGTTCTTTATCTGAGCAGATTGCTGCAGGCCATTTAAACTTCTGGCACAGTCAATGCTCAGTATCAAGATCAGCAAGGCAATGACAACACATTTCCTGGTTCATTGTCCTTGATGGCTCCAAACACTGGCTTTGGGTTGAACAAACAGAGCTATCCAATGATGCAGGAGGTTGGTCAGTTGCCCAAAGGACTGCAAATACGAAGTTCGGTAATAGAGTATATGCTGCACTGCCAGGCCATGGCATAGAGCAATAGTCAGCAGGATGGTTTGGCAACATGATACCAAGTTCTGACATGGAAGACAAACAGCCACGTGTGATCAAGCGTCAACCTTTGATCGTTGCTCATGGTGAATTGGTGATATGCAGAAAGCAAAAGGCACTTCATGCAAGCTATTTGGGATTCACCTTGATAGCCCATCTCCACCGAGTGTTGCATATGATAGGATGCCACAAACATCTCGTGCTGCTGAATGGTGTCGAATGGATGCAACTGAACTTGAAAAGTTTCCGATCCTTGTAATATTCTGAGGCCACTGGATTCTCCACATGCAGATTCTGTTCTTGAGAAACATCTCTCTTGTCAGCAAGCTTCGAGAAACATGTCATGCAAGTCACAGGGCGGATCAGCTAGAAGCTGCAAGAAGGTACATTTTCTTGCGACTTTGCTGCCTTTTCTGTCTTACGATCTTCTGAACCTGCAAAATGGACCTCGAATGTAGCTTTTTTAAAAAATGTTTTCTAGCTGGTGCTCCATATAAGTTTCTCCTTGCTGGCAGCTGGAGATATGTCCATTGAGAGAGGAACACGCTTAGATGTATTTATTTATTTGCAATGTTCGAGTTCATAAGGAGGTCACACTTCATGTAAGGCCAGAAAATCCTCTACTCCATGCTTTGCCTGAATGATTAAAATTTCTACCTCGCATACGACACATTGTTTGGAATTTTCTTTTCTTCTTTTACACACATGAAGTAATGAACTGAACAAACAAAATCTGAATTACCTCAGCAAATGAAATCCCATGCGGTGATGCCCAACGTGATGATAAACTGTTTTCTGTAGCATCCTTGTTGCCCAACGTGATGATTGTTAGAAACTACACATTTCTGCCATTTTGCAGGTCTCTAGATCTGACGAAGTTTAATGGCTATGAGGCGTTTGTTGCTGAGCTGGATGACATGTTTGACTTCAATGGTGAGCTGAAGAGTTCTAACAAGGAGTGGATGGTGTTGGAAATAAAACAGTGCAAGGGTTGATTAATAAACTGAACATACAGTTTACTGACAACCAGATGACAACAAATTCAGACCAACTAGAGTACAGGAAAGTTATCTAGTGCAGAATTATCCAAAGGTTATCTGACTAGTAAAACTAGTCCACAATCTAATACTTGCAACACCAACTCATTTCCCATATCAGATTATGCAAACTCATAGTTGTGGACAACGAAATTACCTTAAACTGAACTTGTTGGTGCAGGTCGGACAACACTGAAGATGAAGCAGAGTCGATGCAGTTTGAAGACGAGATAGAACGGAAGAAAGCGAGCAGCCGTGCGAGCGCACTTCCCAGAAACTTTATCACCCGGCACCCCGTGCAGGCCTTCTCGCCGGTGATGGTTGGAGACACTGCTCTTCCCTCCCCGTTGCACCAAGAAGAAGGGATGGATCTGCTTGTGTGTGACGAACTAGGCAAGAACTCAGGTGTGTTTTCTGTGATCTGAATGTAGCCGGGACGTCTCCCTTTTATAGGCTCAAAGATCACTGCTAAGTGTTAACCCTAGGCAACGACTGCTGAATCCTCAGGTGCCGCCCCTGAAGTTTCTCCTATGATCTCGTCCAACGGTGGCACGAAGCCAGGAACACGTTCGTGTTTATCCATCGGAAAAATCGCTTGGCAGCCGCGATGTTGTTGAGAAGAAAGCGCAGCTCTATGAACTAAATATCTGGCATTGGGCTAACACGACCACATGATCACATAAGTTTATTCTCGAGTCAAACTCAAGTCTGAACCTGATAAACGTATCAACTCCTTGACTGTTCGAGTCACAAACCAGATAATTCAGTTAAGATTATTTCCTTTCTGTTCAGCAACATCACCGTGACAATTTCCACTCAGAAATAATTGTAATTATCATTGCATATACAGGCTCCAACTACATATAATCTCTAACAGATGTGGTCTACACTGACCATGAAGGCTACATGATGCTAGTCGGGGATGATCCCTGTAAGTGAGTAACTGCCAAAATGATTTCTCATCTTCTGAGTTGATCTGATGTAATTACAAATGTTCAGTACATCTAAATCTTTCCTTGGACAGTGCGTTCTGCAATATAGTTTACAAGATCTTCATCTACACAAGGGAGGGGGTCAAGCGGATGAATCCTGGAGCCCTGAACTCAAGGTCGGAAGATAGTCCTGCAAATTCAATGGAGAGAGGATCGGCTGCGAGAGAAGCGCGAAATGCAGTACACTGGACTGGCCTTTTGTTTGATCACGTTGCCTTTGTTTGGAAGTAAGGGAGACAACAAGCTGTAGAAGAAATTGCGCTTCCTAGTGGAGTAAATGCTTACAATGTGATAAGCTGCACCCTTTATTTGCTGCAGTTTTTATTTTTATTTTTATTTTTATTTTGAATCCCTGGGAAACGTAGTTAACGAGATTGGTTTGCCGTGGTTAGCCCCACGGCTGGCTCTTGTATTTATATGAACAAAACGTGTAGAACACGTATACAACACGGATACAATACATGAGTCGGTATTCTACCTAATAAACGTTACATTTCCATTGAACTCTTCCTAGTCGGAGCTTTCAACAAGCTGACATTTCCACCGAGGGATTTCAGTCCTAACTTTTTAACTCTCAGATGCTACTATACTCTAAAGCTATGAAGAATTCTGTAAATCCAACTACACCTAATGGCAATAGTAGTGATGAAGATTGATGTCCGCTGGCATCGCCATCGCGTAACATCCACCCCTCGGGCACTTCATCCAGCGCGACATCTTCTGACCGTGTGACGATCTCAGGTGCCTCTTCATCTGAGAATAAACATCCGAATTAGTTGAAGAGAACCACTTATTTTTCTTGTTAAAACTGAAATTTAAAAAGTTCGGAAATGGTGTAACCTCCTCGAATGAATTCGTGACCGGCACCTTGCTACCATCCTTCAGGTAACATAGGAGGCAGTAGGTGTGCTTGGACCTGGACTCAATAGTCGAACAGGCATCACGGCAGCGCAGATGGATCATCCGGCAGTTGTCGTTGTCCTCTGCTTCCTGGAAGAGGTTGCCGAAAAAGCTCTGCACCCCTTCGAGATCATCCAAAAACCCGACGGCGGCGGTGGCATTAGGGCGCTGCTGGCCCACGGCGGCGGCGGCAGGAGCGCGTGGAGCGAAAGCCGCAGAAGGGGCTGCAGGAGGGCGCTGCTGGCCCACAGCGGCGGCGACAGGAGCGCGTGGAGCGATGTCCGGGAAGCGCGCAGCAGGGGCTGCAGGAGGGCGCTGCTGGCCCACAGCGGCGGCGGCAGGAGCGCGTGGAGCGATGTCCGGGAAGCGCGCAGCAGGGGCTGCACGTAGGTGACGCTGAGGCGTCGTTGGAGCAGGGGGAGCGCGGCTCTTCTTCTCCGGGACCGTGGTCCACTCCTGGTCGGTGGACGTGGCCGCGACGGCAAGAGCGGCGCCGTGCAGGCCGGCGTGGTCGTCCACCGACGATCTTGGGGTCGTCGGCTCCCGTGGAGGAAGCGGCCTCCGCTGGGGCGTCGGTCTTGGAAGGGTCGAGGCAGGGCTCGTGCTTCTTGGCGTCGGGGTCGGTGGAGGCGGGCTCGGTGATCTTGGGGTCGGAGGGCCCCGTGGAGGAAGCGGCCTCCGCCGAGGCGTCGAGGCAGAGCTCGTGCTTCTTGGCGTCGGGCGTGAGCGCGTCGGGGTCGGTGGAGGCGGGCTCGGCTCTCTTGGGGTCAGCGGCCCCCTTGGAGGAGGAAGAGGCCTCCGACGAGGTGGCTGCGTTCTTGGCGTCGGAGTCGGCGTTCTTGGCGTCGGGGTCGGCGTTCTTGGCGTTGGTGTTGGCATCGGGGGTCGCCGCGTTGAGCTCGTGCGCGCCCGAGGAGGAGGCGCCGATGTCCGCGCGCTCGCGCTGGCGGCGGTTGAGGCGCTTGCGGCGTCTCCTGACCGCTTGCCCCGTGGAGAACGGGGCCTCAACTCCGGCGAGCTCCACACCGGCTTCGGGCGGAGGGGAGGAGGTGGCGTCGGACGGCGGGGGCTCAACTCCGCCGACCTCCACTCCGGCGTGGGGCGGTGGGGAGGAGGGGGCGGCGGGCGGCGGGGAGCGAAGCATGCTGAGGATGGTCCCCATTGGTTCTTGGTCCTGGCTCGGTTTGGTGTGGGGGAGAAGGAAGGAAGAGCGAGAGCTCGATCGGGTGGAGGGAGGGAGAAACGGTTACGGGGGGCGGGGAATTTGAAGCAAGGAACAGCTCGCTCGGGTTTGGGTTTGTGTCTTTCCTGGGCCGCGCTGGGCCGTTCTTCTTTTTTTCTTTCGGTTGCAACCGAATTTGAAGGGAAGGTTTGGCTGATTTTGTTGCAACATTTTCTTTTCTTTTTTCTTTATTTAGTCCCGTTGATTTGGCTCGTCTCTGCCGATCACGGCGACCCACGGCGGTGCTGGGCGGAGGAGGGACGGCCGGCGAGTCGCTCACCGACACGTGGAGCTTCTACTTATCTCTTGGTGCGACCGGACCGCGTACCCAACGCGACCCGACCAGAACTACTCAACCCTAGTCCAACCGGACTCCACCAGGACCGCCGCCGCTGGCGTAATCCGCCTCTCCGGCGCCCTCCTCCCGCCCAAGGTGACGCCGCGCCCGCCAGGCCGTCTCCCGCCGCTCGTCCTCGCCCACGCCCACCTCGCCGCCGCTCCTCCTCGCCTACAGCAGCTGCGCGACCTTGCCGGGATCTCGAAGCGCGCCTCTCCAAACTCCACGAGACCGTCGCGGGTCTGCAGCGCGCGCGCCTCCCGGTGCAGGGCGCGGTGAGCTCGACCGGCGACGAATCACCGCGTCGCCAATCCCCTTCCTCATCAAACCGGCCAATTTTGGCCACGGCGAGCATGTTGTAACCGGGCGCTTGCCGTCGGTGAACTCGACTTCACCGTCGGCGCCTCAGGTCACGGCCTCACGGTATGCTCTCATTTCAGACTCACTGCCTACCCGTGCTTGTGAATCCAAATGCCATGATCATTTCGAATTTGGGCACATGTGCTCCAGCGATGCATTTCCCCCAATTCTGTGGCGATAACCCTAATTTTTGGAAAACATTAGCTGAACAATACTTCCACATGTCTGCTATACATGAATCCTATTGGGTGCCATGTCCGCTCTGCATGTCTTGCGTCACATGGTGCCGGGATCTGGAAGTGCGCCACTCCAAACTCCAGGAAGACCGTCGCGGATCTGCAGCGCGCATGAGTGATTGCACTCCCCTGGGCATGAGTGTTTTAGGTTACATGTTTCTATATTGCTGTCCTCTGAAAGCCTAAAACACACGCCTTGCATGTCCTCTGAAAATGTTGCTGAATACTTGAGGAGTTTTAGGTTATATGTTTCTATATTGCTGCAGCTTCATCCCTTATTTCATGGCATTATCAGGCTATGTGGTCCGAGGAGTAGGAGCTGTATCCATCTTAAATTGGCGCTCAAGTCATAGAATATGGATCAGTTACTGAAGACACCAATGATGATGACTCCATGGTGTCGCTGGACCTTGTTCTCCCTGACGATCTCTTGGAGAAGGTCATTTCCTTCGTGCCTGTTGCGTCATTAGATCTGGATCGGTTTGCAAGAGGTGGTATGAGATCGTGCACGCTCAGAGGCGGACATGGAGTAAGATGGCTGCCCAAAAGCCATGGCACTTCATGTTCACTTGCAGCGAGGAAGCGGTATCGGGTTTCGCCTATGACCTGAGCCTCCGTAAATGGTATGGTTTTGACTTTTCTTGCATTGAGAAGAGCAACTGGTCAACTTCCTCGTCGGCTGGGTTGGTGTGCCTGATGGACAGTGAGAACAGGAGCCACATCATCGTCTGCAACCCAACAACGAAGGACTGGAAGAGGTTTATTGATGCTCCTGATGGCAAATCAGCTGATTACAGTGCTCTTGCCTTGTCTGTGAGCAGGACCTCTCATCAGTACATCGTTGCTATTGCAAGAAGCAACCAAGTGCCGACAGAGTATTATCAGTGGGAGTTTAGCATCCGTCTGTATGAGTCAGAGACTGGTAATTGGGTGTCTGCCTTCACTGAAGTGTTGCTTGGATGGGCAGGAGGTGATGAGTGTGTCATCTGTGATGGGAGTCCTCTACTATCTGGTGTACTCCACTGGAGTTTTGGTGAATAGTAACGAGAATCGACATTGTGTTTTCATGTATGATCTCTCTACCAGATCTGCTCGCACTTCTTTGATGAGCATGACGATACCAGTGCCTTGTCCTCTTACATGTGGCCGGCTGATGAACCTAAGGGAGAGGCCTGTTTTAATTCGGGGTATTGGAAAGCAAGATAGGCCTGCCATCATCAAGGGAATTGGTGTGTGGGAGCTCCAAAACAAGCAGTGGCATGAGGTTGCTCGAATGCCGCACAAGTATTTCCAAGGATTTGGCGAGTTTGATGATGTTTTTTTCGAGCTGTGGAGCTGATGATCTTATCTATACTCAGAGCTATGGGTCACCATCTCTTCTCACCTTTGAAATAAATCAGAAGCTCTAGAGGTGGTCAGCAAAGAGTCCTGTTATGAAGAGGTTTCTGCTGCAGCTGTTCACAGGTTTCTCGTTCGAGCCAGCCTGGACATTGCTTCCTAGATTTCATTTTGTTTGACATCACTTGAGATCTTCCTAGATAACCCTGCTATTGAAGCAGCCAGAAACGCTACTGACGATAAGCTCACACCAGTAAGAGCGTATCTTCGAGCTGAGGGTCTATGTTTTAAATGTGGTAAAAGGTGGGGACGTGAACACACTTGTCCTCAGACCATGCAACTACACATTGTAGAGGAACATGGTCTAAGAAATGTTTCTTGTATGATGGAACACTAGTTGACTGCACATGGTCAGCTGCTAGATCAAATGTAAGACCTTATTTGCGGTTGCCGTCGACAAGTTTTTCGCAATGTTCAGTCTCTCCTGCAACAACCTCATGAAGGTGCACTGCCCATGCTCGAGTTCGTGCTGGTTATCATTCTTTTCTGATGTAAATTAGTGAGGTGATGGTGTCATAGTGTACTTTCCTGGGAAGCCACTGCGCTGGTACTACTGGGACTAGATAGGGTGAAGGATGAGGTGGACGATATGAAGAATATTGGCAGGTTGTTATATTTATTGTTCTTATTCCTGTAAATTTTGGAACACATATGCTTCAAGGATTTGTTGGCTCCTTAATATTTTTGTCCGTGCATGTGCTCCTGGAATTTGAATTTGTGAATTTAATGATGCCACTGATCTGAAGTGGTACCAGATGTTCATACTTTTCTGAGATTTGAGAAGCAATCTTTTGTTGTATCTTGTTCCTATGTTCATACCTTGGAAATTCACGATTATCCTTAATTTTTCCTTTGTATGGATCTTTCAGTTGTTTGTCTAGAACAATAGCATACACATCACATAAGCATAAATATAGTTGTTCAGCAACACAATATGCTTACATTAGCCATACTAGTTGGTTTTGATTTTGTTTGAGTTTGATGCACTGAGATACCTTACTGCTGGGTAGGCCTCATTTCGGAACCTATTGGCTCAGAATGCAACCTTTGTGGTCTGCCTAACTCATACTTCATTTGAAGGCTTCTCTTGTGCCTCCTTGATTTGGACGGCAAGGACTGGGCCCCAGCCTCTAGTATAGTCAGTTGTGGATTGCCTTGCAGCAATTCTGCAAGAGTACTGTCATTTGGTACCAGAGTATTTCAGGGGATTTGTGCAAGGGGCCTTGTTTGGTACCAGAGTTTTTCAGGGGATTTCTAGGGATTATCCCGGATAAACCTCAAATCCCAGAATACCAGCGAATTGCCATTTGGTACTATAGTACTATGTTGTGGATTTATCCCCAAGAATACTTGAGACGGTGTGTGGGGCGAGCAAGACGACGGCAGCGGCTGATTTCCTCAAGATAGCCAATAATTGAGCCAAACAGGGCATCTTTTCTCCTTGTTGGGTTCTGCTTTTTTACATAGAGAATGGTTAGGGCCAGCTTATTTTTGAGGGTGTAAAGTGGTTCAGTTTGCTTGTGTGTATGCCAAATGCTGATAGATTCATAACAGGGTTACTAACTCCAATGTTGAATATGTAAAGTAGTTCAGTTATTTCATTAGGTAATGATTACAGTGTCCAATACTTCAGTTAAATAAAATTCAGAGATGCACTTCAGTTAAATAAAATTCAGATATGCACTTCAGTTAAATTAAATTCAGAGATGAGTGTTGTTTGCATTCTGTAAAAAGATAGCATGCATGGTGTATCTGCTACCTGGAATCTCTTGTCGCTGTTGCTATGCATATGTTTGCAAATTATTGCCACTTGTAGTTGTATATGCTAATGTGTTTTATATATTAATGATCATAATCTTTTATCTTATTGACTTTGGAACATTCACAGTATTATGATCATATATATATATAATATATAAGAGATGATCATAATCTCTTTTCTTCAAAAGTTGAAGGTGAACATTCAGTTCTCTAGCTGCGTTTGGGAGGCATCAAGTTCCGTATGCTGTCTGCATTTAGATGTTCAGGCTTCTTAGATGCTTGCTCTTTTTGCATTGATAAGAAGTCATGGTCGGAAGTGCAGCAGTTCTTTGTACATTAACAGCGTGGTCATGTTTCTGAAACATACTTTGTGATCAGTGAACACAATGACCAGCAATGGTCATGGCCTACTGCTGCTTGGCGATTGTCTTCTTATTCCAAGTACTTTTTCTTGTTAGTAGCACTGACTGAATCAAGATCATCACAGCTCCTTGCTCCTTTTATATGCATTTGACATTTGCACTGAGACTAGAGAGAGTACTTCAGGGAATACTACCAGCACCATGTTTTCCACCTGATGATACTGTAGATTATGTTTGTAGTCTTCAGGTTACACACCATATATACAGGTGTAATATGCATATACTTTCTAGCACACTGACATGGTGAGATGTGTGTGCTGCTGATACTAACTACTGAATAGCCTCCCTGCACATAAGAAAACACACAGGATACCGACATATATATGTCGGTCAGCATGTCTCGGATCCCATATCTCGAATCCCATATCTCGGTCAGTATAACTCGGTGAGTATATGTCGATTCCCGCCAACATCATAACTCGGCCTCTTCTAGGCCCGGGTATGTCGGTTTTTTGTACCTCGGTCCAGACTTGGACACAGCTTATACCATATCATGACCCTACCCGGGGTAGCCCCCCGACAAGCACCATGTTTTCCACCTGATGATACTGTAGATTATGTTTGTAGTCTTCAGGTTACACACCATATATACAGGTGTAATATGCATATACTTTCTAGCACACTGACATGGTGAGATGTGTGTGCTGCTGATACTAACTACTGCACATTCTAATTTATTTAGTTACAATGGAGACTTGTTTCTATTATTCCTTGTGTCAGCTTAGTTCTTTTGTCATCCCATATTCGCATAGAGAGGCTTAAATCTGGTGAAAATGAGGTATGCCCAGCTTATTTATTTATAGACAAATGTACCTAAGTTCATCTATATTTGGATAGTGATGCTAATGGGAAGCTATAACAACTTATTATTAATATCTACACCAGCTTTTTATTGAAGTTAGCGTGTGCAGCCACTTCGTTGCTCTACTGTTACTCTTGCGAGTTATTTTCTTTGGGAGTAGTTGATTCGGGGTAGTTCAGGAACATGACACTGAACTAATTCATCAGCAGTCATTTTAATCAAGCCATGTTGCAGAGTCTTGTCCTGTTATTTTTTTAGTCCGTACCAAACGGTACACTTGCTTCTTGAGGTTCTTATTTTGATATTATGTGAAGGTTTTGCAGTTTTGTGGTAAATAGAAAGATATGTTCTGTTTAGCAAGTTCAAGTAGACCACTTGTGATTTCATTTCCATATGTTTGTACCGATCTTTCTTTTGCAACTGTACCTCAATTGGATAGTTGCCTCCTTGCTGTGATAATCCAGCTGGTTGACTTCATGCAGTTTATTTCTGCATATCTGTGAACCTGCCCTGAAATTTTGTTTGTCCCGAAATGTTCATGAAATTTTATTTGTACTGAAATGTTCACTTTTCATACACACTGCGCTTGGTAGCTGTCATAAGGTGCAGAATATAAGCTCGGCTAGATCTGAGCAAGCTGTCATCAAGCTTAACAAGCTGTCATAGCTTGTTTGGTGCTGAAATCATGCTTGGTCTTGTCACATTTACTCCAGACTCCATTGTTCTGAATCTGATAACAATGCAGTAAACTAAAACTAGGTTCGGCCTCACTGAGTGAAGACCAGAATTCTGTACATAACGAAATTGATTATCTCTATATACACTTGTTTAAATAAAAGTTCCATGTAGTTCATGCTCTTTGGGATACTGCACATATAGCTCATGTTAACTTAGAGGCTATTGTTCACAGTATTGCTCCCGCGCGCGTGACGGGATGTGCATCCTCCCGAATGTCAAGTGCAGCGGTGCCGTTCCTCCGAGGACGCGCCGGACTCCAAGGGACCGCAGAGCACGGGCTTCGCGCTCCAGGAGCAGAGCGCCATGAACCCGCACGCTCTCAGAGACATCTCGTCGTGGCTCCGCGCGTGCTGCGCCCCTCCTTCGTTCTGTCGCGACGGCGTGTCCTCCCAGCTCTCCCGCCTGAAAGCGGGAACGGGGGGCGGCGCGGGGACTCCGTTTCGCTTCTCCGTGGACGTCGTGGGGATGGCGTTGTCGGCAGGGTGCCACGAGCCCACGATGACCAACTGACCATGGGCGTTGGCGGAAGACCGGTCCATGCTGAAGCTCCACAGGCGCCACGACGTGGCGCCGCTGTCGACAGAGCTGAGGCGGGCGAAGTGCGTGGTGAGCAGGTCCGATGACGAGATCGTGGCGAGCCGTGGGGGTCAGCGCGGAGGAGCAACAGCGGATTGCTAATATTCAACTGTAGATTGGGGTCTTTTTCTGTCACTTATTTGGGCCTGCCAATCAGTGTGCAGGGGACTGGGCCCCCTCACAAGGAAAGTCGCAAAGAGCGCAGACTCTTGGCTGGATAAGTTTATGTTCTCTGCCGCATGCTTGACTCTCACGGATGCGTGTCTATAGAGCCTCCCCCTTCATGCGATGGGGGTGTGACTCTTTGGGGACGGCGTCCACAAGACGATGGACAAGCATCGGTCTCGTTTCTTCTGGGAGAATAACGGGGCCAAACGGAAGTATCACTGGGTTCGGTGGTCTGCCGTGTGTCAACCCAAGGCCATGGAGGGCCTGGGCATTATGGACACCAAACTTATGAATTTGTGCCTCATGGTCAAATGAGTGTGGAAACTTATGACCGGCCAGCAAGGGCTTTAGGCGGACATCATTCGTAGCAAGTACCTGAGATCACTCCCTTCACCCCTCAGTGGGGGCGGACGTATTATCCTGGAGTTTAGAACCTTCTGGCCGGTTCTCGGTTAGATCGCTATACCGCAAGTTGTGCCAGGGTAGCCCCGTTAAGCACTTTAGCGAGATTTGGGGAACTGCGGTTCCCCTGAAGATTCGTGTCTTCTTATGGCAATTGGTGAGGAAACACCTTCCCTACAGCGATAACATTTGTAGAAGACACAGGCCCGCGAGTGGCAGATGCGCCTTATGTGATGAACCAGAGGACACAAATCACATCTTCTTTGGGTGCACACTCGCTAGATTCATGTGGAGCGCAGTTAGGGAACTGTTCTCCTGCTCTTGAAATCCCTCTTGTTTCGCGGAGCTCAATTTGGAACACGCGGAACAAGTTTACTATTGAGGGGATCTTCCCTTCGCAGCCGGCTGAAAGTCTATTCTAAATGTCTATGTATTTTGCAGGTGTGGAAGACAGTGGCTAGACGTCAGGACAGAGGAGAGTTGGAGGCGGTGATTGGCAGGATCCGCGTGCTCCATGACACCATCAGGGACAGGGACTAGTTCTCCCCGCTCTCGCCTGCCGCTAGTGTGTGTTGTGCATACGGGTTGTGTGTATCCCTCATTCCCTGTTTTGAATTGAGGTGCTGATATAGCCAGCGTGCTAGCTGGATCCTTATTTCGTCCTTTGGATCTTGGTGTTTATGTGTTGTATGACCTAACCGGATGGCTTTATTAATTTAAAGCCGGACTTAGCTCGATCCTTCCGTCAAAAAAAGATCGTCGCGAGCCCGTCGGAGAAGGTGTCTTCGTCACCGCCGAGCCGTAGCACCAGCGTCGCAACGTGGGGAACGACGAGTCGAGCAGATGCGCCAGGAGCCAACGACGTGCCCGCCGCTCGCCTGGTGCCGCCACCGCCGATGACGTTGTGTGGGGCACCTTACTACGATCAGGGAAAAAGGATAATTGGAGAAATTGGGAGGGGAACAGAGAACGGGATGAGAGACGAGAGAAGGTGAGATTCAGACATTTTTCTTCAACATTGTTTCAGGTTCATAATGCAGTTGAGTAAGAATCCATGCTGAGGGTGCAGAGTCTTTGCGGGAAGCAAAATGCATGTCCCCTGTGAGCAGAGCAATGTGGTCAGAATGGTTCGCGGTGCATCAGATTCGGCCGTCGCTTTAGACTTGTGGGATGTTTTATTCAAGCCTGGAAATTGAACAAAAGGTTTAACATCCAGATCATCATAGAAAGATGGTGAAAATTATTTTTAGATGTTTAGAGACGCAGATCACAATGTACAACCACAGATTTATGGTCGTGACTATGATTGAAATCAGGGCACGTCCAGCAGTCCACCGCATACGGACACCACAAATGTGTCCGATTTGATTCGCTTGGGACGGGGTGGGGTGCCCCAACGCCCACGGCAAAAGTTTTAAAACAGGGAAAAAAAACTTAAAACTGAAAAGAGGCGGTTTTTTAGGCAAAAGTGGTTGTTTTTCAGGTGCTAAAGCATGGTTTTGCCTTCCGACGCCCTATAATAGCTATTTTTTAGCGCGCGAGATTGAAAGGAGGCGTGTTGAAGATGCTCCAAGTGAGAGAAAAAAACAGATCATTTTTTATTAGAAAAACTCAACGCTGACGTGTGGGTCCAGCGTTATGCTGTTAAGTTGAGATCAACCAATTATTTGTGCAGTCTGTGAGGGCTCGCCTCAAATGTAATACGAATCAGCAAAAAAAAGCAAATTTTCAAGAATAGGCACAACCTTGTTAACCTAGCCCAATTGTGGTACCAAAATGTAATTTCATCGGGAAAATATCCCGGGCGACCAACTGGTAAAACTTTTAAGATGTATATATAACTATTTTCGAAGAGTGGCAAGTCGAAAAAATCGATTAAACCCTAATATAGGGGAAATTTGGCAATCCGAACTCTAAATTAACCAACCACAAATTGTGGCTTTTTTATTAGATTCCTTGTAAAAGACAGAGAAGGAGCTATTACACTACAGAATATTTAATTTCTCAAAGGCCAAGAACTGGACGAGGTGTTCGACGCGTGCAGGCATTGACGCATCACTTGACGAGGTTGGTGATGGCTATGGCGATGATGGCCGTCTGCAGGCAATCGCCGCTGTACCTGGGCAGTGGCGACGCGAGGCCGACCTTGGCGAGCCCGCCATCGCAGCGCTGCACGAGCGGCGCCACCCGCGCTATCTGCTCCTTGGCCGCCGGGTACCGGCGTGACCTGAGCTCGTCGGAGGCCTCCGCGAAGGCTAGGCCCACCTTGTCGTACGCCTTTACGCACACGTCCATGGCCGCCTCGGCCTTCTTGTCGGTGGGCGGCGGGAAGAGCTTCTCGTTGGTGAGGTCGAAGATGGCGTCGTCGCCGAGGTTGATGCCGATGAGCGCGGCCGTCCTAGCCAGGCCCCACGCATCCGCCTCGGCCGCGCCGTGGTACGCCAAGAACTGGCGCGTGCAGAATGCGACGTCCACGCGCCGGTCGCCCGCCGCCGCGTCCCGGCACGTGCTCTCGATCGTCGCGTCCGTGCCCCACGCCGACACGAAGACGAGCGCCGCGGTCGCCGCGAAGGCCATGGGAGAGGTGCTGGGCGTCCTGATCATCTTTATTTCTCGGGCGAATTTACTCCGGAACCTATGTGTCACTGTGAAAAGTTGAAGCGACAGAGCTGCATGAGGTTTTATATATAGGGGAGAACTTTTCAATAGAGGAGTGGTGTGTGAGCTCAGTTTGCATGGGACAGGGAGAGGCCACACAAGTGTCCGGTTAGCAATCCCTAGCAGCTGACTGCGATTTGGGCACGGTATTAACCGCGCAACAATTCCACTCGACTGGAAACACACAAACAATTACGGGGTCATTATTTTTAATAAGGTTTAAGAACACACATAATTGGGGACGATCAACTTTTGGCAGCGCCTGTGTGCTTTTGGGGCCAAAACCATAAAAATGACCTTTGGATGAAAGTTTTTCCTACAATAAACTAGTTGTAACTTTGTAACCTCCTTTTCTACCGCTCAACATACCGGCGGTAGGCTTAAACGTGGTACCATCAGAACCTAAGGCGGTACCATTTCGACTAATAACTAAATTCTTTTCTGACCTATATCAACACGCGACTCACTGGATGTTTTAGTGGTAAAGCCACCTAGTTTGCTCCATGTTGAATAACAGTCGACGTATTTGACATCGGCTCCCATTAGACCTGTCTAACTTGTCATTTCTTTGATTTATAACATGTGGATGACCGCTATCTTCATGGGTCGTCTAATATTGATGTAGTGGGGCCTGCAAGTTGTGATAATGTTGCACGTTAATCATTTCGTCACCGCTGCCGTTAAAATGCTGACGTGGACACTGTTTTTTAATAAAAAACCCTTAACATTCTATTTATTCTTATTATTACGTCCTCATAAGTGGGGCCCACCTGTCAGCTATCCATGTTTGTCTTCTACCTTGGTCAGGTAATCAGCTAGCTGCCGCCGCCGTCTGGTCTTCGTGGCGCCATGGTTTCCGACCTTCTCGAGCTCAACCGAGGAGACGTACAGCTTCGCCGCAAGCTCCTCTCCCTCTCTGCTAAGTTTTGTGTGCTAGGGTGCTCGGAGGCCGCCGAATCGGTCTTTCTTTTCCGTCGCCGGCCGCCGGCCGCCGAGCTTGATTAGCTCGATTCCGGCCTTCCCCGGCCTTTCTGATCAATCACACGTACTCAGGGTGAGCAGGCCATCCTCGCTGACGACTTTTCCCTCTCCCGCGTGCTCTGTAACGCCATGTGCCGCCGACCTCCGCCATGCGCCGCCGCGGGATGGTCCCCGGCGTTGCCTCGGTGACCATTTGCTCTGCGCTCCTTGTGACCGTGGCGAGAAGTAGCGCTCCGTCCGCATCCCGTGGAGCAAGCAGCTGAGCCGCGGGGTCCCTGCCTTCTCTTCCCCGTGCAAGCCGTCGGTGCCGGCCGCCATTGACGAAACTCGTGCTGTACCCTGCCGCCGTGTCAAGCGACTACGCCAGGAGGAGCACGGTGCGCATGCAGGGACGTGCCCACGCCGGCAGAGTGTGCGTGGTGCAGTGGTGCTTCGACTACTCAGCGCGGAGTGTGCGTGGTGCGGTGATTTGTTTTTCATACCCATGGTGTACCATGACTAAAAAATTAGAAGAAATAAAAATCTAGGGGTATTTTGTAAAAGTTAACGATCGACGTGACGGAATGACTAACCTGCAACATTACGACAACTTGCTGACCGATAGTTAGCAATTTTTTAGTTGGTGACCAATTCGCTCATGCTTGACAACTTGATAGACCGCCCGGGCGTTTTACTCTTTTATTTACAAAGGACCATAGTATAACATGTACTCCCTCCGTTCCAAATTACTTGATATGTATTTGTCTAGTAACGAATGTACCTAGAAACTAAACAAGTATAGATACATACGTATTTGGACAAACACAAGTCAATTAATTTGGAACGGAGGGAGTATGTTTTATTTTGCATGTGACATAGTAATGATGTATAAAAAGTAAAGTTATCATATGTAGCTAAAAATATAGTGCTTATACTATATTCCCCGTCACTGTGCAGGAGGAAAGGCGACTTTTTGTGCGACTCCGTCGATCCACCGCGTGCGCGCCGCGAGGCGTGGGATTCTCCTCCTCCGTCGGCCGCTTCGGCGGCGGGAGGGTGGGGATCCCCGTCTCCGGCCTGTACACATGGTAGGGTAGGGTGGAGATCCCGCCGGCGGCGCCTTGGAGGAGGTGGGGCTGGTGGCGGGCGGTTTGGTGTCGGGGCGGCCTTCTCCGGCGGTGGTGCTCCTGGGGGCACGCCGTCGTCGCGCTCGACTTGCGGGGGCTCGAGGCCCGGCGTGGCGCTCGAGTTCTTCGGCTCCTCGCCGGATCCGTGGTGGCGGCGGATCTGGCGCCTGGAACTCAGGGCGGGGCAAGCTCGGCGGCTCTTCTCTGCGTCGACGACGAAGATGGCTGCGGCAAGGTGGAGAAGATGGTGTGAGAGGGCACTCGCCGTGCCCGTTCATCGGCTAGGTTTCCGTCGCTGCGCGGCGGACGAGCTTTGCGGCGATCTTCAACAAGAGAGGTGCTCTTGGGGCGTGGTGAGAAGGGAGACGGCGGCCTTCGTCCTCGACGCCGGTGGATTTGCTGTGGTTTGCCATTGCTCTGTATCCCCTACGTATGTTGTTCTGTTCTTCGTTTCTGTACTGTGTACTCTGTAGTGGTATATTGTTGAATATACGTGGGCTTTCAAAAAAAAATAGTGCTTATAGAGTCAATCGGTTTTTAGATGATCTTTTAATTGAAGGTCGTAACGAACTGCTTGCAAAGGGAACAGAACAAATCTACGATACTATAACGTAACTACAGAATTATGAAACCTTTTCATATCAAATGTCATAATACTACACAGGCATAATAAAAGTTAGAGAAGTATTATTAATGTTTATAATTTACTCTTGTACTTCAAATCCATAGCAATATCTTACACATAGATTTAGTCTATATAATGCTCACATACGCTTCTAAGGTCAATAGTTTCATCAAATGTGTACTTTGGGCTACAGAAAAAAGGCAATTTTTTTTGGAAAAGCTACATTTCGTTTTTCAAAGCCACAATGTCGTTGTTTCTGTGTGTCAGAATACAATCTTTTTTACCAGAAATTTCCAGATACGTAAAAAAACATGTCGTATGTACCTAACAACATATTTTGAAGAAAAAATCAAACTCAAATTTACCAAATTCAATAATTTGAACATCCGAGCACACTGGTGCTTGGATGCTACAAATTCCCGTCCCACATATATGCATCTCTTAGAATAAAAATATATCATCTAATGTTCATTAGAATAAAGTGCTCATCCAGTGTCTAGCTTAAGCCCACCGGCCATGGACACTTCATGAGATGAGATATAAATTATCATGTTGGTGGGACTGACTTATGTCCACGATCATACTTAGAATAAATGTTAGACCAATAAGAAAATTCAATGGTATGGTTAGGGCTCTTAGAAAAGAATTGATTAAAAAACTTATTGTCCATGTACCTCTTGCGCTGCCAGAGATGCCGATAGGCTATAAATGTCACCTCAAATTCTTCCTTACATCTAAGCTGAATGCCATGCCATGGAACTGTTAGGGTATAAGCACGGCGGTATGTCGTGCAGTGCAAGGAATCGACCCGGTCCTATAAATATGTGTAAAACCCCTCCTGTAAACCCTAGTCCAATATAAAGCAATAACATATCCTGGCCCGACATGGACCAGTAGCAATCCAATCTGTGCCGCGTGCGTGAGTAGTGTTTGCGTGTTCTGATTTCTTCGTGAGTTTCATCCTTGCAGGATGAGCTGTCAGGAACTCCACTCAGTTTGCATAGTACGGGAGGAAGTCCTGCTAGATCTGGTTTTTTTTATTTAGAAAAGGGGGTGCGGATCCCCGGCCTCTGCATCAAAATGATGCACACAGCCAGCCGCATTATTAAAATCAAATGTTGCAGTTTTTACATCTCAAGGATCACAAAGTGTGGATACAAAAATCAGCCACTGAAAAAAGGACACGCTAAACATCGATTCTTCTAGTGTGTTGCCACCCAGCCCGGCAGAAGATAGCCCGCATGACCGTCATCAATCGGGTACATCCTGATTCCATAAGGCCACGCTGATCCGCAGGTAGAAGATAGGACCACATACGGATCCAGTATACCGCCATGTTGATAACCTGCAAATAATGAGAGGAATTTTTCTTGTTAAAGACAATGTCATTACGGCAGTTCCAAATAGCCAAAGAATGGCCGCAACACCAATCCTAATTCGAGCCTTGGTGCCTTTATCTATCCCATTCAACCATGATCCAACATATGTGTAACACTAGTCGGAGGGTAAACATTGAACGTAAAATGCACTAGCCTCCAGATATTTCTTGCAAAAGTACACGAGATAAATAAGTGTTGAACAGTCTCATCCGCATCACAGAAAACACACTTCTTACACCCTATCCAGCGTCTCTTAGCCAAATTATCCTTAGTCAGTAGCTCTTTTCTATTTAGGAACCACAAAAAGATTTTAATCTTCAAAGGGATTTTTAACTTCCATAATACTTTCGCAGGTATATAGTATGTCCATTAAGTAAGTCTAGATAATAAGATTTTACAGTGTACACACCATTGGTTGTCAAACTCCATTTGAACCTATCTGGTTGATCTATCATGTTGACCCGCATTAGCCTTGCCACTAAACGAAACCATGCATTTCTATTATTTTCAACTAGTGTTCGTCTAAATGGTAGATTGATAGGTTCCGAACCCAGAACCTCAGCCACCGTCGCATGTTTGTTCGAGGAGATAGCGTAGAGATTAGGATATTCATTCGCTAATGAAATTTGTCCTAGCCAACTATCCTCCCAAAAACGAATCTGCTCACCATTTCCCAGAATGAATTCTCCGCGCTCAAAGAAATCATTTTTTACCTTCATTAATCCTTTCCAAAATGGTGAGTCAAAGGGTTGAGACTGTACTTGGGATAACCTTTTACCCCTAAATACTTATTAACCAACAACTCTTGCCACACCCCTTCTTCATTTATCAACTTGAATAGCCACTTACTTAATAGACATTTGTTTTTGGTTTCTAGGACCGCAATTCCTAAGCCACCTTGGTCCTTCGGTCTGCAAACAATGTTCCATTTTGTTAATCTGTATTTCCGTTTTAGCTGATCACTTTGCCAAAAAAATCTTGACCGATAGTAGTCTAATCTTTTACGTACCCCTTTGGGTATTTCAAAGAAGGATAAGAGGAACATTGGTAGGCTTGTCAAAACTGAATTGATAAGCACAAGACTATCTCCGTATGATAACATCTTGGCCACCCATGATGTTAATTTCTTCTCAAACCGATCCTCCACAATCTTCCATTCCTTGTTTAGCAGTTTTCTATAAAGACGGTCTTCCTGCTAGATCTGGTGGGGTACCTTTTGTGTTTTCCAGGATTCTTAGTTATCCTTAATTTCTATAATTTATATAGTGTATTTGAGAAGATGCGATCACCTAGTAACATACATGTACATATGTCGAGAAGCCATAGTATCTCCCGAGCACACTGGTGCTCATTTAAAAAATTCGTGTATTTTTGGATCAATCTGAAATAAAGTGTACAACTACATATACATTTTTCTTATGTTTACTTGCTTTGGGATATACAAAAAGAGAATCTTCGGGGGGAGGGGGGTGTCTATTTTTTTTTTCTGTACGTCCGAATGCAACCTTTTTTTACCAAAATTTTGCAGATTTCGTAAAAAACATTTGTATGTACCCAATGTCTTTTACTGGAATTGTCAAACTCAAATTTACCAAATTCAAAATTTTATGAATAGCATCCGTTATAAAAATATCTAATCTAATGTTCTTTAAAATAAATTACCGATCTGGTGTCTAACTTGACCACAGGACGTGGTACTTCATGGGATGAGATATAAATTATCACATTGGTAAAAATGTTAGATCAATAAAAAATTCAGTGGTTGTGGTTAGGGTGCTTAGATTTAATTAGAGACTCGTATGCGAAAACTGCAGTGTACAGAGCAACATGAACGACTATCTCAAATTTAGATGCACTAATACTATATCTTTACTATTAAAGCAGAGAGCGTCGTTGGTGCCACACATCTAAAAATTTACAGACACTGCCACCGCGCTAAAACATGGATTACCGATTACTATCCAGCGATACCAACCGTCTATTTGATATTCCCTCAACCCGTTTATCCTATCACTTATCCCTGATTAACATGGCAATTAGTTAGTTTGTTGTTAGGAAAACACCTCCCTCCTGTTGCCGATAGGTGGGCCGTGGGCGTCTCGAGATAATCTGCTCCTCGCAATCTCTCTCTCTCTAGCTTCTGTCACGCCGAGCCCGGCGAGCAGCTCACCACGCGTGACACGCCGGTCCAGCTACGGACCATTTCCCACCTGCCCTAGGTACAAACAACACACAATCTTGCAATGGGAGGAGATCGTCCCACTGAAGCATCACGAAGCCGCTGCTGAGCACCGTCTGCCTGCCGGGACCCTGGTCGTTCCAGTGGTCGAGTATCACACACAAGTGGTCATGGCGTTACGGCCCGCGGATGACGTACCAACCATGTTTCTTGTGGTACGGGAGCTCGGCCTGTTCCGCGTTCCTTTCCACCGGCGTGGAGCTCTGCACACGGAAACCGCGGGCGCGAGGAGGAGGCAGGTGAGAGTGGCGCGGCCGGTTTACAACCTCTGTTTTTGCGGGCCGTTACAACCTCCTCTGTTCTGTGGTGAACGGCCGGCCGGTTCGTATGGAGATTCCTCCGGGCGTGCGCGACGGCGTGCCGCGACGACGACACGGCGGACACTAGCTCCTGCCCTTCACAACCCTCGTTGGTTATGTGGTCAACGGCTGGTCCATGGTGAGATTCATGTAGGCATCAGTGTCGATCCAAGCGGCCAGGAGCATGCATCGGAAGTGCACGCCGGATCTCATGGTACGCTCCGTGAGACTTCCTAATCTCCTGCCTGTTTAAGTGCATGTCACACTATATATTATGATTAGTTCTTTGCTACTCCCTCCGTTCCACAATATATGACGTTTTAACATGTGTGCATGTTCACATCTATGTAGATGTATGTAGACATGTTTTAGTGTGCATGTTCACTCATTGTAGCATGCATTTAGACAATATATGTGAGAGCTAAAACGTCTTATATTATGGAACGGAGGAGTAAAAGTTAAGTGTTGTTCGCTGGTGGGTTTGGGATTAGGAGCAATTAACCATTAGTTCCGGCGACAGACGGAAAACAAGATTGAGCACTTCATCTCTCCAAACTGTTATCTCAGACCAAGGCTCCTTTTAATGAGAGAGTGCAACAAAATAGCAGATGGGAAAGAGTAGAACACGGTCAAACAGTCTAAATGTCTTCTAGAAATGTAATGAGGCTAAGTTTGCAGGACTAGAAATATGATATATCCTTCTTTTTTTGTTATACTCCTCTGTCCATAAAATGATGTCTCAACTTTGTCCAAATTTGCATGTTTTTTTTAGAAAAGGGAATTTTATTAATCCCAGCCTCTGCATCGAGTGATGCACACAGCCGCTTATTACAAAGTTTGATCGTATCTTAATAGAGTTTACATCTCAAAAATCACAAAGATTGAGAAAGACACCTCAACCGACACTGACAAAAGTAGAGCACAACTACGAAAGTCGACTAATATGTTGCCACGTATGCCGGGAGAAAAATACTGTTCCACCCACAAGAGTCTCGTGCATCCAGCCACCATAAAGTCCCGCTGATCCGAAGGCAGCAGGAAAGCCCACAACTGGATCCAGTGTACCGCCGTATGAATAACCTGTAAAACATGAAACGTATCTTTCCTATTAAAAACAATATCATTTCTACAGTTCCAGTTAGACCAACAAATAGCTGACACGCCTATTTTTGGTCTTTTTGTCCACCCCGCAACCAATTCGTAAACATATTTGTGACATTAGTAGGAGGAGGAATATTATAGGTACAAAACACCACACGCCAAACCAGTTTTGCAAAAGGGCATGAAATAAAAAGGTGCTCAATATTTGCATGTATCTACACACTAAACAATGTCTAGATACATGCTAATCTATTATATATTAAGAGTAGATTATGGGCTAACCAGAAATTAGAGAAATCCGCTAGAAAATCCCACAAAAAACAGAAACATCTGGCCATCACTTTTTTTGCAAAACACAGTACAACGTAGACACTCACATATACGCGCATACACTCACCCCTATGAACGCACACACGCACATCCTACCCCTATGAGCATCTCTGAGAGACTGAGCTGGCGGATTAATTTTACTAACTCAACGATCACAACCGATGGATTTTACAGTTACCTGATTTATCTTACGGAGCAATAAAATTACCCACCAATGTCATTAATAAGTTTGCCCGTACCCGTTCGACTTATGTGTCTAGGTAAAAGAGAAAACAAAAAAGCTGCAGCCGTTGCCGTATTACGATGAAAGATTTTCTTTAGAGAGAAAACCCAGATTTGGTTACGTACGCCGCCACTGTACTTGCGGCCGTGCCGATTGATCTCCACCAAGTCAATGTACAGAGGCTCATGTTTTTCGCCCAGTGAACTTGCGGCAATCTACTCCACCTGCAGGTACCAGGCTCAGCTGTATGCTACACCCTACGATGCATCAATCATGCATATCTTGACTGTGTACGTACATGCACTTGCAAGTAAGTAAAGCTAGCTAGCTGCATCCGTGCAATCCCTTCTTCAGCTTCACTTGTACTCCGCAGATAGATTTCCATGCTTAACCTGAAACTACATCTGGTAGATATTCAAAACTCTAGCAGGGAGACAATTATCCATATATGCCTTTGCATATGGTAAAGTATCAGCCTAAAAGCCACTACGTATACGGTCCTAGCTTAGGTGAAAACTTCAGCGTTCACGATGGTAGCGAAGCGCCGGGACATCCAGTTATTTTTCTAACGTCTTTATATTACTAAAATTCATGCTTCATACTCATAATAAATTTATTCTTGGTTCACGGATTCATACTTTATTTTTTGGACATTACTTATTGCTTAATTAATAGCACACATGCATGCAACTGACCATATTTTCCCCTACGGTGCAGCCAAGACAATGAAATTAATGGCATCGCCATGTTTGTTCTGTCACACATTGATTAAAAAAAACTGTCACCCATGAACCAATTTTTTTCTTGCCTGAAGTATCGATGCACTTCTAGGTAAATTTTGTTGCCCAGATGTTTATTTAGACGAACACTGTTTTTTTATTGCTTGGAGATTTAAGTCTGTCGTTGTTCGTATGCCGTGATTAACTATTCATGGGGCATCAGGTTATATGTGATGATCTTCTTGCATGTATTAAAAGAATCAGAGATTCGGAGAGGATTTGGAAAGGGAGCAAGGAGCACACAGAAGTAAGGAGATTGAGAGGAGTGATGGAGTTGGCTCAAGGTCTAGCGGGGCTTCCTGGTCGGCATCCATATTCAACGTGAACGTGACGTGGTGGTTTGAGTGATGGCCGCCAAAGTCAACAACTCCGTCTCAGCCTCAGTTTGAAGTGAGCGCAACAATGAAGTTGGCTGCACCTTTATGCCAAGTTTTTTTCATTAGGCATCCTTATTGTTCTAATTGGTTGGATTTATATATGCAATGCAATCAGACTAAAAAAATGGGTCATAAATATTTATGTTTTTAGTTCTATAGATTGCTTTGAAGCACACGAATTAATTTATCATGATGAATACTACTGCATATAGCTTAAATATGGGTTTTGGTCGCGCCCTTCATGTCATATACCACTTCATGTAATTTCTTCTTAAATCTGTTAGATTTTGTACACTATATTTCTGACTAATCTATTTTTGGTTTTTTTCAGCACACATACTACTGGATATTGTACTACTGCTAAGAGATTAAATATGGGTTGTTTTTCGGCACCCTTCATGCCATATGCGGCTTGGATGTAATTTCTTCTTAGCTTATCTACACTATTTCTTAGTAATGACTAATCAACTTAGAGTTTCTTGATTGAAAGCACCAGGACTACCGGATACTGGAATCTCATTTTGCCTCACTCTTGATCCGTGAACATTTACACATAATCATGCATCTATGTGGTTGCATCCATTGATCCATGTGTGAGGACTGAGAAATGCAAGTGTACATCGGTTCATAAATAATTTCGAAGGGATATATGAGAATGTCCTTGCAATATGCCCTTTGAATTGGGATGCAGTAATTTGGCGCAGAGGCTCGACAGTTTTCAAAGTTATAGGAGACACATCCAGATTTTGTAACAAGGTTCAGTTTTTCCGCAAACATATAGATATATTGTTATTTTGAAGGTTAATACTCTTTGCATCCAATAAAAAACTATAATTTCCTTCCTTTATATTACGTTACTCTTGAAAAACACATTGGAGTTCTTGGTACAATATTATTACTTTCCATTTACTCCCATATTTTTACTAAGATAACCATTGTTTCAAAAGTATTACTGTTTCATTTCCTTACCACCAGTGACACCTATATGTATACACAAATAAACTACATCTTACACATTATGAATTTAAGATATCTTTCTTGTAGTTCTTGGTACAATATTATTACTTTCCAATTTACTCCCATATCTTATACATATTTTGAGGACAATTATCGGAAACCGTTCATATATCCATTGAGGTTTTGTCACGAAAGCAACATCAGTATATAAGGAGTATCATCCAATGTATAAAAGTATGAAGAATTTTACTGGCCCAGACAACATAAAAACATGAAATTTCTTGATGGATTATATTTGTTTGTCATAATGATGACAAAGACTTTTTTCTAATATATTGGATTCAATGGATTTTTTGTTAAAATGAGTTTAAAAAATTAGTTCTGTAGGTTTCTGATTCTACACGTACTAAAACCTGAGAATGGTTCCAAAACTGAACCGTACTTGAACCATACCCGGACACGTATCTCTGTCAAAACCAACCCCAACTTTACCCATTTAATATCATTTTCAGCCCAACCTAAACTAAACCCACTAGGTTTTCTACTCAAACCAATTCAAACCCAGTACGTAACCATGGGTTTAAACCCTTTTTAGAAGTGGGTTGGAACCATTTCCTACTGAACATCGAAGGAGATGGTTTTCTGCTTCTCCCCCGTGCGGTTACCAATCCAAGAGAGGATTATTTTTTCTTAACAACTACCGGCGGACAACAACTGCATCTGTGCATGCCGGATCAAACCGCCGGGCGTCGCCGCCGGATGGGCTCGCCGCCGGCCTGGAGGGGTGCCGACCGTTAGCCGTCTTCGGGAGGCCGCGGGCACGAGCGCCCGCTTCTACGCCACAGTGCGCCGCTGGCTACAGTTGAGGTCGCCACACTGGGAGGACGCCGGCCGGAGTGGTAAGCCGCGCCGCCGACCTCTTTGTGGCTGCGCTCATGCCGCGGCGGCCAAGGATCCGCCATGGTAGGGCGTCACCGCCGGCGAGGCTTCAGAGTGCCGTTGGCTGGGATTGCTCGCGCCCCCAAATCGCGCCGGGCTGAGGGCCGCCACTCGCTCTCGGCGCCACCTCTGTCCCGAGGGCCCAGCAGCAGCGCGCAGGCCTCTGGTCGCAGCCGGGCACGAGGACCCGCGCCGGCCGCCGTCGCCTCTGGCTGGAGCGCCTGATGGCCGCCGCTGACGGCATGGTGTGCCGCCGTTGTGGATTCGTCGAGGATATGATGCCGCCGTTGTTTGTTCGTCCGCCCGTCGCCGGCGGCAGGAACAGCCGGACACTAGAACTTCATGTTCGTTACTTGGTCAGTACAACTTGATTAGTAACCCAGCCTGCTAGCAATTGACAAGCCGGGGAGCACAATCAGATGTAATAACTATAGTACTAGTATCCTTGCCGATGTATTTGGCCAAATTACAGAGGATAGGATCAAGAAACAGAAAAAAGGGAGCAGTCCGTCTCAACTTGACGGTCGGAGCAGTGTGGAGCTCTCCGGCAGGAGCAGGGTCACAGGCGCCATCGACGACGTCGGCCTGACTGGCGCCGGTTCTCCTGCAGCTTTCTTGGAGTGGTGGCGGCGGTGGTGGGCGTTCTTGCCGCGACGAGCTGGAGCGAGTGTGGGATCGGGGACGGGCGGACGACGAGCCGCGAGAGGAGGCGGCGGCGGCGGCGGCGTCTTGAGTCGCTGGGAGGGCGGGGTCGGGGTCCGGGGACGGGCAGACGACGAGCCGCGAGAGGAGGTGGCGGCGGCGGCGTCTCGAGTCGCTGGGGAGGGCGGGGTCGGGGTCCGGGGACGGGCGGACGGCGCGAGAGTTGGCGGCGGTAGCGGAAGGAATAGGGAAAAGAGGAGCAGGGAGGAAGACGTAGTAACTAATCTCACCAACCGGTTCAGCAACCACGGGTCAAACCCGTTTGGAACTGAAATCATTGAACCCATACCTGACCATAACTAGACTGTTTTTACGCGACACCGAACTAAACCAAACCTGTTTTGTACCAAACCTATTAGTACCCAAACCTAAAAAGCCCATATGCCGAAACTGAACCAACAGACCCGGTTAAATGAAAACCATCCTCAGGTTTACGTACTATCTATTAAAATTATTAAGCAAGATAATTTTATTTCCATATGAACCTTAATATTTAATATCTACAATAATACCCAAAAACAATGTTTGTATGTTTTTAAAAAATATCAAAGATGTTGCCCGCGCAATCGCGCGGTCCACTTTGCTAGTATATACTAATGACTATCTTCCATTGTATGTATCAAAACAGTAACACTCCACATCTCGAAAAAATTAATGGATTTATAGTTGAAGAGTACCAATTGCAGAGATCGATTTCTTCTTTTTAATTTTGCAAAGCAGAGGGATTAACTTAATACATGATCAATTTGCAGTGTCGTCGGGTTGGACGATTGCGTGACACTGGACATGATGAATCTCATGTGCTTCTGCTTCCAAACATCAGGTTCGCGGCTTTAATTAACAATCATCTTGCACCGGGAGAGGGGAAAATCTGCGCAAGGTGGTGTTACCATGTTAGTATGCTGGAGACCAAGTAATTCAACAGTTGTATACTGTATACACTATAGATCCGCCAACCATGTTTCTTTGCGTGTCCATGCCGGTAAATACCCCGAGGCACTGAAATAAATCGATCAGGCCATCTTGATGTAGATTGCGTGGTGTATTAATTATTATACAGAAATTAAGAGAGACTGAATTAGTAAAAAAGAGAGAAACCTGTTACAGGCGCTATGCTTTTGGAGTGACACAAAATTTGGATTAATCTCACATGGGGATTAATCTTATGATATGGTAGAGCCATAGAGGGCCGGCCGGCCGGCCAGCAAAGTCATTGACGATCAGCCGTTGCGTGTGCGTGAGGAGAAGTTCATCTCCTGTACAATCATATCGGTAAGCATGGGCCAGCTGATCACGGCCGGCCGCCGGAGTCCTTTGAGGATAGATCAATTATTTTGACGTGTCCAATCGATCAAGTTTTCTAACGACATATGTTGCACGGAAGACTTTCTCCGACATGCATCGTGTAAAACAAATAACATACTAGTTACCTTACTATTAATCCTTGTTAAATCCTAACCGTGAATTTTAGCTCTAATTGTTATAATAATTAAGGGGATGTGGATTAACGTGGTGCTTCGAAAAAATCCCTCATTTTGCTTTTAGTATGTACAGTAATAGATAGATTTTTTGGAAATCCTAAAAGTATGGTTTCTACGAAGTTCTCATTTAACACGGTTTTCACCGATTCTCCCCATTCCATTTGAGGAAAAGAAAACGTATCGCAAAGGCCTATTCTGGTCACGCTCGGTCGCGGGGAGCTGCGCCACCAGCCCGCGACGTCCGAGTGGACTGTAGGGTCTTGAGGCACTGATCCACAACAAGGACGCTCCCATGGCTCAATCCCATTCACCGCCGCCGTTTCCCGTCACCAAGATATCGTCTGGGGTTTGCGCCGCTGCTCTTTCTTTTTTGGATCTTCGATCTAACAAAGGGAACCTGAATCGAGCTGTGAGCTGTCTTCCCCATTTGTAGATGAAGAAGAAGCAGAAGCAGGAGGACGAGCAGGAGGAGCAGCAAGCCGCGGCGAGCCTCCCGGAGGGCCCCTCGTCGAGATCCTGTTGCGGGTACCCTACATGTCACTCTGCCGCTTCAAGTGCGTGTCCAAGCAGTGGCTTGCCCTCTGCTCCGACGCTGACATCCGCAAGAGGTCGCCGCAGACCCTGTCCGGCTTCTTCTGCGAGCTCATGACTGGCTTCTGCAATTTGTCCGGGAGAGGCACGCCTATGGTTGACCCCTCTCTCCCTTTCTTGCATAAGAACTATAAAATTGTCTACCCCCATCGTTGCTGCGGTAACCTTGTCCTGTGCACATGCTGGAAATTAGGTAATTCCGATGATGAGTACAATCTTGTTGTGTGCAATCCCGCGACTGGGAACTGGACTGAGCCTGCCTCCTTGTCCTATAAAATTGAAAGCCGAAAGCGAAGAATATTTGGGCTTCGACCCAGCTTTCCCCTGTCGTTTCGTGGTATTCGTGATAGTCGCGCACCTCTGGGAACTCGCAGAAGTGACCATCTACTCATCAGAAACTGGACGATGGACTGGGGTACAGAGTGGTTGGATTAACGAACCTTTTCCTATTGGTGCTTCAGAATGTGTCTTCCTGAATGACACTATGCATTTGATGACCATGGTGCTTCTATAGTTACAGTGGACACAGAGGGGAAGGTTTGGAGGGAAATTGATATTCCAGGCAACGTGTCAGATAGCTATGAGGATTTTTCCATTGGACACTCTCAGGGGCGCTTGTATACTTGGTATATAGATAATCCTAATGCTTGCCAACTCTCTGTTTGGGCTCTTGAGGATTATGACAGTGCAAAGTGGACTTTGAAGCATACTGTTAACATTTTGGAGCTCTTTGGAAGGCAGTCTCGCAAAGAAGACGAGTCATATACTATGTTTGCTATTCATCCAGATCGCAAGTTGGTTTTTCTTACTGACAAGAAGGAGAAGACTATCTCGTATGATGTTGATAACCGGCAAGTGCATATTATCCGCACTTCTAAAAAATTATATGAGGTTCACCCTTATATTCCCTGTTTTGCAGAATGGCCGTCAGTTAGTTACTGAAAGTCTGTGCAGGTTCAATACTTAGCATGGAACTATTGCCTTTATAAAGTTCAGTTCTTGGGTATGGGCAGTGGCTTAGATATGTAATGCATGTGCTTCAATTTAATTTTTTTACCCGCGGCATGCCTTTTGTGGCTTTGAACGAATTATGTTTTCACATCTGACTTTGAACAATGTTGGTTAGCCAAGGAGAATATGTAGCACCAACCAACCTTCCAATGGCCAGTGGGTATGAATGAACCTAGACATGTAATATATCTGTGGCATCTAGTACTAATCGTTGTGGTCACTTGTTATCTTTTGATGTGGGGTGAATGTGTGAGCACATATCTGTGTTTAAATTGTTTGGATTTTTACCCCTTTATTTCCATTTATTTCTTGCAAGTATATGTATATTTTGTGTACGACTTGTTCTCCGTCGTTGTTATATATTGATGTCCCCCTGTTTTTATGCACCTGTTAAAGATTTGAAATGTTTATTAAAAAAAAAATTGAAATGCTTACCTCTTCTACAGCAACAATATATTGTGAACTATCTCTTCTGTTGCTGCATGAACAGAGATGGTAAAGAAATGTTAGTGTCCTTCATGAAATCTGCATGGTAGTCCACTGATGATGTCAAACAATATGCAGCTTAACATACCTAGAAAACATAATTCTTTCCTCTTCTTTTTTGATTAGGGGAAGAGAATAACATGATCCCCCAGTGTACTTTAGTTCTTGTTTTGATTGAGCTGACTGATCATTCTTCTACCTGAATTTTGACTGACTGAAATTTCTAGGTTGCTGTCGATCGTAAATCTGTATTTGAGCATCTTACGGCGTACAAAATTTTCTTGTCCATCACATATCATTCCAAATTTTGTATTGAGTTCGTGAATATGCAAATTGAATTATTTTCTTGTTACTATTTTTTATGAAGCGGTTCTCCTGTTCTGATGTAAGTATATTATAGTGGAAGAACTGAGCACTAAACTGTACTGTGTCTGGCTACTAAAATAGGTGTGCATTTTCACTCGTGTGGCTTATTTTCTAGCTTGTGTAAAGCTAAATGAATAAAGAGAAAGAACTACAGAGCTAATTCTGATGTGGTCATGATTTCTAAATCTTACAAATTCATACTGCAACTTAGTTGTTAACTTGTTACTGTGCATTATTTTCTATCGCAAGCTTTGCTCTTCACCAGAAGCTGAGCGCAACAACATTTTAAATCTCCACAGCAGATAATTTACCTTAGTCCTGTTACTTATAACAGATGTTTTAGCATACTAGGTTTTCTATACTGAAAATGGAGTATCGATTGTTGGAAACCAGGTGACAAAATGGATTTCGTAGACCTTTTGGAAGTAAATAGGTGTTGCATGAGCCTAAAGAGAAAGATTAAATTACCATCACTGCTTTGTTTGGTTAATGGTTATGGTCAACTATAGGTGAAAATTACAGCAGGTAAGTGCCTGGTCATGAATTTTATTAGTATGCATGTTTTGTTTGTTTGGTACTCTGATTTATGGTTTATATTCGACTTAGGGCACCGATTAATCATTTCTCTTTGTACATATATGACTACATCTGCTTCGTAGTTTCAACCTTACAAATTAATCAGGACTTTAATAAATTGTCAACAATTATATTGTTAATCCAAGAAATACTTTTGTTTCTTGGTAATTTGATGTTACTTGTTCTTTGCACCTCCACTGGACCTGCAAATTTTCATCTTATTGCCTTTCCTCTGCGTTAAAGCTCAAAATTTACACACCATTTTAGAATGAAACAAAATTAATACAGATATCTTATTGCCATTAATCCGTGAGATTGATCAAGAGCGTTCACTATATGGTACAACAAACAATACCCATATTTCCCAATTGAGGACGTGCTGATATGTAAATATGGAGTATGAGGAAAATTCACAGTTAATATCATTGCAGAAACTATGCTTCTATCCAGCGTTGTCGCTGCATATAAACTTTACGAAGTTAAACGACCTGTTATTTGAGACGGCATTTAACATTTTTCTTGAGTAAACAAAAGGTTTACGATCATCAGAACGTACGCATAGAAATTCTAATGACAAGATAGCATAGAGAACACTACTCTCTCTGCGATCAGGAGCCGGAAACCGCTGCTCACATGGTGCTTGCATGCCCCTATGCCAGATCAGTTTGGCACCTCCTCGACCAATGGACCAACTGCCCGCAGCTCGCCATTCTTCTGCAGCAATTTACAACGCCAAATGAGTGGTGAGAACATATGACTGCTTCTGTGACCAAAGACGAGCTAATGGTGGCCATTTACGGGGTTTGGCACATCTGGAAAGAGCGATGCCGGCGGACTTTCCAGGATGTATCACTCACTGAAATGCAACTTCTGGACATGATCCGCGACGATCTACTGGTGCTGGGATCATCCATTCATGCCAGGACTGAAGAAATAATATGGGCGAGCCGGTCATGGAGGCTAACAACGGCGAGTAGTCTACCTTAGTTTTTATGTCTTGTATACTGTGTTCTTCTCTGTTTTATTGCTAGTCCCTCTCTAGCTTGTAACCCAAACTTCTTTTCCTCTTCATTGAATGGGCAGAACACCTGCCATATTTGCTTCAAAAAAAAAAAAGATGTGTGGATATGGATATGTTCTAGGCTGTGGGGATGCTGAACCAGTGTGCAGCTTCAGTAATCCTTCATTCTTTTGGCGGTATCTTAGCCAGGTAACTTCCAGCAATTGCAGGATGGAGTTACTGAGCTTCCAGGATGAAAGATTACTAAGATCCTGAGCATCTAGCATTTCCTTTGTGGAGTCTTGGTGCCAGCATGTTGGCTGTTTTCTTTTGTTTCTTGGGGATGTATCCTTTAGGAGTTTTCGAGAAAACGCAAAAGAGTTTGCGTTTTATTTCATTGAACAAGAGGTACAACCTCCACAAAGGAGGGACACACACGCACACACACGACCGTCCTCACCAAGCGACTACAACTAGGTAAGGAGGTGCCCTCAACTACATACCAAAAGGACATCAAGTTTCACCAGCACCTTGTCTCCAGCCAAGAATGGCGAGGTGTTGAGGCTCGAAACTATAGGACATCAACACTGCCGTTGCCAAACTGCCCAGCCCAACGTACCTCGCACCCCTTGTGTGCCTAGAGAGTCGGCGGGGTGAAAGACAGGGACCGGCTGGGACTGGTGTAGAACTCGTCGGGGAAGTGTCGGCGCTCTGGCGTCTCTATCTAGACGCGTTTTAGTGTGTAAATTTACTCATTTTGGTCCGTCTGTAGCTCACACTTAAATTCTAAAACATCTTATAATGGTGAACGGAGGGAGTATGTGTTAAATAAGTCTATGTCACTCAGTTCTCTCCTCTCTGTTCTTGAATAATTGCTACGTGTACCTAAAGCCGCGTTCGAGTTTCTAGTATTATGCCAATCTATAAGGATAGCACTGTGACTAAATAAACTGATCTATATGAGGTTTGACTTGGGAGCACCATAGCATTCACTGAACTGGAATCAACCGTTAACGCAGAGTCACTTCAAAGCACCATTGCAACTCAGCTATCGTTGGAATCCTCAACTTAGTCTCTGCAGGGACCTGACTGATTAATTTCCCCACGATGCAAACATGGTGCTATTGGAAAATGCTTATCTGAAAAATGCATGCACTTACTTAGTGCTAGCCAAAATTCAATCCAAAATGCATGCATTTGTTTTATTGTGATGCATTCAGGCCAGGGTGATCCACACAGCAAAGTTCCACACGAAACTACATGCCAATACATTACAATTTCCTATATGGTTGGAGCTCCACTACCTCTTGGACTTGAGACAAAAAGTCACTGGAAGCATGCTAAGTGCAGCACCATTACACTAGTGACTTCACCATAGCAGCCAATTGCCATTTTCTCAATGTGCAGTATTGGCACCAGAATACTTGTTATCAGGAGAAGTTCGGTGCATGCGCAGCCGCACCATTACCGCGACGACTTCGCGTACCGGAACCGATATATCCATTGCTTTAACCATCTATAAGAGCACGCCAAGAATCCATAAACCATGCAGGCAGACCGAGACAGCGTAGTAAGCAGTACTAAGACTGTAAGAGTTGAGACATGGAGTACTCTCACTGCAGGTTGCTCCTTGTGTGCTCAGTTCTTGCGCTGTGCCTCTGCAGCCGAGGCGCGAGGGGCGACGAGTTAACGAGTGAATTTTACGACTACACGTGCCCCAGCGTGTACACCGTCGTCCAGCAGCATGTGTTTGCCGCCATGAGGGATGAGCTGAGGATGGGAGCTTCGCTGCTCAGGCTCCATTTCCATGACTGCTTTGTCAATGTACTTAAAATGTTTCTTCTGAACTACCTCTGGATTTTTGTTGCAATTCTACTGTTGTGCTGCAGTTACTGAATTTCTGTTGTTGTTGTTGTTGTTGTTGTTGTTGTTGTTGTTGTTGTTGTTGTTGTTGTTGTGATGCATTTAGGGGTGTGATGGTTCAATCTTGCTGGACGGCGACAGCGGCGAGAAATTTGCGCGACCCAACCAGAACTCTGTCAGAGGGTACGAGGTCATCGACGCGATCAAAGCTGATCTCGAAAGCATGTGCCCCGGGGTGGTATCCTGTGCCGACGTTGTAGCCCTTGCAGCTGGCTTTGGAGTACTCTTTGTGAGCACCTTACGACATCTTACAGTCCATTTCTTCGGATACATTCAGTGTGTCAGGCAAAGCGTTCTGTACTAACAGTGTACTGATTTCTTCAGAGTGGAGGTCCTTACTACGAGGTTCTTCTGGGTAGAAGGGACGGTCTGGTGGCAAACCAGTCAGGAGCCGACAACGGCCTACCCTCGCCGTTCGAGCCGATCAGCAAGATCGTATAGAAGTTCGCCGATGTCGGCCTCAACACGACAGATGTCGTGGTCCTGTCAGGTACACCAGTTGACCCATTGATCACAAAACTTTTCTATCTCAAATTCTCAATCAAGGTTACAGCTAAGATTTAATCCGTGCTACTTCCCTGAAATCGTCACATTGTGACCATGCTTTAATTCAGAGTAGAAGCAACTCTTGTCAGCTCTGAAACTTCATTTCTCAAACGCAAACTGTAACCAAATTTTCATTGGTCAATCAGTAGTGTCCTCATTATCTGATACTGTAGAATACATCGTCAGAAATTCAGTTTCTTCAAGACCAATATTATCTCAAAGTCAAACTCTGACCTTTTAAAACTCGTAGGTGCCCACACGACCGACGCTAGACGCCACCATGGCCGCCAGCCTGCAGAGCCTCTGCGCCGGCGGGGACGGCAACCAGACCACCGCGCTCGACGCCAGCTCCGCCGACGCGTTCGACAAGCACTACTACCAGAACCTGCTTACCAAGAGGGGCCTCCTGTCCTCGGACCAGGGCCTCTTCTCCGGCGACGAGGACGTCGTGGCCAGCACCACCAAGGCGCTGGTGCAGAAGTACAGCGACGACGGCGAGCAGTTCTTCTCGGACTTCGCCGCGTCCATGGTGAAGATGGGGAGCATCCCCTTGACGCCGGGGTCCGAAGGCGAGATCCGCTGTAACTGCAGGGTTCCCAATTGAGCAACGGCGATCGAGCAGAGTTCATCAGCTATTAGCAAACCAGTAATAAAGCAGGAATGAGGAATTGAGGATATAATCCCAGGACAGGACATCTAGCACACCATAAGGTGCACTGGTGTTACCGGCCGGTAGAACACTGGGTTGTTACTTGATTCACTGCTAGATGATATCTTGCGATTAATTAAGTGTATGCATAGTGTGTGTAATGGCTCGGGCTTCCATACACCCCCAAATCTCACAATCACATAACCGTACCGTGCAGTTTTTTTTTAGCCAACTTAGTTCGGCTGGAAAATATCAAGCCGAGCCGAGCCAACTATTTTTCTAAGCCAATTCGAGACGCGCCAGGGCAGTGCAGCTAGGATAGCCACCTGGTACGACGCTGGTTTGTGACATACAAGTAGACTGTTTCTATTAATCCAATGCGGCTGGGATAACCATTTGGTGTAAGGCTGGTTTGTGTCATAGAAGTAGACGTAGAGATTAAATACATAGCGTTTGCTCACAGACTATTAATATTACTGCACCATTCTATTTTTTAAAAAAATCAGCAAGTGAACCGAGTGAACCGGAGGTTTAACTGATGAACCACGAACCGAGACCCTCACCGATTCGGTTGCCGGTCTAGTTTTTAAACTATGTTCAGACTACGGACAGTACGCGATGGCGACAAAGATTTCAACCGTTTTTTACTCTTAAATTGAGCATCAAATCATTCAAAATTAATTCTAGAAAATTACCAACATGAATATGAAATATAGATAAACTCATTTTCATGAAAAACTTGATAATTATAGCAAGTGTTTCGACCTGCTCGTCATGACCTATTATTTTTTCCTAGTATAGTATGACAAAATTACGCACACGTACTTTTATTTGTGACAAGCTTGATGTTGGCGTTGCACAATGGTTTTGGTCGGATGTGTCTTAATTTGTATATTCTCCACGCCGCGACGGAAAAGATTTGAGTGACTTTCGCCAGTGGCGGTTCCAGAACTTCAAATATGTGATGTCATTTTAAAACTGTGATGTCAAATACATGTAGTTTTACTAATTTATATTTTTTTCTTCATGTTTTATGTTTCTATACAAAGAATTTACGACAAAGTTGTATGGTCATTTGACCACACAGCTCCTACTGACCGTACCAACACACGGGCATTATACTAGGAGTGTTAGGGTGGGAAAATATATATCCCAAAGTTTGTAGGGGCACACCTATCTCGCCAGAAGAGTTGCATGTGGGTCCACACATGTTCCGAAGGTAGTAAGAGTAGACCTGGCAGGCTAGATAGTAGTGTTGCATGTGATTCTACCTGTCCCAAAGATGGTAGGGGTAGACGTGTGTGGGTCCACATGTCCCAATCGTGCTACGGTAGACCGATCGGACGTGATAGGAGTGTTTTCATATGAGTACACATGCTTAAAAGATGATAGATGTATAACTAGATGGCTAGGAGTGTTGCGGTGGGATGACATATATCCCAAAGGTTGTAGGGGCAGACCTATCTCGCAAGGAGATTTGCATGTTGGTCCACACATGTCTCGAAGGTGGTAAGAGTAGACCTACCAGGCCAGATAGGAGTGTTGCATGTGGGTCTACATGTCCCAAAGGTGGTAAGGGTAGACGTGTGTGGGTCCACATGTCCCAAGGGTGCTAAGGGTAGACCAAACTGGCATGATAGAAGTGTTTTCATGTGGGTCCACATGCCCAAAAGGTAATAAATGTATACCTAAATGGCTAGAAGTGTTGTGGTGGGACGACATATATCCAAAAGGTTTTAGGGGTAGACCTATCTCGTAAGGAGAGTTGCATGTGAGTCCACACATGTCTCGAAAGTGGTAAGAGTAGACCTAGCAGGTCATATAGGTGTGTTCCATGTGGGTCCACATGTTTCAAAGGTGGCATGGGTAGACGTGTGTGGGTCCACATGTCCCAAGGGTGCTAACTTTAGACCAAGCCGGCGAGATAGGAGTGTTTTCATGTGGGTCCACATGACCAAAAGATAATAGAAGTATACCTAGATGGCTAGCAGTGTTGTGGTGGGACGACATATATCCCAAAGGTTGTAGGGGCAGACCTATCTTGTCAGGAGATTTGCATGTGAGTCCACATATGTCCTGAATGTGGTAAGGGTAGACCTAGCGGGTCAAATAGGAGTGTTGCTTGTGGGCCCACATGTCCCAAAGGTGGCAGGGGTAGACGTGTGTGGGTCCATATGTCCCAAGGGTGCTAACGGTAGACCAAGCGGGCGTGATAGGAGTGTTTTCTTGTGGGTCCACATGACCAAAAGATGATAGATGTATATCTAGATGGCTAGGAGTGTTGGGGTGAGACGACATATAACCCAAAAGTTATAGAGGCAGAACTATCTCGCAGGGAGAGTTGCATATGGGTCCACATATGTCACGAAGGTTGTAAGGATCACTAGTAGAAAAAAGCCTACCGCGGACGTTTTGCGCTACCGCTGGTGAACAGGGGCCCGCCAGCGATACATACGCCAGTGGTAGTTGGTACCGCTGGCGACAGCGTCGTCCGCCAGCGGTATCACACTTACTGCTTGGTGGCCATTTTGACCGTTTTTCAAAAAAAAAAGTGAAAAACTCTCAAAAAAATATATCCTCTTGCATAGTCCTTTTTATGTGTACTAGTTGCTATGAAAAATGGTAAACTTGATTTTTGACAAATCGTTCAAAAACAGTCTGCACAAAAAGGTCTATCATGTATAAACATCTATAATTTTCAAGCCAAATGACCAAGTTATGGCAATTCCCACGGCATAGTTTGAGATAAAGTTCTCATATTCGACAAATAGGTGTATCTTGGTATAGGAAGCAATGGTTCTGAAGGGTGTTTTCAAATTATTTTTATAAATATCATTTGTCTTTTTCTAAATGGCAAAAATGACTTTTTATTTGTGAACCAAGTACATAAAATATGGTGCAAAATGGCACTCATCTAATTCTCAAAAAGATTAGTCCACATTTTATGTATAATCCCCAAGTATTAGGAATTTTCTTAATTTCTATCTAATTTTGCCTAGTTAAATGAGTTTATGTTGATTTTCTGAAATTAATGTATACCTACCACCTTTGGCATATGTGGACCCATATACAACACTCTTAACCATCCATCTGTATATATATCACCTTTAGGACATGTGGACCCACATGCAACACTCCTAGCAAGATAGTTGTGCATCTACCTCAATTTGGACATGTGCACCCACATAAAACTATCCTAGCCAGCTAGGTTTACCCCTACCACCCTTAGTTGCATGTGGACACTTGACAACTATGTCTACCCCTACCACCATTGATACATGTGGACCCAGATGCAGCAGCACTTCCGGACTCCAGCTACACATCTATCATAACTGGGGCATGTGGACCCATATGCAACACTCTCAGCCATCTAGGTCCACTCCTACAACCTTCGGGATATGTGGACCCATGTGCAACACTCTTAGCTAGCTAGGTCAGTAGACATGGATGGCTATGGGTGAATAGAGACCTCACTAGGTAGGGGTGGTGCACGTGGGTCCATATGTCATAAAGGTTTTAGGTGTGTATCTAGATGGTTAGGAGTGTTGAAATTGGGTCCACATGTATCAAATGGTCTAGGGGCAGACCTAGTTGTTTTGAGGTGTTCCATGTGTGTACACATGTATGAAAGGTGGTAGGTCTATCACCTTTGACATATGTGGACCCATATACATCACTCTTAACCATCCATTTATACATATATCACGTCTAGAACATGTGGACCCACATACAACACTTCTAGCCAGCTAGTTGTGCATCTACACCATTTTGGACATGTAGCTAGGTTTCCCCCTACCACCCTTGGTTGCATGTGGATCCTTGACAGCTATGTCTACCCCTACCACCATTGGGACATATGAACCCACATGCAGCAGCACTTTTGGCCATCTAGCTACACATATATCATCACTTGGCATGTGGACCCTTGACAGCTATGTCTACCCCTACATAGGAATATTATGATGAAGTCCAAATTTTTGAGTGGTTCTGACGCATACTACCATGTATTCTTGATGAACCTTGCTGATTTTTCTGTCTTGTGTCCTCCCCTTAGACTGGCAAGAAAATGGGTAGACCAATTGACTTTGCTCGTTGAAATTGGGTCCACATGTACCAAAGGGTCTAGGGGCAGACGTGTGTGGGTCCACATGTCCCAATCGTGCTAAGGGTAGACCGATCGGACGTGATAGGAGTGTTTTCATATGGGTACACATGCTTAAAAGATGATAGATGTATAACTAGGTGGATAGGAGTGCTGCGGTGGGATGACATATATCCCAAAGGTTGTAGGGGCAGACCTATCTCGCAAGGAGAGTTGCATGTTGGTCCACACATGTCTCGAAGGTGGTAAGAGTAGACCTACCAGACCAGATAGGAGTGTTGCATGTGGGTCTACATGTCCCAAAGGTGGTAGGGGTAGACGTGTGTGGGTCCACATGTCCCAAAGGTGCTAAGGGTAGACCAAACTGGCATGATAGAAGTGTTTTCATGTGGGTCCACATGCCCCAAAGGTAATAAATGTATACCTAAATGGCTAGGAGTGTTGTGGTGGGACGACATATATCCAAAAGGTTGTAGGGGTAGACCTATCTCGTAAGGAGAGTTGCATGTGAGTCCCCACATGTCTCGAAAGTGGTAAGGGTAGACCTAGCAGGTCATATAGGTGTGTTGCATGTGGGTCCACATGTTTCAAAGCTGGCAGGGGTAGACGTGTGTGGGTCCACATGTCCCAAGGATGCTAACTTTAGACCAAGCCGGTGAGATAGGAGTGTTTTCATGTGGGTCCACATGACCAAAAGATAATAAAAGTATACCTAGATGGCTAGTAGTGTTGTGGTGGGACGACATATATCCTAAAGGTTGTAGGGGCAGACCTATCTTGTAAGGAGAGTTGCATGTGAGTCCACATATGTCCTGAATGTGGTAAGGGTAGACCTAGCGTGTCAGATAGGAGTGTTGCTTATAAGTGGCTCCGTTCTGACTCTATTTGGCATTTATTTCTGATCCAATGACTTTTTTGAATTTATCGAAATGAACACAATTTTCTCTGGGCTAGATAGATCAAATTAGGCATGGATGCAATGTTTTGTTGCATTTTGGCAATATTTCGACACCTTCATAATTTTTCAATATAGAAATGATGCAAACAATAGCAAACTAGTAATTTTGTGAATTTGGAGCTTGGATAGTGTCTCGTCAATTTCACTTCACACAACCATTGGAATATTATGATCACTCCTAAATTTTTACAAGTGGTCCCGACGCATACTATCACAGATTATTGACAAACCCTGATGATATGTATGACATGCGTCATCTACTTCTTGGGACCGGCGTCGAATGGGGTAGACCAATTGGGTTTGCTTTACTTATAAGAGTTTAAGGGTTGGCCATACAAACACGTTAGAGTCTGAATTGGAGTCTGAGTTATCACAAGATACGTTGCACGTGGCAGAATATTGTTTTTTGACGCATATGTGAGTACAAAATAAATAATATGTTGGACTTGTTAAAAAATAAAAGTGCTTGTTAGGGATGACTAATTTGGTCATACTATATTAGGAAAAAATAATGAAGGGTTATTTTGACTTCCGCCGCACGCATCTTGCTCCGCATCCAGCATCCTGACGCAGACACCAGTAACACCGCACAGTACAGTTTTAAAACCGGACCGGTCATCAAAGCAGTCAGGCTACTGGTTCAACGGTTCACTGGTCCGACCGCTGGTTCGTCCGGTTCGATTGCTGAACCGGTAACTACGAAATTATATTAATTTTAGTAGTTAAATGATGAAATATAGGACAAAATGGCTATCTTCCATTTATTATACGGAAACGTAGTATTGCCCTGGTGGTTACCTCGCCTTGAAAAGGTCAAGGCAGGCCCCCGAGGGCGACCAGAGTTCGAATCTCCTTCCTTGCTAATTAAATTTTATTCTCTGAAATTTTCCATCTAAAATTCAGTTAATGTATCCTACTCGGATTATGTATGCTCTGATTCTACTCATAGCATGTTCGGAGGCGTAGCTTAGTGGCTGTGCTCCCTTGTCTTTGCCTGGGAGACCCAGGATCGAATCCTGGTGGCCACATATTCCCATATTTTTGGTATTTTCTAGACTTCCTTGGGGGCTCACGATCCGGCTTGGCTCAACTCAGTTCCAGGCTTCTTGGCTCGGCTCAGATTCAGGATTCTTGGCTCGGCTCAGATCAATCCTGGCCATCCTTGTGTTTCTGCTCGTGATAACTTTTCGCCGTTGGGGGTGTATGAAAGCACAAGCCGTGTGTAATACTGAGATCTTTCATGCTCGAAGAGGAAGGATGAATGATCAATAATGATGATCCAATTAAAAAAAATTCCTACGTGGGAGAACCACGTGGTATTTTGATAGAGGAGGGTGCAACAATACCAAAATTGCAGGCATGAGGATTTAAACTCGGTTGGGTGGGAAGGCATCAGCCCCTCTCGACCACTAGGTCACGCCTTATGGTTTGGTTGTGAGCCGATGATCAATCAATCACCTAACTAATAATTGATGGCCACGATGATTGATTTGACCCCATTCAATTTCGTCACATCATGCAGGTTTGATCTGCGCTGTCCCTAGCTACAGTTTGACTTTGGTTTGCATCCTACTGATCATGGCCATGTGAGCAAGAACATTAGAATCAGCAACAAGGCAACAACCAATTACTATAGCTCAAGTTGGTTTGTCTATTCTCGCCGTACATGTGGGAGAAATGATGGATATTGTTAATAATTATTGGCAGCAAGAAGACTGAAGTCTCTCGCATAACCACCACGTACGTACTCCCTCCGTTCCAAAATAGATGACTTTCATTTGTCTACATACGGATGTATGTAGACATCTTTTAGTGTGTACATACATCCATATGTGGATATATGGAAGTCAAGTAATTTGGAACGGAGGGAGTACGACACAGTGCATCAACCGAACCATATTATTCTCTCTTTCTTTGAAGCCTAGTATGTGTATTTGGCATACGGTTTTCTGCTGATCATGGCCATGTGTTACCAATTATTTTGAAGCCTAGCAACTACTCACTCCATTCCTAAATGTAAGCCATATAGTTTTCTGCACGAATATTAAGATATGTGTATTTGGCATACGGTGGACTCATTTGTTTATGAAAAATTTGGAAAGAGAGGAGTCCCCAATAGCCACCAAGTGAAAACAATCCGTACAATCGCTCTGTTTGAGAATGGAACTTATTTTTGAATGGGTAAAACCGTCCATAAATAACAATAAACCTTGTATTTCGAAATTTTTCTCAAAAAGCTATACGCCTTACATTCAGAAACGGGGTAGCATGCAGAGTAAACTGATTTGGACAGGCAAATTTAGCACGGTATGTGAAGTAGATGTCAATGAGCCATTGTGATTTCAGTAGGAATCAGACAAAGGGTGAGCTGGAATAGAGATAACGTGAAAGCAGACTAGTGAAAGATTCAGGCACATTGCTTACTGTAGTGAACAATACCACGATCGATCAGGTCCAAGTTGGTCAAGTTTTTTTCCCGCTTATCCCTGACTGCAGTACGCACCCCACAATCCACATATCTCTACTACTCTCTCCGTTTTTTAATATAAGATGTTTTATCTAGCTTACATGGTGGCTAGGTACAAACCAAAATGAGTGTACATACATATTAAAACATGTCCACATACATCTAGATACATGTGAATGTGAACAAAAGTTAAAACATCTTATATTTATAAACAGAGAGTATATAATATGCCTTAGGTGATGGTTTGGTACTTTTTTTAATTTTCCGGTTATACCCTGCTTAAGTGAAAAACGATCGAGCCCCGCGGAAATAGAAAAGAAAAACGATTCGAGTCGGATTAGGCAGACTCGCTCCGCTTCGATCTAGGCAATAGAGGCCCCAGGCGAAGGCTCACTCTCGATATTTCTGGAACCGCTCTCTCTCTCTCTACAGTAGCTCGGAGGCGATCTCGAGGGCGACTCGGGGTTTCCCGGCGGCCGCCGGCGCATCCGTGGGATTCCTCCCCTCCGCCGGCCGCTTCGGCGGCGGGAGGGTGGGGAATCCCCGGATCTGCGTTCCGGCGATGTAAATAGAGGGTTTTGCGGCGGCGCGGCGGAGGCGGGGTGGCCGGCGTCGTCGTTTTGCAGCTCTGCGGCTTCCCCTCCACGGTGTCGTCCGCGACGGCGCCTCCAAGTCGCAGGTGCGTCCCCGTTCTGCCGCTGCTTCTTCAGGCCTCGGCGGCTGGCGGGTGTCGAGTGGGTGCAAGGCCGGAGGTGGAGATGCGAGGTGGCTGCTGCGTGGTGGTGCGGCGTGAAGGTGGTGGATCTGCGGCGCAGGCCCGGATCCAGGGCAGAAGTGGCTTGGGGCCACGGCCCCGGCCGATGTTCTACATCCGTCTTCAGATCCAGCTCGCTGGAGCTGGTGGTTGATGCGGCTCAACAACGCCTTCGGGCAAGGAGCTCTTCTGCTCCATGGGTGCGAGCTCCGGCTGGAGTTCGGCGAGGCGGGGATGGCGTGGTGCAGCGGTGTCTGCTCTCTGTATTCTCCTTTTTTCTTGCTTGTAATCTGACCTTGTACTGGTTCCCTCTAGTATGAATACAAGTATGGAAAATTCAAAAAAAATAGAGGCCCCAGGCGCGGCTGGTCGACGGTGGCCCGCGCACCACGCGAGCATCCCTGCTCGCCTCGCATCGATCCACCATGCTCGTGAGCATGCAAGAGCAGAGCAGTTCGTGACGGTGTAGTTGTACGTATGAATACATCCCAGTCTCACATGGAGTTAGCTATGCACGCACGGAGCTGCTTGTGTGCTAGCTCGGCTAGCTAGCAATGTTTGTACTTTTCCCATGCAAAACAAAAAATGTTTATACTTGTACGTGTGTCCGTGTCCGCCCGTCAACATTTGGCAACTCGCTGAGTCGCGCCGTCTGTTCCGTGGCGATAACAACGACATCATCGCCCTAGCCGATTCCTACAGCCATGTTGTTGTTCGAGGTGCCTCTCCGACGGTCATTCCGATGAGTTTCCATCGTGTTGCTGTTTTAACGACCAAATGACGGCCTCGTCAGGAGACGAAAACGGGGCAAGCAAGATAGTTATATACCAACGCATGGGTTCGAAGTTGAATCATAAATGAGGAGGATGGCGGGACTTGATCTATCTCGAGAAAGGCGTCGTTCTGAACATGCTATCAATGGTGTGCATAGCGCCCGTGAATCTCAATCTTAGATAGCGGCAAGCACCGGAGAAGTACAACAAAGGATCTCCAAGCCGTGTCTACAAACACGAGGCTCTCACCAGAGGGACGACGTCGAGGACGTCGCCATCGCGCCGGTTCAACTCCGAACCTAGGCTTTCGCCTAGAGACATCAACCGGCACGAGGGCGCGAGAGAAGTGTCGGCTCACTTCAGCGACGCCTCCAAGTTTCTGTTGATCACTTCCATTCATTGATTACAAAGTCTATCTCTACTACATAATATGTCTTCAGGTGATGGTCGCCGATGGCCCGTCATACTTTTTACCGTTTTACCCTCCCACCAAATCACCTAATACCGTGAAATTCCCACCATACCCATACCGGTTCGCTCCTTTTTATTTCCCTCCTCTCCCCAAACGACCCCTTCTCCCGAGCCGAACTGCCCCGCGTGAGATCGGAGGTAGCAGTGGGAAACCACGCCTGGAAGGAGGGAAGCGGAGAGAGATCTCGACAACGTGTGTGTTCCCACCAACATCAGGCGCGGCTGCGGAGCGAACTTGCCACGGAGGAGCATACCGTGATTCCGTGCAGGCACTCAATCACTCGCTACGGAGCGACGTGCGACGGAGGAGCAACACATCGGGGAGGCGCACGTTGCGAAGCGACGTGAGCTGGGCGTTGGGCATGGGAGCAGGGGATCGAGCTAGAGCCTAGAGACAGGAAAGGGGCGAGATGGAGAGAGAAAACAATGACGGAAAAAGCAATCAGGTTTGTTTATTCGTGATGTTTTTGTTAAAAAAACAGTCTATTCTTCGGCAAAATCAGTTTCTTTTCTAAAAATGTTAACCTTTTATTCGAATCCATCACGCCAATTTGTTTTTAAAAATATGTAAATAGAACTTTTTTAAAATCCCCTTTTACAGTCAAAAAATTTAAATCAAACTTTGTTTTTTTCAAATATGTAAATCAAACAGGGACTAACTTCTATTCTACCCAAAAACAAAAAATATTTGTCCATGGTCCGAGTATTTTTTGTTTATTTCATCATTGTTGATTTTATCATTCAATTATTGTGTTATATTTCTATATATAATATAAAATGGTGCAAATGACAAAACATAATTATGTTGATATTCTGGAAAAAGAAAACACAGCCAATTCAGCGGCGGTCGACGTTGTTACATTGTTGTTCTCCAAATTTATATTTAGTGTAGACGCTCTTCATATCATCGTTATATTAGACCAATTTACTCCATCATCGTTATTAGAGAGTAAATTATTTATCTACATAGCCCGTGACAACGCACGGTCATTCTATACATAATTTTCAGATGCATCACAAATCACAATCCATATTAATTTGTGCACATGGGTACATTTCTCCTGGTAGGGAAAAGCTAGACAGGTACGTGTCTCGCGATGTCGTGCACCAGGAACACGCCGACACGCGTACAAATTGCATGCATGAATGGGACGGCGAGAAACGGATTTTTTTTAAAATAATATTATTTTAAAAATTTATTTGAAAAGTAGCACGCTTTTTCAAAAAATTCGGAAAATAGCGCGGTGTTCGGCATGACCCATGACGAAACTGCTGGTTTCGGCATGGCTGGTGAGGAAAGCAATGGAAGGAAGGTAAGTTCTCTTTTTCCTGTTTAATTTTTTTGATTAAAATGAAAGTTGCTCAACCATATCATTATTCGTGATAAAATATATATGAAATATATGCGCGTCGACGAGTAGATTCCGTTCCCGTGATCGGTTTCGAGTTTGGTTGACTCTAAATCCTAAATTTTGGATCAAAATTCGCAAAATAATTTGACAAATTTTGTCAAATTTGTCGCACTCAGTCGACCGTTTGAATTTTCCTTTCATGAGTACATGGATATCACCCTTACAAACAACTTTTATGTTTTAAGTTTTTTGTTTTGTTGGATATATACATATTTTCTCTCTAATACGTGTGTTTTTCTAAAGATGTTATAGAGAATATGTATATGTCTGTCAAAACAAAAAAGTTAAAACATGAAAGTTGTTTGGAAGAGTGATATCCATCTACTCGTGAAAGAAAAAATTCAAACAAACGACTAAGTGCGATGAATTTGACAAAATTCGTCAAATGTTTTTATGAATTTTGATCCAAAATTAAGGAGTTAGAGTCGACCAAACTCGAAACCGATCACGTGAATGGAACCTACTCGTCGACGCGCATATATTTCATATATATTTTATCACGAATAATGATACGGTTGAGCAACTTTCGTTTTAATAAAAAAATAAACAGGAGAAGGAAGAATGTACCTCCTCCAGTTGCTTTGGTGAATAGCCATGCCGAAACTCGTCATGGGCCATGCCGAAACCTGGCTTTCGTCTTGGCCCATGACGGAACCACTGGTTTCGGCATGGCCCATGACGACACGGTGCTATTTTCCGAAGTTTTTGAAAAGGCGTGCTACTTTTCAAATAAAAGTTTAAAATAATATTATTTTAATAAAAAATCGTGAGAAACGAAGTGGAAGTGAAGTACAAATGGGTGACGAGCTTTCCAAGTATTTTCCTGCGCCAGCAGCCAAATACCCGAGTATATCTCCACGTTACGGTCTGGATGTCTGTATCAAAAACACAATATCCTGTCCACGATACTATAGCTCAAGGAACTTATCTGTGGCAAGATGGTTAGGAGGGTAGTTGTACCCCCAGCCAACTAGAGTTTAAACCCTAGGTTTGACGCTAGTGTTTCTCATTTAGGCGGAATATTCTTCAGTGGGAGGCGACGTTCCCGTCGACAGCGAGGCGCCTGTGCTGACTTCGTCAATCTCAAGACTCGACCCGCCGGCTCAGTATTCGGAGGTGCTCATAGGGGTAGGGTGTGCGTGCGTGCGTTCATATAGGTGGGTGTGTGCACGTGTTTGTGAGCGTCTGCGTTTGTACTGTGTGTCGCAAGAAAAAAATACTATAGCTCAAGTAGGTTGAGTGCTTTCCTAGTCTAGCGATGCGCGCATTACGTCTCCACTCTCCAGATGAGTAGGGCCAGAGGGTACATGACCTCTACGGTTTGTGGCGCTGCGTGCCTCTAGCTCGTACCTATGGGCTGGGGGCACGATACAACCACAACAAAACCTTTCAGTTAAACCTAGAGTTAACCCGATTCTGAACAAAGTCATGGTTCTCACACCTGGATAGCTAGCCATGGCTAGTTTTTCATGATATTCTAATACTTCAACTTTCTCTTAACCGACTCCTCACATGTCAATTTTGCTCTAACACGACCCCTCTTAACAGTCTCAACACGATTTATCACCCGCTATGCACTGGCGCTTTTGGAGGTCTACGTTGTGTTTGCCCAAACCATTTTAGATGATGTTGGACAAGGTTCTTTTCAATCTTTGCTATACACACATCACGGGCGACTCGATCTAGAGGACTTCATCGCCATCCCGCCACAAGAAAGAATACCTCTAAGCTGTCCCAATTACATTGCCACCACTAAGGAGGCCATCTCACGACGGACAGTGGTGGCAGGTAGGGATGTAGACACATCAGATTGACTCGGATTTTGACGCTATTTTTTCATCGAATTCAGAGCGGAACGGATAAGTCCGATTGTGGATTCAGAGGCAGTATCAGACTATGGATTCGAAACGAAAATGGAGCGGGATCAGGGGCTACACAAAACTTATCTGATAGATACGCGCATTAGTACATTGACATACCGTACAACCATGAATAATTGTTCAATCACCTAGTAGTCAGAATCGGATATCCTTATCCGTCGGATTACTTCAAACCAAATATGGATTCTTTAAAATGGTTTTGGAATCGAATTCGGTGCAAAAATTATCATATCCGTTTATCCCTAGTGGCAGGGCCCCTATTCAACAAAGATTCTGTTTTTCTCGGGCTCTATTGGTCTCAATACCGCCCACCTTTTCGATTTGTCTACTGCTGGTCATTCTCAATCTGGTCGTCGTCGGCCGACCCCGATCCGGCCAAAACCAACCACCTCAGATCTGTCCATCACCGATCCTTAGTTGTAGTGCAATTTTTAATAACTTTCGAGAATTGGGCAGCAATGCATTAAATCAATGTAAAGTATCGAGAAAGCTTGAAAAGTTGAATTTTTTTGGCCCAAGTCACGAGGTAAGAAGATGCATTATAATTTATAAATTAAAAATGCAAATGTGCAGCTTTGAATGTAATTTTTGTACTCGCTTCACAGTTTACCGCTTTTGTCACCGTAAGAAGCAAAAATGGGCACATTATCATGAATTATTGTATCATAGTGTCCATGGCCTTCGTCATCATGGCTTAAAGCATAAGATAGTTCATACATGGAATCCCATTTCTAGAAGAATTGTTTCAATATTTCTCGAATCAACTTTATCCTTTTTCATACCAATTAGTACTCGGAATAAAGTGATAGAGCCGAAGAAATGTTTTTTTATGTTGTCATCGTATTCTTTAATTTATTTAAAAACTGCGAAAATTGACGGCACACCTTCCCATACTTACAGATACATTTTGATGGAATAACTTACATATCTTCCATATATTCATATTTGGGTACCTTAAAAGGATTTTTTGCGTTAATTTTGACCATCGTATCATGTAGTTGTAGTGCAATTAATTGTAACGAATTTCGTGAGATGGGAAGAAATTTATTAAATCAATAGAAAGTAGCAAGAAAGTTTCAAAATTATCATTTCTCGAGCTCAAGCCATGATAAGGGACACCATATGAATGAATAATGCAAAGGGGAAAATTTTAATGCTATTTTTGGTACTTGATTCACAATTTACCGCCTTTTAAGTTTTCTAATAAAAATATATATTTTAAATATATTTCTGGTAATCTCTTTCGCACTATTGTATGTCGCGTTAACAAGAATTTATGTCACGTTAAAGTATATATTTTAAATATATTACTGTATAATAATGTTCGTGACACTGGTCATCATGGATGAAGCACAAGATAGTTCATACACGGAACCCCATTTCTTGAAGACTTTTTCGCAATACTCGTCAAAAAAACCTATAGCATTTCCTACCAACTAGTACTCAAAACAAGTCAATCTAGCAAAACAAATGGTCTTTCGACATTTGCATCATATTATTTAATATTTTAAAGGGTGTAAATTGTCAGCACATGTTTCCATACATACATCTAGTTTTTTCGTGACCAACCTATCATGTAGTCATAGTGTAGTCTTGAATTAGTTTTGAGAAATTGGTAGAAATTTATTAAATAAAAGGAAAACAGAAAGAAAGTTTGAAAATTCTCAAAACTCCACCTCAAACCATGATATATGATACATTTTGAATGATTAATGCCAAGTTGCAATATTGAGTGTTATTTTTGGTACATGTTTCACAAATTAATCTATATTGAATGCTATTTAGAGCACATGTTTTGTTCCAGGGAATTGTGTGTAGTTATCATGTTGAGAATTACAATGATGGGGCTGAGAGCGGGGAATTGAATGCGGTTGATTTTATGGAATTGTATCCGCCCTATATTGCGCCAGTATAATGCATCAATCCCTGTTCCAATCTCTATTTCCATATTTTTCATCCCTGCTTTCTCCCACTCTCTACAATCTCTCGCACCGCAGCCATGGCCTTCTGAAAAGGCCCTTTGAACCAAGACTTGTTCAGCCTCGACGACAACCGCAGTCCCGATTCTAAGCAAGGATTCACTGGGCATGAATTCCATGACGCTGCCCTCCATGCCCTCCATCTCTTAACTCGAATACATCTAGTTCATAGAAGGGCCAAAGAAGCCATGTGAGATTGACTTGGTGTTGATGTATCCTGAGTCGGAGGAGGAGCACCCGGATAATGATGACAAGAATACCGACGATGAGGACGAGGACGACAACCAGAAGCTGACGATCATCGGCAAGAAACGTCCTCGCCAAGAGGATGGCGTGGAAAGGGCGTCATCGAAGAAGATGAAGGATTAGACGAACTAATATATGAAGTACCTCCCTTCCACTAAATAAGATGTACTCGGTCTTAATTTAGTAAAACGTCAAAACTTATTAAATTTTACTCAACATATAGAAAAAAATCAACATCTTTAATATGAAATAAGAAAATTATGAAAACATATTTCATGGTGAATCTATTAATATTTATTTGGTATAGTAGATGTTTACATTTTATCTATAATATTGGTCAAAATTAGAGACGTTGATTTTTTACTAAATTTATACGGGTTATGGTTGGAATGCAGCGAGTACCGACGGGCATCACATCCGTCTTGCGACATGACAACCTAACTAGCATGGTTCTAGTCAGATAACTACAGCTTCACGTGATTATGTGACGCATAATCGCACTTTTAGTTGTTTGTCCATACGCCATACATAGCCGCCTGATATCATTGATGTGGACGAATGTGCCAACGATGCCAGCGAGCCTTAATACTACGGTTGCAACTGTACTAGTGTCATGATAGCAATGTACTAAGAGTCGATCACTCCGAGACATGGATGACATTTGTCCTTGGCATGCCATCTAGTAGTCATAGGACAATTGTAACTGTGCCCCAGGTACAAGTGTCATACTTATACGTACATTTATATATATACTCCCTCTGTTCCACAATATAAGATGTTTTAGCCTTTTTACACATTCACATGCGTATACATGTATCTAGACATGTTTAGTGTCTATGTACACTTACTTTGGTATGAATGTAGACAATGTGTGTAACACCTAAAACATCATATATTGTGGAACGGAGGGAGTATATACTTATATGTACATAATTAGCTGTACGTAACATGTACCATTTCCAAACGAAGATAATGCTGGCTTTGCCAAAATATTTCTCATGTCATGGGCCATATGGCTTGCATGTCGTGAGTATGGAGAAGAAAGGAAGTTTCGTGTTTACAGCTCACCTTGATCTTCTATTCTACTTTCTTGATAGAAGGTACTGATTGCTTTTAACAATAATATGTATGTGAAAGTTGATGCCGTCACATTCTCTCGGGAATTGCAACGTCTCATTCTGAGCGTTCGTTGGTGCGATATTAATTGCAGGGAAACAGGACGAGGAGGAAGACGGGAATAAGACTATATGTCTACGAGATAAAGATACATGAAATACACGTATGATTCCAGAAAAGCCTATCAAGAAAAACCCATATATATATACCACACAGCTCCAAACTAGATAGCTAACACTATCCAGCTAGCATGGCGACATATAATGTGGGGCTTTCGCACTATTTTGGTATTTATTAGACAATCATACATACATGGAAATTGTCCATGTTTTGTCTAAACTTTGTCAATTTTGACTTCATATGTGTGAACTTGATTAAATTTTCTGAGTTAAGTGAATTTCTTCTGAGATACTGGATTTTGATTAAAAAAAATGTTGGACCTTTATATGAATTGCGTAGATATGTTTAGTTTAGTTTTGCGGTTTGCTCGCATAAAAGCAGTAACTGTATTCCTATATTCCAATACATGCATATTTCAGATGGTTCACAGCCGTTTGGAAAGTAGAGCAATATCCCAAGAGCGGCTGTTAACAAGCAAACGTTTGGATGTCAAATCAGCTGCTGGCCAATGTTTTGGCCTGCTCCAAACCAGCTAACAGACACCATATGCATGGCGGCGATCTGATGATATATAGAAATCCAAAAAACGATTCTTGCTAGGCATGGACTTTGGAGACGATACACCACCAAACACATGCACGAACCGCAGACATGGCGCATATACGTTTTGCAAGCATGTGATGATACTGTATAGAATAGCTAGCTATGTAGGTATTATCTTGTCACTGTCACTGATTAAATCGGAAGCTAGCATGAAAGAAAGGAGAGGACCGTGACGAAGTTTGAAAAGTAGTCCACGGAACATGACTGGATTGCTCAAGTTGCAAGTTGTTGATTGCAATTTGCAACCCATTCGTCTAGGCCTGTAAGTGGACATGGGTAGCCCACGGCGCCGCCAGCCCAAATCCACTTAAAGTGCCTAAGTGGACACCCATGGGCACCTACAGAAAACTGGCGGACAATCACGGCGCTCCCGCTACCGCCACCACGCCGTTTCGTGAGTTAGCGACCAACACTGATCTCTCATCTAGCTACTAGCTAGCTCGATTGATCCCACTATGCCCGCTACAGCAGGTTCAGCTTCGCACCATCTCACAGATTATTGAGTCTGATTTACATGTTGTTTGTAAGTTGAAACTTGTTGATTATTTAGCCTGATGCCCTGATGTATTGCACATACTTATTGTAGATTCGTTAAAATATGAAGAGGACTGGAAGCATCGCTTCTCTTTTCCTGAAACATGCGGCAAAGAAGAATGCTCCTTCTCCGGCTCCTTTCCCAGCGGCAGTTTTGGAGGAAGAGCAAATTGAAGAAGTTGTGAACGAAGAGCAGATTGAAGAAGTTGTGATGGAAGAGCCAGCTGAAGAATCACTGCAAGAGGAAGGTGTAACAGAAGAGCCATCTTTTTCTCCACCACCTCCGGTTTATGATATTAACCGGCTGCCACAAGATTCTGGGGAAAGACTACCTATTGCTGATTATCCGGTCAATGATCAAGATGCAGTTCGGAGGGCATATATTCTTAAAGGTCCACACCGAAATCCTGAACATGCATTTAAAGGTAGATTAATTGGCGATAGAGTTCGTCAATTCAGTCCTTTTTGGTTTCATAAACATCATTGGCTTGAATATAGTACGAAAAAGGAAGCTGCTTTTTGTTTTTTATGCTACTTGTTCAAGGAGAAAAAAACTAGTGGCAAGGGAACCAATGCATTTACAGAAGGTGGTTGGAACAATTGGAATAGACAAGATGCACTTTGAAGCATGTAGGTGGTGTAACAAGTGCGCACAATGCAGCCCAAGAGAAATACAACTTATTTGTGAATCCTCGTGCAGCAGTTGATGACCTTCTTGTGAAAGTCAATAGTGAGCAATTACGTCTTTACAAGATCAGGTTGAAGTATTCCCTTAGGTGCTTGAAGTTTCTTCTTCATCAGGGATTGGCATCCGAGGACATGATGAAAGAGAAGAGTCTGGCAATAGAGGTAACTTTGTTGAGCTTTTGAAATTGCTTGCAGCAAATAGTGAAGAAGTGAACAAGTTTGTTTTGAAGAATGCCCCGGGTAATTGCACATTGATTAGCCACGGGATACAAACAGAAATAATTCAATGTTGTGCACTACAAACTAGAAGGCAAATTATTGAAGAACTTGGTGATGATAAATATGCTATACTAGCTGATGAGTCAAGTGACGTGTCACACAAAGAACAACTAGCTCTATGCTTGCGTTTAGTTGATAAGCTAGGAAGACCACGTGAGCACTTTCTTGGAGTTGTTCATGTGAGTGATACTACTTCATTGTCACTTAAGAAAGCAATTGAAGCATTACTTGTTTATCATGGGTTGTCTATAACTCAAATCCGTGGGCAAGGTTATGATGGGGCTAGCAACATGAGAGGAGAAATTAAAGGTTTGAAAACGCTGATCATGAAAGAGTCACCTTCTGCCTATTATGTTCATTGTTTTGCACATCAGCTCCAGCTAGTTCTTGTTGCTGTTGCCAAGGGAAATAATGATTGTGTGTTTTTTTGATCAAGTGTCTCTCTTGCTTGGTATTGTGGGAGTTTCTTGTAAGCTTCATGACATGCTTCGGAATGCTACACTTCAAAATATCATGAAAGCAATTGATTGTGGTGAATTGGAAACTGGTAAGGGATTAAATCAGGAAATGGGGTTACCTAGGCCAGGAGAAACTCGATGGGGCTCTCATTTCAAAACTGTTCTCAACATGATTGCTATGTATTCCTCAATCCGTGATACACTCATATCTCTTGGAGAAGATACTTCACAAAGAGGTGATTGGCCAAAAATACATACTTTTGTTGGAGTATTTGAGTCATTTGACTTTATTTTCAGTGCACACTTGATGCTTGTCATTCTTGGATACACTAATGAACTATCTGATGTTTGCAAAGAAGAGACCAAGATATTCTTACTGCAATGAAGCTTGTTCGGTTGGCAAAGGATAGAATGCAAGAATTGAGGTCTGATGGGTGGGATGCATTCTTACAAAAGGTCACATTATTTTGTAATAAACATGGCATTCAAGTTCCTGCAATGGAGGAGAACTATGTGCCTTTTGGAAGATCAACACGGTTTTCTCGAACTCAAACAAATGATGATCACTTTAGAAGAGAAGTTTATCTTGGGATAGTTGACAAAATTATTCAAGAGCTGAATAATCGATTCGATGAGATCAATATGGAATTGCTTTCTTGTATGTCGGCCTTGAATCCCGCCAACTCATTTGCTGCTTTTGATGCGCACAAGGTACGTAGGCTTGCTGAGTTCTACCCTGATGATTTTTCACCCCAAGATTTGATGCATCTTGAGCTACAACTTGATAACTATATTGATGACATGAGAAAGGATGAAAGCTTTAATGGCCTAGAAAATCTTGTTGATCTCTCGGTTAAGCTTGTGGAAACAAGGAGGCATATAGTTTATAATTTTGTGTATTTGCTTCTCAAATTGGTATTGCTTCTTCCGGTGGCAACAGCAAATGTGGAAAGAGCTTTTTCAGCAATGAGTTTTGTGAAGAACAAGTTGAGAAATAAGATGGGTGATAGTATTTTGGATGATTGTCTAGTTACATTCATTGAGCAAGAGGCCTTCTCCAAAGTGGATGAAGATGATATTATTGGACTTTCATGGCCATGAGAAGGCGTTGGCCTGATAAAAAAAGTTAGTCTTCTTTTGAGTTTTTGTATCCCCTCTTTTATGTAAAATTCAAACTTCCTCATGAATTATTATATGTTGTAAGACTCTATCAGCTTTTGTTCAATTATGTGCAATCATGTTGACATTTCCGTATTATTGTTGTGACAATTTTATGAAGCCGGACCACCCTGACTCAAGATCCTGGATCCGCCAATGCTAGCTAGCTCCATTGATCATTATGCCCGCTACAGCAGGTTCAGCTTCGCACCATCTCGCCTCGTTCCAACTTGACGACGGCCTCTCCCGGTGGCGCGACGCAGCATACACCTTGTCGTCCGACATGATCCGGGTGCACGCCGTGAGTCACGGCCCGTGACACTCCTCCTCTACCTGGCCTACCGCGTCAGCAAGCTCGCCACACAGGCCACCGTTGCGCTAGTCGCCTCCGCACGCGGACGCATATGCGCCACCGGAAACGGAGCTCCAGGCTCCACGGCCAGTCGGCGGGGTGATTTGGCGCCGGCATGGCCGTCGCCGCCGCCAACCAGCTCGACACGATAATGAAGATGGTGTTGCTGCCGAGTACCCTTGTTGATGAGGAGGCCATCTGGCGCGCCAATGAGCTTTGCGTCGACTCGTAAGCATGGTGAGTCATAACTAATATACGTATTCGTCTACGTGACACATCATTGTGACGTAAGCATGACGCTGTTGTACTACGTACAGCATGATCTACTCCCGCTTTCAGTTTCATCGCGTAGGTCTTCCGCGTCTCCTCCTAACAGGCGGCGGCGGCGGAAAATTTTTCCTCCTCCAATCTCCGGCGAGTGTGCTGGTTCCCCCCCCTCCGCTTGCTGCTCCGGCGGCAGGAGGGAGGGGGGACCTCGGTTCTCCGCATAGTAGGTAGGGTTAGGCTTTTTCTGCTGTGGTTCGCCGTTGGGGTGGTGGGAGCGGCGACCGGGCAAATAAATCTGCCTCAACTTCACTCCCACACCGGCGTTGTCCTTCATGGCGACGCCTTGGAGTTGGTGGCACTGTGTGCTTGCCGATCTTTCAGATCGGTGGCTGTAGGCTTCATGGATGGTGTCGGCGAGGCGGCGGCGGCGACTCTATCAGATGGGTTTTTCCTCCTGTTCTGTCCCCGTTGTTGCGGCGTTTTCTCCGGCGCCATGGTGGAGCAGAGAGGATTCGTCCAGGAGTACGTGCAGACGGTGGTCTGCACTGATGACAGCTGGAAGATGGTGCACCTTGTGCTGGGTGCGTGGTTGGAGGCTGACGGTTCTGGTTCCCTACGCCGACGTCGTCGTGCGGGGGTGTCAGTGCTGAAGTTCGATGGCGTGTCCGGGGTCGTGTTGCCCCGGTCTGATTCTTTCAACGGCAATGGTTTGTCCTATGGCAAACTATTTTGGAGGTCCGAAAAGCTGATGATCAGCGATGGAGCCGCGTCGAGCTCGGATGAAGAGGTGATCTTCTCTTTTTTCTTTGGTGGCTGCTACGGTGGTGCCGAAGAATAGGGATAGGCGTTGGTTTGTCCCATAGGTTTATCCTATCTGTCTAGATCTGTAAGATCGGTGTATACGTACTTTGTATCTTGTCTTTTATTTATCAATGAGAATCGTATTACCTTGAAAAAAAAGTTTCATCGCGTACACGCACAAGCGGACTGTAATACCCCGCAGTTATAGGACTCGAGAGGGTAGAAATAGGAATTGCATTTGTGCATTCATGCATCTTTTGGTGAAATCTGGAAAAATTTCGCGCTTTTGTGTTAAAATGAATCGAGGGTTGATTCCAGACGAGTGTCGATGTTCTGGGAGTCAGATATTGACAGATAGTCGAGAGGAGTCGATAAACCCTACGACATATTTTCAAAACCTTTGTTAGTACTTCTCCAACACAATCATTTGATTTCAAAAGGAAATTTGAAATAATCTTAAGTTCAAAACAATTCTATTCTTTCCTAAATCTTTCTATACACACATATCACAGTAATAACATTATATAAAAATCACAAGATTGTGATGAAATCATAGAGTCATCTTATTACCTCCACATCACAAATATATATACAATTAATTACAAAAGAATTTCTAAAAGAATATAGATACAAGAATTATATTGTATCAAAAACTCAACTGTGAAGGAAACATGGAATACAAATTATACAAATGATCAACACAATTAATTTACAAGACTTCATTACAAATATTCTTACAACATTTGAAAGAATACAAAAAACAGTACTAAAAATTCCTAAACTAAATCTTCATGTTTTCTTCATCTCCAAATCTGCAAAGCAAACAACACAAATAAGGAATAGGGGTTAGTGTTAAAATGTTGCCAACACCATTTGGTGCTGGCATATTAATTTATGAAACCTGGTTCAGCCTAACCAAAACTTTGGTTTAATTAGGCTAAGTGTGGAGAATGCAAAGTAAATCAAAGGCAACCATGGGACTGATCAATATGGATCATGCTCATTAATCCGAAGGCAACAAAAGAGGGGCAAAGGCATAATGGCAGCACTGGACAGAACCAACTTCAGGCAACAAAGAGCAAAGGCAGCAAGTGCTTTAGAGCATTTTGATCTCATAATCATAGAAGCAAAGCAACTCATGAATTTACAAACTCCACAATTAAACCAGGAAGCAAATAAAACTTAAGCCCACAATTATGGTATCACATTTGCCAATTGGTTAGGCAAATGGACCCTAAACCACTTATTAAGCTAGCAATCAGCTTAATTGGCCACACACTTGAGTTTAATCATCTCAAACCGACTATCATAAACCTTTCAATTCACAGCCAAGCATTTCCACACAAATATCTAGATCAAGATAGGATCAATGAGTCAAGAATGACTCATAGTTATCACCAGGGGGAGATGAACTGCTCTGCTGCAGCAGTGAGCTGATCTCCTAGGTGAAAAGAAGTGCAAGACTGGTCAAATAGGGCAGCTCGAGGTAGAAGAGGGCCACTACAAGCAGGTGAGTCACCACAGCCCATTTATCCTGGTGTCACAAGCACAGAGTGCTCAAATTTGTATAAATACATACCCAAGCCGCAGCCACCAGCACACACAAGTCACAGCCATCACAATACACACAGAGCACAACCATCAGCCCATCCAGTACACATTTCCCTCTGTTCTTCACTAAGAACAAACACAAACCTAGGTTTATCATGGAGATCACTTAAACCTATCCACCATAAGCCATTTCAGCTAGCAGAGGTACTCTAGGAAAATTGAAGCAGCGAGGAGGAGACGGTTGAACCTTGGAGCAAGATCAGAGCTGTCTAGAAGCTCTAACTGCTCAGCAACAGCAGGTTGACTCATTTGTGCTAAGGAGAGACTAAGCAGGTTCTGTAAATGACAGAACCATGCTAGAGTGCTTAATTTTAGCATCTGTTCTTAACAGAGCCTTGCACAGCAAGGTAGGGTGCTATAGGAAAGTGATTTGCACCACAGAGAACTTCTGTTCTGTGCATGATTAGGAAAGAGAGAAGAAAGGGAGTGAAGTTGAGTGCTGTAGCAATTGCTTGAGCATGAAAAAGAGGCAAGGGAATAATCTTAGTGCAGTATCTGTTCTTATCATGTTTATTAAAGCATCACACAAGGCAGTGAACCAGCAGAGCTGGATTAACTGTGCTTTGCACCTCTGTACACATGGAAGAAGCACAGGAAAGCATAAAAAAATCATCTCTAAACAAGCAAGCTGCTGTGTAACTCTACAAGGAGGCATCACAGCAAGCAAAACTTGCCTAAATCATTTTTATAGCACTTATTCATCACAGCTAGATCATTTAGTACAAGTTCTAGCTCAGAATTAATTTTCTAAAGTACATATCTCATCTGTGAGCAAAAAATGCTCCCAACAATAAATCCAGAGGCAGTGGGAAGATCTACACATGCTAGATCTACACCATTCATCTCATTTCGGTGCACAAAGGGGTAGACAGTGCACATATCCGAGTAAATCATCATCCAAACATTATCTGTTCATCTAGAACCTAAGCCAGCAAAGAAACATGCGTATAATCAGTAGCTAGGAAGCTACTACATCGAATAGAAGGTTTAGAAGGAGGGAGAAAGTTCTTACCGTGCGTCCATGGCCGTAGCTCCACGGCGGCGAGGCAGTGCTCGCGCTACCGTTGGAGGGGGCACACGACACTAGTAGGGAAGTGCCTTTCTGTGGCGCACCAAAAACTGTTTCTGTGGCGCATGGTCGGGCGCCACAGAATCCTCGCCACAAAATATTATTTCTGTGGCGCACGGAACCATGCGCCACAGAAAGTATACAATTCTGTGGCGCACCTCCAGAGTGCGCCACTAAATTATTGTCCATGCGCCACAGAAAGAATTTCGATTATTTGCTGTATTTGAAAATAATGTATCTGTGGCGCACTTTGTTCGTGCGCCACAGAATATGGTGCGCCACAAAATTATTTACCGTGCGCCACTAAATTATTTGCCGTATATACTATCAATTATTTGCTGTATTATCGATTATTTGCTGTATTTGACAATAATACAGGTATATTACAGAATTTTTACAGAAAATAATAGAAACAGTAATATATTTTGACACAGTATTAAAACAGACAGATAAATAGTACAAGCATATGCATTTAACATTGGCATATGCATGAAAATAAAACATTAGTCTTAACCAAGTACAGTGGAAACATCAGTCTACATAGATAAGTGGACAAGTCAACATAAAACATAGTACGGAAAGAAGTGGACAAGTCGCTCTATGGGTCGTCGTCCCTAGGCCTATCCAGCTGAGCCCAGTACATCGGATCTGCGGGTCATCAGTGTCCTCGCTCCCCCACGGCTGACCCGAAAGAGTGCGGAACGGAGGTATGCCGTCCCGCCTATTCACCTCGACCCAGTGCCTAGGGTCGTTGTGGTGATAAGCATCGGGGTTCGGCGGCCCGAACATCCGCAATAGCTGCTGTTCCGACTCCTGCCACTCCTGGTGCCGCTGCTGCTGCCGCTCCTCCGACGCCTGCTGCCGCTCCTGCTGCCGCTTCTGCCGCTGCTGCTCAGAGTCGGAATCCCAGTCCTTCTCCCATGCTCCTCCTCCTGCTGCTCCTCCTCCTCCGCCCAGATCCCAAGAGAAGTGATGTCGTCGTCAGTAGGACCGGCGCCGTGGGAAGGACCGGTGCCGTACGAAGGACCAGCACCGTCAAAAGGACTAGCGCCGAACTGCTGGTAGGACATCAAGTTTGGCTCGTTCTGCAGGAGATGCCTCACATACGGGTCGTCCTGGGGGCGTGCGTTGCGACGTGCGATCTGCGCCTCAGCCAACCTGTGCTCCATCTCCTTGGCCATTTCCACCTGTCTGATCCCATCCGGTATGAACTCATTCACACGGTGGCGATCCGCTGGGTAGTTCAGATCCTTATCTTTCTTCTTATCACCGCGAAATAATCATAGGCGCGCGCCGCCTCCTCCGCTGTATTAAACTGCCCAGCCCAGTGCTTCCTCTTGTTGATATGGATCTGACATCCATACACGTACCGACCAAGCTTCTTCCTATAGCACGCCCTCACACCCTTAAACCCGGCCATTCCGTGAAACTAAAACATATTAAAAACAAATTCATTAGAATCAAAAAACTACACAACTATATACTACAAACTACACAATGTGGAAATTACACAATATAAACCAATGAACAGAACTAAAATTATTTTTAGCAAAGTCATGCCAAAATTATATTCATGCATGTAGGGACATTGATCAAATATGCAAAAGTATAACTAATACATCTTGATCCCATGAATAATTTGGTACATTTTTATTTAACCCTAATACATCGCGAATAATATCACTAATACATGAACCTCTTAAACTAACTTCGACCGGGTCCTGAGCCGCGGGGTGTTGAGCCGCGGGCGCTGCGCATCCAAAGATAAGGAACCCTCACAGGGTCATAGCTCACGTGATGAGGAGGAACCCTCTGAAGAAACGACCATCCATTGTTGTACTGCCTATCCAACAAATTCATGTAGCGACGGACGTGCTCGTCCTCCTCCCTGATACGGCGACGTACCACCTCCTCGGGGGCCGGCTCCCTCTGCACCGAGCATGGCCCACGCGACCGCCACCAAAGAAGATCCGGGTCGACGACGTCACCCGGATTCCTCACCAAGAATATCAACAACACAATTTTCAAACTCATTTTTAGCAATGTGAAAATTACACAATATAAACCAACAATGAACACAACTAAAATTATCTACAATCTAAGCTACACAACTATATGTCCTATTTTTAGCAAAGTCATGCCAAAATTCACGAATTTTTTTGGCATGACCTTTGCTAAAAAAGGGACATATGGAGTACCCGAATTTGCCGGAACGGAAGTTAATCGACGTTCCGGCAAACTCAAGGGCCTCATGGGTACCTGCAGACATTTCACAAATCATATGTCCTATTTTTAGCAAAGTCATGCCAAAATTCACGAAAAAATTTGGCATGACCTTTGCTAAAAAAGGGACATATGGAGTACCCGAATTTGCCGGAACGGAAGTTAATCGACGTTCCGGCAAACTCAAGGGCCTCTCGGGTACCTGCAGACATTTCACAAAACATCCACATCTCCGGCCGCATCTCCACGACACGATGGTCGGAGCACAAACAACCACGACACGATGGTCGTGGTAGCACAGATCAACACAAGCACACACAACTTCTCGATCGGGGTACCAATAGCTCACCAAAGGGTGTCTTCTTGAACTTGAAGCACACACAAGAACCTCCGAAGCAGTATATAGTACAAGGTATTGTACATACTCTCCTTTAACATGACATCGTTTAAATCATAGGCACATGGAACAAGATAATAGACCATTTAGCAAAGATCATACATAAAAAAGGTGCCTCATATGAAGAGTGCACATCAAGAACTTCCAAGTGTCGGAACTAAAGGACCAAGAGAAATGTATAATCAATGTTGTTATACATGTCAGTAGGTCATTTAGACCAACACTCGAAATGATAATGCACATGAGTCTAATCATTGGCACAATCAATGGAACAAGCACACACACGATGTAAGAGTCAACCTAGCTATCCTATGAAATGATGTTTCACAGCGATGACTCTGATTCAGAGAACAGTAGCGTGGCCCTGAGCCTGAGCTTGACAGAAACTACAGACCGACGGTGCGACGCCGTCGATCTTTGGCCCATTTTTTACATTCGTTCTATAGGTTCGGTCATGCTCAGGCTCAGAGTCAACCTAGCTATACTGTGAATCAGAGTCATCGGTGTAATACAATAGAAGCCTCATATATCATTGTCAAAACAAGCAAAAAGAGTACCTACAAGACCATGTTCTAATACAAGCACTCAAATTGTATATAGTACAAGGTATTGTAGATACTCTTTTCCCTTTAACATGACATAGTTTAAATCATCGGCCTATAGTACATATACAAGAACATGGGTAAAAGGATAAAAAGAAGATGTACAACAATATGGATAAAAAGATGAATAAAAAGAAATGATTTCCCGATGTTCCCGATTTTCCCGATGTTCCCGATGTTCCCGATATTCCCGATTTTCCCGATGTTCCCGATGTTCCCGATTTTTCCGATGTTCCCGATGTTCCCGATATTCCCGATGTTCCCGATGGTAGATTCTCCTCCACATTACCAGCCACAAGAAAATCTTATTTTGGTAGGATCTTTATTTTCCAGAGTTGTTTCTAGTTTGGGAGGCACTATACAAGGACTTAACAGTAATTCCTTTTTGCCCAAATTTCTAAAAAACATTATTGTCTTCAGAGTTCGATTCAACTATATGAATACCTCCTGAAGTTTACTCCACTCCACAGCCAAATTTTTTATCAAGCATAAGCAACAAAATTTTAATTTTTTTGATTAGGTCATTTCATCAAGCACCTAAGGTGCAACATGGTAGGAGAGGGAGGGGAGGGAGAGAGGGGCGGCACCTCGTCAATGGAGGTCGTCGGCGGCTCGTGGCGGGTCCCAGGGCACAAGTTGGGCGGCGGCCGGCGCGGGTGGCGGTGGCGGGTCGAGCACAGGCGCGTCGGGGCGGGTCGCGCGAGCACGGGCGCGTGGAGGTGCTCCTGGCCGTCAGTGGCGTGGCGGGTCGAGCGCGGCGGCGTGCCGGCGGTGTCGAGGACGGCGCCGGCGACGAGTTCGAGCGGGGCGTCGAGGACGGACGAGGAGCGGCGGCGTGCGGCCGGCGGGGTCTGGAGCAGTTGGGGCGCGCGCGGGTGTGAGACAAATGGGGAAGAAAGGAGAAGGGAAAGGGGAAGGGCTAAAATGCCTAAGTCACCTAATTCTGTGGCGCACGGGTGTAGATGCGCCACAGAAATGTTATTTTTAGTGGCGCATACAGAACCGTGCGCCACGGAATAAGAAACCAGGCAATCGTTGGAGGGGGCCCACCACATTTCTGTGGCGCACAGAACTGGATGCGCCACAGAAATGTCACCAGATTTTTGTTGAGGCAGGACCCACCATATTTCTGTGGCGCATGCCAGCTTGCATGCGCCACAGTATTCTGTGGCGCGTTGTGCATGGTGCGCCACTGAAATGTTTTTGTGGCGCATGGGAAGTTTGGTGCGCCACAGATAGTGAATCCACAGAAAGGCAGTTTCCTACTAGTGCGGAGGTCGTGGACCAGCACCACGACGGCACAGAGGGAGGAGCTCTGCGCCCACCCATGGCGAGCACGCTGGAGAAGAAGGAGAGAAGCGGCGCCGGCACCGAAACCCTAACCCTAGGGGATTGGGTTGTGCGCGACAACGTGAGGATGAGAGGGACGAATCGCTCCGGTGAGGTGGAAGAGCGGAGCGAGGGGAGTGTTTTGCCCCACGCCACGGCGGCGGAGGTGGCCGGAGTTGGCCGGGACAAGGCGGCGACGGCGTGGGCGACACGGGCGTCGGAGGAGCTCGAGCACGAGCGAGAGAGGAGAGAGAGAGAATAGCTCGGTCGGTTGGACCGGACCCGAGTTCATCTTTGACCTGGTTTAACCAGGGGCTTATTTGTAAAAAAATTAAATTATGAAATTTCCCAAACTTCAAAACTTGCTATAAATTCAAATAAAATCCTATAAATAATTTAAAAATATCTACAAACGTCAGCAGAAAATAAGTGATCCAAATAAAATGTTTACTTGATTTGTTGAAAACTATTTCTTGTAGCAAAAATTCAAAGGATCCTTAAGTGGAAATGACTTTGAAATATTTCAAATTATTTTCAAAAGAAAATAATATGGAAAAATTATGTACCAAGTTCAAAGTGTAATTTGAACTACTTTATGACTGTCATGTTACTCATCCTAACTAAAATTCAAATCAAAGAAATTTTTAAAAAGAAATCCTTAACAAAACTCTGGGAATTTTGGGAAAGAATAAAAATCATCTCATTCTATGCATATTGGCATGTATTTGGTTTTTCAACATTGTCTCATACAGACAATGATATTGATTTTCAGAACGCGAGGGTCCCAATTCGTCGGAAGCTTTAGACTGCATTACCTGTCAATCTCAAGGCAAGTTCCAACTTGCATGTTCTCGATTGATCAAAGTAATTGCAAAGTACTATGAATTATCATTGCATGAAAAAGAAAAACCTATTTTCGAATGATGTGAATTGCTATACTTATTATGGTTGGCTGGCAGTGGAACCACGGATTGATGTTGTGGTGGAGGTTCCACTGTACGGGAAAGTATATACCTAGGATTAATAACCCATGGCCCAGTAATCCTTGCGCCGTATCGAAGCATCAACCAACAGATTCACTATGGATGGGCTCGTCAGAGGTTTCTTCCTTCGTTCACATATCCTCGGCAGGCTATTACCTGGTTGCGTCCGTTGCGGCGGCCAACTGCGTGGAAGCGCGTGACCTTCCCACTCGACGGAGTGACTGGAATAGAAGCTCGGGAGGGGTGGCGGGCTAATGGTCTTAGTTACCAGCCGCGTCACAAATGGGCGGATATGCGTGGTGCGGGGAAGCGACTCCACATGACTTGTTGCCCTGAGTTCTGGCTATAGCACACATGGTGTGCTGAGAGAGCAAAAGGAGCCAGGCTGCTGTTGGGTAAAGTGGTGCAGCTCTACAGAGTTAAACAAAGAAATTGTGACTGTCACATCCTTGTTCCAGGAGGGAACTACAGAACGCTGCGGGAAAGGCATCCCAAGTGATGACTAAAGACCCGTGGAGGCTGGGGGCATAGTTTTCTAAAATAAAATGGACCTTTTCCTAAAAATGTTTTACAAAACTTGCATATTCATCCATGACTTTTTGGTCAGGATGGTAGATAGTGCATCATACACCTTATCATCTATTATTTGAACTTGCTGAGTAACGCTAGTGTTGCTCACCCTTTCCTCCGTTGATCTCTGCTTAGACTCTGAGGAGATCGCTGAAGACGACTTTGGAGCATACCATGCTGACGAGGTGTACTTTGAAGCACCTGATCTGTCTGGAGGAGTAGAAGGCGTCGACTACATCATCGCCTACGGAGCCGACGACGCCGACGAGGAGGAGGTGGAGACTTAGAGTTATCATAGTAGGAACCTGGCCGAGTCAGACTAGACTAGTACTACTTAGCGGCTGAGCCAAGATGGTTCTTAGTTTGCTGTTTTCTATCGCTTGTAGGTTGACTCCTGTCAACATCGCAATAATAGACCTTCCTCCCATGTCGGAGGAAGACGTCGATGTTTTTATGCATTTCTGGCTTGTAATCTTTAGCAGTGTGTAATAAAGTGGACCCGCAATGTTTCTGTTGTACTACTCTGAGTGATGTAATATTTACGGATTAGTCCTTCCGTGGGTGTTATGTCAACGACTTGTACACTACAATATGCAGTGGTGTGCTGGGTCACCGCAGATGGTATCAGAGCAATTGCTAGACCTTAGGTTGGAAACCTATTAAAGGAAAAAACCTGTAGGTGTGCGAGGCTTTAGAATGAATTGAGTCTTAATTTGTTATGATTGATATTCACTTGAGAATAGCATTATCATGCAAATATTACTTCATTTCAATTCTGATATCCTTTTTGGCTATAACAGCTAGGATGGAGAAACGGGGTCCCAGGAGGTCAGTGCGTGTGAGAGATGCTGAGTTGGGCAAGGGTGTTTTTCGGGGAAGCTGGGCGGAAATGCTTCAGCAACTAATCTGAGTTTTTACGACGGGTCAATTTTAGCCCTGTACCGTGTAGCACTCAAGTTACCGCCTGAACTAAAGATGGGATTCAAAATGCCCTTTGGAGAAGCGAAGAATGTGGAAGTAGCTTTCCAGATTGCTGCTGTCAGAGCAGTTACTGAGATAAGGACATCCAAGAGTTATGCGTTGGTGGAAACACCGTTTAACGCTATTCCGAGTGAGAATTACCGGCTTGAGGGTCCAGTGGATTATAAGGCTTTCCTGAAAACTAATCCACGTGATGTGGCAGAGTTCATGGACAGTTGTCTCAAGATGATTCGGGCGTATCATAAGACGTTCGGAGTAGTAGCTGGAGAGGTAGAAGCCATGATAGAGCAGTACTCCAGTCCTGAAGTTATTCAGGAAAAGTGTGATATACTGAGGTATGAAGCAGAGAAGGGATACACTGATCCACCACCCACACCAACTAGGTATGTGGAGGAAGTAGAACCCGATACCCCAATTTATCCTGACTATACACCACCACACTCTGGTTATGTCTTAGTTGATGAGGAGAAGGGATGGCAGAGTTGGGAACCTGAAGTACTAAGTGCCACAGGTTGGGATGAAGAACCTTATCAGGGTACACTGAGTGATCCCATAAGAATTCCAGGAGATCCAGGAGAACCGGAAGTTACTAGTCATACCCCTAGGAGGAAGCCTAGAGTTGGTGAGTCAAGTAGGCCAATAAAAATAGATTCTGAGGAGGAAGATGAGGAATGGAAGTATGCGTACGAGACCAAGTATTACCCGAAAATGGAGAAGGGAGACGAACCACGAGGGTATTTCAACAACTCCGAGGCAGTACCAACTGGGTACGATGATGGAGGCGAGGGTTATGGAGATGAGGATGTTTACGATGGGGAAGCAGCGGCATACAAGTATCTTGATAGTTACTTCGCCATGACGGATATGACGTTAGAAGCAAGCCCATCTGACCCTGAATATCAGCCTACCACTAGTGTGAAGTTACCCGGGATTCTCAGGAGGACCAGGCGTAACTGCCACTGGAAGCCTGGGAAGTATGCAGAAAAGTGAAGCAGAGCAGGACGGAGTAAAGCAGTAGTTGTGTAATATGTTTAATATAGGGTATTGTACGTAGTATTGTAAGGACGCTGGTAGCAATAAGTGAGACCTACTCACTTTTAGAGTGTGTTAATACATCATGTGATACATTCGAGCTAGTACCGATGAATGTTTGATGTATGTGGGAACATGGATGTTTTTGGTAGTTGTTGTGATGCATTTTGTATACATATATATGGATTTTGTGAGATATGGCATCCAAAATAGGGGAGGTTCTGTCCAATTTTTCAGTTTTTTTAATCCAAATCGGGGGACAAAATTTTGAATTGAAACCGGGCCGGTGAACAAATTATGGGGTCTCAATTGGTCATTTAATCAAGAACCAGTAGTAATATTATTGTAGCTATTGTTGTGAACAGATTTTTTGTCACATAATGCACAGGGGTAAAAAGGTCTTTCCATGTCTCTCTTTAACACCGTTAGTGAACAAAATGCACTAGAGTGTCATATAGGGAAAGAAATTTTGAGGAGAGGTCATGTAGGGAAGAAAAAAATTAGCGATGTCAAATAAGGAACATGATTTTAAGAGAGTTTCATATAAGGAATTTTCTCTATTTTCAACTATCATGCTCCAGTGTAGCTTCTATCGATTGGGCCAATGTTAGAGATAGAATAGCTGTACTGGATTGGGAGGAGGAAAGAAAACGCGTCCTCGCTCCCGTGCCGCTCGCTCCGGCGTCATCGGGGCGTCCGCTCTCCGCCAAGCAGGGCACTTCTCCGCGCCTCCCCTTGTCGCTGCTGCCGCTGGCAGCCGTAGCGGTGGCGTCGGGCCCCTGCCCCAAAGGTGGTGGGGGGATCTTGGTCGCGTGTGGCCTGGGGTCGTGCCGTCGGCGGCGGCAGGCCTCGGCCAGCGGCGATGGCGCCTGGCTGCGCGGGTGGAGCTGCCTGGCGTCGCCTCCTCCTCATCTCCTCGCCGGTGGTGGCGCTGAATACGCTTCCTCCACCCACTCCGGTTTGTTGGCCTCGTGCGAGGATTCGACTCATTCGCGTCAGATCTGGCAGGTCCCGGCGGGAGGTCGCTCCTCCACGGGCCTGAAGCGTCTGGCCGGCTTGGAGGTGGTGGGATTCGTGGGAAGGAGCTATGGGTTGGTGCGCTTTCGCTGGCCAGCGTGGTGTTGGGCGGTGATGTGGCTGCCGGCGGTGTGCTGGCCTCTGGTGGTCGGTGGTGTGCTCTTTGGTGGTTGCGATGGTTGTCTACCTCCTTGCTCGGCCATCGGCCTGCAACGGGGTGCCGTTGGGGCTGGCTGGTGTCGTGGCTTCGCAGATGGCGGCCATGGCGGTGACGCGCTCCCTACGTCGGGGGCCGTCGTGGCTGGGTTCTGAGCCACCTTTGTCTCGCCATCAGGGTCAGGACGTTGTTCCCTGTGTACTGGTGTGCTCCATGGTTCTGCAGATGGCGGCCATGGGTGCGGTCTTCTCTCCGATGCGAGACGAGCCGTGGCAGTGGTGGTGGTGGCTTCTCCTTTCTGGTTGCTAGGCCCTTGCGTCGGGTTCTCGTCGGAGCTCTATGGCATGTCTAGCGTGGGTGGTCTTTGCGCGTGCTCTCGGCTAGCCCGCCCTTCGGGTATATCGAACCCAGGTGGGGTTGGGGTTGCCCTCGGTGGTGCTATGCCTTTCGACTACGCCGGCGACCTCCACGTGGTCTCGGATGCGTGTTCTTCCTTGCGATCGTTGTGCTTGGGCTGTGATGAGTTCCTCATCAATCAACGGTCTCCGAGGAGTCTCGGAGTGACCCTTTTTTCTTTCTCTGGTGTGTTGTTGGTGTGTGTTTTTTCCTTTTCTTTCTCTTCTCATGTAGCCCCCGTGTATTCTGGTTCATTTGAACCTATCTTGTAGAGACTGCAAAGTCTCATAGACAACTCTGAATGAAAATATTCAGGTGGGGACTTGCTCCCCCCAGTGACCATTGAAACAAAAAAGTTAGAGATACGTTATGCAATTTGTTTGACTGCCCGCATTGCATTGGGAGATGGTTTCATGTCTGATCACACTACCTAGACTAATGTGTAACGTGGTAATTGACTATATTCCACTTCCTCCGTTCCACAATATAAGATTAGACTTTGTCCACATACATATGTAGACACGTGTATTTAGACATGTTTTGATGTGCATGTTCACTTATTTTAATTTGCATGTAAACAACATGTGTAATACCTAAAACATTTGAAGATATAAACGGTGAGACCCATTGAGAGCTCTCCAGCGATTTGGGCTTTCTGGCCGTCCGATCCTCCCCGTTCCGTGCCTCCGCACCGTCCGATCACCGCCGGCTCCTAGAGTCGGCATGAACAGGGATTCGCAAAGTCGCTAACCGTACCAACCTTCGTGCACCCACTCTCGCTGACGTCCTACATGGATCACCCCTGTAGTATGAGGGCCCACCCGCCTCACGCTACGCGTTTAATCGGTGTGGCGGACGGGCCAAAGTGGTGCAGATTCGCAACGCGTTCGTCCCATTGATCGATTTTGTTCATTTACCGTAATAGGTTTTAGCGAATGCATTGCGTGCCCCTCTGGGAGAGCTTTCTTCGTACGTGGTTCCTTCCCTCTCTCTCTCGCCGACGATGGGCCCCTTCCTCTCCGAGGCCCACATGTCGGTCGCTCGACACATTGTGTCGCCGATGTTTCCCTTGCTTGTGTCGTCGCTGCGTATTTTCTACAGTACGTCGGGGCACGCTGGGTATTTCGCCCGATCATCGGGTACATTGCACTGTTCGTGATGTCAGGTAGAATTTGGGCCCGATTTCTCCGTCCGAGGTGGCCTCCCTCCATTCGTCGGCGTGTACGTTGCACTGTGCTGGTAGTCAGAACGAATTCGGGCCCGATTTCGCGTGTCGCTGGCGGCTCGCCATTGGTTCTGAGTTGTTACCGACATAATGGGGTTGTTGTGCACACTCTGCGGGAGGGACGGGGTATATAAGTTGCGTTCTGGATCGGATGCTTACTGCAGCTCTCATTTCCCGCCTTTTCTTCTTCCTCACTGTTCTTGCTCCGCCGTGTTTTTGTTGAGCTCTGGCCCCCGTTATTTCTTCCTCGGTGTTCTTGCTCCGTCGGCTGGTTAGCTCCGGTTTCGGTCTGTTCGTTCGTCGGCTCCGCCGTTTATCCCTCTTTTCTTCTTTCACGTCTTTGTTCTCTCTTAACGAGTTGTCTCGAGGTTGTTTCTGTTGGTTTCACATCCGATGTATTTGGGTTCTTTTGTTTGTACTTCCCTGTGCTTTCCGGTTTGCTGTTGTTTTGTTCGATTTGTTTGTTTGTTGTTTTCGTTTCTGTTTTGAGCGTGCTATTGTTTGATTTTTTGGGTTCTTAATGGGTTTTGTGGTCCATGTAGTTACTCTCATGCTGTTTTTTGTGTTTCTTTTCTATTTACGTGTCGTTTTTTTACTGCGTTCCTGGTCTTTCGATTGTTTCCGAGTTTTTCTTAAAAAGGGTTTCTAATGTTATTCTCTATTTTTATTATCCTGGACACTCGACATATTAGACGAGTCCGGTAGTGATTTGTCCCTTCGATCTTTTTCTCAAACTTTGTCATTTGTGTGAATCTAGGATGTCAAGGTATACGTAGATCAGCTTGATGGTGTAATGTGAATTATATGGTGATGCACAAATTTGATATTAGCAAGCATATATTGGTGGGTGCGCTGATACATATAAATCCAAAAAAACAATGTTTCATTCCACCAGTGCTATCTAGCTTGGGCACGATACACACCACCAAACACAAGCACGAACCGCAGACATGGCGCCTTGTACGTTTTGCAAGCATGCATGATAGCACTGTAGAGGTAGTTAGCTCGAGACATTATCGGGTCGCAGTCACTCATTTATAAGGAAGCATCAAGGGAAGGAGCGTGACCAAGTTTGAAAAGGTAGTCCACGGAGCACGACTGATTGCTCTCTTGAAAGTAACTGATGGGAACCCATTCGTCCCACACGTACCCAAGTAAAACATTCTAGCTTCAGATCGAATGCATGCACGCTGAAACGACCGAGTTACCTTTACCGGCGTAGACTGTTAGAACTATCACTTCAGGGTACCGACGCCCTCCGCCTATAAATCCAGCTCTCGTTTCCTCCCTGCAGTGCTCATCATCAGCCTTATCGTCAACATGGCTTCTTCTTCCTCCTCTCGCGTCTCCCTCGGCGTCAAGGCGGCGGTGGTGACGGCGCTGTGCCTCCTCCTGCATGGCGGGGGCATGGCGGCGGTGGCGGCGGGGCTTTGCGTGGACCACTACGACCACACGTGCCCGAACGCGTACAAGATCGTGCAGGGGGTGCTGGTGGAGGCGCACAAGTCAGACCCGCGCATCTTCGCCAGCCTCATCCGCCTCCACTTCCACGACTGCTTCGTGCAAGGCTGCGACGGCTCGCTGCTACTCGACACCTTCCCTGGGTTCGAGTCGGAGAAGGACGCGCGGCCCAACAATGGCTCCGCGCGCGGCTACCCGTCGTCGACGCCGTCAAGGCCGCCCTCGAGAAGGCCTGCCCCGGCGTCGTCTCCTGCGCCGACATCCTCGCCCTCGCCGCCGAGATCTCAGTGCAGCTGGTAAGTACGTCGTCCATGATTGGTAGGTAGGTTTTACTTAGCTTTCCAATCGAGTGCATGATTTGACGACCCGTGTCTACAAAGCAAAGGGCACATGCATGCAACTGTGCAAGCAAGCACGTCGTCGTACTGGCTGTGTTAATTTGACGTGTGTATATGCAGTCCGGGGGACCCGGGTGGGGCGTCTTGCTGGGGAGGCTGGACAGCAAGACCTCAAACTTCGCCGAAGCCGGGCAGCTACCAAGCCCGTTCGATAACCTGACGACGCTTCAAGACAAGTTCAAGAATACGGGCACGCTTGACAACACGGTCGACCTCGTCACCCTCTCAGGTAACCAAACGAGCGAGCGCACAAATTTCCTACATGCTATACTTACTATGCTCACATAATACTATTCATGGAAGTTTAACTTATTCATGAAAGTAACTATGCTAACATGATAGTATCCATGAATATTGCATCCGTGACGTGACGTCGTTATATAATTTTACATACATATATTTGATGGTAAAAGCTTTACAACTGTTTATTTCATAACAGAAAACTTGAAATAATTTTACCACAAGATATAATTCACATGAACACAAGTTCAAAAACCTTCTAAAAATAGGTGTAATAGTTATGGTTCTAGTTTCACTATTTCACTTTTAGCGTATACATAGATTTTTCTCCGTATATATTTATAGTCATCCGGTAAAGATCTTATTTTTTCCGTACTTGCACAAATCTCAGCCGCCATATATGAAAAAAATTGGCGTCAACTTAGATTATTATGTTTTTCAATCGTTTAAGAAATATAGCAAATCGAGCTAATTAACCTTATCTTCGTTTCATATGTCTAGGTGCCCACACTTTCGGTCGTGTGCAATGTCAGTTTTTCACGGGCCGTTTGTACAATTTCAGCGGGACAAACCAGCCTGACCCAACTTTAGATAGTACTTACCGGGCCTTCCTATCACAGAGGTGCCCAAGGAACGGTCCTGGGAATTCTCTAAATGATCTCGACCCGACAACACCCGACACCTTCGACAATCACTACTTTACAAACCTCGAGGCGCATCGCGGCATTCTTTCATCTGACCAAATACTCAAGTCAGACCCCCTTGCGTTGGGAACCACGGCGCCCGTCGTAGACAGGTTTGCCAGCAGCCAGGACGCCTTCTTTAAGAACTTCGCAAGCTCTATGATCAAGATGGGGAACATTAAGCCATTGACGAATCCCTCCTTGGGAGAAGTCCGGAAGCACTGCGCATTTGTCAATTAAAGTTTGTGAAAAGATCATGTGTGGATATACAAGTGTGACATGTGTGCTATATGTGTGGATATGAGGAAAAACTTATCTCCTATTGTCCAGTTCAATAATTGGCATATATCTTATACCAATGTAACATTCCTTGCATGCTTCTTGTTGTCAGATGTGCAATAAAAGTGACAGCTGTATTTCCATGCTTTCTTACTCTGATGTGCGTCTTGACGACGAAGTCGAGCCAGCTGGTGGTTTATCTATTATAGTTTGCATCGTTTCATTTATGAGTTCAGCGATCATTCAAAAAAAGTTTAGGAGATACTATTTATGTTACACAAGATAGATCAGGCCGGGGATAATCAGCTGTACCAGGAACTGACGGTCCTGAGATAGCGCAGGGCTGTACCTCGCGACAGAAATAGAAATACGTTGATAGGTCATCAACATCGTGCAAGGAAAACAGAACATGTGTTGTTCCTGATTGAACTGTACTCTCTGCAACACTGTACAAGAACCAAAGAGTTGAGGACAAATGAATTAATTCGTACTCCCTCGGCCCAGAAAATAATGTCACCAAAATTGATATATCTAGCACTAAAATATGTCTAGATACATACATTTTTGCGACATCCTTTTTCGGACGGAGAGAGTACAAATGTGAATCAGAGGGCATCAATTAAATGGACATTTGATTGCTTGCACGCATTCTAGTTAAGTGGCCACAACTGCCAACCATGTCCGATGTGCATGCCCTAGCGACCCATGGTCTCGTGTTTGCTACAGATTGTATGTAGTGTATTTGGCCACCCTTTTTGGCTAGGGATCGCTAAGCTACCTTTGGGGCTTTGGTTGTCGGCATCAGTCCACATGTGGTCACCAATCAAGTGGATCTGGCAAAACATGAAGGTATCTGAAACATCAAACATGCAAGAGGCAATATTTTGGTGAAAATCAAGAGAGCAATTTGTGTAATCAAGAGGGTTATCACCTATTGGTGTGTTAGTGATTATAGATGCAAAGGTTCAAACACAATCTCCCATCCATCGGATCAACTCTTTTCAATGGCCTAGGTTGATTGCATCAAATATATATTAGCCGGTTGTAGCCCTCTAGTTGGTGTTGAATAGCCGCTTGGATATTTCTATCTATGAAATCGATATGCCTTTCCATGGTTTATTGTAGAAAAAATATAAAATGTGTCTTTATACTGACTACGGGATCATATGGTTATTTTTCATCATATTTCCAATGATCAGCGAAGCCCTCGAAACATTTAAAAACAGAAATCCAGTAGGAACGAAATTAAAAAATACACACAAAAACCGTTCTCTGGTTACACCACAATAAAAAAGCAACAATTGTTTTGAAAGCTTCAATGTTATAGAAACAACAACAAAATCCACGAGATTGGACTTAATGAAAATAAAATACTTGAAATGCATGCAAAATTGTACTCCCTCCGTATCAAAATATAAGACTTTCTAGCTATTTGTGTGTGTGGAATAGCTAGAAAGTCTTATATTTTGATACGGAGGGAGTACTACGTAAGAAAATTCTCATATGATTTTTATCCTATAAATCAAAGGTACAATATAGAAGCCTATGAAATTTCTTTGAACCAAAGAGGAAATAAGACCTCAACACTCATGTATGGCTGGTTTTGGTCCGAGCCACAGCAGGTATAAATATTTATTAATCTATAAAATATGTTCAATTAATTTATTTTATATAATCAGTTTAATAATGTTATAATATTTTCAAGAAAAATGTTCATATATTTTCAAAAAGTTCTCACATTTGAAGAATATTCTTATATCTCAAAAAAGATGCTTATGTTTTGCAAAAAAGTATATGCTTTCATGTTCAAGAAAATTATTTGTTTATCTCAGAGAAGTATTCCCTCAAAAACGAAAAGAGAAAAGAAAAAAGGGAACAAAAAAAAGCGTTAAATGGGCCAGCTTATTCGAGCTTTTATGCGGTGCAGGATTTGGGCCCAACAATTACACAATAGCTATATTCAAAAATAATAATCGAACGGCAACCGGGATCGTCCACAGAACATATCAGGCAAGTGAGCAATAGAAATTATTTTTTTCTGAAAGAAATAACCAGAGAAATTAAAGACCGATTGACACTGATCCAGCCAGCAAAAGTGCCGGTAACATTGCCATTCCTGAATCCTGACAAATAAGGTCGCACCGATGACACAAATAAAGTGTCAAGTGTCAGCTAAAATTTGCAAGTATTTTTCTTATTTTTCTTAATTATAAATGGATCACTGAATCTCGGGAATCAGAAATTTCCACTCCCCCTATTTACGTCACAAGTACTCAACGCAGGACTATCGGCATTGATGTATCTTGCATACTCTCTCTCAGAAATTCATATGCATAAGATCTCTCACCTTTCTTCATTATATGCAATTAGTGAACTAACATGAAAACGGATCCCAAACTTATTTTGACATCCCTTGAGGAAACAGATAAATGAAGCACAATCGCCATGGAAACTCATCCGATAGTTATTTTCATTGCACAAAAAATCAATAATTTATACTAGCAAATATTTGCTTTCTTAAATCCACCCTGCTAAGGCCCGATTGGTTGACTGTACTTTAACCAAAGCACCCGTTTAATTCCACCGACATGGAAGCTCCGCCAGAAAATCCAGACATATATCAGCGAGGAAAACTTTACGGACGGTAATTTAACAAGACACTCCAAGCGGGGCCAAGTGTACCCAGCTGATTACAACCATCATATTATCTCACGTTCTCACCTAATGACATCTAACAGGCTGGATAATACATCTAATCCAACATCATTTTGTTTTTGAAACGAGGGCAAAACTTTTCCTCAATCTATTAATTAAGAGAGGTGTTTACAAGAAATTAAGTTCGAGACCAAATAAAACAAGGAACTACTCTAGCGGCATCAAGTTGCCCAAATGTTTGGCACCCGCGAGCACCCACAACCGGGCGTCTCTCTTAACTTTTTCTAGAATAACTAGAGGCGACGAGTGCTTATTTTGAAAGACTCTCGCGTTGCGTCATTTCAAATTCCCCAACTGGCAAGCAAGGTTAGGGAGGCAACGGCCTTGCGATTTATAGGAAACCCGTCCGCCATCAATAACCACCACTCATTGGTTGAGAGATATGTCCAAGTGTTGGGTTGGATGGCGTTGAACCCCAACCAATACTTGATGAGCTCCCAAAGGCGACGCGTGAGGCGAAAATGCATGAAAAGATGAGATACTATTTCCAGAGTTTGTTTGCGAAGTGGACACAATCCACAATTCCGCCATCCCGTTTTCACCAAACGGTCCGCTATCCAAATCCGGTTTTGGGTTGTAAGCCACGTAAAGATTTTAGTTTTTGGGGTAGCCCAAGCCTTCCAAATTGTCTTGTTCATATGAGAGTTGATCATTCCCATAAATTGCATCTTATATGCAGATGACGTCGAGTATTGTCCATTTTCCGTTATCTTCCAAGAAATTTCATCATTCACATTGGCGTTTAGGTTTATGTTGCTTAAAAGAGTCCAAAGTTTCAAAGATTGGGAGAAATGCTCCATGGTGAAGGAATCATCAAGTCGCACATTCCGCACCCAAGCATTTCCCTCCAAAGCCTTCCCAACCGACCACTTCTTCATGCTTGAGGACGCAAAAATTAATGGGGCAATATCCCTAGGCGTCCGAGTTCTGACCCTCCAGCCATGGCACGTGCCAAAAGGGTGTCAACCGACGGGAAGGGCGGAGGAGAGGCTATATTTGTATAGACGCCCGAGAGATCAGCCAGCGCACCCATAGGACGGCGAAGAAACAGCAGGAGACCGGTCGATGGCGTCACCGGACGGCGGCCAGCAAGGAGCGGAAGCCGCATCCGCCTCCCCATCGGCCGTGGCATCTCCGCAAGCTTCCAGGTCTCTGACCCTCTTCCCGCCGTAATCTTACTAGAAAGTTGCAAAGGCCTTTGAAAAAATCATCGACTGAATCATGTTTCTGAGCGCCCTAACTCAATCATGCTCTCCCACGTAACTTGAATCGTGTCATTTGCGCCCTAACTTATGAATTCATTTTGCAGGAGCCTGCCTGATAAAAACGATTAAGAAAATATGGGAATATAAAGTTATCTGGTACCACAAATTTCTGGTAAAAATTTGTCTATTCACTTTAGATGAACATCAGTAACAGAGATAACCAGTGGAGGGAGAAGGAAGTAGGATTGCACATGTTGCACATGCATGCTTGATTGTCTGTATATGTAACCAACTAGCTATATTATAATTAAGAACCTAAATTGACAAAATATGGGGGCTCATTGATTGGAAATAATATAGTTTCGCAAATTCAAAAACCAGAGAAGTATGATCCATCCACATCCTGCCAGGTTTCTATCTATACCTACTTGTTTACAAATGGTTAAACTGATTTTAACCTGATAAAGCAACAAAAGGACTTATGGTATGGCAAATCAGGACATAGGGAATATAAATGGAAGCTGCTTTAGAGAATTCAGTTAGCAAATTTCCCAAACAGATATTTCACTTATGAATTTCTATGTATATGTTTAGCTGATGGATCTAAGGAGTGGCCATGGCCTAGTATGGCATCCACAACGATCAACCAATGATAAACGGGGCATTATTAGGCTTTGCATGGCAATTTTTCCTTTCTGCCAATCCTAGATGGGGTAAACCATTGGTGCACTGTTGATCTAAGGTTTGATAGCAGTTTTCTCCATGGATCTAAGGAAATATTATACCATAAGTAGCTCATAGTAGGCTTTGCATGGATCTAAGGTTTGGTAAGTAGCAGTTTTCTCCTCCCTACAGAACTAACTTGTCCAGCTTTAAGAAACCAAAGTGAGTGAATGATCAAATGGCCGACATCAGGTTTCTTTTGTTTTGCAGGAGTATGTTGATCTTGAAATTGCTATTTTCAAGGTCATGGTGCATTCCAAGATGTGATTTAAGGGGATGTATGGAGCGTAAGCAACTCTGACAGAAAATGAAGTTATGTCGCAACTCTGAATTTCTGTACATAAGCTGATCTTCAAGTTGGCATACTGAACCATCTTAGCAGGTTTTCTTTATTGCAGTAAGGGTAAATCAAACATGTTTTTGCTTGCAGGTTGTTCTGCTATATGAGTTATTTCCTTTAGCACAGCTTTCAGGCGCATTGTATGACTTTGGTTTTGCATTAATAAATCTTTGGACATTCCTCAGAAAACAAGGCAGTCCTTCATACCCAACTCCAGTTACAGGGAAACTCAGGACATGTACAGTCCGACCTCAGGATACAGTCAGCTGTCCAAATTTCGAAAACAAATGTGTAGATATATAGATAGACTAAAGATCCATCGCAAACACTCACAATTCGAGATAGAGAGCACATCAACAATTTTCTCTTAGTTTTCAGATGGATCCACTTTCACCCAAATTTCAAATGCATTAAGTTGATTTACTAGTCAGATAAATTGCAGAATCGCATCGGCTAAGCCACCTGATGACAACGCCATTCCTGATTAACTGATACTAGTATAATGTAGCACGAACATGCAATGCAACTGATGAACACACACAACAAGTGCCGCTGAACTAGCTAGTTTACCATACACATAATGTAGTCATAGACTCGTATATATATAAGAGAACTAATTGTTGCCATAAATCGAGCGGATATGAGTTTGTACAACTCATATGGCGCGCAACCCGTATCTGGGCCGTCCGTTTCGGCGATCTAAATCGAGAGACCATTGCTGGAAACCAGGATCACTGGCCAAGTCGGGGAGTCAAGCCCAGGGCGACGAGCTCCTTCAGAACGGATGGGCAGGTGGCGCGAAGACGCTCGAATCCGTCGCTTGCCATGGAGGCCTTGAGGTTCGCCGGAGAGCGAGGAGGAAATCGAAGCACGCGTCCTTGAGCCCCCGACAGCCGAGCCGTTCAGCCAACGCGAGGAGGTTCGCCACCGTGCCGACGTCGATGCTCGCGCACAGCCTCTTCTCGCAGAGCAGCTTCAGACGCTCCATGCCGTACCGGTGAGCCGCCACGAGCAGGTGCTGCACCAGGGCGGCCTGCTCCTGCTTCGTCGTCATCTCCTCCGGCACGGTCACGGCATCGGTGTACACGAACTCGAGCAGGGACTTGAAGACAGCCGGCTCCATCTTCTCCACGCGCACCACGCCGGAGGCGCCGCCACTCTGTTCGAGGAGCTCGGCACTGAACGCCGGGGAACGCGCCGCGAGCAGCCAGCGGAGTGCCACGAACCTCTCACCGGCCACCTCGAACGTGGCGTCGGCGCCGCCCCCGGTCTCGAGGAGGCCACGGAGGCACGGTGACGAACTCCCTTGGCACGGCCGGCCCCACCTCCTCGGCGCGGAAGCCGTTGAGGACGACGATCTCGCACCTCACGGTGAAAGAATCATCCATGAGATGCTTCTCCAGATCTGCCCTCTTGATGAATTGCGCCCATCACCACATTCCGTTGGAACGGAGATTCCCCTCGCCGGACTTGGTCGGCGTCGTCTTCGTCTTCATGGGGAAGCAGGACACGAGGCGGTGCCGCTCCTCCGCCGCGGACGTGATGCTGAACTGGATCCGCGCCTTGACTGGGGTGGCCACGGTCTCCTCGAGCACGAGGTAGAGGGAGACGTAGCGCCAGCTGAACGCTTCGAAGCTATTGGGGCAGTAGAAGATGCTCCATCGGTGCCCGGCGACGGTGAACGGGCGGGACTTGATTCCCTTTCCGTTGGGAAGGAGCTGTTGAATATATACGCAATTTAGCAGTAGATTTAATCCACGAAATTGATAAACAGTTTATGACTAGAATAAACAGAATTAAACTAATCATGCGATCTACTATAACAGTAGAAAAAAACAGAACGAATCTAGAGCAACTACTACAAGCAGAAACTCCAGCAGCATATCAAACAGGAAGATCAAGAAAACGTACGATGCAGCAGCAGCAGCAGTGGAACCGGCGTCGCCCATGTCGTTGATGAAGAGATTGGCGATGTCGGGGAAGAAGTCGTCGTTGGGGAAGAACTCGAAACCAGTAGTCGCGCGAGTGCGCTCCCCAAAAACCTGATCGCCCCTCTCCCGTACAGGATCACAAGAGGCGGGGTTCCGGAGGCCTACTGTCCCTTCAACCGGTGCACGCCGGAAGACGGGATGGAGAAGATTTGGAATACGGCGACGCAATGTTCTGGAACTAGGGCGGCGAGCGACCATGTGTTGCGTCTAGTGGCGGCTAGGGTTCGCTCGGCCTGTATATATAGTGCGGTTCGGGTAGGACGTGGGCGCAGCCGCACGATCGAGTCGGTAACAGCCCCACGATCCAAAAGAATCGGAAACCGCTGAGTAATTAACAATCAATGACTCATTTAATTTTCACGAAATTAACGCGTCCGTTAATTATCAATCAATGACTCATTTAATTTTCCCGAAATTAACGCGTCCGTTAATTATCAATCAACGACTCATTTAACAGCCAAATAAATGGGCCATGAGATTTTCGGAATTAATTGGGCCATGGGCAGAAAGTGGGCAAAGGCCCATAAATTCCAACAATCCCCCACAAAGTCTCATTGGCACATCATGCCACATTTGTTCCAAAACATTATTTATATACCGGTGCTTAGTGGAGACTGTTAAGTTGAACTTCCACTTAGAAATTTATGCTACACTAGATCACAATTTGGATAGTGGACTGTGCCTTGAACTACAAGTTTGCTGCAAACTAGTTTCACACAAGCCCTTGACTGATACTGGGCTGCCGTAAGGCTTCCCCGTGGGTGGAGCTTATGCGTCATACCCCAAGACCTTTCATGAGTTTACTAGAGAGCACCCAACTCTCATAGACTACGACGTTGAATAGTCAGACTCATATAGGTGTATTCCTCAAGAGATGCTCTGCAGGATAACATCTCCGCTTATAAAAGTAAGCCGCTTAGAACACATTAAGATAAATATCAACCTGCCATGCAGATCAGGAGAGTATTGCATCTTCACGGAGTGAGAAAAATAATGTAGGGATACTCTCCTCCCAGCTGACCAACAGCTTGTCTCCCACTTCTAATTCACGGGATCTCCGATCACATAGAGTGGTTTACCACTGTGGACAACTCATACCGTGGGTCTCAAACCCATCTCACTCGATGCACTACCTATCACATTACGTGATAAACCCTTTGTGAAGGGATCTGCCAAGTTCTTAGATGTTTGGATATAATCCAACGCAATAACTCCGAAGTTTCTCAATTTTCTGACAGATTTCAATCTCCTCTTCACATGCCTTGATGACTTCAAATTATCCTTAGAAATTTAATCTTAACTATCACAGTTTGATTATCACAGTTCATAAGGATGGCGGGTATGGGTTTTTCAACCACAGGTAAGTCCATCAAAAGCTCACGAAGCCACTCTGCTTCAACAGTGGATGTGTCTAACGCTGTGAGTTCTGCTTCCATAGTTGACCTCGTTAAGATGGTCAGCTTGCAAGAATTCCAGGAAACAGCGCCACCACCAAGTGTAAACTCGTAACCACTCGTGGCCTTAATCTCATCAGCATCAGATATCCAATTAGAATCACTATAACCCTCTAGTACCCTCGGATACCCGGAGTAGTGAATTTCATAGCTCGCAGTGCCTTTTAAATAACGCATAACTCTCTCAAGAGCATGCCAATGATCATCTCCCGGATTAGAAACAAACCGGCTCAACTTGCTCACAGCAAAAGAGATGTCAGTCCTCGTGGCACAAGCCAAACACATAAGCGAGCCAATAATCTGAGAATGTCTCAGTTGATATCTAGCACTATGTTGGTTCTTTCGAAGCAACACACTAGGATCATATGGTGTCGGAGAAGGCTTATAGTCATCATACCCGAAACGACTCAAGACCTTTCCACATAGTGAGACTGAAGCAGTGTAATCCCACCATTACCATCTCTCAGCAGCTTGATGTTCAAGATAACATCAGCCACTCCTAGATCCTTCATCTCAAAACATCGAGATAAGAAATCCTTAACCTCCTTAATCAATTCAAGGTTGGTTCCAAAAATCAGTATGTCATCGACATACAGACAGAGAATAACTCCCTCGCCCCCACTGATACATCTCAAACGTATCTATAATTTTTGATGTTCCATGCTTGTTTTATACCAATTGCTACATGTTTTGCATCTACTTTATATCACTTTTATACATTTTTTGGGACTAACCTATTAACAAGATGCCGAAGTGCCAGTTCCTGTTTTCTGCTGTTTTTGTATTCCAGAAAAGCTAGTCTGGAAATATTCTCGGAATTGGACGAAACTACACGGGGTCCCTATTTTTCCAGAACACGCCTGACGGACGAAGGAGCAACGGAGAGGAGCCAGGAGGCCCCACACGCACCTAGGGCGCGGGCCCCCTCTGCCGCGCCCTAGGGTGGTGTGGGCCCCTCGGGGGTCTCAGCCGCCGCCCTTTCGCCTACTTATTCCCCCCGACGCGAAAACCCTAAGTGCCTGAGCAAATATCCACGAAAAGTTCCAGAGACGCCGCCGCCGTCAACCCTAGCTCGGGAGGGTTCAGAACCTCTTCCCGGCACCCTGCCGGAGAGGGGAATCGTCACCGGAGGCTTCTACATCGCCATGCCTGCCTCCGGAGTGATGCGTGAGTAGTTCATCCTTGGACTACGGGTCCATAGCAGTAGCTAGATGGTTGTCTCTCCACTTTGTGCCATCATGTTTAGATCTTGTGAGCTGCCCTACATGATCAAGATCATATTATTGTAATGCTACATGTTGTGTTTGCTGGGATCCGATGAATATTGAATATATGTCAAGTTGATTATCAATCTATCTTATATGTTATTTAAGATCTTGCATGCTTTCCGTTACTCGTAGATGCTTTGGCCAAGTAGATGCTTGTAACTCCAAGAGAGAGTATTTATGCTAGATAGTGGGTTCATGCTCCGTTTAACTGGGACAGTGACAGAAAGTTCTAAGGTTGTGGATGTGCTGTTGCCACTAGGGATAACCTAACGATGCTATGTCCACGGGCATATGTGTTTGTTTACATTACGCACTTTACTTAATGCAATTATCCGTTGCTTGCAACTTAATACCAACGGGGGACTCGGATGACAACCCGGCGGTGGATTATTAGTCATAGATGCTGTTGGATAACGGTCTATGTATTTGTCGTAATGCCCAATTAAATATCATAGTAGTCAACATGTCATGTATATGCATTGTCATGCGCTCACTATTGTCAATTGCCCAGCTGTAATTTGTTCACCCAACATGTTAGTTATCTTTTATGGAGAGACACCACTAGTGAACTGTGGACCCCGGTCCATTCTTTTACACTGATTAAACAACCACAAACTGCAAACTGTTCCTTTTTCATTCTCTGCAATTTAATACTCATTTTCCACACCATACGTTTAATCCTTTGTTTTCAGCAAGCCGTGAGATTGACAACCTCACTGTTTCGTTGGGGCAAAGTAGTTTGATTGTGTTGTGTGCAGATTCCACGTTGGTGATCGAGTACGGCGCCACAACAACCTTCTGAAGAGTTGCTGCTCCTACTGGTTCGATAACCTTGGTTTCTTTCTGAGGGAAAACTTGCTGCTGACTACATCATACCTTCCTCTTGGGGTCTCCCAACGAACGTGTGTTCACGTCATCAAGCTATTTTTCTGGCGCCGTTGCCGGGGAGACAGCAGTCTTCTGCAAGGGGAGTTTCACGCTTCCAATCTCTTTACTTTGTTTTTGTCTTGCTTAGTTTATTTTATTTTATCTTGTTTGCTTTCAATTATCAAAAACACAAAAAAATTAGTTACTTGCATCTAGTTTACTTTCAAGTTATTTTCTGTCTGTTTTTATTCTGCTAAAATGAGTACTCCTGAGAACACTAAGTTGTGTGATTTCACTAGCACGAACAACAATGATTTCATATGCACACCTATTGCTCCACCTGCTGCTTCAGCAGAATTTTATGAAATTAAACCTGCACTTTTAAATCTTGTTATGAAAGAGCAATTTTCTGGTGTTAGTACTGATGATGCTGCTGTTCACCTTAATAACTTTGTTGAACTTTGTGAAATGCAAAAGCTCAAGGAAGTAGATGGTGATATTATTAAACTGAAACTTTTTCCTTTCTCCTTGAGAGGACGTGCTAAAGAATGGTTGCTATCTTTGCCTAGAAATAGTATTGATTCATGGACTAAATGCAAAGATGCTTTTATTGGAAAATATTATCCTCCTGCTAAGATTATTTCTTTGAGAAGTAGCATAATGAATTTTAAGCAATTTGATAATGAACATGTTGCTCAAGCATGGGAGAGAATGAAATCATTGGTTAAAAATTGTCCCACTCATGGACTGACTACTTGGATGATCATCCAAACCTTCTATGCAGGATTAAATTTTTCTTCAGGAATTTATTGGATTCGGCCGCTGGAGGTACCTTTATGTCCATCACTTTGGGTGCTGCAACAAAGCTTCTTGATGATATGATGATTAATTATTCTGAGTGGCACACCGAGAGAGCTCCAACAGGTAAGAAGGTAAATTCTGTTGAGGAAACCTCTCCTTGAGTGCCAAAATTGATACTATTATGTCTATGCTTGCAAATGGTCAAACACATGTTGATCCAAATAATGTTCCTTTAGCTTCTTTGGTTGCTCAAGAAGAGCATGTTGATGTGAACTTCATTAAAAATAATAATTCAACAACAATGCTTATAGGAATAATTTTGGTAATAGCAATTATAGGCCCTATCCTTCTAATAGTGGCAATGGTTATGGAAATTCCTATAGTAACTCCTACAACAATAATAAGAGTGTACCCTCGATCTTGAAGTTATGCTTAAGGATTTTATTAGTACACAAACTGCTTTCAATAAAACTGTTGAGGAGAAATTTGGGAAAATTGATGTGCTTTCCTCTAAAGTTGATAGTCTTGCTCTTGATGTTGACTTGTTGAAACTAAAGAACATGCCTCATGATGTTAAAGAGAGCAAAACTCTCAATGCTATACAAGTTAAAATTGATAACAATGTGAGGATGTTAGCTGAATTGCATGCTAGATGGGAAAGAGAGGATGAAATTGCTAGAAAGAATAATATTGCTAGAGTTTATACTATTACTACTTCTGAAAATGCTTCAAACTCAAGTGTTAACAAACCTCCTACCATTAATGGCAAGATATTGGTGTTGGTAATGTTTCCACTTCTATTGCAAAATGTCCTAAATTGCCTGATAACTCTGAAACTGTCCTTGATAAAGATGCTGAAATTTCTAGCAATAAGGAAGATAATAACTCCATTACTTTTGATAATAATGACTTTGATTTTGATGGTTGCAATATTTCTGAAGTAATTAAGTTCTTGCAAAAGCTAGCTAGAAGTCCTAATGCTAGTGCTATAAACATGGCTTTTACTAAACATATTACTAATGCTCTCATGCAAGTTAGGGAAGAAAATTAAAACATGAAGCTTCTATCCCTAGGAAGTTAGAAGATGGTTGGGAGCCCATCATTAAATGAAATTGAATGACTTTGATTGCAATGCTTTGTGTGACCTTGGTGCTAGTATTTCTGTTATGCCTAAAAGATTATATGATATGCTTGATTTAGCACCTTTGGAAAATTGTTACTTGGATGTTCACCTTGTGATTCTACTATTAAAAAACCTTTGGGAAGAATTGATGATGTTCTTATCATGGTTAACAACAATTATGTCCCCGTTGATTTTATTGTCTTGGATATTGAATGCAATCCATCATGCCCTATTGTGCTGGGAAGACCTTTTCTTAGACTGTAGGTGCTATTATTGATATGAAAGAAGGGAATATAAAATATCAATTTCCTCTCAAGAAAGGTATGGAACACTTTCCTAGGAAGAAGATTAAGCCACCTTATGATTCTATTGTTCGAACAAATTACAATGTTGATGCTTCTTCACTTGGTAATACTTGATGCATGCTTTGTGCCTAGCTAAAAGGCGTTAAAGAAAAGCGCTTATGGGAGGCAACCCATTTTTTTTTCTGCAATTTTTCTTTTATTGAGTCAAGGAGTGTTTACTTCTGTAGCAACTCCTTTGTATCTTTATTTTCTCGCATTGTTGTGCCAAGAGTAGCCTCTAATGTTAAGATGATGCTTAATTTTGATTGCTGCGCAGAAACAGATTTTTGCTGTTCACTGTACGAAATTCCTAAAATCACCAGATTGTTAATTAAATCTGAAATTTTTGTGCGTAATCTTTATGAATGTCTGAAACTTTCATTAGTTCAGAGTTTCTCGATCTGAGCGTCGTAAGTGCCTCGAAAAAATTCGTCTTTGCGGACTGTTCTGTTTTAGACAGATTATGCCTTTTTATTTTGCATTCTCTCTTTTACTAGTGTTGAGTGAAATTCTTTTTTGGGTGGAAGAGCTTCACATAACATCAGTGGCTGTAGCTAATGTTTAAAGTAACAAATCATATTGCGTCTTTATAGAACATGTGAATTTTTGATTATGCACTAACCCTCTAATGAGATCTACTTTGAGTTTGGTGTGACGGAAGTTTTCAAGGGTCAAGAGAGAAGGATGATATAATAGGATCAAGAAGAGTGAAGAGCTTAAGCTTGGGGAGGCTCCCATGGATCTCCCCAGCATATTTCAAGAAGACTCAAGCGTCTAAGCTTGGGGATGCCCAAGGCATCCCCTTCTTCATCGTCAAAATTATCAGGTCATCTCTAGTGAAACTATATTTTAATTCTTTCACATCATATGTGCTTTTCTTGGAGCGTCTGTGTGCTTTTATTTTCAGTATTGCACTTTTATTTTCAATAAAGCTTGACTGGACCCTAGCATTCTTGATTGGGAGAGAGACACGCTCCGCTTTTTCATGAGAATACTCCTATTCTTCACTTATATTTGTTGAGTATTCATATCTAGCGCTGTTCAGCTTTTAGCTCTTGTTTTCATGTATCTCTTGTCAGAGCTATTAGCTTTCTTTTGTAGAAAGTACTCTCTTGCTTCACTTATATTTGTTTGGAGAGTTGATGAAATAAATTGATTGGTGTTTGGTTGGTTCAGAAAATGTTGCATGTGGTAATTGGTATAAGGAAAAACTTGCTTAATCTTGTAGATCACTAATGGATAACTTGATGCTTGTCAATTGTTTTGAGTTAACAAGTAGATCATGATTAAATTGTGCATCACATGAGTTAAGCCTATTAGTGAAGAACTACCGTAAAGCTTGTTGAAAATTTGGTTTGCATCGGTGGTATCTCTAAGGTCTAGATATTTTCTAATAACAGGGTTTGGTTAACAAGGAAGACGGTATGAAGTCTTATAACGTTTGCAATATGTTTGTCATATAAAACTTGGTGTACGGGTTGATATTCTTGTTTGCTTACATAACCTTGCTAGCCTAAACTCTGTACTGAGAGGGAATGCTTCTCGTGCATCCAAATCCTTGAGCCAAAATCCATGCCATTTGTGTCCACCATAACTACCTATATGTGGTATTTCCTTGCCACTCCAAGTAAATTTTTCATGTGCTACCTTTAAATTATTCAAAATGTTATTATTCCCTTTTTGTGTCAATGTTTACTAGCTCATGAGGAATTAGTGTGGTTATTCTTTATTCTATTTGTCGAATGGACTTTTACACCTGGACTAGTGGCATATACATCCGCTTATCCAATAACTTGCAAAAAGAGCTGGCAACGGGGTGCCCAGTCCCAATTAATTACAACTTTAACCAATTAATTCTCTTCACACTTTTGCCCTGATTCATCAGTAAGCAATGACAAACAGTGAAATACCTGAATGTGTGTAAACCAAAGAGAAAGAGGGATGATCTGCCTTGCTGGTAGAAATAACGTCCTTCATGGGAGCCGCTCTTAAAAGTCCGTTTGACAGGTAGAATACTGTTCTCACCCGCTACCATTCGTTGACAATTAACAAACACCTCTCAAAAATAGATACTCCTCCATGGTATGTGATTGATGGAAGGCACCCGAGGATTCGGTTAGCCATGGCTTGTGTTAGCAAGGTTGGGAGGAGTATCAAATATTTTATGCAATCTCTATATGCTTTCAAAAACCTAAAAGCTCTAGCACATGATTAATCCCTGCTTCCCTCTGCGAAGGGCCTTTCTTTTACTTTTATGTTGAGTCAGTTTTCCTATTCTTTCTGTCTTCCACAAGCAAACACTAGTGTCAACTTTGTTACAACATGCGTTATATGCAATGTATTGGACTTGTTATACTACTTTGTGTTGACAATATCCATGAGATAAATATGTTGAAAGTTGAAGCAAATGCTGAAACTAAATTCTTCCTTTGTGTTGATTAAATACCTTTTATTAGAAACTATTGCTTTATGAGTTAACACTTATGCAAAACTGTTTGATGCTTGTCTCGAAAGTACTATTCATGAAAACGTTTAGCTTGTGTGATTCATTGTTTACTCATTATCTATTTGGTAGCAAATTATAGACCATTGACTTGGATCACTTCATTCATTTACATGTGCCTTGCAATATTATATGATCAAGATTATGATGTAGCATGTCACCTCAAAAATTATTTTGTTTTTATCGTTTACCTACTCGAGGACGAGTAGGAACTAAGCTTGGGGATGCTGATACGTCTCAAACGTATCTATAATTTTTGATGTTCCATGCTTGTTTTATACCAATTGCTACATGTTTTGCATCTACTTTATATCACTTTTATACATTTTTTGGGACTAACCTATTAACAAGATGCCGAAGTGCCAGTTCCTGTTTTCTGCTGTTTTTGTATTCCAGAAAAGCTAGTCTGGAAATATTCTCGGAATTGGACGAAACTACACGGGGGTCCCTATTTTTCCAGAACACGCCTGACGGACGAAGGAGCAACAGAGGAGCCAGGAGGCCCCACACGCACCTAGGGCGCGGGCCCCCCTCTGCCGCGCCCTAGGGTGGTGTGGGCCCCTCGGGGGTCCCAGCCGCCGCCCTTTCGCCTACTTATTCCCCCCGACGCGAAAACCCTAAGTACCTGAGCAAATATCCACGAAAAGTTCCAGAGACGCCGCCGTCAACCCTAGCTCGGGAGGGTTCAGAACCTCTTCCCGGCACCCTGCCGGAGAGGGGAATCGTCACCGGAGGCTTCTACATCGCCATGCCTGCCTCCGGAGTGATGCGTGAGTAGTTCATCCTTGGACTACGGGTCCATAGCAGTAGCTAGATGGTTGTCTCTCCACTTTGTGCCATCATGTTTAGATCTTGTGAGCTGCCCTACATGATCAAGATCATATTATTGTAATGCTACATGTTGTGTTTGCTGGGATCCGATGAATATTGAATATATGTCAAGTTGATTATCAATCTATCTTATATGTTATTTAAGATCTTGCATGCTTTCCGTTACTCGTAGATGCTTTGGCCAAGTAGATGCTTGTAACTCCAAGAGAGAGTATTTATGCTAGATAGTGGGTTCATGCTCCGTTTAACCTGGGACAGTGACAGAAAGTTCTAAGGTTGTGGATGTGCTGTTGCCACTAGGGATAACCTAACGATGCTATGTCCACGGGCATATGTGTTTGTTTACATTACGCACTTTACTTAATGCAATTATCCGTTGCTTGCAACTTAATACCAACGGGGGACTCGGATGACAACCCGGCGGTGGATTATTAGTCATAGATGCTGTTGGATAACGGTCTATGTATTTGTCGTAATGCCCAATTAAATATCATAGTAGTCAACATGTCATGTATATGCATTGTCATGCGCTCACTATTGTCAATTGCCCAGCTGTAATTTGTTCACCCAACATGTTAGTTATCTTTTATGGAGAGACACCACTAGTGAACTGTGGACCCCGGTCCATTCTTTTACACTGATTAAACAACCACAAACTGCAAACTGTTCCTTTTTCATTCTCTGCAATTTAATACTCATTTTCCACACCATACGTTTAATCCTTTGTTTTCAGCAAGCCGGTGAGATTGACAACCTCACTGTTTCGTTGGGGCAAAGTAGTTTGATTGTGTTGTGTGCAGATTCCACGTTGGTGATCGAGTAACGGCGCCACCAACAACCTTCTGAAGAGTTGCTGCTCCTACTGGTTCGATAACCTTGGTTTCTTTCTGAGGGAAAACTTGCTGCTGAACTGCATCATACCTTCCTCTTGGGGTCTCCCAACGAGCGTGTGATTCACGCCATCACCCACCATGGCGATAGTACACACACTTGTCAGATTCGTTCACAAGGAAACCTGCAGCAGTTAAAGTTCTTTCGAACTTTTCATGCCATTGCTTAGGAGCTTGCTTCAGACCATATAAAGACTTCAACAACTTGCACACCTTTGCTTCCTGACCAGGTACTACAAAACGATCGGGCTGATCCATGTAAATTTCCTCGTCTAACTCTCCATTTAGGAAAGCTGTCTTAACGTCCATTTGATGAACGAGAAGATCATGCGAGGCAGTCAACGAAAGTAGCACACGAATCGTGGTCAGTCTAGCCACAGGTGAGTAAGTATCAAAGAAGTCTTCACCTTCTTTCTGGGTATAACCCTCGGCCACAAGCCGCGCCTTGTACTTCTCAATAGTACCATCAGGCCTAAGCTTTTTCTTGAACACCCACTTACATCCTACAGGTTTACACCCATAAGGACGATCAGTGACTTCCCAGGTTCCGTTAGCCAAGATGGAATCCATCTCGCTACGGACAGCTTCCTTCCAGTAGTCAGCATCAAGAGATGCATAGGCTTCTGAAATTGTACTGGGTGTGTCATCCACAAGGTACACAATGAAATCATCACCAAAAGACTTTGCAGTCCTCTGTCTCTTGCTCCTAACAGGAACTTCATTGTCATCCTCCACAGGATTATCAGTGTGTTCTATCGAAATGGTAGGATCAGGAATATCAACCAATTCCTGACTAGATGTATTAGGTATCTCCTGAGTTGATGAGCTAGGCATATCCTTCATCGGAAAGATTTCCTCAAAGAAAGTCACATCCTTCGACTCCATAATCGTACCAACGTTAACGTCGGATACCTCTGATTTTACTACAAAAAATCTATAACCAACGCTATGAAAAGCGTAGCCCAGAAGAACACAATCCACGGTTTTTGGTCCAAGCTTGCACTTCTTGGGAATTGGTATATTGACTTTCGCCAAACAACCCCAAGTACGAAAGTAAGAGAGTCTCGTATTTTTCCTTTCCCATTCCTCAAATGGAGAAACAACTTTCGTCTTAATGGGAACTCGGTTTAGACATGACAAGCTGTCAATAGAGCCTCCCCCACCATGCCTTGGAGAGACCCGAAGTGTGTAACATGGCGTTAACCAAATCAGTTAGAGTTCGGTTTTTTCTCTCAGCCACTCCATTTGACTGAGGTGAGTAGGGAGGCGTCCTCTCATGGATTATACCATGTTCCGCACAAAACAAATCAAACTCATTGGAAATATACTCTCCACCGCGATCGACCTCAATCGTTTAATTTTCCGATCAAGTTGGTTCTCTGCTTCAGCTTTATAGATTTTAAAGAAGTTTAAAGCTTATCTTTTGATTTCAGAAGATACACATAACAATATCTAGTGGAGTCATCAATAAGCGTCATGAAATATTTCTTTCCGCCTTTTGTCAACACGCCATTCATCTCACATAGATCTGAATGTATAAATTCCAGCGGTGCCAAGTCTCTTGCCTCAGCAGCCGTATGAGATTTGCGAGGTTGCTTAGCTTGCACACATACTTGACACTTGGAACCTTTGACAGTAGTGAATTTCGGAATTAAATCCAAACTAGCTAGCCGCGTCATGCAACCAAAGTTAATATGACAAAGTCGTGATGCTAGACATTATACTCAATTTCATGGCAAATATGATTAATAACTTTAGTGCAAAAGTCTGACATAGATAGGCGGAACAAGCCTCGCACTCATAGCCTTTTTCCAACAAATTGTCCATACTTAGATATTACAACTTTATTGGACTCGAAAACCAACTTATAACCATCTCGACATAGTAGCGAACCGCTGACGAGATTCTTATTGATGGAGGGCACATGATGCACGTTCTTCAGCCGCACGATCTTTCCCGAAGTAAACTTCAGATCGACCGTGCCAACACCACGAACAAAAGCATGTGAACCGTTCCCCATCAGCACGGAGGAAGTCCCTATGACCTGGTAAGAAGAAAACATCGATGCATCAGCACAAACATGTACATTAGCACCAGTGTCAATCAACCATTCAGGAGAATGACAAACTGAAAGAATGGTAGGAAATATACCGTACCCAGATTCCTTCATCACGGTGTCGCTAATGACAACATTGGCAGTCTTGCCACTGTTCTCAATGTGCGTAGCTCATGGCGATTGGGACAGCGAGGTGCCCAATGCTCCGGATCACCACAAATGTGGCATGATCCCTTCCTCGGCTTCTTATTGTTGCTCTTCTTAAAGTTGGTAGGCTGTGAAGGCTTGAACCTTCCATCAGACTTGCCTTTACCCCCTGAGTTGCTCTTGTTAAATTTGGACTGGGGCGGCTGGTAATTCTTTTTCTGTACCATATTGGCACTAGAACCAGCCTCAGCAACTCGAGCACGTGTATCCTTCGCTCTCGCCGTTTCTTCCACATCAAGCGACTCAATGAGATCCGAAACGGAAAACTCTTGTCTCTTGTGTTTCAGAGAAGTAGCAAAGTTGCTCCACGAAGGTGGAAGCTTGGCAATAATGCCACCGCAACAAATTGTCGGTAAATTACACTTGAAGTGCTCAAGTTCTTTAGCGAGCGACTGTATCTCATGAGCCTGTTGTACAACAGAACGCTCATCAGTCATTGATGCCCACAAGTATAGGGGATCGCTGAAATCTTCATTGGAAAGTATTCCCCAAATTTATAGTTCGACACGATGGGAACACAAGAATACCAATAAGACTTTGGCAATTGAGGTGTCACTCTCAACCACACCTGTATATCAATAAACTTGCAGCAGTGATAGTGATGGCAGTAGTATGATTCAAGTAGCAAATAGAACAGCAGTAGTGAACAAGGGTTTTCCGTTTTCACCGGAAAAGTGAAAGTGTAACTCAGAGATTTAAAACGTAGGCATGAGGTGATAGCGGGGTGTTGCATGAATAAGATTGATCATATAATAAGATATAAATAGCAATGGGACTTATCTCTAACTCCGATATATGTAGGTATGTGTTCCATAATTAGTTGTGCGTACTAACCAAGAGAATTTGCACAACATCTATTGTCCTATCTGCCCATTTCACCGGGGCCAACTTGGAACTACAGGTAATTAAGGTCTACCCTTGCGAATAGCACGGAACAACGCATTAACACTTCATGAACACATAGAATCCTCAAACTAAAACATCTCCCCCTTGTTTTCCCTATATGTCACTTTTAGGGTTCGCAGGTTCAACATAATAGCAGGTGATACACTTTGCAGATAAATACCAAACTCAATTATATGATGAAGCAAAATAAGTTCAGTACTGAAATCATGCCACTCGGGCCGTAGTAACAAGCATTAAGTATAGCATAAGTGCATCAACACAATACAAAAATATCCTCAAGATAAACCCCTAAGATCTCGAACAACGGGTATCATTACATGATCAATCTCTTCCAATCCCCATCCACCTCACATGCCTACAGCGGACTACTCACACATGGTGATGGAGAGGGAGCTCATGGTCGATGGAGATGAAGGCGGTGAAGATGGCGGTGAAGACGGTCTCCGGATCCCTCCACCGGAGGAGAAATCCTGGAGCAATCTGTCTCCGAAAACGAAGATCGTGGTGGTGGCGGCGGTGTGTTTCGCGAAACTCTCCTCCCCTTAGGGCACCCACTTTTTCGTATATATGAGGGGGTACGTGAAAAGCCGAAGGAGAGGCGGCGCCCGAGGCTCCATTTAGGTGGGCCCACGCGGCCCAAGGATCTGGCCGCGTGGGGCCCCCTCTTTTGGGCCTCCGGCGCTTCCTCGTGTCCATCCTTTGCACGTTATCCTCCTTTTCCATAAAAAATGACGTGGTATTTTTCCCCGATTTAAATTCCTGCAAAAATAACCAGAAACGAGACGTAGCTAAAAACAGCGTCAGATTCAGCAGGTTTATTCAAATATGGGAAGATTCCGGAGCAAATTATGAAGCAAAGTGCTTGGAAAAGTAGTGCAGAAGCGATAAAAAGACTTTGACAAGAACTTTGCATTGCATATGTAACACCGTTTAATACCAACAAGTATTTAAAACATAATTTCCATAACAAGTAACAAAATGCTAGCAAAGGTATATCTAATCAGTGTTAAAAGCATTTATACATGCTGCAAGAGAAATATCATGAAGTGTCAATACTTGGATGAGTTTGCCCAACTGTAGAAATAAACAAAGGTTCTTGCATCGCTTTTAATTGAATCAAGACAAGATTTTTGAGATCTTTTGATTCTTTCTTTTATTGACTAATGAACTCATTGTGCTCACAACCTTGCTCTCAATTTTATCAAACCATTTGGTGTTCCCTATTATGACTCATATGCTTGACCAACTAGAGGTTGAAAGTCTCATGCCCCGTGAATACGAGTAACTACACCACGTGCTACTCAACTCTGGTCACTAGGCAAGTTCGAGTTTTTCAGTCATTGCAAGTAATAAAAGCGTCATCAAGAGCGTTAACTGGGGTACCTCTTGTCCCAAGACATGGAACAAGCCCATGTCCAAACGACAAGACAAACAGACAATGAACAATCTCAGCACTCTTTTATTTACTATTTGTATAGCTTTTTATTATGATGTGCATCACTGAATGTTCACTATGGTACGCTGTAAATTTCCACCATGAATGATGCATGGCTTAGGTTGGCGGCCCAGGCGTCTCTCTAGCCAATTATTCCTACTCCTCAAACTTATCAAGTTTCCACATTTATTTCGCACATGATAAGCATCCATAAACAAAGGTACATGATATCAACTAAATATAATTTAGTGCAATGTTGAAAGCTTTCCATGTGTCAGCACATTTAAGTTAACTCCCAACCACTAAGCTTGTCAAGCATATGACTTCATGTTTATCATTTGAAAAATTCTTTTATTCTTTGGTTGGCAAGTTTAGCAAGCACAATGGGATGCGTAGACCTTTGTTTAGAGCCACAATTACTCAACTCACATCCAAGTGTTGTCGCTACATATTATCTCACTTGCATCATAATATAACATACTAGAACACGGAGAGATAAACATTTGCTACCACTTCCCTAGATGTTAAAGAAACTATGATGTGCGCACTTGCTGTTATTAAAAAGTCCACATAAGCACGGCAAAGGTGTCATACCTTTCATCCACTTCATGCACATCAACTCATCATTGTTGTTCTCCTCTCCCAATTTGAACTGCGCAATAAAAACTCAAATCTGCCATAAAATGTTACTGCATACAGTACTGTTTTTACCCTACCTAGACACCTCAGAAAAATCTCATAATTTACGGGTGTGTAGGTTATGAAAAGTTGCAGTAGTGGTTAAAATTTTAGCTCATTCGGAGTTACAGAGAAAATATGAAAAATAGAACAGTGAGCAGATTTCAGCAATTCCTGCACCTCCGTTTTCACTTTGGATTCAATAAAACGAAAATGTTTTTGTTCTTTTTAGTTTTAAGATGCATAAAGTAAATGTCCAGAAGTAACTAAACAAAAGAAACAAATGAAATCTTTTTGTGATTTTTAGAACAAGAAACTAAAACATAACAAGATAACAGTGATATAACACAATGAATGGAAAGGGAGAGAGGTACTCCCCCAAGCTTGCGATCAAGCTAGTATCCCGGGTAGTAGTTGTATCCACTTCCACCTCCAGGGAAGTAACCATATGGGTAGCCTTGCATTCCTGAGTCTTGGGGCTCCTCTCGAGGTTGGTAGCCTTGCATCCCTGGATCTTGTGGCTCCTCTTGAGGCGGCATCTCTTCCACAATCCATTTTCCGGTACTCCTGTCAAAAAGGTCAGCACGGGGGAGCCTAATGGGCACTCTTTGTCCATTAGTACTCAAATAGTTATACCAATAATGATCCCCATGCATCACACTTATATCCATACGGGTAGTCAAAGCAAAATCGAGTAAATTGGACTCCATCACAGGAGTACCCATGTTATCACCATAACCTCTTTCATCTTTAATGTATTCATACACTAAAGTAGCAATAGCACCAGCATAAATAGGGGTTTGATCAGTAATATTTCTACTCACAGCCGTATGCAAGGATCTAGCAAGAATGACTCCCAAGTTATACCCACATGTGGTGTTTTCTTTTGCACATTTAAGTAAATAAACCATTGGTCCCGTGCAAGCAGAATTGTTGTCTCTAGCAAGAAATCCTCTTGCAAGGAACAACGCAAAGTATCTCAAACTTGGGTGCTGTATATGAGTAAATTTACCCCTATTCAATCTATCATGAGAGTTAACAGAAATAGAGTGCCAAAATGCAACAAGCTCCTGGTTGGAGTCAGCACGGGTTTCATCCCAACTACCCCTGTTTTCCACACCAATAGCTTTGCAAAACTCCTCCAAAGACATAACAAGGCGCTCCCCCTCATAGTAAATTTACAAACAAAGGTAGGAGTGGGTGCCTTACTCTTCTTACTGTGCTTGTAGATCTCAGGGCCCTCAAACCTGAATGTGGAGAGGAATTCTCGCGAGAGTTCCTCGTATGTACCTCGTGGATTTTGGGCAAACTCAAGCAAACCAGTTGCATTGGCGAAGGTGTCGAAGTCTTCTTTTATCCCCCACTGCTCAAGAACATGGGGGTCTTGCCATCTAGTTGTATGGATCTTCAGCTTCTCCCCCACAAAAACTGCATCATCCTCCCAAAGATGGTTGTCATCATAATTAAGGGAGACTTTAGATGCTCTTCTCCTCGGTCTTGAGCTCATCCCAAGCAATGCCTTGCCTTTGTTCATCATGGTACCTTGCTGCCCATAAATAATATTCAACAAAAATTAAGATGTAGCACTCTAAAACAACATTGAGCCATCCATAACTAGTCTCCACATCAATATCATGCATCCATATCAACTAGAAAACTTAAATCCATGGATTTCTCAAGCATATTAGGTGACACCTAGTGCAGCAAAATACTTCATACATGAGGCACAAGAACAAAAAATAATTGGATGGGTGGAGGAGTCACATACCAAGGAGCAATCCCACCAAACAGATTTGAAAAATCTGCCCTAAACTTGGAGATCCAAGGATAGCAGGAAGAACGAGCTCGGGAAAATTTGGGAAAAATACCTGGAAGTGGTTTTCTGTCGAGGGGAAGGAGATGGGCACAGGCACTCACCTAACACCACCTGGGGACAAAGTTGGTGGGTCCCACGCGGCCAAGGAATCTGGCCGCGTGGGACACCCCATTTTGGTCCCTGGTGGCCTCCTGGTGTCCCACTTCTGGCAGATGGTCCCTCTGGTTAAATAACTTACCTCCAAATTTTTCTGGAATTTTCAGAGACAATTTTCTAAAGAGAATTTTTCAAACTTCATATTCTGGAATTTCTGAACTCTGAAATAATTATGATTATGCATATACTCTAAAATTCTAAGATAAATAAAATTAAAATGCAATACAAATTTTTATGGGAATCAAGTTTTCATCATTTCCACATTAGTAATGAGGTTGATCAAGTCTCATTAATAATATGCAAAAGATATAATACATGATTCTTATTTTATAGATATAAAGAAGAGTTTCAAGATACCTCATACTTGATTGGAATAGTTCCAATCATCAAGATAGCATATTTTGGTTCAGGAGGTGGTAGTGCAATTTCAAAGCTTCCAATCATAATAGTATTTCTTTGAATAGAATTCACACTCTTGTTTATCATTGTAACAGGATTCTTCTTGGGAAAATAGATAGTATGCTCATTTCCTTTTACATTAAATGTCACTTTGCTCTCAGTGCAATTTATCACAGCTCCTGCAGTGTTTAAAAAGGGTCTTCCAAGAATAATAGATAGATTATCATCCTCAGGCATTTCTAATATAACAAAGTCTGTAGGAATTAACACATTAGCAATAGAGATAGGAACATCCTCACATATACCTATAGGCACAGCAGTTGATTTATCAGCCATTTGCAATGAAACTTCAGTTGGAACCAATTTGTTTAGGTTAAGTTTCTTATATAAAGAAAAAGGCATAACACTAACACCAGCTCCTAAATCACATAGTGCATATTTCACATAAGTTTCTTTAATACGACAAGGAATAGTCGGAATACCAGGATCTCCACGCTTTTCAGGCAATTTTCCTTCAAATGAATAATCAGCAAGCATAGCAGTAATTGCATCATTAGGTATCTTCCTTTTATTAGTGACAATATCTTTCATATATTTTGAGTATGGAGGAATTTTAATAGCATCAACAAGAGGAATTTGCAAACATAAATTTTTAATCAACTCAAAAATTTCTCAAACCTAGCATCATCCAAAGATTTCATTACCTCTTGGGGATATGGTATGGGTCTTTGTACCCATGGATCCCTCTCTTTACCTTTTTGTGGATTTGGATGATTCTTCTTTTTGTTCTTCTCAGTAGATGGTTGAGGGTCTTCCTTTTCAGGAGGTTCAGGTTCTGCAATATTTTCAACTTCATGTTGATCTTCTTCAGGTGGAGATGATTCCTCTTCTTCAACATTATCATCTTCGGTCTCAGCATCAGAAATAGAAATATCATTGTCTTGTTCTTGAGAATCATCAATGCCTTTGTTTCCATTGGGAGATTTTCCTGCAGAAGATTTCCTTTTGAGAGCCTCTTGCTCTTTTCTCTTGGGATGGTTTTCAGGATAGTCAGGGTCCTGAGTACTTGCACCACCTCTAGTACTAACCCCACAAACCTGTTTCTTCTCAATAAGATTTTCATACAATTGATTTTGAAGAGAAACCATTTGTTCAATTTGATTATTCATCATTTCACAGTGTTTAACAATTCTTCTAACTTCTCCCACACTAGCATTTATATTTTCACGAAGGAATTTAATTTTATGAGAGTTTTCCATCATATTCATTCTAATATCATGCTCTTCAGGTTTATTATGATAAGCAAAATCATTAACATATGATACATCAATAGGAGGTGTTACCTTTTCATTACCTTCCAAAGAGCTTATAGCATTGACTGGGATTGGAAAACATGGTCGATCAATAGGAAGTTTAACACCCATTTCAGATAATTCCTTAAGATGAGAGGTTTTAATTCCCTTCTCTTTCATATCCTTGGAGGCTCCCTTCATTGCCTCATTGTTTAATTCAAGAATACCTCCTTTCTTCTCTGGAAATATCTCTCTGTCATCTATTATTTCAATATTCCAATCTTCATAGTTTCTAGAGATAGTTTCCAATAACTCAGTTGCTTCATCAACGGTCCTTTCCCTGAAAACACTACCTGCAATACTATCAAGATAGCCTCTTGTATTTTCAGTTAGTCCATTGTAAAATATATCAAGTATTTCATTATTCTTGAAGCCATGGGTAGGACATTTCCTAACCATCTTACTGTACCTCCCCCAAGCTTGGGGTAAATCCTCCTTCTCTGTTTGTGAAAAGTTGCTAATCTCAATAGTTAAACCATGAATCTTATCAGCAGGGAAATATTTATTATAAAATACCTGCAAGCATTCCTCCTTGCTAGTAATACATCCAGGTTCTAAACGATTATACCAAGTTTTAGCATTTCCTCCCAAAGTAAAAGGAAACAACTTTAAGAAATAATAGCGTTGGTGGATTTCATCTTTACCAAATAACACAGATAAATCATGCAAATCAGCAATGTGTTCAAAAGGGAACTCATTGTCTCTCCCATAAAACTTATACTTCTCAGCTTTTTCAATTATTTCAGGATCAACACTAAACTCATAATCTTTGTCTTTAATTTTAATAGCTGGAGCATTCATTTTCTCAGTAACAGGGAAATAATCATCAAGAGGAGAATTTTTATAGATATCAAGTTTATCCAATTTATCAAAATTCGAATCCATAAAAGCCATAGTAAATGCATCCTCTTCCTCAGAAGAAGTTTCATGTTCATCATCACAATATTCATTATCTTCTAATTCAGACTCAACATTTTCAATAATAGAAGATTCAGGAGTTTCAGGTGTTTCAGTTATCTCAGATGTTTCAGGTGTCACTTCATTGTCTTTGCTACCACATATTAAATCATTTTCAGTACTAGTAGACATCTTAGACAATGGTGAACTATTCAAAACTTTTCCTTTCTTCTTAGGAACAACAGCAGAAGCAGCATTAGGTGAAAAGTTTGGCCTACTTAGCAAGTCCGTACCTCTACGAGTAGTTGAAGGCCTCACTTCCTTCGGAGTAATCTTTTCCTTTCCCATGGTTAGGAAAAAGCAAATGCAGCAAATAAATGATAACAAGTTGTCTTACCAATAAAGCTAGGTTCCCCGGCAACGGCGCCAGAAAATGTCTTGATGCCCACAAGTATAGGGGATCGCTGAAATCTTCGTTGGGAAGTATTACCCAAATTTATAGTTCGACACGATGGGAACACAAGAATACCAATAAGACTTTGGCAATTGAGGCGTCACTCTCAACCACACCTGTATATCAATAAACTTGCAGCAGTGATAGTGATGGCAGTAGTATGATTCAAGTAGCAAATAAACAGTAGTGAACAAGGGTTTCCCAGTTTTCACCGGAAAAGTGAAAGTGTAACTCAGAGATTTAAAACGTAGGCATGAGGTGATAGCGGGGTGTTGCATGAATAAGATTGATCATATAATAAGATATAAATAGCAATGGGACTTATCTCTAACTCCGATATATGTAGGTATGTGTTCCATAATTAGTTGTGCGTACTAACCAAGAGAATTTGCACAACATCTATTGTCCTACCTGCCCATTTCACCGGGGCCAACTTGGAACTACAGGTAATTAAGGTCTACCCTTTCGAATAGCCCGGAACAACGCATTAACACTTCATGAACACATAGAATCCTCAAACTAAAACATCTCCCCCTTGTTTTCCCTCTATGTCACTTTTAGGGTTCGCAGGTTCAACATAATAGCAGGTGATACACTTTGCAGATAAATACCAAACTCAATTATATGATGAAGCAAAATAAGTTCAGTACTGAAATCATGCCACTCGGGCCCTAGTAACAAGCATTAAGTATAGCATAAGTGCATCAACACAATACAAAAATATCCTCAAGATAAACCCCTAAGATCTCGAACAACGGGTATCATTACATGATCAATCTCATCCAATCCCCATCCACCTCACATGCCTACAGCGGACTACTCACACATGGTGATGGAGAGGGAGCTCATGGTCGATGGAGATGAAGGCGGTGAAGATGGCGGTGAAGACGGTCTCCGGATCCCTCCACCGGAGGAGAAATCCTGGAGCAATCTGTCTCCGAAAACGAAGATCGTGGTGGTGGCGGCGGTGTGTTTCGCGAAAGCTCTCCTCCCCTTAGGGCACCCACTTTTTCGTATATATGAGGGGGTACGCGAAAAGCCGAAGGAGAGGCGGCGCCCGAGGCTCCATTTAGGTGGGCCCACGCGGCCCAAGGATCTGGCCGCGTGGGGACCCCTCTTTTGGGCCTCCGGCGCTTCCTCGTGTCCATCCTTTGCACGTTGTCCTCCTTTTCCATAAAAAATGACGTGGTATTTTTCCCCGATTTAAATTCCTGCAAAAATAACCAGAAACGAGACTTTGCTAAAAACAGCGTCAGATTCAGCAGGTTTATTCAAATATGGGAAGATTCCAGAGCAAATTATGAAGCAAAGTGCTTGGAAAAGTAGATGCATTTTAGGTGCATCAGTCATCTTGTAGTCATAGAATTGCTCCATGACGTATAACTCGGTGCCACCGTCCGAGGCCCCAAATTTGGCCTCGAGCGCATCCCACATGCCTTTGCCAGTGTCAAAGACATATACGAATCCCCAATGGAATCGTCAAGAATACTCAGAAGGGCACTCTTAAACAGAGTATCGAGCTTCTCAAAAGCTTCCTGTTGTTCAGAATTAAGCTCGCCCTCAGGTTTGCCTTTGGTGGCAGCATAGCAGTTACTGTTCTGAAACCAGTAAACTGCTCTCATGCGCCACCGTTTGTACAGCACCCCTTTAAAGGGAAATGGCTTCGTTGACGCGAGAAAGCCAGGCGATACAAATTGCCTATAATCAGGTTTTTGGATTGTTGAATATATACGCAATTTAGCAGTAGATTTAATCCACGAAATTGATAAATAGTTTATGACTGGAATAAACAGAATTAAACTAATCATGCGATCTACTATAACAGTAGAAAAAATAGAACGAATCTAGAGCAACTACTACAAGCAGAAACTCTAGCAGCATATCAAATAGGAAGATCAAGAAAACGTACGATGCGGCAGCAGCAGCAGCAGTGGAACCGGCGTCGCCCATGTCGTTGATGAAGAGATTGGCGATGTCGGGGAAGAAGTCGTCGTTGGGGAAGAACTCGAAGCCAGTAGTCGCGCGAGTGCGCTCCCCAAAAACCTGATCGCCCCTCTCCCGTACAAGATCACAAGAGGCGGGGATCCGGAGGCCTACTGTCCCTTCAACCGGTGCTCGCCGGAAGACGGGATGGAGAAGATTTGGAATACGGCGACGCAATGTTCTGGAACTAGGGCGGCGAGCGACCATGTGTTGCATCTAGTGGCGGCTAGGGTTCGCTCGGCCTGTATATATAGTGCGGTTCGGGTAGGACGTGGGCGCAGCCGCACGATCGAGTCGGTAACAGCCCCACGATCCAAAAGAATCGGAAACCGCTGAGTAATTAACGCGTCCGTTAATTATCAATCAATGACTCATTTAATTTTCTCGAAATTAACGCGTCCGTTAATTATCAATCAATGACTCATTTAATTTTCCCAAATTAATGCGTCCGTTAATTATCAATCAATGACTCATTTAACAGCCAAATAAATGGGCCATGAGATTTTCGGAATTAATTGGGCCATGGGCAGAAAGTGGGCAAAGGCCCATAAATTCCAACAGGAGCTCTTGGTGCTGGAGTAGCCCTCGATCTTGAGGAGGTGGTGCCCGCTCTCTGTGGTAGCAACGATCCTGGAGATCGACGACATTCCTACCGGTCGATCGCCAGTGAAAGCAGGGGAGTGGAGTACTGGAGAGTGTGGCCGTGTGGGGTTTCTGGGGAGGAGATCGAGGAGTCCGGCAGAGGAAAGGGGATGGAGCGAAGGCTTTCCATTCTAGGAAAGGTTTGGAACTCCTCTTCCATGGGCTTTCGGAGCTATTGGGCCTTTGTGAAATACTCATGTCGTCCATCGTTGGATCAGAGCCTGGGCCTTTCCATTTGTTAAGGGGCGCCATTAAAAAAAACGGGTATGTTAGCCTAAAAATATGTTAACGAGCGTCCATTTTCTTTACTCCTTAATCTTATATAGAGGTCCGAGTTCATTTCGGTCTATTAACTCTTGTGTGATTCTAATTATCGCAGTTCTCCTACATTTTATGTCATAGATACATCATGCCAGATGTTGTCGAACATGTGCATATGACTACGGTTGGACTTTGGATCACGCGAAGAGTTAGGTATTGGAGTTGAATAATTGCAAACTGATATGTTACATAAAAACACCGTTTGGGTAAGCAAACAAAGAAGACAAACTGATAAGTTAGACACAAGATAGCGAAAGTGATGAGCTAGACGTCTGTGTCAGGGGTGACCTGGTCGACCATGACGGGGTGGTCGAGATGCGTCTAATGACTTCGTCGTGCTTCTCGTCAATTGTCTTATGTTCATTTAGTACATGGGAGGGGCGCATTTAGTCATGGCCTGATGATGTACAATTGATTACAATGATTCATGTCTATTTGCCGTAATAGTCTCGAATCATGTATAATTGGAACACGTCGTGTATTTTAAACCTTTTGATTATTTTCATGTCAGAATGTTATCGAACATGTGCATATGACTACGGTTGGAGTTTGGATCACGCGAAGAGTTAGGTATTGGAGTTGAATAATTGTAAACTGATATGTTACATAAAAACGCCGTTTGGGTAAGCAAACAAAGAAGACAAACTGATAAGTTAGTCACAACACTACTGGAAAAATACTCTTCGCCGTTTGGTCAAAACACACGGCGAAGGCCGGAATCGACCACGGCGAACACTTCGCCGAGCAGGGAACTCGGCGATGCCCACTCGGCGACATTTGCCTCGGCGACGTTGCTTCGCCGAGTGCTTTCTATCGGGGGGACACGGCGAAATCTTCGCCGAGATCAATTCCAGGAACCCGGCGCAGAAAAGATGATCTGGCCCGTCCCTTGTCAGATGTGCGTCAGGTATGTGTCAGGTCTTCGCCGAGCATACGGAGCAACCACTCGGCGAAGAACAAGCACACAGATAGCGCCACGTGTCCTGGAAATTGGGTGCCGGCGAACGGTTTCACCGAGCCAGACCTTTGCCGAGTGCCAGGTTAAATGATTCACCGTGTACAGGCTTCACCGAGTGCCAGGCAAAATCCTTCGCCGAGTCTTCGTCCTTCGCCGAGTGCCTACGGTTCCCCTGGGTTCGGCGAAGGTCGTGCCAAATGGTCACGTGGGATCTTCCTTCGCTGAGCACCCATCTCGGCAAAGAATACAAGCTCGGAGAAGGAAACTCCTAGGTGACCATTTGGCACCTCTTCGCGGAGTGCCGGGCTCGGCAAAACACAAAATCTCGGCGAAGGATGTTCCTAGGTGACCATTTGGCACCTGGAGCATCTCTTCGCCGAGTGCCATTCTCGGCAAAGGTAGCTTCGCCGAGTGCCGTTCTCGGCGAAGACCGTGCATTTTGCCAGAATTTTTCCTTTTTTACAAAAATCTCTGCATTTCAAACAAAATATGCATATATGTATATCAAATCCATCACTAGATCACTCACAGCACACCCAAAACAATTAAAGGAGACATACATATCAATCTAAAGCATAAGTAACAAAATATAGCACATAACACAACACAAGTCCAAATACTCGGAAAGTTCACAAAGTAGACTCCACAAGTTCACAAGGACACAACACAGTCCAAATACATGCCACAAGTTCACAAGGGCATGTTGGAGGTCGATGGCGCCGACGATGGGCTTGCTGCTCCGCCTCCACCATTCCCTCCGTCTTCACCATCCATGGGAGTGTGGGATCCAGACGATCGATTGTCCTATGAAGATTCGCATTAGACAAGCAAACAAAGATGAATTATTGTGTAGCTAGTCCCAAGACCACTTACGAAGAGGACTGGGGCAATAGTGGAGGAAGAGGAGGTAAAGGAGGAAGCGACGGATCCGCGGGCAACCTCTGCATGCCGAAGACGAGGGTTAGTTCGCAAAGTTCAAGCACATGATTTAGTTGAAATAAAAAGTTAAAGCATTTACCGCCATAAGGGCCTGGATGCATGCTTGTTGGCTTGACATATGTGTATGCATTTGCTTGTTGTTCTCCTCTGCTGCCTGTGCCCTCGCCGTAGCCTCCGCCGCGATAATCCTATTTCTCTCAACTTCAGCCTACAGGATTGCAACCATGTAAAAGAAGCGGTCATCGCGATGCAAACATGTACAATAGTGGAAAAGATGGTTGAAAAACGACATGTGTACCTCCATTGCCTCCATTGCAGCAAGTCCGACCCTTGGGCGGCGCTCGTCTCGGGCGCTGAGCTCGTACACCTAGCACGCATCTCGGCAAGTGTTGGGATGCCCGATGAATCTAAGGAAGCACCGCCAATATAAGGCCGGCCATTCAGCTTGCCGTGTCCCGTGAACATAGCAACCATGGGGTCGAAAGGAGAGGTCAAAGGATTGGACGTGTCACCGTGGATTTCCTTGAACTTGGAGCAGTAGTTCTTATGTTGGTTCCCCACGGTGGTGGTGATCCACTGCTCTTCCAAGGGTTTAGCTGGATCCGGTTTCTTTGGCCTCCGGTCTCAACGAAGACTTGCATCTTCGTCATTTTCTGGCCCTCCTTTAACTCCTACAATTTATTGACACCAAAAGGAAACATACAATTGAGGTCAAAAGGAAAAAATAAAAATCTTAGCACATAAATAAAAACTTGAATGGAAAGAACAAAAATAATTTCTTACCTTGTGTTCCACGAGGCCGTCGAGTGTGAGGGGGCCTTGACGGTGGACTCCGTGCTCGCCTACCATCTTCCGCCGGTCCGATGCCGACTTGTTTTACGCCTGGAACCCTCTCGACACCCACTTGTCTACAATCTTCTTGTAGCAAGGCTTAAGGGCGGCTAGCCATTCAGGAATCACCTATTTAACACAAAAAAGATCCACATGAGTAGAACTATTCATCAGTCATGTGGAGAATAGTAGGAAAATATATGTGGTTACCATCAAGTACTGGGCTCTCGACATGTGTATGGGCCTGGCCTCCTCTTTGGTGATCGTCCTGTGCATTTTCTCTGCATAGAACTGGACAATACAGCCAATATGCGCCTCGTAAAGCTAGTCGGGGATGAGCTTCTTCGCCATTTTAATCAGCACCTTTTGAGCCGCCTCGGCTTTACCTTCACCTTCGACGAGTGTGAAAAAATCCTACAAACATTGAGCATATATAGGACAAAGGGGTTACCACGATGAAATCCAAACTCTTGGTATTAAGTAGTAAAGTTATATAAATTACTAACCCAGAACTCGGTGATCAGCCGCATGCCGAGGTGGCCGTGGGTGGAGTCCTTCACCATCGTGAAGTGGTTCCAAGACCAAGCGGGCACCTTTTCACCAGTGGCGATTCCATCCTTCTTCACGGCGATAATGCCAGGGTAAAGCCTCTTGATAAGAAGGCCAAGGACGCCTGAAGGTAAGCGTTCCCACTTTGGGCCCACCCACTTGAATGTCCTGCACATACCGAAAACATAAGTCAGAATGCTTGTGATGAAAAGGTAACTAAAGTAGAAGGTAACAATATTTTCAACCACCACTTACGCATTTGATGTGACATCAAGTAGGCCATGTGACTTGCGTTCTGGAAACTTCGAAGGCCCTCGAAAGTACACCTTGCCCTCGCGCACAACACCGATCAAGTCTAGTGGATGATCTGTCAAGAGATCCTCATCCGCCACGGCATCCTCATCCTCCTCACTCTCCTCACGATGCTCATCCTCCTCACTCTCCTCACACTGCTGCTCCTCCTCCTCTGACACCTCCGAGAGCCGGTCCTGGTAGTCATCATCACTAGGCAAAGAGCCTGCATCCTCCTCCAACAAGGGCTCCTCGGGCAGCTCCTCCTCCTCTGACTCGGAAGACGAAACCGAGGGCAGAGGACTACTCAAGCGAGCAGGAGGGTGCCTACCCCGGGGCGCCTTGGTGTATCCCGTGGGTCTACCACGCCGTGCGGAAGTCTCCTCCGTAGCTGCCCGGTCACGCTTTCTTCCAATGAGCACGGGAGTCCCTTCAGCACCCTGCGCGTATAGTTTAGACACATTGCCCACCTTGTGAGTCCGCTTCTCCTTGACGACCCGGGTGAGGGGCCGCTTCTTGATGAGGAGCTCCTTCTCCTTGGCAACACTCCTCTTCGTCGCGAGCTTATTCTCCTTGGCGCCCGACTTCCCCTTCCCCCCGCCATGTCTCAATCACCTGTCATCACAAAGAATGTGTTGATTAGTACAAGTAAAAACACAATAGTAATGAATAGGCTTAAAGAAAACCCATAAGAAGAAATTGGCAAAACTCATATTAATACAACAAAAAATAAATTAAAAGCATTGTTAAGAATTGTTTCTACTTGGCACCAACGGTCCATCCCACACCAGTAATGAATAGGATTTCATGTTTAACATCGTGATGATAATTTGACATGATAGATAATGGCAGAATGGAGTGAATATCAAAATATGAGTTGAGAAAAATATTTGCATGGTACATGTGTGAATCTCTAGTTGTTGTGATCGGAAAGCTAGCTCTGTTTCACCACTGACATGGGTATACATATCGGGTACCCTACCATGAGGGTACCTGGTGCACGTAACGACTAAAGGCCCAATATCGAAGAGCCTACTCGAAGCCCAAGACAAGAAGCCCAAGAAGATGGAGTACCCTCCAAGACTAGACATAGGCATAGTCGGTTTAGGCTTTCCTTATGTGTAAACTAGGTCGGTTACAAACTCCCGAGACCCAGCCTATTTAAAGGCTGGGAGGGGTACCGATCTGGGGGAAGCCATACACGAACCACCAAAGCTCTTGCGAGATCATCAACTCGCCGGAGCTCCCCTGTAATCGCATAATCCACAATCAATACCAGACAAGAAGGAAGTAGGGTCTTTACCTCCACCCGAGGGGCCTGAACCTGGGTAAATCTTTGCCTCTGCTTGTCAGCCGATGAAACTACCAGTACTACCACGTTCTCTCCCCATAATCTCAACCCTAGGTCCTTAACCATGGGAATTGATGAGGGTACACCTCGTCAATTGGCGCCGTCTGTGGGAAAGAATAGTGCTGGACTCGCAGTTTCTTCGGTTCCATCGGAAAGCGGCGACTCGCCGATCGGATCTACAAATGGCAACTCGCCGGCTGCATCGACAAACCAGAACTCGCCGACTCAGGCGGCACATGGCAACTCGCCGGCTCACTCGACAAACGGCAACACGCCAGCTTCACCCGCAAAAAGCACATCGGATCCTCTGATGGATTTCGAGCCACACTCGCCAGGATTCCAGGAGGCCTTCTCCGATCTCGAGTCAGGTTTGGGTTTAACCGTTGGTTTGTTCAATTTTTTCGTCAACAAGCTTGGTGTGCAGGACTTGACGGATCCACGCCAACTCGCGACTCTCGCACCCGAGGCTCCATCGGCTGCGGCTCCTTCAACTGCGGATCTTTCCACTGCGTCCATACCATCATCGACCCTCCAAGCTTGTTCGTCTGCAACAACCATGTCCACACGAGAGATGTGCGAGCTCATTGAAGAGCTCCAGGGCGAGGAGGCCGAATCAGTATACCGCACAAACGATCCCGAGCTGGATCTCCCACTCGAGGATAGTTTCGACTGCGGGATCTCCCTCAGCGACTTCGACGACCTCGAAACTCATATCGACAACCACGTCGACTCCGAGATCTGCGCCAACAACAACCTCGACTTCGAGACTCATAACAACCTCGCTGACGCCGAGATGGGCATAGGCGACGAAGACGTCGACTGCGAGATCCGTCCAGACGAACCACTCGATGAACATATGGGCTCAGACATGAGCCTCGACGAAGATGTCGAGTCCATGACGGGACTCGAAAGTACATACATATGCCCTCGGGTCATACCCCAACAGGTCTATGTGGCCATCGCCGCAGAAACATCAGAAACTGCGGCCAGTCGCAGGCCTACAGAATTCCCGTGCACAGTCACTATGCCGGACGGAGCCACAACCCTCACAATCACTGCTGAGATGGCAGCAAAAGCAGATAAAGTTATCAAGGAGTGCACAATGATGCCAGCAGACGCAACACAAGAAGAGATGTTGACCTTCCAGTACTTCAACTGGCAGGAGTCACTTCGACTGGAGCAGATAAGAGCAACACTCGAAGAACGCAAAAAGCAAGCTAGCTTGTCGAGTGTGCGCAGAAGACAGCTCTCCCTAAGCTCCACCGGGCGTGCAGACATAGGACGCAGATCAAGGTTGTCACACCTCTCGCCGGGCGAGAAGGCGGCACTCACCCGCAACTTAGGCAACTCCTTCATGACATACAATGAGGAAGGATTGCCGGTGCCCAAAACAGCAGTAGGTGCTCTCTACACCGCTGCAGCATACCTGGAGGCAATCAAGCCCCCAGCGGATGACCCCAACGCAAAACTACACCGCCAACAGATCAAATCACTCGCCCTAGCTGCAAAGGCCATACGCCAAGTTCCAAGAACTCCAGGTGGGAGTCGAGACCGTGCCCTAGTCGACGCACCTCAGGAAGAGCATAATCACAGTGGTCGTCGCCACCACTCGAAGGAAAAAAGCGGCTCGCGAAGGCGCAGATCCAGGAGCAGATCACGCGGATCTTACAGTAGTGACTCATACTTTGATCGAGAGCCTGAGCCACATGGAGCTTTGTGCTTCACTCGACGCGTCCGCGAGACACGGATGCCCAAAGGATTCAAACTCACATCCGAACAACCCAAGTACACGGGTCGACAGGAACCTTCCGGGTGGCTGGAAGATTACAGGCTGGCAGTTGCGTGCCAGCGGGGCACCAACACTACAGCCATGCAGTACATACGACTCATGCTCGAAGGCACAGCTCGCGACTGGCTCAAGGCCCTACCTCCATCAACATACGACTCGTGGGATCACTTCCGCAGAGATTTCGTCAAAAACTTCGAGCCTCTATGTGAGCGCCCGAAAACATTCGAGGAGCTGCGGGCCTGCGTTCAGCGTTCAGACAAAACATTGAGGTCATACATCAGACGATGGACTGAGATACGTAACTCAGTTGGAGTGGTTTCAGAAGATATGGCCATGGATGTTTTCGTCGCGACTGAGTGGGCAGATGGAGAGGATATGGCACGCACCACACGCGGATCCTCACCCCATGACAAACATGAGAATAGCAGTCGACGCCATAGAGACTCATACAGAGACGACCGAAGGCGTAAACGTTCAAAACGTCATTACGACGATGACAGACCCGAATTCATGGCGGCTGGGTTCTCCACACCCCGCAATGATCAGGACAGAAGCGACCGACGGTCGGAAGATCGGCGAGACAGTCGAGATGATCGGCAGACAGTCGAGATGATCGAAGAGACGGCCAACGCAGTGACAGCTACAAGAGGAAGGATTGGCGCAAGTCACGGGCACAATCTGAGCGATCATTCGAAGAAAAGATGGACGCTGATTGCAGATTCCACCTGTACAAGGGGGACGATGGAAAACTGCGATCCAACCACTCGATGAGAAACTGCAGGGAGTTCGACCAAATGGCGACTGATTACGTAAATCGCAGAAAGGCAGCAGCCGCACAAGCACCTGCACCCGTGCCTCAGCCAAACAACGTGCCTGTTCTGATGGCACCACCTCCACCACCACAGCCTGCCCCAGGCGGAAATCTCGCGGGTGCCATACAGCCCGTGCCTCGGGTGGACGAACCACAGTACCCTCCGCCCCAAGGGCAGATGTACATGATACAGAAAGGTCGACCTTCCAACAGGGAGCAAAAACTTCGCACTCGACAGGTAAACATGGCGGTCATGTCACCTCCTGCGGTAACAGAATACTTGAAGGGAGCCGAAACCACAATAAGCTTCAGCAAAGAGGACCACCCTCCATCGGTTGTTCGACCAGGGCACTCTGCTCTGGTACTCGACGCGCAAATTGGAGGCTACGCCATGTCCAAGGTCTTCATGGATGGTGGGAGCGGCATAAACATCATCTTCGCAGATACGCTCCGCAAAATGAACAGGTCAGTCGAAAACCTGCCAAGATCTCAAATACCTTCCACGGTATCGTTCCAGGGAAAGCAATAAGCCCAGAGGGCACCATACAACTCGACGTAACGTTCGGGGACAAGCACCACTTCAGGACAGAGTCGATTGAGTTCGAAGTGGTCGACTGGAAGTCACAATACCATGCTATACTTGGACGCCCGACGTTCGCTCGATTCATGGCGGTGCCACATTATGCATACCTCCAGCTGAAGATGCCTGGACCAAAAGGAGTAATCACAGTCAAGGGGAACTTCCAAAAGTCTGACTCTTGCGACCGAGAATTCAGCAAAATCTCTGAGATGTTTGGCATGGAAGCAACACTCGCCGATCTAGCGGTCTCCAACGATCGAACACTTATGCCAGAGCACAAAAAGGTGGCAGTCGACAGAGCATTCAGTGCCACCAACGACACAAGATCGCATCAGGTGCACCCGACTGACCCGACCAAGACAGTCAATGTCTCGTCGAGTCTGCCTATCGCATAGGAAAGCGCGCTCGTCGAATTCCTCCGTGAGAACTGGGATATATTTGCATGGTGTCCAGCAGACATGCCAGGTATTCCCAGGGAATTCGCCGAGCACTCTCTCCAGCTACTTCCAGGTGCTAAACCAGTCAAACAAACAATGCGCCGCATATCCGGCCCAAAAAGAACTGCAGTCGAAGCCGAAGTCGACAGGCTACTCGCAGCAGGATTCATCAGAGAGATCAAGAAATCACAATGGGTGGCCAACCCCGTACTTGTAGAGAAGAAGCATACAGACATCCTGCGGATGTGTGTAGATTTTACAGCACTCAATAAGTTGTCCAAAGGATCACTTTCCACTACCTCGAATCGACCAGATCGTCGACTCCACCGCCGGGTGCGCTCGCTTGTCCTTCCTGGATGCTTACTCGGGTTACCACCAGATAAGGATGAAGGAAGAGGACGAAGAAAAACGGCGTTCATAACCCCACTCGGGGTCTACTGCTACACCACAATGCCTTTCGGGCTCAAAAACGCAGGCGCAACCTATCAGCGCATGATGCAAGATTGCCTCAAGAAGCAGATTGGGCGAAACGTCCAGGTCTATGTAGATGACATCGTCATCACCACAAGAGAAGAAAGCACGCTACTCGATGACTTGCGGGAGACATTCGCAAACCTCAAACGCTTCCACATCAAGCTCAACCCGAAGAAGTGCACGTTCGGCGTGCCAGCCGGGCAACTCCTCGGGTATCTAGTCTCAGCTCGAGGAATCGAGGCGGACCCGAGAAAATACAGGCCATCTTGACGATGCAAAGGCCTTCAAAGCTCCACGACGTGCAAAATTGGCGGGTAGAGTAGCAGCACTCAGTCGATTCATCAGCAAGCTAGGCGAAAAAGCACTCCCGTTCTATCGACTGATGAAGAAGGCAGATAAGTTCGAGTGGACGCCAGAAGCCGAAGCAGCCTTCACGGACCTCAAGCGAGTCCTCACAAGCCCTCCAATCCTCGTAGCACCAAGGGAACGCGAGCCACTATACCTATATGTCTCTGCAACTAATAGGGTGGTGAGCACTGTTCTTGTGGTCGAACGCAGGAGGAGGGACACACCCAAAGCATACAACGTCCAGTCTATTACTTGAGTGAAGTGCTCTCCACATCAAAGCAGCGGTACCCGCACTATCAGAAGCTGGCATACGCCGTGTTCATGTCCTCAAGGAAGCTGACGCATTACTTCTCCGAGCACCCGATCACTGTAATCAGCACTTCAGGGATCGGGGACATCCTCACAAACCCCAATGCGACTGGGCGAGTAGCAAAATGGCTCATCGAGCTAGCACCAAGAGACATCAAGTATGATTACCCGAAGGCCATCAAAGCACAAGTCTTACCCGACTTCCACACCGAGTGGATTGAAGCTCAGCTCCCAGGAGCACCAGATGTGTCCAATTCCTGGACCATGTACTTCGATGGCTCGAAGAAAAACGAAGGCGCAGGCGCAGGTGTCATCCTCATATCACCAAAAGGCGACAAGCTCCGCTACATCCTACAAATGGGTTCGAGTTCCCGTCCAATAACGAAGCAGAATACGAGGCTCTGATCCATGGCATGAGGATGGCTAAAGCACTCGGGTGCACTCGACTGATGATCTACGGCGACTCGAATTGGTGGTGCAGCAAACAATGAAGGCTTGTGACGCAATCGCAGATAACATGATCGCCTACCGTGACCTGTACAACATCATGGAGGGCAGCTTCGAAGGCTGCGAGTTGCGGCACATAGGGCGTGAAAGCAATGAAGAAGCAGATAAGTTAGCCAACATTGGTGCGACCAAAGCACCAGTGCCACCTGGTGTCTTCTTCGAGCGCATAGAGCACAGATCAATCAAAAAGAAGCGGCAACTCCTGCACCAGCCGCACCAGCCAAGAGCAAAACACCTAGCACAGAGGACCCACCAGTCGAGGTACTCCTCATCGAGCCAACTTGGACTCAACCCTTCCTCGCATACATACTCCGCGGCGAGGTACCCGAAGACTTCACAGAGTCAAGACGCGTCACTCGACGATCTAAAGCATACACTGTCATCAACGGTGAACTTTACAAACGCAGCATATCAGGTATGTTCCAGCGTTGCATAGCATTTGAAGATGGCCAAGCCATCCTTCGTGATATTCATGCAGGTACTTGCGGGCATCACGCCAGCAGTCGATCACTCGTAGCCAAAGCCTTTCGCGCAGGCTTCTACTGGCCCACAGCACTCAAAGACGCGGAGGACATAGTCAAAAGGTGCATCGGCTGCCAAAAATTCGCCACAAAGCCGCACGCACCCGCATCGGCGTTGAAGACAATACCATTGGCCTGGCCTTTCGCCCAGTGGGGGCTCGATATGGTTGGGCCACTCAAAAAATCCTCCCATGGAGGGCATACTCACCTTCTGGTGGCGGTCGACAAGTTCACCAAGTGGATTGAAGCAGTACCCATCACAAGTTCGACTGCCACTACAGCAGTCAATTTCATAAAATCCATCATATACCGCTTTGGTGTGCCAAGCATCATCACTGACAACGGTACAAACTTCACGGCTGAGGAATTCAAATCCTTCTGCAAAGAGCAAGATATCACGCTCAATTATGCATCTGTGGCGCACCCGCAATCAAACGGCCAAGTCGAAAAGGCCAATGGGCTTGTGACAGTGGAATCAAGAAGCGCCTCCTGGTGCCACTCAAAAGGGCTGCGGGTGCTTGGGTAGAAGAGCTCCCGTCTGTGCTATGGAGCCTACGCACAACACCCAACGCCTCAACACAATTCACTCCATTCTTCATGGTCTACGGCGCAGAGGCAATCCTGCCATCAGACGTAAGGTTCAACGCACCAAGGTCGAAGCATACAATGAAGAGATGCAGATGAAGCACTCGAAGATGCAGTCGACTTGCTCGAAGAAGCACGCAACACAGCGCTAGCACGCACAGCTGTCTACCAGCAAGATCTACGCAACTATCACAGCCGTCGACTGCGTACCAGGTCCTTCGAGGTGGGTGACTTGGTACTTCGACTGAAGCAAAGAAGGTGCATAAACTTGCTTCTCCATGGGAAGGACCCTTCATCATCACCGAGGTCATAGGTGGTGGAGCATACAGACTGAAGCATGCGAAGACCGGCGAACTCTCCACAATCCTTGGAACGTTGCGCAGCTGCGCCGTTTCTATGCTTAGATTGCTCAGTCGCATAATGTAATAGGCTCATATGTCGGATGGCTGCAGGTTTCAGACGCGCTCTTTTCCTTACCAGGGTACCTAAGGGGACTGGAAGGTTTTTAATGAGGCGGCCTGCAGCCTAACATTCATAAATGGAATATAGTCAATAAATTCCTCATACTTTTCCTGCTTACTACTCGCATAGCTTATCAGCACAAACTTAGCCTCACCCGTATGCTCGGGGGCTGAGCCTCAAAACATAAAAGTTTTGCTCCTTCAAAACAATACTCCAGCCACACTCGAATACTCGGGGGCTGGATCGTAACACTAAACACAAAGGAAAAAGTTGCTCAACCCCAATCAATCACTCGGGGGCTGAGCCTGCAGGCATAAGTTGAAGCTTCAACTCTCATAAAATTCATAACCTCACTCGAGCACTCGGGGGCTATGTAATTCATGATCTATGTAAACTGTTTTTCATAAACCCCACTCGATACACTCGGGGGCTGCATACATACAAGTGAACAAATATGTACTAAGTGGCAAATTTACACTCGGGGGCTGTTCCCTATACATAAATACCCTAATCTTCTGGTTCATCCTTTGCTGGAAGAACAGGGCCCATAAGTTGCGCTTGATAGCAATCAACCAATGTCCTCGCGTGATCGAATGTTTCGTCAAGATTCGACTGGGACAAAGACGATCCAGGCACGGGTGGACGTAGCTGCAAATTTGGACGTTGACTTCGGAGATACGCCATGGTTGCGTTGGCACCGTCCACAAGCTTCTGGGTGATGAAGCCTCGAATGGAACCTGTTGACCGGAAGAGATCGAGCAACGCGTGGATTCCTTGAGGTTGTGGCCCAGTGGAAAAACCATCTGGTTGATTCGACTGAAGGCCGACCTGCACAATTCAAGAAGCATAGTGCTCCGCCACACCCGATCTTGCAGAGTCGCAGTATGCGTGCTCGGTGCTTGTCCAATCGAAAGTGCTGGCGGCCAGTCGTGGGTTCGTCAGTTGCCATGTTCAACTGCTCATCCACGCGAGCCTGCTCCGCCTGGAAATCTTGAACAAAACCTGCAACAACACAAGTTGGGTGAACAAAAAAGAACAGGCTGTGAACTCATAAGATCAAGGCAGTCATGCTTACACTCGAGCTGTCTGTTCACGATCTCCATCTCGCCAAGCACATACTCCTCCCGTTGGGTGGGTAAAGCAGGCCTTGCCCTCATCCTTTCCAGCTCGCTTCGGGCACTCGCCAGTTCCTGCTCCTGTTTCGCAAGTCGAGCCTTCATATAACGTATTACCGCGGCATCATTTGACGCCTGAGCTCGAGATCGAGAAGGGGTATGATGCCGCGACGAACTGGATGAAGTGGCGGCTGGCCGTTTCTGTTCCAAGCATCATAAAAGTTTCATGAGAAACTAGTCACAAAGCTCAGACGAGCAACAACATACAGCTTACAAACAGAATCATAACGAGGAGCATAAATTCATACAAAGGTAGCAAAAGCACATGCATACTCGCATGGTCATAAGTTTAATTACAAGATCAAAGGCGCGGCTGCCCTACTTCTCAGACATTGACTCTGACCTAGCCCTACTCGCACGAGCGGCGACCTCTTCTGCCCGGCGCTCCATGGTGGCCATAAAAGTTTCAGCCAACTTTGCGGCTGGCTCGTTCAAATGCTTTAGGGACACCAATTTCCCGCCAGGCTTACGAGGGAAAGCAGACAGAGCGGCTTCGAAGTCACCCTCTATCCCATGACCTAAAAGGAGTTTGAGGGTGGTCTCTGAGCCGCGTACCGTCAAAGCGCGAGCAAAGTTCGTCATAGTCGAAGTTCCCGGGCCCAGGACGTCTGCGAAGCCATCCACAGTCGAAGGAGGTTGGCTGGAGGGGAACACATCCTTGAACACGGCGCCGAGCGTGCTCGTAGATTTGGCGAGTGCGTCCTTGGCTTGGGAGAGACGACATCCAGGTCGCCGATTGCGCGGTCAAGGGACAAATCGACACTCGGTTGATCTACAGGTGTCGATGCCCCAACAGCTCCTTCAAAAAAGCAGAAGTAACAAAAATGTTACATACTATTCAGTGGCAAAAGAAGTAGGCAAAAAGTGAAAGGCTCGACTCACCGCCTACGTCTCGGGTGAGGCTCGCCAGGCGCTCAGCATAATTCTTCTCGCGCAAAGCGGCGGAGTCCTTGGCATCATCCAAGGCCTTCTTCGACTCCTCGCGCTCCTTGGCGAGTGTCTCTTCTAACTCTTTAACCCGAGATTCAGCGTTTGCCTTGTCACCTGAGATAGATGGGCAGATGTCATTCACAATCGACAAGGCAAAGACTTACAGAAACCCAAGATACTTACGGGTGAGCTGCTCCATAACAGCGCGCAGATTATCCCTCTCCTGTTCAACCTGGACAAATGCTTTACCTGATTCCACCAGGTTGAGGTAGAAGGGCTGCACGCACACGAAACCAACATAAGCTATACACAAATAGGTCCAGAAGGAAGACTCGACAAAAAGACACTTACGTGTTCAATCCAAGGCGCGGGCTTGGCAGCAGAAGTTCCAATTTGCGGAGTCGATGTACTCGCAATATTGGCAGCCTCAATGGAAGTGGTCGTGGCTATTGTTTTCACAACCTCAGCCGCAACAGGAGAGGCTTCAGGCTGATCTGGAGTCGAGGCTCTCACGGTTGGAGGAGTTGGAGGTCGCACAGTCTCGGCACTACAAGTGACCGAAAGGCATACAACCTGTGCTCTTCTTCATCCTCAGTGTCGAGCTCGTCAAAGTTTGGGCCTCCAAAAGGAAGCTGCCCACTCGACTGAGGAGGAGGGGGAGCCGAGCTCAAAGGACTCACGTCCAAGAGAGCAGCTGTGGTCGTAGGAGACGGAGCTGAGTTTCCATCATCCCTCACATCCGATTCCCTCGCGGGTGAGCTCGTGGAAGAAGACAAAACTTGGGCTGCCCAACGACGCTTGCGAAGAGGAACCTCGCTAACATCCTCACTCACGGCAGGCTCCTTGCCTTGTGCTTCCTCTACCCCTTCCTCTTCAACCTCTTCTGTGGGTGAAGTGGTAGCCGAAGGTAGAGGCGATTCATCCCCTCCCTTCGCTTTCTACGGTCACCTCTGTTTCATAAGTTGGCCCATCTTCGGGAAGAGGAGGAAGAGTGGAGGCAGTCGAGTGGCCCTGCATACAAGATGTAGCAGTCGAAAGTCAAAAAGATACACAGAAGGATAACAAAAACAGAAGATCATATACTCGAAAGATTCACTAACCTCTTGCAAAGGCTTTTCAGCCCCATAAGGATCGACTGGGCAGTCGACATTGCAGGGCTCGCTCTGTTTAGTACTGGTGATGGACCGCACATGTGTCACCAGTTCACTCCTCGACAGCTCCTCCTTGCTCATTCGAGTGGAGTCGAGGGGACCTTCGTACTCCCACATTGGGTGGGCACGAGTGCGGAGTGGCCATACCCGCCTCTTCACAAAGGTGGCAATCAGATGCACACCCGTGATACTGTTCAGGAGCCCTCCAATTGTCTCCAGCATAGGCGCTGCTTCCACCACTTCTTCAGTCGAAAGCTCATGGTTCCAGGCTTTCGTCCTAGCGGCTATACCAGCAGTCGAAAATGCTGGGGCCACATTTTGGTCCACTTGCACATAGAACCACCTCTTCCTCCACCCCTGCGCCGAGTCGACTGGCTTCAGGGCGAAGTACCGGGTGTCGCTGCGCACTTGGATCTGCAGGCCTCCGACTGGGTTGGTTCGGCCACCTCGGTTGTTTGGCCGGACCATGAAGATGGACTTCCATAAAGCCCAACTCGGAGCAACACCCAAAAAACACTCGCACAGCGTGATGAAACACGCAATGTGCAGAATACCGTTCGGGGTGAGATCATGGATCTGCACCCCGTAGGCAAAAAGCAAACCTCGAACGAAATCATGGAGGGGGAGCGAGAAACCCCTAGGCAAAAACTCCGTGTAACAGACGCGCTCGTTAGCGCGAGGCTCGGGAAGTACCTCTTTGGGCGAAGGTGCGCGGACGAGGAGTTGCTCGGAAGGTGGCAGCAATCCTTCCTCGCGCAGCTTGTCCAGCTGCGCATCCTTCAGGGTGGATTTCATACAATCCCCATTGGTCTTCTTGAGGTCGACGGCGGCCGCAGATGTGCTCGCCGCAATCTTCTTCCCCTTCTTCGCCGCCGCATCGGGCGCGGCGGCAGCAGTCGAAGCGGAGCGCTTGTTGCCCGCTGCTTTCTTCATCGTCAACGAGCAGGTGGGAGAGCGCGCAAAGCTTTGGCAGGAGCAATGGAGGCAGAGCGCGAGGAAGATGATGGAACAGGGGCGGCGCGCAGAGCAAATGGCAGGTAAAAAACAAATGCCAGCGCGTTCCCCTATTTACCACAGACAGAAGCAATCGCAGCCGTTCAGATCCAAATCGTGCGTTACGCACGCAATCTGACCGTACACGTGGCAAACGCGGAGGGCAACCGTCGCCGGCCACTCCGCCCACTAAGCACGTAAAAAGAGGAGCCATCATCACGCTTGCGGAAAAAGTGGCCCGTATAGTCAAATCAAGTCAGCTCTGCACAAATGGGCCCATATACGTGTCACGTCCCATCAATCGCAGCATAACGCACGCCACGCGTGTCAGAAATCGCAGTCGTAATAAACGTCATCCCTGACGTCATTGAAGCATCTGTTCAGAAAATATGTTCGAGTATGCTCAGCGCATATTGGTCACTCGATTGTCCTGATTAGTTCAGGTGTGACAAAACTTTCTTAAGGCAAAATTGGTCACTCGACCGTTCCTTCGACTAATTCATATTACTCCCATCGGGAGCATGTTCAAAAAATTCTTTGACTGAAGATGCTTAGGAATGATTGAGATTATCCTCCATTTACAAGTAATACAGCATAATCTCGGGGGCTACTCCCATCGGGAGCACTGTCGTGCACCCGATAGAATTATGGCACAAATTTCTTCGATTAACATATGCAGAGTAAGAAGAGTTTTGAGATTATCCTCCATTGCAAAGCAATGAAGCACAATCTCGGGGGCTACTCCCATCGGGAGCGCTGTCGCGCACCCGATAGCATAACAGCAAATATCAGTCGACAAAGGGCATGACTCGTCCAACAAAGTTCAGAAATCATACTCGAAACATTCGAGTTGCGTCAGTCGCAGATACCTCGGATGCTGCACGCATAGTGCAAAGGTAAGACCCGCCGAACTTTCGAGCTGGGCTAAGGACCGTTCCAGCAATGTTAATCCTTATACTTTCCGTGTCAGCAGACATGATGAAAAATCCCGACGGACGTGTTGGGTAAAATTCAAAGTTATACTGCAGATCGACTCAGTGAGACCTCAAGCGGCCTAGTCGAATCTGACCAGTTTGTTCCAGATTCGAGTCCGGGGACTTGAGTTTGATTGAAAGCTAGTAAGGTTTTACCCGAATGAGTATTAACCAGTCCCCGATCCGTCGAGTGTACTGGGCCTGCTAAGCTATTATCCATTGATCATCATAAAACACAGTCGATGAGATACTCGACATAGCCAAACGTGTGCTATTCAGACAGGAATTCCAAATTATATGTACAGAATACAAAGCATACGACGTGCACTTACGAAAGAGTCCATGCCCGATTCTTCGAGTCAGCCAAGTACTCGGGGCTACTGACATGGGTATACATATCGGTACCCTACCATGAGGGTACCTGGTGCACGTAACGACTAAAGGCCCAATATTGAAGAGCCTACTCGAAGCCCAAGACAAGAAGCCCAAGAAGATGGAGTACCTCCAAGACTAGACATAGGCATAGTCGGTTTAGGCTTTCCTTATGTGTAAACTAGGTCGGTTACAAACTCCCGAGACCCAGCCTATTTAAAGGCTGGGAGGGGTACCGATCTGGGGGAAGCCATACATGAACCACCAAATCTCTTGCGAGATCATCAACTCGCCGGAGCTCCCCTGTAATCGCATAATCCACAATCAATACCAGACAAGCAGGAAGTAGGGTCTTTACCTCCACCCGAGGGGCCTGAACCTGGGTAAATCTTTGCCTCTGCTTGTCAGCCGACGAAACTACCAGTACTACACGGTCTCTCCCCATAATCTCAACCCTAGGTCCTTAACCATGGGAATTGATGAGGGTACACCTCGTCAACCACAATCCTAATTTTTGAACGCTCTTACAAGTTGGCCAAAATGGTAGAAAATAACCGAAACATGTTTTATGTTGCATGCAAAAGGGCCTTGAATCATGGATTAACAGATCCTCTCAACTTTGAGCCTAGCTAGGGTCCAAAGTTGGTCATGTAACAGATTTAAGGTCACTGTTTCAACATGCCTCCAAAAGGGTATTAAATGAAGATGATAGAGATGATACGAAATAAAAGCATCTGCTTTATTTTTAATTAGAGACGGTGTAGTTGAAATCCATGGAGTTTTATTGTCCTTTGAACAAGGTTTTAGCAATTTTCCAAACCTCTAAAGATGCTATCTTTTAACAATGCAGAAGATAGGGTTAGAGTTTCAAATATTTTCCTATATAAAATCAAGTCACAGGGGATTCTCTTTTATTTAGTACACACATGACACATCCCACAAGCAAACATCAATTCACCCATCTAGTCAAACAACCATGACCACATCAAAATATTGAGTTTTATTATGAAATCCAAACAAGCACTCGACAAGTTTGTATTACACACAAGCACACAAATATGATCACACACTAGCAACCCACAAATAAGACAAACAAGTTGATAAACATCATATTTGTATACTTTTACATACCCCAATCATGCCTAAATTTCTTAGCAACCACTGTTTCACTTATTAAATTGAACAAACTTTGGTAGAATAATTCAGTGTTGCCAAATATATGGATTACAGGTCCTTTATTGATTAAACGCATGAAAAATGCGACTAGGCACTACAATATTCCACACATCACCAAGCTAGTAAAGGGATGATAAGAGCATGTCTAAATGGTAGATTAATTGTAGCATATATGTAACATGATTTCGAGCAGAAAAGGGAGGAACACATACACAACGCTGGAACCCTAACCAACGAACCTTAACCAACAAACCCTAACCGTAGCGGTGGCTAGAGCTGCGGAGGCTTACCTTGGTCGATGGAGGGGTGCAGCGGAGGCCCGATGGGATCGGAGCGGTGACTGGAGCTGCGTGTCGTCGGAGGTGGAGCAGAGGAGGCCAGATGGGGTTGGAGCGGCGGCTCGAGCCGCGAGTCAAAGGTGGAGAAGAGGAGGCCGAGTCGAGGTGGAGTTGAGGAGGCCGAGGGTGCCGGAGCCGCGTCGAGCTGGAGCAGAAAAGGCTAAGGGGTGGCATCGGTGGGAGTGGCGGCAGCGACGGCGAACGGCGGTGCGGTGTGGGAGCGCGCGGGGGGAGGGAAGAAAGAATTGGGGAATTTGGGGGTTTCCGGAGCCAAATTTTCAATAAGTCACCATCGTTTCTTTGCCGAGTAGGCTTCTTTGCCGAGTGTCATACTCGGCAAAGACCATTTTATATTTATCATTTCATTTTATATTATTCTTTTTGTTATTTATTTTTTATCATTTTATTTTACCTAGAATTGGGGATTGGGGAATTTGGGGGTTTCCGGAGAATATTATGTGACACCACCTAGGTTTTGGTGTGGTTCCGACACCCCGAAGCCCCCGCTTCCGTCGAAACCCCCCCAGATTTGACCGAAAGTCAACCATGTCGTCTACCACGTCCACGGGCGTCGAAAGGGGGTAGCTCCAAGGACTTTTATACTTGGTTGTGCTAGGTTAGGTTATATGAACATTTGGAACCCAGTTTGGCACCATGGTTTCACATGATTCCATCCGTTGCACGCGAAATGGGAGTTTCCACCTAGAAGACCAGAACCTTCGAGGGAGATAAGTGTGGTTTGTGAAGCCGGTCACACCTCGGAGTCTCAAGATGTCTCTAACAACCTCCCACCACACTCTAATGCATATTATGTGACATCACCTAGGTTTTGGTGTGGTTCCGACACCCGAAGCCCCCGCTTCCGTCGAACCCCCCCAGATTTGATCGGAAGTCAACTGTGTCGTCTACCACTTCCACGGGCGTCGAAGGGGTAGCTCCAAGGACTTTTATACTTGGTTGTGCTATGTTAGGTTATATGAACATTTGGAACCCAGTTTGGCCCCATGGTTTCACATGATTCCATCCGTTGCACGCGAAATGGGAGTTTCCACCTAGAAGACCAGAACCTTCGAGGGAGATAAGTGCGGTGTGTGAAGCTGGTCACACCTCGGAGTCCCAAGATGTCTCTAACAACCTCCCACCACACTCTAATGCATATTATTTGACATCACCTAGGTTTTGGTGTGGTTCCGACACCCCGAAGCCCCCGCTTCCGTCGAACCCCCCAGATTTTATCGGAAGTCAACCGTGTCGTCTACCACTTCCACGGCGTCGAAAGGGGTAGCTCCAAGGACTTTTATACTTGGTTGTGCTATGTTAGGTTATATGAACATTTGGAACCCAGTTTGGCCCCATGGTTTCACATGATTCCATCCGTTGCACGCGAAATGGGAGTTTCCACCTAGAAGACCAGAACCTTCGAGGGAGATAAGTGCGGTGTGTGAAGCTGGTCACACCTCGGAGTCTCAAGATGTCTCTAACAACCTCCCACCACACTCTAATGCATATTATGTGACATCACCTAGGTTTTGGTGTGGTTCCGACACCCCGAAGCCCCGCTTCCGTCGAACCCCCCCAGATTTGATCGGAAGTCAACCGTGTCGTCTACCACTTCCACGGGCGTCGAAAGGGGTAGCTCCAAGGACTTTTATACTTGGTTGTGCTATGTTAGGTTATATGAACATTTGGAACCTAGTTTGGCCCCATGGTTTCACATGATTCCATCTGTTGCACGCGAAATGGGAGTTTCCACCTAGAAGACCAGAACCTTCGAGGGAGATAAGTGCGGTGTGTGAAGCCGGTCACACCTCGGAGTCTCAAGATGTCTCTAACAACCTCCCACCACACTCTAATGCAGATTATGTGACACCACCTAGGTTTTGGTGTGGTTCCGACACCCCAAGCCCCCGCTTCCGTCGAACCCCCCTCCCCCCACAGATTTGACCGGAAGTCAACCGTGTCGTCTACCACTTCCACGAGCGTCGAAAGGGGGTAGCTCCAAGGACTTTTATACTTGGTTGTGCTAGGTTAGGTTATATGAACATTTGTAACCCAGTTTGGCCCCATGGTTTCACATGATTCCATCCGTTGCACGCGAAATGGGAGTTTCCACCTAGAATAAATGGGTTATATCATATGTGAGTTTTTTATTTTCTATTAATTATAAAACACTTATATTTAATCTCGAAGACATATTTTTTTAAACATTACACATAACAAGTACATTTTGGAATAACGAACATAATTGACTAACGAACTAAGAAACATGTAGGAAAAATTAATACACGGTCACATCAATAATAAACTAATTAACACTTTCGAACTTCTCATTAGTTATCTTCTCCTCCGTCCGATCCCATGCCAGATGGCCCTCCAAAGCAGTGGCCTCCTGTCGTGAAGAACGGACCCGGGTCGACGACCTGCTCCACATGGATTCGGATTGTGTGAACGAGTGACGGCTTTGTTTTGGTTGAGTAGGGGGCGTCAAACTCAGACGCTGGAGGCAAAGGCTCTGGCACCTCCACATCGTAGATGGTAGGCACTTCTGATGGGTTCTTCATCCACGCCATCACACGCACGTACCAGCTGTCCTCCGGCTTGAGCATTTCCACAAGCTGCCCACCTAGCTTGTTGATGAACTGGTTCATGGCTTGGGGCTCCCACACCTCCCGTGGGAACCTCTCAAACCACAACTTTGTTAGGTACGACAGCTCTGATGGCCGCCCTCCGAGCCCGCGATGCCAGCGGCTAAACGTGAGCGTCTCGCCATTGACAGCAAGGCCGGGGGAGGCATGGAGGACGCGGGTGCAGTCGTCGCTCAAGCGGAAGCGCACGAAGAAGTCGAATGGCGGTGCGCAAACCTCCACCTTGACGTTGCGGCGGTTCACATCGCATTGCACCACCAACGCCGCGACGACCGACTCCGGCGACACCGGTGGCCGGCTACCTCCCACCGTCGCCATCAGTGCGCGCACGCTCCACTTCTCCTCCAGCTTGAGCATGCCGGGAGTGCGAGACAACACGCAGTGCCCGCGCTCGGAGGCTTCAAGCTCACTCCACATCCTCCTCATGAGACGCGGTACCACGACTATCTACGACGGGGTAAATATTGCAATGGGCGAATTTGTATGTACAAGAGTGGCCGACCGGGTCTTTTATAGCCTTTCCACCAGCTATCCCGCCCAAAAATTCCCTAAAAAAAACCGTCAAAATTTCCCGCCGAAAAATTTACCACCCAAAGTTTACCATGTCGTGTAATAAACAAGATAAAATACTTTGCGACTAAACACATCGATGAACAAAACATACGGTTTCCCCGAGCTACAGTCCCACACTGGCTGCGATATCACATGCAGTGTGGGACTGAGCTCGGGAATCCGGATGATTTGTGTTGGACGACACGAATTAAACTGAAAACAAGTTGTGTTGAATACCTAAATATAGCTGAAACAAAACACACGGTTTCCCCTAGCTACAGCCCTACAGTGATTCACGGTCAAATGTCGTTGCATTCACTGTAGGACGTAGCTAGGGAACCCGAATGTTTTGTGTTTGAGCACAAGCTAGAATGAGTGAGTAACATGTCTGAGATGTAAACTATTTATAGGCGTCGTTACGGCTGAGAAACTGGCGCCAAAACAACACGCGCCGGAGAGACGAAAGAGCGTTAAAAATGCACCCTTCGCCGAGACGGACTCTCGGCGAAGTACATCACTAGGCGAAGAGTTGGCGCGTACTGAATTTATTTTTCCCGCCCACCTTGTTTGCCGAGAGGAACACTCGGCGAGCAGGACCACCCGGCGAAGAAATGGCGTGGACCAAAATTTTCTTTCCCGCCCATGTCTTTGCCGAGTGCCGGCCACCGACAAACTCGGTAAAGAGAATTTATTCTCGCGCCATTTTCTTCGCCGAGTGCCCCCCACCGACACTCTCGGCGAACAGCTGACGGAAAAGGCGGCAAAATGTCAAAACTTTCCCGCGCACACGTTGCCGAGTGCGTCTCTCGGCGAAGAAAAGGTGGTAACATTTTTTTTCAGTCACATGTTTGCCGGGTGCGACACTCGGCGAAATTCACGCATTGCCGCGGAAAGGTGGGACCCAATGGCAGGCGCCACGTGGTCAGCCATTTCGCCGAGATCAGCGCGTTGCCGAGTGTTTTTTGCGGTCTTTGCCGAGATTCTAGTCCTCGTCGAGGTCCTTATCAACGCAGTGCCGGCAAATGTGGTGTTTGCCGAGTGGTCTAAACTGCGTCGAGTATTTTCTGTGCTGTGTCGGCATAGGATGTGTTCGCCGATTGTCCCCGAGATTTTGCACTCGGCAAAGCCAAGACCACTCGGCAGAGAGTGATTTTCCAGTAGTGCAAGATAGCGAAAGTGATGAGCTAGACGTCTGTGTCAGGGGTGACCTGATCAACCATGACGGGGTGGTCGAGATGCGTCTAATGACCTCGTCGGGCTTCTCGTCAATTGTCTTATGTTCATTTAGTACATGGGAGGGGCGCATTTAGTCATGGCCTGATGATGTAGAATTGATTACAATGTTTCATGTCTATTTGCCGTAATAGTCTCTAATCATGTATAATTCTAACACGTCGTGTATTTTAAACCTTTTGATTATTTTCGGTGAGAGAAACTTTAGATTAATTATTTTGACTTAAATGCACCTATTGTTTTGCCTAAAAAGTTAGAGATCACGATGATATAGGAAACAACCCAAACAACTGGAAAACTTTTGTTGCAAAGAACAAGCATTTAGCTAGTTGATTAGCCATGTTTTTCTCAAGTAATATAAGGTTCATGTTTATTACTAGAAACACATGGCGCCAATTAAGAACAGTTGTCATTGCTCCATAATTTTTTTGCAGTGGCGTTCTTAACTTTCTGTGTGCGTTATAATTATATGCGTTCACACTCTTTTGGAAAAGAAAAGATTGTGCGTTCCTAGCAAACTCGCTAGTACTCCAATGTCACTTCATCACATTAGTTGAAGCTTGATATGATTCGAGATCGTCATCTGTTCGTCGCAATCAGCTATACCCTCATCATTTGAACATGCTCCTCCTAATTATTTGTAGAAATTTGTGTCTTGCAACATTTTATTTATATACTACATTGTCTAAAATTAAACTTCACGTGGAAGTATCATGCAGGACTAATGATTTGGAATTGTGTTTCATTAAAAAACCAAAAGAAAGGCTGCTCCCCGCGGCACGACAAACCCGCAGCGGCTTCCCTCGTACGCCACCGGCACCGCCCCTCCGCGCCAATAATTACTCTCCCGTTCCCACTCCGGCACCCCGCCGTTACAAACCCCTGCAAAAGCCCCACTCACCGTCGCGCCCGTGAACCTTCCCCTTCCTCTCACTCCTCCCGAATCTTCCTCCACAATCCATCCAGTGTCAGTCTCCCGACCGGCGCCCACCCCCGCGGCGACGATGGGCGGAGGGACGGAGGCGGACCTGACCCACGGCGCGGTGGCGGCGCTGTCGCGGCGGGCGGAGGGGCTGCGGCCGGTGCTGCAGCTGGTGGGCGTGCCCGCCGCGGCCACGGATCGGTACCGCGTCCTGCTCTCCGACGGCGTGCACTCCCAGCACGGGATGCTCGTCGCCTCCCTCGGCGGCCTCGTCGCCACCGGCCGGCTCCGCGACGGCTCCGTCGTGCGCGTCCTCGACTACATCTGCCACTCCGTCTACTTCCGAAGGTGACCGACCGACCAATCGCTCACTCTCCGGCCATCTCCAGTGTATATGCGTCTTGGCTTCGATCTGGCTGGTGACGGACGAAATGGGGGGAAATGCTAGGGTTTGCAAGTTTTTTCTCTCTATCTGTGTGTGTGGTATTTCCCCCTTGGGGGTGACTGCGCAGCTAGTGTCGCGCGAGATCCGTGGCTGTATTTCTCTGGTTGGTGCATGCAGGCTTGCAGGCTGCTGGCTTGTAGGCGATCCCTTACGCTACATTCTAGTAATGTGTATTTTTTTGGATAAAGGGGTTTTATTACTTAAAGAGTTTTAAGCATTCTTGTAATGTGTATACTGTTGAAAGGATTAAAGTAGCAGTTTTTCTTTGTTATAATACCAGAAGACTTGCTTGTGCATTTGTTCTGTGACTGTTAGATCTAGCCTTGTGATTTGTAGAGTTTGTCAGAGATTTATATCTCGAGTTTGAATCAATTACAGAAAGTGTTTTGTAATGTACACCTAGAGCATGTAATCACTAACCTTGTTCTGTTATCAATTGATAGTGGAACCCGGCTCCCCGTGTTGAGACGTATGGAAAAAAAAACATATAATAACTTCATTGCCAACAGATGTTTTTTTGCTGCTTGCAAGACCACCTACCTGCACAGGTTCATTGGCTAAATCATTCGCAAAAATAAGTTTATTGGCTAGATAGGATTTCGTTTTTCTGATCTGAGGCTTCTGCCGTAAAGTTTTTTTTTTGTGTGTGCTTTGGTGGCACCACCGTTTCTGGTTGTTTAGCTTTCTCCAATTTTCGCAAACATTCTCTAATACAAATGACTATTTATTGGTTCGAGAAAAAATACATGTCCGTTAAAACTTGATGTATCCAAACTTTTAACACATTGACCACTACTATAAAGATTATTTTAGATTGGTCGGTCGTGGCTCATGTGACAATAAGAAGATTTTTCATCATAGGTACGACCATAGTTGTAGACTTGTAGTAGCATGCATGTTCACTTATAATATTGGTTCATTGGCTAGATAGGATTTTCGTTTTTCTGATCTGAGGCTACTGCCCCTAAAGTTATCCCTTTGTATTGTTTGTGTGGTTTGGTGTTGGCACGGCACCACCCTTTCTGGTTTTTTTAGCTTTCTTCAGTTTTTGCAAACATTCACTAATACAAATGACTACTTTTTGGTTCGAGAAAATCATACATGTCCTTAAAAACTTGATGTATCCAAACTTTTAACACATTGGCACTACTATAGAGATTATTTTAGATTGGTCGGTCGTGGCTCTTGTGACAATAATAAGATTTTTCATCGTAACTATGGCCATACTTGTACTAGGATTAGCATGTATATTCTCTCATAATATTACTAACATATGACCATTTTAAAAGCAAAAGGTGTCTATTGGAGACAATGCCACTCGACACAAGGAGTCATCTATTTTATTTTAGTGCTTCACATGGATTGCGTCCTAATACAGTCCGTTTTGTACGATGTGTACTGTAGTTTTCTTAAACAATATACATATCCACCACTATAATGGTTTAATTTAACGCTCTCCACTAGTATAACTCATATCTGACTTATGTCTCATCAAACTAACCTCTAGATTCTTTTCGTTCTCCCCATTCACGTCAGAACTCCCTTTTTAATTGTTACTGAGTGGATTTATATGAGTTTCCTCCTCTAGTTATTATGGCATATCTAATCTTGCATGCTGTTTTGATTTATTGTGATCCACACAATTTATATACAAGCATAAGAACAATCCTGTGACAAGGCTCCTCCCTGGCATCGAAGAGAGGTTTTGAAACTTACAGAACTTGTGTTTATTCCATTGATTCATTTTTTAAAAGTAGATGGGTACCTTTCGTAGGGAAGAATGGACTTGGCCACTAAGAATAATATCTCTGCTTCCCTAATAAACTCTTACCTCTGTTCTTCTAAATGAAACTTCTCTTTAATCTATATCTCTGTCTTCGATATTTTTTGTCATTCTACTGATTTCTCTCTAGGAAACGTCACTTTCTTTCTGGTTGGAAGCCCTAGGCCACAAAGTCAGCCCCCTTGCTGCTTACTATATGATACAAAATATTGACCTTGACCCTTAGCAAGATACTGTGGGTAGTATAATGGTTTGAAGATTGGGAATAGAACACTTGAACTCAACACTATGGTGCCAACTCTCCTCTCTGGTTTGTAAGAGAGGCTCGATGCTTAGAGACTTCTACTTATTTCATTTGACCTTAACAGAGTGCATACATGTGTCCCTTTTACCCGGAAGACTTGACACGATGACTGAAAATAGGATTTCAACTTACCAAAACTATATTTTTGTAATTAAACACATATCTTTCTTATTACGGTAACTTTGTTGTCAGTATCTTGTAATTCTACTGGTTTCTAGCTAGGATTTGTGTTATGCCGATTGCCTTAAATTTGTAACAGTGAATGGAGTCATTCCCTGAAATTTCTGTTCTGGTAGAGCTACTTATATATGCCTTGTCCATTGACAGTTCTATAAATATTTTCTGACATGTGGTATATTTGTTTCAGGGTCATCATTGTTCAACTTGAAGTACTGCAAACTGAGTGCACACTGATCGGCAGTCCCACAGTTTATCTGGCCAATGCTGGTCAACCAAATATCAGACCTTATTCCGGTAGCCTAGGCATCCATGAGTCAAGGGCCGAGCAAGGTGTTAACGTCATAGCATTTTCTCCTGATCAAGGCATGTTGCGCTCTTCTATTGCTGCAAGGGCAGATCATGGTGTGAATCCATTTTATGGTTCAGTGCTGACACGAACCACAATAAATGCCAAGATGCAGCAGCTTTCACTGAACCACCCTCATCAAGGGAAAAGGCCTGCGGTTCCTCCCATAGGTTGGGGCTCCGGCCTTCCTGACAATACTTGTGGGTGCCCTGCACAGTCTTTGAATCAGCAGCAATCTGCGGAGTATATGAATAGATGTCCTGTGGCTAACAATGACGCCTTCTTGTATCACCCCGATTGCTGCCTTGAACCCATACCAAGGTAGATGGACAATAAAGGGTAGGGTGACTGCAAAGACTGATATTCTGTGGTATGGTGCGGGGAAAGTCTTCTCCTTTGATCTTATTGATGCGCAAGGGGGAGAAATTTGTGCAAAATGTTTCAATTCAGCGGTTGATCAGTTTTCTGAGCAAATTGTGGTTGGAAATGTGTACCTGGTAACTGGAGGATTGCTTAAACCAACACAGAAGAAGTTCAACCATTTAAATAATGAGTATGAAGTGGTACTGGGTACTTCAGCATCTGTAGAAATTTGCTCCAATGATGATAGCGGCATCCCTTGGCAGCAATACAATTTCCGACAGATCAGTGAAATACGAAATTTGCATAATGGTGATATGATAGATTTGCTTGGGGTTGTTACGTCAGTTAGCCCATGTGTCACAATATCGCGGAAGAATGGTATGGAAACCCAGAAAAGAACCCTTCAACTTAAGGACATGTCTGGCTGCAGCGTGGAAATGACTCTTTGGGGGAATGTCTGTAGTGCTGAAGGTCAGCTGCTGTACTCGATGTGTGTTTCTGGTTTTGATCCTATACTTGCCCTGAAAGGTGGCCGTATCAACGAATTCAACGGAAAATCTGTGGTCGCAGTCAGCTCAAGCTCATTAAAAGTAAATCCAGACATTCCTGACGCAGAAAGACTGATGCAGTGGTACATAACTACAGGAGAATTTGCGGACTGCACTTCTTTATCTCAGGAAATCTCAAGCATGACCAAAACAATTGCGCATATCAAGGAAGAAGGCCTGGGGCGATCAGATAAGCCAGATTGGATAACTGTTGAAGGTGCAATTTCACACATCAACACCCAGCTTTTTTCTTATCCAGCGTGCACCATGGAGCTTGATGGTAAGCGCTGCTGCAAAAAGGTTATCCATAATGGTGATGGAACGTGGCATTGTCCCAAATGCGAGCAGAGCTCTCGAAACTGTGAGCAAAGGTACTTGTTGCAGTGTAAGATCCAGGATCACACTGGGACTACCTTTGCCACTGCATTCCAAGACGCTGGTGAGGAAATAGTTGGCCTCACAGCACAAGAGCTTTTCATGATTAAGAATGTGTATCGAGATGACGCACAGTTCACAGGAATAATACAGAGGGCCTGTTCTCAGGTCTACCTGTTCAAGCTGAAAGTCAAGGAAGAGATGTATGGTGATGAGGTGCGTGTGAAAGTCTGCATTGTTAAAGCTGAAAGAGTGGATGACACACTGAATAAACGTCGTTTGTTTCTCGGAGCATCTGATAGTCCTTTGGCGGGTGGTTTAGGCTTGACCCCTGGGGTGAGCGCTGCTGTTAACACTGGTTCCACCAACTCAGAAGCCAGACAGAGTGCGGTAACCTCTAATGTTATTTATGCCATGAGCATGGGTCACCCAAATCAGTTTGGGCAGCAGAAAGAAGGCGTACATTTGATGCCTAATAGATTGTCAGCAGCAAGATACGTGCAGGCTTGCACTGCCTGTGGTTCCAGTATGCAGAGTGTGCAGAACTGCCCTGCATCCATGGATGTGCAGAAACCAGTAGCTGGTGGGGGCTTCATGGTGGCGGGTTCATACGGCTGTCCAGTTACTGAGACTGGCTCGGGCTCCTGCTTCAAACGTAATCTGCCTGAGCACCTTCCTAGAGATTTTCTAGGGAAGGCCAAGTCCGGTGCCTCTTCAGGTGCCACCTCCTTCAGATGTGATCAGTCTGGGCACTTCTTCAGGGACTTGTGGGACTCTCTGGCTGGGCATTTCGCTGGACTCTCTGGCTCAGGCTAGTGCTGCCCACCAGCGACAGGATTCGTGGGAATGGTGCCGCGTCAGGAGGGTACAACATGCAGTCGTATATTGGTAATGTTTGAACTATGTTATACTCATCATGTTGAGTCTTGATTCGGATAAGTTATGCTTTTGTAGTCTACTAGGAAACATGCCCGTGCATTGCGACGGGAAAGAAAAAATCAGAGACACAAGAAAACACAAAATCAACTTCCTTCAAATGACACAACATAAATTTCAGTGCATAAAGCTATATAAATACATACGTGTAGAAAAGAAAGAACTGGCAGGTTTAAAATAAGTGACCACAATCTCCGAGCTTTTTTCTTGCTCGCGTACCGTCACGGTAACGCGCTCTCTTCGATCATCCTCTCCGTCTAACACCCATGACACCTCTGCATTTAAAACAACCTAATAGGTATATAATGCAATTTTGGGCACTCTAAATTTTCCAATATAACAGGAAGGTTCTATAAATTATTCATAATTTTTGGGATGCAAACATTACTTATTTTTGGAATTAAACTCCTTTTTAACACAAAACTTGATTCGAGTTTTAGAGAAGAAAAGTTATAATAAAAAATTACTGGGAATATTTCAGAATACATATTATAATCGTGTTGCATTGAACAAGGAACCTCCTATGAGAATTTCCAGTATTTTATGTTGAATGTTTAATCTCCAAATAATTAAGATAGATGATATGTCGATTTGAAAGAGAGAGAAAAATAGAAAGAGACCCAGCTTTACCTTTACTTTGGCCCAAAAGTAGTCGGTGATCTAAAATCCATGAAAAAAGAATCCTACATCCATGACTCAAATTCGTCTCTTACTCTCTTATTCTTTAATCATCTATACTCATCCCTAATCCGTTGACAAAAGCAACACATGCAGCAGCTCGACCAGCGCTAACATTGACGCCCGTCCATAGCGCCGTAGCTTCGTGGTGCGCATGATGGCATGAGATCGATCTATGGCGCTGCCTCTGCCACTCATCATGGTCGTTGCCGCTCCCGTGCTCCTAATTATTGTGCGCCCGCAGCTGCCTCGTCCACGAGATCGACCCTGGCATGCCGACCGCCGACAGGCATTAATTCCATCGCGATGGTGCCGTCGTCATGCTTTCCCGGCCGCCACGTTCCGCTCTGATGAGACTACGATTGGCTGACGGTGAGTCTGGAGCACACCGGGACTCGGGAGTCCTCGCTACTCTGGGCCTGGGGCTGCCTCGTACCACGAACTCGATCCAGGCAGGTGGGCATCAACCATCAGGTGGTGCCGCCTCCATGCTTTCCCAGTCGCCATCTTTCGCTCCGACGAGACTACGACGGCCGCCTCACCCTCAGGGATACAGTGATGCTGGAGTACACCGAGCTCGGCGACGGGCGCGTGCTTGACCTCGGCTCTGGGAAGGCGAAGAAGGTCTCCGAAGGCGATATGCGCGAGGCTCTTGGTCGACTCGAGGTCTCCGAAGCTGAATAGCTCGTCCGCCGCCTCGATCTGATTGCTGCTTCACGTCCACAAAGACTCTTTGTTAGTTGCCGTGCAAGACATTGTTGTATATTTATACACGGAAGATTACAACTTGCCGAAGACGATGTGAAGGGGAGTCGTGGGTGCCTTTGCCAGCTGGTCTTTTTGTCGAGACCGGGAAGGAGTCGTGGCTGCGTGTGTCATGTCACAATCCGGTTCCTCGTGCTATGAAACAAAGAAATCCATCAAGCGCGAGGTAAAAAAAGTCCCGAACAGTTTTTTTCAACTTATGGGTGGCAGAGTGGGTAATTATTTAGAATTTTCAGGGTAAATCCGGTGACCTACCAAATCAAAAGGCGGAAGCCTTAGTGTTTTTATTATTAGGTATAGATATAGATTATTAGATGTAACTGCTGTGTCTGACTTCGTCTATCGTTCACTAAGTACCTGCATCTGGACCTTGTATTAGTACTCTTAAGCTTTAACATTATGTTATGGAGTATATATTATCTACCTACATGGTATTTTCTGGGACGAATTGCTTGTTACTTTTCCTCCGTTTGCAGTAGTAGGATACTAGGATTGTGTATGGCCCAGATGTCTTGAGGTTTATGAACAGCTTGTGGTCCACATCTGAATCATCAGAAGTTGCATGTAAAAATTGTACTCCCTTCGATCCATATTAGTGGGCACAACTTTGTCTAGATATATATGTATCTAGTCTAAATACTTAACTAGATACATATGAATTTAGACAAAACTATGCCCACTAATATGGATCGGAGGGAGTAGATGATTATTATCTCGTGCGAGGCATGCTGCTGCTTTACACAGTTTCTGGTACGTGGCGATGTTTTGTAGATAAAGCACCAGAAACGCAAACAAGTGGTGATGCACGGAGGGTCGTCGAGGCATGCATGCTCCCTTTTGTTACCTCTTGAGTTTCTCTGCCACTTGAGTTGAAGGCAAAACATTGTTAAAATGCTGTCTATGTCAAATTCTTCAGAAATTCAAATCCACAAAAATATTAGGGATGATGCACAAAGTTCAAATGGAGTCCAAGCTCCATGTAACTCGTATTTTGTTTCAAAATTCAATATCATTCCTTTTTTGTTTCCAAAGATCGTGAAACAATTCCTAGATGTAGATAATGTCGAGATCTACAAGAGTGTAACATTTTAATTCAAATTCGTTGTATTCTGAGCTACATAAAAATAAAAATCAGGCAAAAGTTTAATTTTTAAAACTATGTATTGTTCACCACCCAAATCCACCCATTTATCATTTTTGCACAACCCACAATAAAAACGAATTTCGAGTTAAAATATTACACACATGTAAATCCTATCACTATCTACATCTTCGGTTTTTTCCCGATTTTTTTAGAAACGTAAAAAATGCAAGTTCAATTTTTTTTAAACGAGCTACAGAGAACTTGGGCTCCAAAACGCCTCTCTTGAGATGATGTACGTACTATGGCATGCCAATCTGCAAACTTCATACAAATATGACAACTTATATCCTACACGCAAAATAATGAATAATAGTGAGACATATTCTGCAAATGACTGGCCAAATTGCCCCGAGGGAGTAGGGACTATGCTCTAGTGATCGTCCATAACAAACAAGCTGCCGCGACTACTGACTCAGCCCAATTGAGAATAATCACAGCAAACGATATAGCAGCGCCAGTTTTTCTCCAGTTCCACAGACTAGCTATGTGCTCATTTTCGTACAACGGTAGCAGCATGCCACGAAATCAGGGTACATTTGCAAATATGCATACACGACAGGAAAACTGCATTTTTTTAGACGGAAGGCACAACGTGCCCGACTTTAACTTGATAAAGTCACCAGGCAGAGTACAAAACTTAGGTTCAGGATAACAACCAGCCAGCTCGAAAACTCCTATTATGTGCACATACAGATACAGGAAGAAGAACAGTAAATTTGTGTAAACTTGGTAGCACGCAAGGAGCGTCTACAGTAAATCTTTACACTGCATGTAGCATCTACGGATAGTATGCACAATCACAAAGCCCCCAGAGATTCACTATAATATTGTGGTATGTTCAGTCAACCCCGATGATCGATTTCAAGAACTGGAGCTTCGCGTTGAGCTCTATCAGGCGGTCAGAGGTATCGCCTGATGCAACAGTGGGTTCGACACCCACGAACATGTAAAGGCCTGCCAGCTCGCCTTCCAGTGTTGGAGAAAGGACGGCGCCATACCCAGTTATTGTTCTTATCGTGTTGAGCTGTTCTCTCAACTGTTCTTCGGTGTAGTGAGCCTGGCCGAGACAAGGATAATCGTGCTTAGAGACGGAAAATAGTGAGCAAATGTGTATCATGCTAGATATGTATGTCATTCAGTTTAGTAAACTGTCCAACAGAAAATCCCCGACCCAGTGACAAGCCACCAAGGGTAAATTGTTCAGTCAGCATTTCTGGGCATCACATTTGTACACAGAGTACTCTCTCTGGTGTGTTGCAGAATTTATGAGATTATTATTGTGTATATGCTCACATAAAACATGGCTTCCGTTTTTTGAAGTCCATAGCCGAAGGGACAAGCTACAGTGAATTGTGTACGTCTTCAGAAATATATTGAGAATGGTTTGTATCCAGCAGTGGAATAGCAGATTATGTCTCAGCATACATGAAAAACAAGCAATTATAACTAACAAACATTTGGTTCAAAGACATGTATGAAATACTGACATATATAACTCTGTTCCGGTGGTCTGTTACTATTCTAAGAAATGATGTTATTAACATGCCATGTAAGATTAAGTCACATATCACTTCAATATAAGTAAAACATGTCCGATCATTTCTTGTCCAGTTATCATATTGTAAAAATAATAGTCAGGCCGGCAAGTTTATGTTGACAATTGTTTGTAGATCCTACAGACTTGTAGCGGCTTGCTGCATAAACGTTTGCTCTACAGAAACAAAGGAATGTTTACCATTGTCCCAGATTTGCTATGTTGTTAGTCCATATAACCACAATTCATGTAGCCACTGCTTGACAAAATCCTACAGATACTCTAGTTACTATTAACCGTAAAAAGCACATTTGTCGTCAACTCACCTCGCCCCCAGGAACAACTCTGCTCCCAAACGCCTCTTCCTCCAAGGTGGATAAATATGTTGTGCTCCCACTGGACATTACATCTTCACCATCATGCACCGAGGCCACTGGGACAAAACTAACACCTTCTTTATTGACACCATCAAAATCCCTGACAATGTCTTCCATCACAGTAATTCCTATTATCTCGCCAACATGTGCAGTTTCCGCAACCGCCTGTGACTCACTGGCCGCAGGGCTACTCAGTGGTAGCACCTCACTTCCAGGCGCCGCAGCAGCAACAATGTCGACCTGTACATCAACAATTTCCTCTATAACAGGATCTGCCGTTGACTCACTAGTCGCATGGTCACTCGGGCGCAGCACCTCATTTCCAAGCGCCGCAGCAGCAACAATACTGACCTGCACATCAACAACTTCCTCTGCAACAAGTTCCGCAGCCGGCAACTCATGAGCCACAAGGTCAATCGATGGCAGCACCTCACTTTCTGTTTCAGGTGCTGCAATAGAAATAATCTGCAGTTGCACATCAGCCACTTTGGCCATAACAAGATCTGTATTACTATTAGCTTTTTCCACCACCCCCTCCAGAGTACCTTGAAATCCTTCCTCGCTAAGAACCACATTATCTTCACCATGGAACACTGGAGCTGGCGATTCAGAGACAATTAAGTCTCGCGGTGGCATGTCATCAGTAGACTTCTTTTCCTCCATTGACATACCCTTCTGATTTTTAACCTCAGCAACATATGCAATTTCTGCAACCGCCTGTGACTCGAGAGCTGCAAGGCCACTCAGTGGCAGCACCTCACTTTCAGGCGCCGCAGCAGCAACAATGTCGACTTGCACATCAACAATTTCCTCGGTAACAGGATCTGCCGGTGACTCATGAGCCACAAGGTTACTCGGTGGCAGCACCTCAATTTCAGGTTCTGCAATAGTAATAACCTCCACTTGCAATTCAGCCACTTCGCCCATAACAATATCAGTATTACTATTAGTTTCCTCCACCACCCCCTGAATTGTACCTTCAAATCCTTCCTTGCTCGGAACCACGTTATATTCACCATGGAACACTGAAGCTGGTGATTCAGAGACAACATTCTCTCGCAGTGGCATTTCCTCGGTAGACCTCTTCTCCTCCATTGTCATGCCCTGCTCTTTTTTATCCCCCATGCCTGACAGAAGTGAATGTTGGCCTAAATCATGTGCAGAATATTCACCTTCTCCCTTTTCCTGGATCATATCCACATTGTCTGTGTCATCTGACGCTGGCACAAACGACGTCTCATCTGCAGACTTGTTTTCCTCTGAACTTTTGCCATCCTCTTCTTCCTTTTCATTCCAATTCTTTGATTGAAATGACTGTTGGCCTGAATTCTGTACAGAAAATTCACCTTCTTCCCATTTCTGGACTATATTGTCGTCGCCAACTGACGCCGGCACACGCGATTCAGGAAAATATAAGCCTCGCGACGCCGTCTCCTTCGTAGATGTATTTTCCTCGCCATCCTCCTTGTTTCTAGAATACACGGCATCCCCTATTTCATTCCAAATCTCTAGCTGAAATGGTTGTTTCCCTGAATCGAGTATAGATGATTCACCTTCTCCCTTTTCCTGAACCAGACTATCCTCGTCAGAGAACAGTGGCTTTGCCGACGCAGGAACACCAAAGCCCCTCGGCAGCGCCTCCATCCCCTCCACCGCCTCCGGTGCGTGCTCCTCTGTCTCGTCGCCACCGTTTGATGCGTATGGATCCTGGCCAGAAATTTCACCCACTTCTTCTTCGTCGTCGGCAAACGCTTCTGAAACACAATGATCCCGTGGCATCCGCAGCAGAGCGTCGCCCTTGTTCTCCTCGCCCTGCTCTCTTTCGGTATCCAAATGCCCGAACGCCGGAGCGCCTTGGCCGCACTCTTCTGAAGCGTCGAGGAATTCTTGCTCCAAGTCGTGGTCTTCTCGGTGGTAGTACGGCTGCGTCGTCGGCGGGTAACAGGAACGGAGGAGCGCGCCCATGAGGTGGTTGGTGGCGGCGAGGCTGGCCGCTGGCGAGGTAGGCGGCGAAGGGGACGGACAGCGCGACGCCGGCGGCGGAGAGGACGATGAGCGGCGGGGCCACGACGGGCGCGGCCGTCGCGGTGGCGCCGGCGATGACGGCCTTCTTTGTCAGGCCCCATCCGCACCGGAGCAGGCGGCAGGTCCAGCTGTCGCTACAGCGGCCGCCGCCACCGACGCCTGACAACCCGGGGTCGCCGCTGAGGTGGTCGTGGGTGTGGGTGCCGGCGGATTCGACGACCTCGTCGATGTCCATGCTGGGGGACGAGGTTGGAGTCGGAATGGTGGTGCTGTGGGAGGCGGCGGCCGGCGGAGGTTGGGTTGGGCTTTGAGTGACGATGATGAACAGACGGGGTTTTGGCCTGAGACGTCGCGCGTGGAAAGACGGCCGGGACGCGTGGCATGAACGTGTCGACACGCGTCGAGGTTCCTTGTATGCATGCAGCCGGCCGGGCTGCTCACGCCGACGATCTTATCGCGCGCAACAGTCACTAGCCCGTTCAGCTAGGCCATAGCTCGCAGTTCACAGGTACCCGATCGATTATCCAAGAAACTATGAAGTACACTCTTAGAGTTAAAAAATACTATGAAATCTCATGCAGACTTCTAATTCCCATGCATGTTATAAATCTTTGCAAAACAAAATAATGCCAAGATTTTTGGTATAGAGACTATAATTGGATTGGGGTAACGACTATCACACACTCGCCTGCATGAAACTGATTGCAGTATAAAATAATGCCAAGATTTTGGTAAAGCCGTAAAGAGGCTATACTTGGATTGGGTAACGACTACCACACATTCGCCTGCATGAAATAGATTACCAATAAAGGTTTCTATAAAAACCTTAAGTCGCTCACCCATAAAATAAAAAGGCATGAGCGATGAATATGCCTTGGCCGGGAATGATCCCCCGGAAGTACATGTTGTCAAATAAAAATATCAGTATAATGTCGGAAAATATTCCAACTCCACGAAGAATTAAACCAACATTATCAGCACAGCAGGATAATATAAACTCTACATTTGATGTAGTTTCCACTAAAGGGGTGCCCGATCTTTACGGATTTGAAGCGGATTCAGATGAACACACGCAAGAACACAAGAACACAAACACGATACAAGGACACGTTTCCCTCACCGGTCGGACCAATCCGGCCCAATAGAATCCACACAAGGTTGGAAGATTGGCTCCAATAGACTCCACACAAAGATGGAAGATTGCTAAGTAGTTGATACTACAAGGAGGGGTCTTGAATCCACAAGAGAGATCTTCTCCACAAGGGGAGGCCTTGAATCCACAAGGGGATCTTCTCCACAAGGGGAGGCAACACCAAAGAGGTGGGAAGGAGCCTAGCTCAACTCTAACTCATATCCAACCTCTCTAGAAAGGAGGTGGGGAAGTTGTATATATAGTCTAGGCCCAAATGGCAAAAGGGGAAAGGGTTACATGGGTCAAACCCAACATAGCGCACAGGCTCGCGCAGGTCCGGTAGTACCGGCCTGGGTTGACCGGTAGTACCAGCCTTGCGTACCGACCGGCAGTAGTACATGTACTAGCTCGCTTCGGCCTTAGACTCACTCCTGGCCGGTAGTACCGGCTGCCCAGCCGGTGGTACCGGTCCTGGCATTTCCAGCACTTCTTCCTCATCGTCTTCTCTTCCTTCTCCTCTTCCAAGCCATCATCTTGTCCGGCTTGCTTCCTCTCGTGTCTTGGCCATCTTCCCGTGGCCTTCTACCCATGTTGACACATCTAGCAATGCAATGGGAACAATGGTCAAGTAGTATAACGCTCAAAGGTGACATGTAATTCATCACATAGTGGAAGGAGTTCACCTTTGAGGTCCATGGTGAGCTTAGAGTGGTTTGCACTACATCATCTCCCCCCCTTTAAAAAGAGTCGCCTCGACTCTTGCTCTTCATTACCATGCAAAGGAGGTAGATGTGTTGTCGAAGACTTGGGATTCACCATGCCTACAAACACCAAAGACCAAGCAAACCATGTGTGTGCAAGAAAAAGGAGCATATCAACAATGACATGTCCATTCTTTGTCATAGCACCATTATCACAACACAAGAATATGAAAAGGTAGTGCTATAACACCCCAGGTCTGGCGGTGCTACCACACATCTATAGTTACAAGCATATTTTAGAAAACTCTAAAATCGGACAATATTATGTTTGTTTAACAGGACATCCACGACAGGCATTTTATACATATTGGACGAATTGAGATCACATATTCAAGGGAACACTTTAAAGATAACGATCAAGCGAGAGTATATAACATATTCATATCCGAGCGACCAAAGGCTCACAACTAGCCATTTCAAAATACACAAACAAGAAGCATTGGACAAACTAGTAATAAGCTATGACAACTAAACTTGTCCACTAGGCTTTATTATATAGGCATTTGTGATCAAGTGATGTGGTAGGTGCGCTACTCCCGTCTCCCATGCAAATATCATTTACTTATTACCTGAAAAGCAAATGAAAAGCAAGAATGAGTATGAAAATACTCAGCAAGTACAATTGCAGCCATATGAACGATTAAACATAGCACGATACTGATAACATCACTGTCAATGAAAGTACGGAACCGAATATTTGAATATGTCCTCCGGACTAGCCCACGAGCTGACAGTTCTCACCGAACTTTATCGGAGTAGCCACTCGGAACAGTCACTCACCGAACGGACATGAAGAATAGCCATCGGACTAGCTCACAAGCAACGGTTCTCACCGAACTTTATCGGAACTAGCCGCTTGTGAACAGTTTCTCACCGAGTTAGCTATGAAAGTAAGAAGTGTGATATCGCTGAACAAGAATAGGAAACCAGAACCGAATAGGACTGAACTGAACATTATATAAGAAAATTCCCACTCAATGAGAACAATCAATCGAACAATCACACGCATAAAGAACAATGGTTCGTCATGCACTTGCCTTAACCTCGACGTTCAACAGAAGAATTATTATCGGCACCAGAAATCCTCACACCTATCCAACTAGGAGCAACGTCTCCAGCGACAGACGGCCTTCAGGACGGCAGGGCGGCACTCCGGGAAGGCTCCGGCCGGCTGCCAGCGGATGCACACGAAGTTGATGTTGCGGCGGCGCCGGCGGCGAATGAACTAGGGCAGGGACATCTAGTGGGGAATCGAGAGCCGGCTGGTCTGGACTAGGTATAAATACATATCTCGTTTCTTTTCTTTTAGATAAGGTCTGGACTTACAAGCTAAGGAAAATAACTATTGGTCTTGATATAAAGAATTCCCCATGGTATGTCAGTACTCGGAATTGAACAGTCATATAGTGGACCAACGTTATAAAAGTCAATCTTGGTCAAATACCTTTCGTCTTTGTCTAATATATATATTTTAAAAGTATGGGGTATTATATTCTCCCCCCCCCCCCTTCAACAGAATTCGACCTCGAATTCTTCACCAAGAATCCTTCACCATTGTGGAGTCTAATTTTTTTTTTTTTTCAAAGGAGGAAACCTACACCGATCTAAGTTCATGCCTTCATAGCTCCTTTTGTTCACAAACTACCAAGGGTAAACGTACACAAGAGGTTCACCGCACCCACATAACAAGAACTAATAGCAAGAGTAGTTGGTACGGGGGCCAGTCCATCCCACACTCAAACCATTAATTCCATACATGGATAGGTTAACCTCACAACCTAACACTCAGGCATCCTCACTTGGTATTGCAAAAACATAGACCCTCTGATTCAGTCAAACAAAAAGCAGTACAGAAAAATAAAATTATCAATACCTCAAAAGGTACTAATATTTTTCCCAAAACCAAAGAGAAAAATAATCATCAACACAGAAGTATGTAACAAAGAACAGAAACTCGTCACCAGGTTCGCAACTTCTAATGATCCCAACCGAAGGAGTATTAACAAGGTTGATGGAAAAACTAAGTAAGTCAGCTTGCTGTTGCGAGAGGCAAACGTGTTGAATGAAAGTCATATACGTTGGAGTAGGTACGTGCTACTTAACAGATGTACCTGATACTCCATCATGGTGACCCAGAGAAGAGGTTGGCTGGCTGTAGACCCTGTAAGATGTTGAGGTAGGAGGATCTCCAACTAATGGTTCTGTTTGTGTAGGAGCAGGTAGCTGGGGTGGAGCATATGGAGCTGGAAGGGGAGGTGTATGATAGTAGTAACCCAAGGTAGGTTGCTGGTATGAATGAGGTGGAAACTGCGGAGGTGAGGCTGAAGGAGCTGCCATCATTTGAACTGATCCATGTGATGATCTGACACCCGAAGCCACTTCATACGAAGGAATTGTAATTGTTGACCCCGTGGAAGGAGCGCTGGTCAACCTCCACTTGATGATGGAGTTGGGATTTTGCTTACAGACAAGTTTCTTGTGACCGTATTTTCCACAGTGATCACAAGAACCCGAAAAGTCACATTCAGAAGCACGGTGACCTTGACCACACTTGAAGCAAATCAAACCTTGTCCCGGGACAGGACGAATAAACGAAGTACTATTTGAAGGCGGATTTGAAAAAGAATGGGCTCCTGATTGACTGGTCTTGGCAAATTGTTGAGGATGTTCGTTCGACTTGGATTTCTTGGATTCAGATTGCTGAGCAGACCCACTACCACCTTGGTAAGTCCGCTTGCGGTCTCCATCAGAACCCTTAGTACCTCCGGTACGACCCTCACGAGCTGCTGTGAGTCGAAACTCCAGCTCCATCCTTCTGGCTTGTTCGATCACTTCAGAGTAGCTTGTTTGTGGCTTGGTTCCTATCACTTCCCTATATTTTGAGTTGAGGCCCCTAAAGAATGCTTGGGCCTTGCGTGCCTCATTTCCATTCACCGTATCCACAAATAGCACCATCTTACTAAACTCAGCCTCATACTCATCCACACTTTGATCTCCTTGTTGAATGTGGGTTAATGCAATGAACATTTCCTCCTTGAATGATTCTGGATAATACCGGCTCGTGAACTGCTGCACAAAGAACTCCCATGTAGGCTCCCCATGGATGGGAAGATGAGCTGCACGGACTCCCCTCCACCATGCGTCAGCCAAGCCTTTAAGTTGGAGGCTCACATAAAGAACTATCTTGCGCGGCGACAACTCCAAAGCCTCCATATACTTCTCCATGGTATTCTGCCAAGAAGCTGCTTCCATTGGTGTCCCAGTCCCATGAAAGTCATCAGCATTCAGTGATAACCAATCTTTTAGCTTCATCTCCTGACCATCATGTCCCTCACGATTGATAGATTGACTCACATGTGCTTCGTCGTTATGACTATGCTCAACCTCTGCATCTGCTTCCTCCACGTTGGTATTACGGCCACCACGTCCTCCCCTAGCACGAATGCGGCCACGATTCCGACCTCTAGCTGCCCTCGGTGGCATACTATATATACAACACATTATCAACAGTCAACCGAAGAAAATCGACATCAAGTCAAATGCACTCATACTCGAATGGATAAAATAACAAGCAGAACACATGAATCAAAGGCAATATAAATGAGATGCATGTCTCAATAGAGTTACAAATTAGATGCATGCCCCTTGAACCCAATCCTAATGCGCAGTGTGTCAAATTTATTGCTATTCCAGAGATCTAAAGCCTACGCTCTGATACCAACTATAACACCCCAGGTCTGGCGATGCTACCACACATCTATAGTTACAAGCATATTTTAGAAAACTCTAAAATCGGACAATATTATGTTTGTTTAACAGGACATCCACGACAGGCATTTTATACATATTGGACGAATTGAGATCACATATTCAAGGGAACACTTTAAAGATAACGATCAAGCGAGAGTATATAACATATTCATATCCGAGCGACCAAAGGCTCACAACTAGCCATTTGACAAACTAGTAATAAGCTATGACAACTAAACTTGTCCACTAGGCTTTATTATATAGGCATTTGTGATCAAGTGATGTGGTAGGTGCGCTACTCCCGTCTCCCATGCAAATGTCATTTACTTATTACCTGAAAACCAAATGAAAAGCAAGAATGAGTATGAAAATACTCAGCAAGTACAATTGCAGCCATATGAACGATTAAACATAGCACGATACTGATAACATCACTGTCAATGAAAGTACGGAACCGAATATTTGAATATGTCCTCCGGACTAGCCCACGAGCTGACAGTTCTCACCGAACTTTATCGGAGTAGCCACTTGGAACAGTCACTCACCGAACGGACATGAAGAATAGCCATCGTACTAGCTCACAAGCAATGGTTCTCACCGAACTTTATCGGAACTAGCCGCTTGTGAACAGTTTCTCACCGAGTTAGCTATGAAAGTAAGAAGTGTGATATCGCTGAACAAGAATAGGAAACCAGAACCGAATAGGACTGAACTGAACATTATATAAGAAAATTCCCACTCAATGAGAACAATCAATCGAACAATCACACGCATAAAGAACAATGGTTCGTCATGCACTTGCCTTAACCTCGACGTTCAACAGAAGAATTATTATCGGCACCAGAAATCCTCACACCTATCCAACTAGGAGCAACGTCTCCAGCGACAGACGGCCTTCAGGACGGCAGGGCGGCACTCCGGGAAGGCTCCGGCCGGCTGCCAGCGGATGCACACGAAGTTGATGTTGCGGCGGCGCCGGCGGCGAATGAACTAGGGCAGGGACATCTAGTGGGGAATCGAGAGCCGGCTGGTCTGGACTAGGTATAAATACATATCTTGTTTCTTTTCTTTTAGATAAGGTCTGGACTTACAAGCTAAGGAAAATAACTATTGGTCTTGATATAAAGAATTCCCCATGGTATGTCAGTACTCGGAATTGAACAGTCATATAGTGGACCAACGTTATAAAAGTCAATCTTGGTCAAATACCTTTCGTCTTTGTCTAATATATATATTTTAAAAGTATGGGGTAATATCATGATCAACATTGGTTTCAAACAAAGTATCACAAGGGAAAAAGAATGACTCATATGTGTATATGTTATGACTTCCCTTTGGATATCGTGTTTCTTTTCCTTAGTAACTACTTTTATGTGTACATGTTTCTTTGTGGATATATATCACTCTCACTCAAGTGGGCTAAGTGGCTCTCATACTCACATGGGTTTGGTACCATCTCATAAGCCAAACACAAGAGGGTAGGCTCAATGTACTCAACTCCAAACGCCTCCAAGGTTGAAGGTAAATTCCCATGCTCAATCTCCTCAACCATCTCGCCTCCAAAGGTCAATGCCATAGCGTAGGCATCATCACTTGACTCCATTGCCGAAGGGAAAATCCCATGCTCGGCAAGCTTCTCGCCATCTTGGTCACCAAATTTGCAATCCCACATCATGTGACCTTGGACATTGCGTAGAGGACACAAGAGATTGGGACATTCTCTTGGATCATGGTCTTGGCCTTGGCAATTGTCGCATATGAGGTCTTCTTCTTGCCATATGGGAGCCCATGTGGTGGTTGCACTTGGTGTAGAAACCATATCAAGAGAAGTGCTTGAGAATGGCGCCAATAGGGTTGCATCCGCACGTTTGTGACCATGTTTCTTTCGGCGTCGACGTAGGCTTTGCTCGAAGAATTTGTCGATGCCGTCCATGATCTCATCAAACATGGATCTTGAAGCTCTTGTTGGTGCCAATGTCGTGGTGGAACTTGAAGTAGACACCATATGAGGAGCACTTGCTTGATGGCGTGCCTTGCGTCTTGACTTCTCCTCATGTCGGCGTTGACTCTCTTGACGGGATCGGAGGGATGACGTCGAAAGTCATTTGGATGCTTCTCCTCATAGCGATGTCGACGTTCTTGATCTTTTGGTGACCTTGCCTTGGAGTGAAAGGGCATGGCGTCCCCATGTGTGGTTTTGGTAATTAATGACAATCCCTATGGACTAATGGTTGCATTGAGTTATATTTGTAGTGTTTGTCCATAGACCATGCTTGAACTCCATATGTTGGATTCAAGGTTGATGCCTTGAATATATTGATATAATGAAGTATTTGGCATCAAGATCATCGAGGTGTATGGATATATACTTGATATGATCAAGAAGAAGAGTATGTGATGACCAAGTTGTTATTCGAGGAGTTATCCGATGTTTGGTCATATGTGAGTTGAGCATATTGCAAGTATGTCTAGAAGAAAAGGATTAGTGATCATTCATGGTTTTCTTCAAGACATCGTCTATTGAAAAGAGAAGAAAAGATACAAGGTTGATCAACTCACAAAGCTAAAAGATGTACCAAGTGGGATCATGTATCTCTTGGTATGGTAAGCAATTGTTCATATAGCTTTGTGAACTAACCCATGATATGTGTGTGGCATTTATATGTACGGTTAGGTATCTTTCTATGGGCTAGCATCAAATGAAGATTTCATATAGCCCATGAAGGATGACGTCAAGTGGTGATCGTCATCAAGCTTGAGTTGTGCAAGTTCAAGAGAAGTATCTCGAAGATATTATATGTTTGAAGCTTGCCACCCATTTGGAGATAATGGTCAAGTGAAGATGTGCCGATGAGAGGCTCTCCCATAGTGGAGTATGGGGGAGAAATATGTGGATCTTCACCAAGCGAAGCGCAATCAAGGAAGGTGGTCCACTTGAGAAGATCAAGATCATCATCATCTAGTCAAGTGGAATGCGCAAGCCAAAGGTATGATCTTGATAGGGTTTCTATTTTACCGGTCTCATGTTGTTAGTCGGGAGACCGGGTTATAGGATAGATACCGTACTATCAAGAGGGGCTCTCGACTAAAGCTTAAGCGTATCAGTTGGAGAGAGCTCAAACCTTTGCATACTTGGAATCATCATCTTTCTTGGTTCTTATTTGGTTTTTATCCTAGTTGGGTTTTGGTGCTTGTCGTGATCTTCATGACAAGCCCAAGTTCTTCGAAAACGGATTTTGGTTTGAAAACTTGTTGCGTTTTTGTGTCGGAAATATTATCGGTTTATCCGTGAGGAAAGTTCCACACCTTCATATGTGTGCCAACTTAACTCTTTTTGTAGCAAAGCTCTCGTCGTTATCTTTACAACAAAGTTGGTTTCATCTTATTTGGAGTTTTCTCGCAAAAGTTATTGAGTTTGCAGTTTTGCTGTTTTCCAGACCGGAGTCTCCGGACTCAGAGCTTTTTCTCGGAGAGTGTTTTTGGAGGTTCAGCTCCTAGCCTAGGCCGGAGTATCCGGCCCTTGGTCCAGAGTTTCCGGCCCCTGTGGCCGGAATCTTTGCCCGAGCTGCTCCGTGGCTGAAGTGGTTCACCCCCTGGTGGGGGCCGGAGTTTCCGCCCCCAGGGGGCCGGAGTATCCGCCCCAGGCCGGAGTCTCCGGTCACTTGGGCCGGAGTCTCCGGTGATAAACTGGCTGCAACGGCTCTTTTTCTAGGAGGTGTATAAATACCCCTCCACCTACCTCCAGCCAGCCAGCTCTGCCCAACCCGATTTGTTTTCTCTCTCCTCCATTGTTGCAAGCTCAAAACTACTAGATCTCCCAATCCCCCCCACCGAAACTCGTTGATCTTTGGAGGATTGAAGGAGAAGACCTAGATCTATTGTTCCACCAATCCATCTCTCCTCTAAGTGAGGGGAAGCCTTTGGATCTAGATCTTGGAGTTCCATTTGTTGAGTTCTTCCTTGTTCTTCCTCTCTTCTCCCCCCACAAGCATTAGTTGCTTTTGGTGGGATTTGAGAGTGAAGGATTTTGAGCACTTCTTGTGTTCTTGCCCATTGCATCGGTTGCATCGGTTTGAGTTCTCCACGGTGATACGTGGAAATCGAAGTTGAGAAGCTTGTTACTCTTGGGTACTTGGGGTGCCCTAGAGCTTGTCCTCTTGGGTACTTGGAGTGCCCTAGACGGTCCTAGTTGATCTCGGAGTTTTGGTGGCTCGCGGGATTGTTGGGAGCCTCCAATTAAGTTGTGGAGACGCGCCCCAACCTTGTGATTCTTGTGGCTTTGGGAGCCGCGGAATTCGGTGAGAGCCTCCAATTAAGTTGTGGAGTGTGCCTCATCCTTGTACGGGTTCGGTGACCACCCTTAAGTGTCCCATAGTGGTTCGTGGCACTCCGCATTGGTGGAGGCACGAAGGAGATTACGGTGTGCCATTTGACGGCTATTCGGGATCACTTTGTGACTCCGCACCGCTCCAACGGAGACGTAGCTTCCATTGGGAAGTGAACTTCGGGATAAATCATCGTCTCCAAGTGCCTCGGTATTTCTATACTCGAGCTTCTTACTTATGCTATTTACTTTGTGATAGCCATCGAGCTTGAAGTAATATATCTTGCTATCACATATTTGCTTTATTTTTTAGCATAAGTTGTTGGTGCACATAGGTAAACCTAGCTTATTTAGGTTTCGTGCTTGATAAATTAAACACTAGTTTTATTCCGCATTTATTCAAGCCTAAACCATAAAGAATTTTAAATCGCCTATTCACCCCCCCCCCTAGGCGACATCCGTGTCCTTTCAATTGGTATCAGAGCGGGTTCTCTCCTTATTAGGCTTCACCGCCTAGAGAGTAAAGATGTCGTCTAGCGGACTAGTGCACAATGCTTCTTTTATATTAGATGGCACAAATTATGATGTTTGGAAAATTCGCATTCTTGATATTATTCGGGTCATTGACCCATACATAGAGCGAATTCTAGATAGGGGTTATTCTCCTCCAAGGAATCCCAAAAGATTATCTTTATTGGATGAGAATAATTCCTATCTAGATGCTCAAGCTTCTAATGTGATTTTCAATGCTTTGAGCGATGTAGTTATTATGTCGGTCTCTCCTTTTCGGAATGCTCATGAGCTTTGGACCAAGCTTCAAGATAAATATGATGTGTCCAAGAATTGTGGAGATGATTGTTGTCCCTCCACTTCCGGCAGTGATGAGTTCTCAACTTCTTCTACTTCACCTACATGTGGCAAGCCACAAAGTAATGCAATGGTGAGTAGTGATAGATATTACAATAATGATAGTGAGCTTATTGTTGATGATACTTCACCTCTATCTTATTGCAATGATTTATCTTTGGACTAACACATCTAGCACCAAAAATGATCTACATGCTTGTGTTGATAGTCCTTGCATATCATGTACAAATTGCTTGATTAATCCTTGTGATGATATGCTCTCTATACCTTGTTGTCATGATAAAAAGGCTTCTATTTCCTCTAGTATTTTGGCTAACAATGTAGAGGAAACCGAACACTCCATGGAACAAGATATGGATTTAAATGGTGTCTCAAGTAATTCTTCATCGTCATCATCATGTACTCACTTTTGCCTTATGGCTAAAGCTTCCGAGGTATCTCCTACTTTGGATCCCAATATATCTCATGATGATATTGATGAGGAAAATGAACAAAATGATAATGATGCTTCCATACTCGAGAAGGGTAAAATGGTTATTCATTCTCTTTCAAAGAATAAAAATGCTTGTTCTAACTTTATAGAAATCTTGACTATTTTATCGAGAGCAAGAAACTTATTGATGAGCATGAAGACATGATTGAGAAAATGCAAAGCCGCGAATATAAGTATGCGGATGAGATCGCCGATCTCAAGGAAGCTCTTGAAGAAGAACAATCCACCAAGGAGACTCTTGAGGAAACTTTTGCTCTTGAACTTTCTAGAGTAACGGAATCCCATGATAGATCTCTTAAAGTGGCAAATGACTTCAAATTATCAAATGGTAAGCTTATAGATGCACATGCCAAACTCCTTGAGGATTTTGAGCACCTAGATAATGGCTCTAGGGTCATTAAGGGTGAGCTCATCAAACTCACCGAGTCTCATGCGCAACTTAAAGCTTCTCACTCTAAAGAGCTTGCCAAGTTACTTTCTCCTATTGTCATAAATAAGATGCTTGTGCTACTAACTCTATCTCTTGTGAAGCATCCATATTAACGGAGAATGTTGAGCTAAGGGCTCAACTTGCATTGCTTTCTAGCAATTATGGGAAATTGGAAGAAAGACATGAAAAGCTTTCGAGCTCTCATGAGAATCTTTTAGTCTCCAATGATAAGCTAAAGTTAGCTTATGAGGCTATTATTACAAAGGTGAAATCTTGTGAGCCTCATGTGGACAATGGCACAACTTCTACTCAACATGCTTTATTGCCATGTGCTAGTCCTTGTAATTCATCCACTCATAATATTGCTACATCTTGTGATGAATTACTTTCCTGCCTTTTTGTTCTAACAATGAAGCTTCTACTTCCTCTAGTGTTTTTGTTGATACTAACCATGTAGAGGAATTAAAAGAGCTCAAGGCACAAGTCACTTCTTTGAAGAAAGACTTGGAAAAGCGTCATGATGGGAAGCCCACACTTGACAACATGTTGAGTGTGCAAAGACGTCCCAATGACAAGAGTGGACTTGGATTCAACTCCAATAGTAAGAACAAGTCCAAGTATAACAAGAAAAAGAAGGGCCAAGAACAAGTCAAGAATTCGGCCAAGATCACTTGCTTCAAGTGCAAAGTTGAAGGGCACCATGTTAGATCTTGCCCTATGAAGAAGAAATCTCTTAGCAAGAAGGAACAAGGGAAGAGGCCTCAAGTTCAAACTCAAGTTCATCAAGATGAAGAACGGTCCCTTCCCAAGAAGAACCATGGCATGCCTCCTCATGATGAAGCTTCAACTAAGAAGAAAGGAGGAAGCAAATGTTGCTACATATGTCGTGAGAAGGGTCATTTTGCCTCTTCATGCACTAGTGGTAACTTATCCAATCCCATAATAATTGATAATGTTTATTCTCTTAGGAAGGATAAGGTTGGCAATGTGTTTGCCAAATATGTTGGTACTCAAAGTGGTGTCAAGAAAAGGACCATTTGGGTTGCCAAGCCTATTGTGACTAACCTCTTAGGACCCAACTTGGTTGGGGACCAACAAACTAAAACTTGATCAATAGGTGTTGGTGGAGGGCATTAGAGACTTGGCTACATCATGAAGAATTAAGGGATCTTCATCAATTATATTCTCTCAAGCCAAGTCATTTGGATTATATTGTTCTATCTCATATCCAATGTTCCTCCTTGCGGTAACTTGTGTTTAAATCATACATACATTGAAAGTTGCTTGCACCCTTGCATGTGTTTGGTTTTGTACCTTGCTAGTGTTTGTATGTGTTGTGCTCTCTACTTACTTATCTTGAGAAATCAAGCATGTGTATGTTGGTTTGCACACCATGTATGTGTGTGTTTGTGTTGAGCCATTTGTATCAACTTGCTTATATCTTAATTGGCTCTTTTTGAGAGATTTTTGGACTATTCCATTTTGGGGGAGTGATATGCTTGCGCACTTCACAATCCTAAAAATGTGTATACATGAGTTCTACCACTTAGAGTTGATATATCAATCTTATCTAGTTTCTATGTGGTATGTCATACTCATGAGAAATTTAAATTCTATAATGTCCATTAATTATCTCTAGTTGGTTTTTATTTGCCTCTTGTGGAGAATAAAGGGATTATTACATTATGGGGGAGTAATAAGCTATGTGCATATTACAAACCTAGACAATGTGAACAATTGAGGTATTGTCACCTAGAATTGATATTGTTAATTATCATATTCCTATGTGGCATGTTTCTCAAACAAGTTCCCATTTGCTTGAATGTTTTTTTCTTACTAACACTTTGGATCTTGTTTGTGATGAATGTTCTTGGTAAGGTTTTCCTCTAATATGTTCTCATATATCTCTTTGGGAAACCAATTGCTTCAAAGCACTCTTTGTAGTTGCTTTGCATAATCGCGTGAATATTTGAAGCTATCAAGAACATTTATCTACATAAGCATCACACTTAAATCTTATCCTTCACCATGTGCTTATTGGTTGTGAAGATGATCTTGAATATCAATCCAATACACCACTAAGAAATTTCTACATATACTCCTTTTCCATGACAATTGATAGTCATAATTGTGGTGAATTTTGTAGATCATCTTTATATTGGCTCTTGACTTTATTGCCTTATTTCTTGCCAAAATTAATGTGTTTTAACTCCCGTTGTCTTCCTTGCCTCTTGTGGATCATTTTACTTTACTCAAACTTTCCTAGTGTTTTATTTGGTGTAGGAGAGGCATTGATCCCATCATTGTGCACCTTGCATTCAAAGTCTACTTATAGATAATGCACTATTCTTGGGTGAGCTATCCTATATTGAATACAAACTTATATTTTCATTAGTATTGGATCTTATTTATATTCTATTTGTATTTGATCCTTTCCTTTGGTCTTTGATCCCGATGACATGTCTCATGTAAGACAAACCTTTTCGGCTTGGTACTTTGTGCCATCATGAAAAGTGTAGAGGGTGTGGTTTATTTGTTGGAACCCCACTCTTTCTTTTTGAGAGTTTGTCCCAATTGGCATCTCTCTCTGGGAGTGGGTTATATCATTCGTTGATTAACATCTCTCTCTCAATTGGTATCTTATTTTCATTTTGATATCTTTGTCCAATTGATACCTTTTCAATCATGTGTTGGTTTGGTTTTAGTTTCAATTGGCTTCTCTAAATCAATTTTTGATTTGGATCTTTGATATAATTTGGACCATCTTTGATTTCTTGATATTTGTCCAAATTGTATCTCATTTTGGTTATTAAAGTTAATAGGCATGCATATGTACTACATGTTTATTTTATGGCATGCTTTCTTTCTTTGTGCCAATATATAGGTGAAACTCCTCGAAATCCTAAATTTGTTAAGATGTGCATGAAATCCAATTTCATATCTATATGCACATATTTTTTTGGGAGTTCCTTCTATGTATTGTAGTTTGACTAACTACTTGGACCCAATTAGTTTGGGAACAATTTTACTTGAATATGTTTTAGGTACATGGAGATGCATTGGATGTTGTCTCATTTATAATGAAGGTACCTCACTACATGCTTATTGGAGTCAAGCAAGGATGGTTGATGAAATTTTATCTACTACATCAACCCAATGTCATCTCGGTAACAAGTATTCACCCTCATGCATACTTTTCTAGCATCCAACCTTGTGTAGGTTGCATCATGGCATGAAACTTATTTACACCTTTATTGTGTTTCTTGCAAAAGTTTAGAGAGACTTTATTGATGAATTTGCAAATCCTATTCGATTCTTATGATACTTGTTGCTTTATCAATGCGTCCCATCTATCTCTTTTCTCTTAGTGATATTTGTGATGCATTTGTTGTGATTGAATTTGAAGTTCATTATTATACAATATGAGGATATTGAGCTATGGGCTATGATCCTAAACAAACATCATATGTGTATATGTTATGACTTTCCTTTGGATATCGTGTTTCTTTTCCTTAGTAACTACTTTTATGTGTACATGTTTCTTTGTGGATATATATCACTCTCACTCAAGTGGGCTAAGTGGCTCTCATACTCACATGGGTTTGGTACCATCTCATAAGTCAAACACAAGAGGGTAGGCTCAATGTACTCAACTCCAAACGCCTCCAAGGTTGAAGGGAAATTCCCATGCTCAACTTGGTGTAGAAACCATATCAAGAGAAGTGCTTGAGAATGGCGCCAATAGGGTTGCATCCGCACATTTGTGACCATGTTTCTTCCGGCGTCGACGTAGGCTTTGCTCGAAGAATTTGTCGATGCCGTCCATGATCTCATCAAACATGGATCTTGAAGCTCTTGTTGGTGCCAATGTCGTGGTGGAACTTGAAGTAGACACCATATGAGGAGCACTTGCTTGATGGCGTGCCTTGCGTCTTGACTTCTCCTCATGTCGACGTTGACGCTCTTGAGGGGAGGGATGACGTCGAAAGTTATTTGGATGCTTCTCTTCATGGCGATGTCGACGTTCTTGATCTTTTGGCGACCTTGCCTTGGAGCATGTACTCGAGCTTGATGAGATTTTCTGAAGCTTGGCAAGTGTGTCGATGTCGCCTTGAAGCTTGGTCATGTCATGGTTCACCGTAGCATTGTTCTTATGGCGCCTTCGGGAGCTTGATAGACCTTGACTTGGCTTGGCCTTGTCAATGCACTTCTTGGGGCGCCGTCTTCTTGTTGATGTAGAATGTCGATGCTTGGCGTTCTTGGCGGCCTTGTCGTTGCTCCAACTTGGGCTTGAAACATAGTGTGTAATGCCGCCCTTGATCATGGTGGTGACGGGGTTCATCTTCTCTTGCATGTTGTCGGAGGTGTCGACGTCGTCGCACATGCTTGAGGAGTGGTAGCCGTAGGCGTTCTCCACCATGTCATCGGAGTTGTAGTCGTAGTAGTGGCGCTCCACCATGTTGTTGTAGTCGAAGTCGGTACCATATGATGAGGCATGTGAGGGAAGGTGCGCCTCATTGTCGTTGGATCTTGTGTCGTCGGTGTCGTGGTACCGCTCCATGTCATCAACTCGTGTGTACTTGGAGTCGATACAATATGATGATGATGGCTTGTCGGCGTCGTTGTACCGCTCCATGTCATTGACGCTTGAATACTCGGAGTCGTAGCGGAAGTCTTGGTGATGATCCACCGTGTCGTGCACGCTCGTGGAGTCGTAGTCGCGGTAGCGGAAGTCTTGTTGATGCTCCATCATGTCATGGGGGTCATAGTTGGTGTAGTCGTCCCCCATGTTTTGAGGACCCCGGATTAGCTATCCGAGATACTCGTTATGTTTCCTGCAACAATCCCATGATCAGTCTGTTGTTGCACATAACTCGAATTGTCATCACAGAACACCCATAAATACCGAATGAATATACTTACTTGCTTGAAGCCGTAACCTTAACAGGTACTTGCAGCGGAAATCATCAAACAACGTGGAGCCCAAGTCATTTGCCAAAAACCCTACAGGCAGCTGACTGGGAAGCGCCCTAGTTCGCATTGACGTCAGTGAAGTCTTCTTGTTCGACTGCTCATCTTCAAAATCTGGCTAAGACAATAGCCAGGGACGAAACCAATATGAGTACATTTGAATGTACTCGCAAACTACCCCGGAATGAGCATGCACTACTCTTTTTATTGTTTAAATACTTTTGTTTAATAAAAGTTTGTTTTGAAATCTCTATATCTTTATTGAAAAAGGAAAGAAGGCTTTTTAGAACTTTTCCCATAAATCTGTCTTTGTAAGAAGTCTCTCTTAAAACATTTTCCCGAAAATACATCTTTGTTGAAAAAGGTAAGAAGTCTCTTTTATAAACATTTTCCAGGAAAATCACCATTTGGTTTACTTCTCCCAGAACTCCTCCTTTTTCGACCATAACCCTTCATAGTCATTCAATCCCAACAACCTCATGCCGGCCCGTTGGCATAGTTGCATAAAACGTCCTCCACTTCATTTTCTTTGTAAATCTCAAAGCTTTCCAAAACTTGCACATGGTCAGAGGACAGCCTCCCAACTGTCCATATCCGAGGACTCGGCTATTCGAATAGTTTTACACTCTGCAGAGTTAGCACGCTTTTCCCACATCCATCCGGCAACTCATCGTGTCCGCCACGTCTCGCCATACAAGGTGTATGCGAAGTAAGCCACCGACCATAGCCTGTCCTTTGCTCATGCTAGTATAGGACCCTGCCGCTACGAAAACTTCCGTCGACACTCAGGCCAATTCCCCAACAGGAACCCCAAGTGTGAGGACTCGTAGTTCTGCCCGGCGAGCGAACCCTTCAATCCTCCCACCAACGTGTTAGGACCCAGGTCAGGGGGTAGGTCACCAAACCACTATCACCAAACCATTGTCACCAAACCATCCCCTCATGGAACGAGGTCATCCTCGTTGTTGAAGCATCCCATACTAACACGAGCAAATTATATGACTACGCCCTTTCCCATATGTGGGTGGATGTGGTCGCACAGGTTATCGGCTGGTCGTCATAGTACTAGGACACAATGTGCATTTTTCACAAACCTCACCATTCTCCACTTCTCCACTTCAATACCGACATCTCGGCATTCCACATCCACACAAGTATTTTCAAAGGAGTTTTGAATAAACAATATTTATTTTCCCATCCTATAATTTTATATCAACTATCTTATACTTCTACATAGGTGGCAAAATAGTTTTTTCATATACTTTGTAAAAAGGTTTTCAAAATCATTGGTACTTTTGAACTAATCATGTGACAAAATAGATGTATATAAATGCAAGCTTAGTGAAGTAGCTTTCCTGATTTCAGCATGATGTTCCTGGACTTCTCCTCATTGATCAAAGAAATAAACTCTCATCCTTCTCCGATAAATCCTTTCCAAATACCACTCCGGTAGCGTTTATCTCTAGCGTCGCAAACATGAAAATAAAACAACACTCAATAAGCAAACCAAACCACAAGTGGTATACAAACAAATAATCATACCAAAACATAGTACTAATTTAATCAAGCACTAAACTAAAATCTACTCCAAGAACACTTCAGGGAAAACTGCCTTAATAACAAGCCTAGCACCGCTTATTTACTAAAGCTACAGCACTCATAAATAAAGGATACAAGTTAATCTAAAAACAAACACTAAACCACAATCACCACACTTAGCTAGATGCCAACAAGAACTTAATCCAAACAAGCAAAACATCACAGAACCACATGTTTCACTCTATGCTAACAAAACAATTTATTCAGACAAATTCACAAGGGCATTATACTAGCAGGAGTATAGCACCATACACATGCCAAAACAAGAGGGCACAAGACATCCTCAATTAGAGGTAATTAGCAACCATTTTTCCTAATCAGGAAATACTTCAGACAAAAGTTAAGCCACCAATTAATCTTTGTAATTCAAAATATCTCACCAAGCTAAGGTGGATACACTAACAAGATAGTTAAGCCAGTACTCAACTCAAAGACCATCAAGTTTATCAAGCAATGCAAACATATTACTCACACCAACATGTCTAACAAATACCACTAACAGTACTAACATATTATAACCTGCTAAACAATAATAACATGCAAGCAACAGTACCACAACAATCATTAACTAGCAAGGCATACATATTAATCACACACAATATTCTCACATCAAAATAAACAAGCTTAACAAATTCCTAATGACTAGGAGAAAAGCTCTATATAGGGAATAAAACCCTAACAAACACATGACTCACAAATAGCTCTCCTAACATGCTAGTAAAAATAAGGAAACATGTCACAACAGTGGATTACCACTCTACACATGCTAGGAAACATATTTATAACAATAAAGTTATAACACAACAATTAATAAAGTCCTAATAAAAATAGGCAGAAAAGGCCTAAACCTTATAATTAGCACCACAGTCAATCAATGACTCCTAAATTCAAACCAAGCTAGGGATATGTTCTCCTACACATATAGAAGACAAGCCAATTGGATTTACTCCAAAATTCATTTCACAAAAAACTACAAAAATCACCAAAGAGCCACTGGTGGTTTTATTAAAAAGAATAGAACTTTTGTTTTAGACTTCATTTGCATATAAGACCAACAGATCTGGAAAGGTATCACTTCAGGCTTTCCATAGAATTTTAGTTTGCAAATTTTGAAGTTATAAAACTCTAGATATTAAATATTTAGTGAAAAAGATACTTTTTACAATATTTAATCTAGATACCATTTAAATATATATTTTTGCAAACAAAAAGTCCTACCTGTTTCAGAAAACACATAGGAATTCTACAAAATTTACATCATAATATTTGCACGCATAGATCTACCACAACAGATTTAAATCTACACTGCAATTTAAATAGGACATAAAAACATCTAATAGATTTACTGGAAAAACAATGAATGGGCCAGATCTGGCCCAGATCCGGCCGTGCAGCGCAGAGGGCGGCCCAACAGCGGTCCACGCACGAAGAGAAGCGATACGGGATCGTCTTCTTCCTCAACACGCACGGCAGAGCGAGTCGACGACGTCCGCGACGGGCGCGGCTGATGCATGTAAAATGCATACATGAACTTTGCACTTTAATTGCTTATATTCTAATCATATTTGCATCATATAAGGGTTATATCAATGTTTTATAATGATTTTTGGGAATATTCATTTATTTCCTATTTTTATGGAATTAACCCTGCACAGGCAGAAAACCCCGTTTTCTTATTTTAATGTTTCAGGGACCCAAACGTCAACGAAATCACCTGGAAATTTACGGGCGTCAATATTTGGAAGGAAGAAGACCTGTGGGCGAAGGAAGCTAGCAAGCGGAGGCCCGAGGCCCAAATGGGGGTGGCCCACGCGGCCAGGTACTGTGGCCGCGTGGGGCCCACTCGTTTGGCCCTCGTGGCTCCGTTGCCATCGATCTTTGCTCCACCGACTTAGTCTTGACCTAAAAACGCCTATAAAAAAGGTCCCCCGACGTTGTCTGAAAGGAGGCGGCGGAGAAACAAAGAACCATGAAACAGAGAGTCAGAAGGCTGCCGCCGGAGAAGATCGGAGGGGGGAAACGCCGCCGGAGTCACCTCCGGAGGGCTCCACCCCCCTCCGGCGTGTTCATCATCAACATCTACAGCAAGATCATCTCCATCTCCCCACTGTAAACTCTTGGCAAACATGATGTATGATGCAATATACTTTTCCCTTGATCTATTGTGTCTCTCCATCTATGTTTGAGAAGTGATTTGTTCATGGCAATAGTGAAATAGTTCGTTGTTTGGTTGCATACAAGTTTTGTTATCTTTTATGATTGTCTTGATGTACAATATATGAGTGCACGCATATGTTGGGGAATGCATGTAAGGTGATCACCGGTAAGGTAATGGAGTAAGGGTGACTTGGGAGGACATGTAAACCTGAGACCGAATCATGAAGTTACTTTATTGGGGATATATATAGGGGACCTTAGAACTTAAGGCTATGGTGGGACTTCTATGTCTTAATAACTCTTGTGCAGTCATTTACTTGGCCATAAGAACCATCATAAGGGGTTTAGTTCATTTACTTGGCTACACCTATTTATGGCTCCTTCCTAGAAGAAACAATTAAGACTGAAACATGTGCTTCACTAATTGTGACAACCACACGAATGAAATAACAATTGCTAGAACATTTGCTCCCTTGAGATATTTGCTACTTGAGATCTTTGCTACTTGCTACTTTGAGAAACTTGCTTGAGAAAACTGCTGAGAGAAACTTGCTACTAGATAAACCCATTCCACGTCACTTGCTTCCATTAGTTAGATCCTTTCATATTTATTGCTTTGCATAAAAGGCCATATAAGAGGGTTATAGGGCTTTAGAGAATAGATAGTTTACCTTCAGCTCCTCGTGGGTTCGACACTCAAATACTTATCGAATAGTGCTACAGTGATTCCTTGCTCTTGGGGATTATCAAGTACTTTTCTGGCGCCGTTGCCGAGGAGCGTTGTGCTAAACTTTTATTCTTGTTTGCATTGCATACTAACATATAAATCTAAAACACAAAAAAAATTATAAAATGGAAAACAACAAAACAATCCTAGAATTGTATAATATCTATCTTGAGTTAGGACATGAAGTGTTTGAGGAGAAAATTAAAATTTATTTGCATAACAATCATGTCTGTGGTAGTACTAATTCTTTAAACAACTTTATTGCTAATACTGAGGAAAACCTTAAGCTTGGGGAAGTTTGTTTTGATGAATATGACATTTTTAGTCCCCCTATTATTGAGGATGAAATTGATTGTGAGTTTGATGATTCAATATGCTCATTAGATGATAAGTCTTTATGTGGTGATTCTATTCAAAATCATGTGGGAATATTTAACTTCAATGTTTGCAACTATTATGAGAGAGGAAGAGATAAGAATCCTCTTTATGTTTCTATGTTATTTAAAATGCAAGCTATTGATCATTATATGTATTGGTTACCTCAAATGGGGTGTTATTTATTCATATATAAAATGCCAATGCATAGGAAAAGAGTTAGACTTAAAAGTTAATGGTTTAATGTTTTGAGGTGTGTGATGCATGTAAAATGCATACATGAACTTTGCACTTTAATTGCTTATATTCCAATCATATTTGCATCATATAAGGGTTATATCAATGTTTTATAATGATTTTGGGAATATTTCATAGTTTTCCCATTTATTTGGAATTAACAATGTTTTTCCCAAAAACGTCTTTTTTAGTGTTTCAGACTTTCTGGGAGCTTCGGGACTCCAAAAAGCGCAAGGCCAAAGAGCACGGTTCAGAATTTTCGAGACGAACGCAATGGGCTTAAATTGAAGACCAGAAGCCCAACAGGCTGGAAATGGGAGGGTCCCACGCGGCCTAAAATACCTGGCCGCGTGGGCCCAGCTCTTTTCCCCCTCGGAGCTCCGTGGCCGTCGATCTTTCGTCCACCGACTCCGTCTTGACCTAAAAACGACTATAAAAAGGTCCCCTGGCGTTTCGCGAAAGGAGGCGGCGGAGAAACACGAAACCACGAAACAGAGAGACAGAAGGCTGCCGCCGAAGAAGATCGGAGGGGGGAAACGCCGCCGGAATCGCCTCCGGAGGGCTCCACCCCCCTCCGGCATGTTCATCATCAACATCTACAGCAAGAACTTCTCCACCATCATCACCATGATGAAGGGGGAGTAGTCCACCCCCTGGACTAGGGTTTGTGGTGGTAACTTTTGTATCTCTCCTCTCTCTTTAGCTTCACTAATTAGTACCGTATGAGCTGCTGAACATGATTACGGTCATCTATGTAATACCTTTGTGGTGAATATTGTGGTGTGAGATGATTTGTTATGCATTTACCGTTGTGTTGGAGATTTTGTGATTTGTCATACTTTGAAGTATGATGTATGTGGGTACGGGATGGCCGATGTGACACGGCATAGGTATTGAGTGACACAGTACCGCCCAACATCCTTTATCTGGGGGTAAAAAGAAAGAGTATGATGTGGGAGTGAGAGAAACCACGCTAGCCTTACGAGGGGTGACCTAGCAACACAAATGAGTACTTCTTTCAACTATGTGTTTTAGGACATATAGCCGTCATAAAAAGCTACCATTAAAACATGACAATTGTGTGTACTTTATCTATAACATGATGATCACCATAGATGACAGAGAGAGAGGATTAAGTGAACCCATGAACCATGTCCAGTGTTCCTATAAGAAACACACACTTGAGCTTGTCCTCTTGCTACATAGAGGATTGGGCTTTCTCTCTTTGAGAGCTTTCACTTGCTACTACCTTTGTCTTGTCCTCTTGCAAAGAAGAGGATTGGGACACTTTTACATCCATCAAACCAACCATCTTGTTCTCTAAACTTGTTTAGTGCATAATCAACTAAAACTTGTGACACTTTAGTTGTAGGGAATAGATAACTTTTCCTTCTTGCTCCTGCGGATCGATACCTTACTTCCACATTGAGAGGTGCTACAGTGATCCCTTACTCTTGGGGGTTATCAAGTACTTTTCTGGCGCCGTTGCCGGGGAGCGTAGCGCTTAAGTTTCTATTCTTGTGTGCACTAGACTAAGCTTGGGGAGGTTCTTTGACTTGTTTTATATCTTGCAATCATCTAAGCTTGGGGAGGTTCTTTGACTTGTTTGATGATACTATGTCTCCCATTTATGATGATGAATATGATATTTTCAGTCCACCCACTATTGAGTATAAAGTTTATTGTGATTATGATATGCCTCCTATATATGATGATTACAATGATTATTATGAATGTTTTACTCCCACTATTCCTAATGAAATTGTTTATGCTTATGTGTAAGGATGACTCCAACGGGCCGACCCAAACGGACGCGCGTTTGGTCCGCGTTTTGTCCGTTTGGGTCGGGGAACGGACGCGCGTCCGGCCCATGTCCGCCCCTTTCTGGCCAGTGCCCCCAACGGGGCCGACGCATTGAGTCCGCTTGTCATTTTTTTAATACTAGGATTACATTTTTAAAACTAAAATTACATAGTAAATTTAGGACTTCCTCCTAACATTAAACCCTAAAACCTAAACATAAACTTGAAGGAAATTAATAACCGACCACCGGCCGGCAAGGGGGAAGATCAAAGAGGGGCTGCGGCCTTGAGGAACGTCACGCAGCATGCCCGTTCTGCAACGGACTTGCTGGCTCTTCCTTCATCGCGGCCATGGCCAGCCAGGGCTGGCTGACTCAATCTTCTTTGATCATTTTGTAGCTACGAAACACGTAGCGGGCGCCGGTATTAGTGTAAAATGAACCGCACATAGGCGGCCACGGCCTCGGCTCCTTTCGCGGTGGAGCTGACATCAGGTGGAGCTGCCTGCTCCTTTCGCGGTCTCGGCCGCCGCCAAGGCCTCCCGGTGCCGTTTGCACCTCGCCGCGCGCTTCTTGGACTCTTCGGCGGGGCGCATTTGCTTCATCTCCTCCTCCACTGCGGCGTCGGCACAGGCGCGCGCGGCGGACATGAACACGGCCGCCCTCTGCGCGTTCAGCTGCATGTGGGCTGCATCCACCGCCTCCTCCTCGGTGATGTGAGCAGGGCCGCCCACGCCAATGGGAGGCTCCGGAGGCGCACCATCCCCCGCGACACCGGCCGCCGTGACAGCAGCCGCCGCGACACCGGCGGCGTACTCTTCTTCATCGCTGTCGGCGCAGTCCGCGAACGCCGCCTCCACCGCACTCCTCTGGGCGTCCGTCAGGCGCGGACGCGGCGGCTGGGGAATCATGCCGGCCCATGCCGGGCTGGTCGCCATCCGGCGCGAGAAGCTGCCGCGATAGCGCCCGCGCGCGCTCATACGCGCTCGCTCGACCTCGTCCACCAGATGCTGCGGCGGCGGCGGCGGCGGATCCATTCCGGCGCGTGGATCTAAGCTTGGAGATGGTGGCCGCCGTGGCTAGGGTTTGGCCGGCCGGCGCGATTGGGGAGGAGTGCCCTAGGGTTTGGTCGGCCGGCGCGATTTATACAGCTCCACCGCCCACAGTTATTACGGGTAGGTGGCCGTTGGGGTCGATGACACGCGCCAGGGCGGACATGGGGAGGATGCAGGAACGGTCAGCTCGCGTCCGGGCCCGACGCATCGGTGACCCAAATTTGGGCCAGGAATGCCTCGCGGCGGACCAAAAAACGGACCGCGGTCCGTTTGCGTCGCCCCGTTGGGCCGTGTTTTTTGCTCCCGCGGACAGGGACGGACGCGCGCGGACTCGATGGGTCGCCCCGTTGGATCCATCCTAACATCCCAGGTTTTTTCAAAAGGTTGAAAAATCAGAAAAATTTAAAACTTTCGAAAACTATTATGTATTTTGCTTTGAAAAGAAAAATCATGCATGCATTCATCATCATATAAGCTTTGTTGCATTTAGATTTTTAAAAGTTGGAATATTATTCCCACTTGAAAACCTATTTATGAGAAATATATGAAAAGGACTATTTATGTCCAATATATTGTTTTGAAGTATTGTGGCTTACTTCTCTAGGATAAATGTTTGGTTGCAAATTGTTTGTATGAAGGGGCCTTATTATGCCCTATATAATATTTTTGATTTCTAGAATATTGCCAAACCTTTTTATTTATTTTTTTTGCGTGTTTGATTTGATTATTTTATTGAAAATATATGTCTAAAATAAGCTAAGTTCGAATGTTTACATTTTGTGGTATTTTATTTGACTTTAATAAACCACAAATGATTTTATTAAAAACCCTATTTTTAAAATTTACATGAATGTGTCAAATAAACCTTTATACATTATTTGAAATTCGAATTTTGAAATGATTTGGAAAAATGTATTTGAAAGTTCTAAAAGATAGGTCTTGTTTTTACAAATTTACAGACACTGGTTTGAAGCCTTTTGGATGTTTAAAACAAAAGTTATAAACGTTTTACTGTTTTCAGAAAACAGAAAAGGAAAAAGGATTTAAGAAAAAAAGGGGCGCTCAGCCTATTGGGCCGAGCCCACCTACCATCCTGTTATCTGCCGCACGCGCGCACGCAGCCAGCCCATCTGTTATTTTTCCTTTCTTTGTATTTTCTGGCTGGGCTGGAATCTGGCCCATCTAGCAAGCTCAGCCGGACCGAACTCGGGTTCGAACCCGATGAAAATATCAGGAAAATCTAGGTTTTCCAAACACTTTCCACTTAAACGCAAATATCTTGAGAAATATAACTCCAAATCCGGATCCGCTTGATCCTACGCGTTCATAACTTCGAGCCCAATCTTTTCCACCGACCCTTGGCTTATATAAACCACTGTAGCCACCGTCACCTCTCTTCCCCTTTTCGTTCCACCGAAATCCTAATCAGCGAAATCGTATTTCGTAGATTTGACGACCAAGATCATCTCGAATCGCGACGGAGCCTGAAGCATTGTTGAAGATCCCCTCAACACCTTTCCATCCCGGGAAGCCTCAACTCTTTTCATCAACCGTGGAGAGAGAATTTCGACTCGCAATATTCAGATCTGAAGTCGTATTTCTTAGATCTCTTCGCGCTCGGTTCTTCAAATCGAAATTCCTTTGGTGAGAAGTCAGATTTAACCCTTACCTACAACTTTGCTATTGCACTCTTTTGGTTTTGACGTAAGGAATTCTCTGTACAAATCAGGTTGCTCTTGACGATTTTCGGAGGAGAAAACAATCTCAAATCTTCGGGCTGTAGTTACGGAAGTTGTTCCCCTGATCAAGACCTTTCTTTTGCCCCAAGCCTCACCTCTTTTGGTCAAACGAGCTAGGAGATATTCGAGTTTGAAGTTTCGGATCGTAAAGGTAATTTGCGTTTTGTGACCAATCTATTAATCCACTTATGTTATAATTGTGATAGTTAGAAATAGCACGTAATTCTCTACAACTTTCGTTAAGATTGTTTTTCCATCCGAGCAACTCTTTTTTTGGTCAAAATTCATAGTCAAAGCCCAGTCAGCCTGCCACGTCAGCGAGTCAACCCCACGTCAGCGGTCAGAGTCAACAGTCAACCGAAGACCGGCAGTTTTGCAGAAAAACCCTATCTCTTAGATCTATCACTACTTTTTATTGGTTTAGCCAAATTTTACAAATAAAATATTTTTGGAAAGCTTATGACACGTAGAAACTTTTGGCATATTTATTTTTATGTTTTGACAAACTTATTTTGGTTCAATTTTAAAAATGGTTGTTTAAGTAAAATTGACTTAACTTGATTTTAAAATTTGATTCTGGAGTAAATCCAATTGGTATATTTTTGTTTAGTTAATATTTGGCCGTAGGAATACTCTACTAATTTTTGTAAAAGTATTTTCAATGATTTTTGTAATTAATATTGATTAAATGCTTTTTACGTGTTATTTTAATAATAAAAATTGATTAAAATTATTTTTCTTCATATATTCGATTAATAAAATGACTTAGTCATATTCTGATCACTTTAGTTACAAAAGGTACTTAGAAATATTTGTCTCTCCAAACAAAGTAATTTCCTTCCTTAGAAAATATGTGATAATTATTTTGACAACATTATTTCCTTAGAAAAATTTCAACATCTTAATAGTGCTAAATCTTCTCCTTAGAAAAATTAAGCATCTTGAAAACTTAGTTGTTTTATAATATCTTTCTAAGTGATATTGTTTAAGTGTTTGTCCTTAGAAATTTTATCAACTATTGTTTTAAAGTATTTTCCTTAGAAAATTTAGCAACTATGTTTTGTTTACTTTTCCTTAGAAATTATCTGGACTCATTGATTGACCTTTGGTCCTTAGTCATTTTTGGACCATCTTACTTGTCTTGCATTAACTTAGAATAATTTCATGGCATGGCATGCATCTCTAGTCCTTAGAAATATTTTGCACTTCTTACATGACATTCCTCCTTAGAAAAAAATTGAGCATGCATGTTAGTCCTTTTGACCCTCCTAGTCGAAAAACCACTAAGTTAGAATTAGTGGAAACCAATGAAGGACTTAGCCAAGAAAACAAGACTCTAGAAGCATCTCCAAGAAGTAGAAGTACTTAGAAGAAAATCAAGAAGAAGTTCATGAAGACCAACCACCTACAATTTTCTAAGTCTTTCTTTCCTTTCTCTCTTTTATTCCTACTTCATGGTGGCTAAGTTATATTCAAGACCAACCTTGGTGCTGCCTACATCATCAAGTCTGCAGAACCATCAAGTCCACAAATTTCAAAGAAGTCAACACACCAAGGAGAAAGCTACAAGGAAGTCTGGAGAAGATTCTTGGTAGACCAACTACTTTCTTTCTATCTTCTCTTTCTTTCTATTTTTGTCTCACTGTGTACATAGACCAAGTCCTTGGTGTTTAAGACTAAGTTTCTAGAGTGCTAATTGAAGACCATTGAAGATCAATGAAACTACAAAGGAGTTGAAGATGTTTTGAAGATCAAACATGTGAAGACTTGAAGAAGCCTTACAACTTTTCAAGTTGTCGTTTTACCAAGTTAATTTTGCTCAACCTTGACCTTGCCTTAGCCAATTGCATTAAGTTATTTTATGTCTTTTTCCTTAGTTTGTTCTGTATGGCATTCACATCATAATTTCCTTGTATCATTCTGCATCTCATGCATGTCATATTTTCTTAAGTATTGTTTGGTTGTATATTTATTGTGAATTGTTTGATGTGTTAGAAATTTCGGAGAGAGACGAAGGTTGTTGCAACTGCTACTACTGCACTCCCTATTGCCAAGGCAAGTGGCACACCCCTCATGAAATTTCCTAAGTATTTTTATATGCATTATTTAGTGTATTTCTTTATATGCATGTGTTGGATAGTATTATTGCTAGATGCTAAACCCACCATACCTTTACACTAGTTGTGTCTGGAACCCCTGTGATAACTTAGTAGATTATTTGATGCTATGCAAATGTGTTTTCTTTAAAGTTTAATTCTACTAAGTAATTTATCACCAGGGTGGACTTGGTTTTGAAAAGATGATGGAAAGGTTGAGTGTCATCTCTTAGGGGTGACCTCTAAGGGATGGTCACTTGTGGTTGCCACCCAGGGTATTAAGGGACCAATGTTTCTCTAAGTGAAGTTGCTTACCGTGCAGCCATTAGTCATATGGGCTCTGGCTAGATGGATTAAGTTGCGTGGACTCCTCCCGGCTTGACAAGCAGATGTAGAGGATGTAGGTGGAACGGGTCAAGCCAGTATGGGATGGGGAATATGCTTCTGAAAAGTCTCGTCTCAACTCTCTCCTTTTCCTTAGCACAATTTGAGTGCTTGAGGATAGTTTGGGTTTGTTGGGTCTAATGGTGAAAGTGCACAACCTCTGCAGAGTTAAAACTAAGTACTTAGCCGTGTCCCCGGTTACGGACAATTCAAGCAGCTGATCAAGGATGTCAACGGAGGCTCCCAACATCTCATTTCTCTAAGTAAAATTTTGATGGGTGAACAAGGGTAGATGAGACTATGGATTTAATGATATATTGTCTCACACATTTGAAGAAAAGGTTTACAAAGTGTTAGGCAAAAATTGGCTTTATGCAAAACAGCCTTGAACTCCACCAGCCAAATATGGATATAGGCTATAGAGTTATTCCATTAAGTGTCCACATAGTGTCACTTGCCAGTTCCATTTTTAATGGTTCTGACCCACTCTATTGCAAAATTTTATTTGTTGCAGATTGTTCTGACGACGAGTGAGTTTACGTTAAGGGTTTCGAGTCTGCAACCAACATGTTTTCGCCTGTGGCACATGAAGATGATGGAGACTCCATGAAGAATAAATTTCCGCTGCTTTACTCTTTAAAAGCTAGCTTCGTGCTATGCAATTTGTAAAGGATATTTCCTAAGTACCGGATCCGCGAGTAATAATTGATACAATGTTGTGATATTTCATCTTAGACTGTGTGTGCAAATGAATCGATCCAGGGGTTTGCACTATACACAGGTACCTTGCCAATTTCTAAGTGCAGGTACGCTACAGATGGTATCAGAGCATTGTGTTGCCTGTAGGTTCGAAAACCTTTGCCAATTTCTAAGTGCAGGTATGCTACAGATGGTATCAGAGCATTGTGTTGCCTGTAGGTTCGAAAACCTAAGTCTGGTTAGAAATAAGAAAGCCCATAGGACAAAATTTTATTTGTTCTTTGTCTAAAACTTTTGATATCATTCTTGTAACTTCTTAACTATTCGCTTTCTAAATGCCTTCTCTTATTTATAGATGTCCCGCCTCCTGGAATCACTCAAGAAAGGTCCAGCAATGACCATGACTTTGGAATGTGAGACTGAGTTTCCAAAAGCTTTGAAGGACCTCATGTTGAGCATGGGACTTGAAGGAGCAGCAGTCTACAAAGGTTTTCCTTTCATGGGTGAAGGTCAAGAGTACTGGTGGGTGCAAACTCCATCTATACAAGAACAAATACGATGACCACAAGACCGAAGGTGGCTGCATGTTCACAAACCCAATAATTCGAACATCATTCTTTGATTCAGCATGGGAGGCCATCGAGAACCTTGGAAGAAGACTTCGATTTAGACTCCACAACACTCAGAAATATCTTGATGAACACAAGGAAATAGAGGAGGAACTCGATGCACTCAAGAAGGAGATAGAATAGACTAGACCCCCTTATGTATTAGAATAAAGAAACCATGTTGATGTATTGATCTATCAAATTGTGGTATGGCAGTACTATCATATTGTTTCCCCATATCCTAGGTGTACTTCGATCCAAAAAACGACTAGTTTGGTTTTCTCAAAAGTTTGTGAGTTTTTATCATGTGTGGTTGATTGCGTCAAATTGCTTGTATGGGTATAAATATTTCTCTTAGATCTTTCTATCTTGTACTCATCTATTCTAAAACCCACAGATGTCTCCCCATGGTGCACCTGAGAACAACGACAACAACATTGCAACAATGTTGCAGCAGATGATGGCAGCACAAACCCAGCTGATGACCATGATGGCTCAGATCAAGGCAAATCAAAATGAACCACCGCCATCCCTAACCCGAGAGGATAGACTTGTCAAAATTCTAAGTCTTAAACCTAACACGTTCCGCCCTACAAATGAGCCAATTGTGGCAATCGACTGGCTACGATTAGTAGACAAAAATCTGGTAACTTGTGAGTGCACCGACACAGAGAAAGTAAGTTTTGCATCTTATCTTTTGGAAGGGCCAGCTGCTCGATGGTGGAGAACTTATCATAGCACTCACCCATTTGATACTTTAACCTGGAAAGAGTTCAAGGAAGGATTTTGTAATGCTCACATTTCCTCTGACATTTTGAACCTGAAGCAAGAAGAGTTCCTAAACCTGAGGCAAGGGGACATGACGCTCAAGGAGTATAGAGATGGCTTCTATGCATTGTCTCGTTATGCCCCTGAAGACATAGATACCGAGGAGAAGAGGAAGGCAAATTTTCTCAAGAGACTGTGTGACGAGATGAAAGTCCCTTTCACAGCCACATACGCTTTGGAGTATCAGCCTTATTGGACCAAGCAATCATACTGGAAGATAATATCAAGAAGACTGGAAATAGGAAGGGAAAGCTTAGTATCAACAAACATCATTCTGAGCCTTCATTCAAGAGACACCCTACTCCTGAAGTGAACCATAGTCACAAACAGGGGAATCACCATAATAGAGGGAGTCACCTCAAACATCATGATCACAAGAGTGAATTCAAGGGAAGCAATGGAGACCACAAGAAAAACATCAGTCATGTCACCTGTTTCACCTGCAGGAAGCAAGGACATTACTCTATTGAGTGCCCAGACAAGAAACCCCAGAACAACCCCCACAATAAAGACATCAGCCAAGTAATTTGTTACAAGTGCAATAACAAGGGCCATTATGCCAATGAGTGCCCAGCAAAGAAGGCTGAAGAAGCTGCCAAGTCAAACCATTTTGATCAAGGATATGTGAACCATGTCCACATGGAAGGAGCATACAATGAGTCTATGGTGAACGGTACGCCCTCAATCAAGTTTGCATCTTGAAGTTTGACTACCAAAACAGATTTCTTTTAAGGGTGGTAGCCAACCCAGATACCCTCGTCACAACCTTTTGCTAGCCTTCTCGAATCTCGGGGACGAGATTCCTTTTAAGGGTGGTAGTCTGTAACATCCCAGGTTTTTTCAAAAGGTTGAAAAATCAAAAATTTAAAACTTTCGAAAACTATTATGTATTTTGCTTTGAAAAGAAAAATCATGCATGCATTCATCATCATATAAGCTTTGTTGCATTTAGATTTTTAAAAGTTGGAATATTATTCCCACTTGAAAACCTATTTATGAAAAATATATGAAAAGGACTATTTATGTCCAATATATTGTTTTGAAGTATTGTGGCTTACTTCTCTAGGATAAATGTTTGGTTGCAAATTGTTTGTATGAAGGGGCCTTATTATGCCCTATATAATATTTTTGATTTCTAGAATATTGCCAAACCTTTTTATTATATTTTTTTGCGTGTTTAATTTGATTATTTTATTTTATTGAAAATATATGTCTAAAATAAGCTAAGTTCGAATGTTTACATTTTGTGGTATTTTATTTGACTTTAATAAACCACAAATGATTTTATTTAAACCCCGATTTTTAAAATTTACATGAATGTGTCAAATAAACCTTTATACATTATTTGAAATTCGAATTTTGAAATGATTTGGAAAAATGTATTTGAAAGTTCTAAAAGATAGGTCTTGTTTTTACAAATTTACAGACACTGGTTTGAAGCCTTTTGGATGTTTAAAACAAAAGTTATAAACGTTTTACTGTTTTCAGAAAACAGAAAAGGAAAAAGGATTTAAGAAAAAAAGGGGCGCTCAGCCTATTGGGCCGAGCCCACCTACCATCCTGTTATCTGCCGCACGCGCGCACGCAGCCAGCCCATCTGTTTTTTTTTCCTTTCTTTGTATTTTCTGGCTGGGCTGAAATCTGGCCCATCTAGCAAGCTCAGCCGGACCGAACTCGGGTTCCATCCCGATGAAAATATCAGGAAAATCTAGGTTTTCCAAACACTTTCCACTTAAACGCAAATATCTTGAGAAATATAACTCCAAATCCGGATCCGCTTGATCCTACGCGTTCATAACTTCGAGCCCAATCTTTTCCACCGACCCTTGGCCTATATAAACCACTGTAGCCACCGTCATCTCTCTTCCCCTTTTCGTTCCACCGAAACCCTAATCAGCGAAATCGTATTTCGTAGATTTGACGACCAAGATCATCTCGAATCGCGACGGAGCCTGAAGCATTGTTGAAGATCCCCTCAACACCTTTCCATCCCGGGAAGCCTCAACTCTTTTCATCAACCGTGGAGAGAGAATTTCGACTCGCAATATTCAGATCTGAAGTCGTATTTCTTAGATCTCTTCGCGCTCGGTTCTTCAAATCGAAATTCCTTTGGTGAGAAGTCAGATTTAACCCTTACCTACAACTTTGCTATTGCACTCTTTTGGTTTTGACGTACGGAATTCTCTGTACAAATCAGGTTGCTCTTGACGATTTTCGGAGGAGAAAACAATCTCAAATCTTCGGGCTGTAGTTACGAAAGTTGTTCCCCTGATCAAGACCTTTCTTTTGCCCCAAGCCTCACCTCTTTTGGTCAAGCGAGCTAGGAGATATTCGAGTTTGAAGTTTCGGATCAGAAAGGTAATTTGCGTTTTGTGACCAATCTATTAATCCACTTATGTTATAATTGTGATAGTTAGAAAGAGCACGTAATTCTCTACAACTTTCGTTAAGATTGTTTTTCCATCCGAGCAACTCTTTTTTTGGTCAAAATTCGTAGTCAAAGCCCAGTCAGCCTGCCACGTCAGCGAGTCAACCCCACGTCAGCGGTCAGAGTCAACAGTCAACCGAAGACCGGCAGTTTTGCAGAAAAACCCTAGATCTTAGATCTATCACTACTTTTTATTGGTTTAGCCACATTTTACAAATAAAATATTTTTGGAAAGCTTATGACACGTAGAAACTTTTGGCATATTTATTTTTATGTTTTGACAAACTTATTTTGGTTCAATTTTAAAAATGGTTGTTTAAGTAAAATTGACTTAACTTGATTTTAAAATTTGATTCTGGAGTAAATCCAATTGGTATATTTTTGTTTAGTTAATATTTGGCCGTAGGAATACTCTACTAATTTTTGTAAAAGTATTTTCAATGATTTTTGTAATTAATATTGATTAAATGCTTTTTAGGTGTTATTTTAATAATAAAAATTGATTAAAATTATTTTTCTTCATATATTCGATTAATAAAATGACTTAGTCATATTCTGATCACTTTAGTTACAAAAGGTACTTAGAAATATTTGCCTCTCCAAACAAAGTAATTTCCTTCCTTAGAAAATATGTGATAATTATTTTGACAACATTATTTCCTTAGAAAAATTTCAACATCTTAATAGTGCTAAATCTTCTCCTTAGAAAAAATTAGCATCTTGAAAACTTAGTTGTTTTATAATATCTTTCTAAGTGATATTGTTTAAGTGTTTGTCCTTAGAAAATTTATCAACTATTGTTTTAAAGTATTTTCCTTAGAAAATTTAGCAACTATGTTTTGTTTACTTTTCCTTAGAAATTATCTGTACTCATTGATTGGCCTTTGGTCCTTAGTCATTTTTGGACCATCTTACTTGTCTTGCATTAACTTAGAATAATAATTTCATGGCATGGCATGCATCTCTAGTCCTTAGAAATATTTTGCACTTCTTACATGACATTCCTCCTTACAAAAAAATTGAGGATGCATGTTAGTCCTTTTGACCCTCCTAGTCGAAAAAACACTAAGTTAGAATTAGTGGAAACCAATGAAGGACTTAGCCAAGAAAACAAGACTCCAGAAACATCTCCAAGAAGTAAAAGTACTTAGAAGAAAATCAAGAAGAAGTTCATGAAGACCAACCACCTACAATTTTCTAAGTCTTTCTTTCCTTTCTCTCTTTTCTTCCTACTTCATGGTGGCTAAGTTATATTCAAGACCAACCTTGGTGCTGCCTACATCATCAAGTCTGCAGAACCATCAAGTCCACAAATTTCAAAGAAGTCAACACACCAAGGAGAAAGCTACAAGGAAGTCTGGAGAAGATTCTTGGAAGACCAACTACTTTCTTTCTATCTTCTCTTTCTTTCTATTTTTGTCTCACTGTGTACATAGACCAAGTCCTTGGTGTTTAAGACTAAGTTTCTAGAGTGCTAATTGAAGACCATTGAAGATCAATGAAACTACAAAGGAGTTGAAGATGTTTTGAAGATCAAACATGTGAAGACTTGAAGAAGCCTTACAACTTTTCAAGTTGTCGTTTTACCAAGTTAATTTTGCTCAACCTTGACCTTGCCTTAGCCAATTGGATTAAGTTATTTTATGTATTTTTCCTTAGTTTGTTCTGTATGTCATTCACATCATAATTTCCTTGTATCATTCTGCATCTCATGCATGTCATATTTTCTTAAGTATTGTTTGGCTGTATATTTATTGTGAATTGTTTGATGTGTTAGAAATTTCGGAGAGAGACGAAGGTTGTTGCAACTGCTACTACTACACTCCCTGTTGCCAAGGCAAGTGGCACACCCCTCATGAAATTTCCTAAGTATTTTTATATGCATTATTTAGTGTATTTCTTTATATGCATGTGTTGGATAGTATTATTGCTAGATGCTAAACCCACCATACCTTTACACTAGTTGTGTCTGGAACCCCTGTGATAACTTAGTAGATTATTTGATGCTATGCAAATGTGTTTTCTTTAAAGTTTAATTCTACTAAGTAATTTATCACCTGGGTGGACTTGGTTTTGAAAAGATGATGGAAAGGTTGAGTGTCATCTCTTAGGGATGACCTCTAAGGGATGGTCACTTGTGGTTGCCACCCAGGGTATTAAGGGACCAATGTTTCTCTAAGTGAAGTTGCTTACCGTGCAGCCATTAGTCATATGGGCTCTGGCTAGATGGATTAAGTTGCGTGGACTCCTCCGGCTTGACAAGCAGATGTAGAGGATGTAGGTGGAACGGGTCAAGCCAGTATGGGATGGGGAATATGATTCTGAAAAGTCTCGTCTCAACTCTCTCCTTTTCCTTAGCACAATTTGAGTGCTTGAGGATAGTTTGGGTTTGTTGGGTCTAATGGTGAAAGTGCACAACCTCTGCAGAGTTAAAACTAAGTACTTAGCCGTGTCCCCGGTTACGGACAATTCAAGCAGCTGATCAAGGATGTCAACGGAGGCTCCCAACATCTCATTTCTCTAAGTAAAATTTTGATGGGTGAACAAGGGTAGATGAGACTATGGATTTAATGCCATATTGTCTCACACATTTGAAGAAAAGTTTTACAAAGGTTTAGGCAAAAATTGGCTTTATGCAAAACAGCCTTGAACTCCACCAGCCAAATATGCATATAGGCTATAGAGTTATTCCATTAAGTGTCCACATAGTGTCACTTGCCAGTTCCATTTTTAATGGTTCTGACCCACTCTGTTGCAAAATTTTATTTGTTGCAGATTGTTCTGACGACGAGTGAGTTTACGTTAAGGGTTTCGAGTCTGCAACCAACATGTTTTCGCCTGTGGCACATGAAGATGATGGAGACTCCATGAAGAATAAATTTCCGCTGCTTTACTCTTTAAAAGCTAGCTTCGTGCTATGCAATTTGTAAAGGATATTTCCTAAGTACCGGATCCGCGAGTAATAATTGATACAATGTTGTGATATTTCATCTTAGACTGTGTGTTCAAATGAATCGATCCAGGGGTTTGCACTATACACAGGTACCTTGCCAATTTCTAAGTGCAGGTACGCTACATTATGTGGAGAGTAATGATACTTTTATGCATATGGATCATGATAAGAATGTTTCACGTGATAGCTATATTGTTGAGTTTATCAATGATGCTACTGAAAGTTTTTATGAGAGAGGGAGACATGATTTCATATATCTCAAAAATATTAAGTCTTCTCTCTTTTTGTTGAAATTTTTGAAGTTGCACTTGCTTTGCCTTCCTATGCTAGTCACTTTGTGCTTTACTGATTTATTTTCTTACAAGATCCCAATGCTTAGGAAGTGGGTTAGACTTAAATGTGTTTGATATTTGCTTCTTGATGCTCTTTTATATTCAACTCTTATTCCTATGGGAGCATCATTAAAACTATCAAGCATAGCTATATGGGTATAAAGAAAGCGCTTTGCGGGAGGCAACCTGGTTATTTTTGTGTGTGATTTTTCTTTGTGTCCTCTTGCTGTACCAAGAGACTTTGTTTATAGTTTAGGTTCTGGAGTTTTCAATAAAGTGTCAAGTTTTACCCATTTTGGTCTTGAAAAGTTGCTTATTGAGTTCGGAGATTTTATTCCTGCACGAGTCAGTGCACGGTATGATTTTTAGTTCTTATTCGGTAACTCTGAATGAGCTCATATTTGAACTGTAGTTGTAACTTTTCATCCTCTGTATGCATGAATTTTTTCGGAATTTTTCGAGAAAGTTTGGTAGGGTAGAAAAATACGTTTTGCTGCTGCTGTTTTTCTGGACAGATTCTGTCCCATTTTGTTTGATGCATACTTTGATCTTTTAAGTTGAATATTTTTTATCCAATTGAGTTTATGAGTATGCATACAACATTATACACTTTCTGGACATGTCATATGAATTTTTGTTCAAGGATTATATGCAGCAAGAAACATATTTGTTTATCACTATTAATGCACCCCACAGAAAAGAAATGGGAGAAACGGTGTTTTGAAGTTTTTTCACAGGGATTGGAGGAGATGCACCAAGATTTATCCAAGGATGGTGAAGACCATAAGCTTGGGGATGTGAAGACAACCCCGCTAGACCTACACACTCTCGGTTTGCGCACGTCCAACTTCTGTTTTTCGATCGAAACACTTTATCGCATAAACTTGGAGCGTCGTTTTTTGTTTTTGTTTGAGTCTTGAGAGACCACCACACTATCAATTATATATGAGAGAGCTACTGGAAATATGGGTTGAAATATGTTGGATGCTTTTATAAGATTGGGAAAAGGGATGTTTGACTTGATTTTTAATGATATATATAGTTGCATGATTCATGAGCTTGTTAATGAGTAGTAGTTTGCAAATTCTTTTTGTAGAGCTATCACTTATTCATGTTTTGGTGCTGATTGTTATTTCACTTGGTTTAACATGGATTAGTTAGTTCTATGGAAACTCATGCATGCATCTAGATGGTCAACTTTCTCCCTTTTGCTAGCCCAAAAACTCCAACAAGCAAAAACTTGTTTCCAACACCTTCAACCAAAGTTATTCCAGTGAGTCCACCATATCTACCTATTGGCTTTATGCTATTCCGAGTATGTTTAACATGTTGTTTGTGTTATCTTACCTTTGAATGAAAATGTTTATGTTATTGATTGCAATGGGAAAAAAAAATTGGTTATATAGCTCTCACGAACTTGATGCACAATGTTCTTTTATTTGCATAATAAAACATGAGCCATTGTGATTAAGATTATGATGTTTGTGGCTTGATGAATGTTTTGGGTTGAAAGTTAGCCCATATGTGATGTCACATGGCAAGCTTTCAACACGCTCTTCATCTCATTTAGTTGATATCATGTGCTTTTGTCTATGGATGCTTATCATGTTGAAATAAATGTGGAAATAGAGTGAGTTTAAATGAGTTTGTGTAAATGGTTAGAGAGACGCCTGGGCCGCTAATCTAAGCCATGCATCATTCATGGTGGAAATTTACTTACATACTATGGTGAACCTTCTGTGATACACCTTGCAATAAAAAACTATTCCAAATGGTAAATAAAGAGGGTGTTGAGATTGTTCATTTTGTTTGTTTGTCTTGTCATTTTGATATGGGCTTGTTCCATATCTTGGGACAAGAGGTACCCCAGTTGACGCCTTGATGATACTATTATGCTTACAATGATATTTAATTGAACTTGTTTTATTTCCCAAGTTGAGTAACACATGGTGTAAGTACTTGTATTCAAGGGGCATGAGACATTCAACCCATTCTTTATCAAGCACACTACTCATATTTGCTTTCACTTTAACCTTAATCATTCAAGATGCTATGATAGGGGCAATGAGAGCTTGACACCAATGAATACCTTATTGCAATCATTAACTTAAGTAGAAGAGTTTGGAAGTTGGATGAAACTTATGCATGATTTACCTCTACTCACTTATACATCTTTCCAAAGTGTCCACCTATCATATTCAGATTTTCATCATCACTCTATGACCAATGTAGGATGTCTATACTTATCATTATGCATACATGTGGTCCATACTACTATCTGTTATGTTACACTTTGTGAACTATCATTGAACATCCTTGCATTGAATACTTGATATCACTTCATAAACTATCTTGCATATTGCTACTCCTTTTAAGAATGAATCATTTGACTATATGTAGCAATAGTAATCATCTTTGATATTCATTGTTAAGTATTAAATTGCAAAGTCCATGTTAGTTTTATCATCTTCATACTCGAGGACGAGCATGGATTAAGCTTGGGGATGTTGATGCATGTAAAATGCATACATGAACTTTGCACTTTATATCAATGTTTTATAATGATTTTGGGAATATTTCATAGTTTTCTCATTTATTTGGAATTAACCCTGTTTTTCCAGAAAACGTCTTTTTTAGTGTTTCAGACTTTCTGGGAGCTTCGGGACTCCAAAAAGGGCAAGGCCAAAGAGCACGGTTCAGAATTTTCGAGACGAACGCAATGGGCTTAAATTGAAGACCAGAAGCCCAACAGGCTGGAAATGGGAGGGTCCCACGCGGCCTAAAATACCTGGCCGCGTGGGCCCAGCTCTTTTCCCCCTCGGAGCTCCGTGGCCGTCGATCTTTCGTCCACCGACTCCGTCTTGACCTAAAAACTCCTATAAAAAAGGTCCCCTGGCGTTTCGCGAAAGGAGGCGGCGGAGAAACACGAAACCACGAAACATAGAGACAGAAGGCTGCCGCCGGAGAAGATCGGAGGGGGGGAAACGCCGCCGGAATCGCCTCCGGAGGGCTCCACCCCCCTTCGGCATGTTTATCATCAACATCTACAGCAAGAACTTCTCCACCATCATCACCATGATGAAGGGGGAGTAGTCCACCCCCTGGACAAGGGTTTGTGGTGGTAACTTTTGTATCTCTCCTCTCTCTTTAGCTTCACTAATTAGTACCGTATGAGCTGCTGAACATGATTACGGTCATCTATGTAATACCTTTGTGGTGAATATTGGGGTGTGAGATGATTTGTTATGCATTTACCGTTGTGTTGGAGCTTTTGTGATTTGTCATACTTTGAAGTATGATGTATGTGGGTACGGGATGGCCGATGTGACACGGCATAGGTATTGAGTGACACAGTACCGCCCAACATCCTTTATCTGGGGGTAAAAAGAAAGAGTATGATGTGGGAGTGAGAGAAACCACGCTAGCCTTACGAGGGGTGACCTAGCAACACAAATGAGTATTTCTTTCAACTATGTGTTTTACGACATATAGCCGTCATAAAAAGCTACCATTAAAACATGACAATTGTGTGTACTTTATCTATAACATGATGATCACCGTAGATGACAGAGAGAGAGGATTAAGTGAACCCATGAACCATGTCCAGTGTTCCTATAAGAAACACACACTTGAGCTTGTCCACTTGCTACATAGAGGATTGGGCTTTCTCTCTTTGAGAGCTTTCACTTGCTACTACCTTTGTCTTGTCCTCTTGCAAAGAAGAGGATTGGGACACTTTTACATCCATCAAACCAACCATCTTGTTCTCTAAACTTGCTTAGTGCATAATCAACTAAAACTTGTGACACTTTAGTTGTAGGGAATAGATAACTTTTCCTTCTTGCTCCTGCGGATCGATACCTTACTTCCACATTGAGAGGTGCTACAGTGATCCCTTGCTCTTGGGGGTTATCAGTGTGCTCTCTATGATTTTATCTCCTATTCATTTTGGGCACACCTTTATATCTTGAGAACCTGCAAAATAACTTTACCTACTGATTTCTAACAATTAGTTTAAGATTTTCACTCTATATGAAATTTGGAAAAGTAAATGAGAAGGATGAGTAATGGAGAAGTTGGGGTCGACCTTGAACACGTGTTGTGCATGCCAATGGAACCATTGCAAAATCTCTATCATTTAAACTTTTCCCAAAGCTAAAACCAAATAAAAAGAGTGATAATAGTAATTCGCTGTCCAGTTTTTGACATATCCTGTCTTTATTCTGCATTACTCTCATTACTTGTGTTTTGTGCGGTTCTTTTGATCAAGGAGCATTACATAATCATAGTAACAGTAGCTAATGTTTAAAATCAATTCATGATATGTCTTTGCTGTGCCTATGTGGATTTAATTTATGAAGACACTAACCCCTCTAATCAAGTTTGTGACGAGTGTTGTGTAAAGAGAATTTTAAGGTGGAAGAATTGAGTGTGGGGACCCCGGACTAGCTGTCCGAAATACCCGATTATGCTTAACACAACGATCCCGTGATCAGTCTGTCGTTGCACATAATCCGAATTGGATACCAAAGTTTACATCCATTACAATACCAAATTAAAAGTCTTACATAAATGGTCATTTAGACCAAGTCTTACATAGGTGCCTTCATGGACCAAACCAAAATATCAGCGGAAGCTACGGCGTAGTAGACATCATATTCCAACGATGACGACCCGACAGGCAGCTGACTTGTGGAGATCCTTAGTTTGCGTAGAAGTCTCCATACTCCTGCTCGGCGTAGTGCTCCTCCTCGTAGTCTGGCTAGGACAATAGCCAGGGACGAAACCAATATGAGTACATTTGAATGTACTCGCAAACTACCCCAACATGAGTATGCACTAGTTTTATCTTACTTCCATACTTTTATTTATTTAAAATATCTCTATATCTTTATTGAAAAAGGTAAGAAGGGTTTTATAACTGTTTTTAAAAGAAGTCACCATCTTATTTGTTTCTCTAAAAACTCCTCCTTTTTCATTTATTTCAACAACTCATACCACTCCATTTGGTATAGCTGTGTAACACCATCTCCATTTCAGTTTCTTTTAAACTTAAAAGCTTTTCCAAAAACTTGCACATGGTCTAGGACAGCCTCCCAACTGTCCATATCTGAGGACTCGGCTATTCGAATAGTTTTACACTCTGCAGAGGTAGCACGCTTTTCCCACATCCATCCGGCAGCTCAACGTGTCCGCCACGTCTCGCCATACAGGGTGTATGCGAAGTAAGCCGCCGACCATAGCCTGTCCTTTGCTCATGCTAGTATAGGACCCTACCGCTACGAAATTATCATCTTTTCCATCGACACCCAGTCCAGATTCCCGTCGGGAAACCTAAGTGTGAGGACTCGTAGTTCTGCCCGGCGAGCGAACCCTTCAATCCCCCATCCTTAGATGCCAGGACCCAGGTCAGGGGGTAGGTCGCCATGACCATCCCCTCATGGAACGAGATCATCCTCGTTGTTGAGGCATCCCATACTAATATGAGCAAATTATATGACTACGCCCTTTTCCCATATGTGGGTAAATGTGGTCGCACAGGGTATCGGTTGGTTGTCATAGTACTAGGACACTGTGCATTTTTCATAAACATCACCATTTTCCATTTCTCCACTTCAACACCGACATCTCGGTATTCCATAACCACACAAGTATTTCAAAGGAGTTTTGAGTAAACAACATTTATTTTCCCATCCTATAATTTTATATCAACTATCTTATACTTCTACATAGGTGGCAAAATTGTTTTCATGTACTTGTAAAAAGGTTTTCAAAATCATTGATACTTTTGAATAACTCATGTGACAAAATAGATGTATGTAAATGCAAGCTCAGTGAAGTAGCTTGCCTTGCTCGGCAAAGTTCTCGGGTTCTTGTGCTTGCTGATCAAGGTATTCCCCCTCCTCGTAGACTCCAGCAACGTTCTCGTCTAAACGTCAAATAAGCAATGCAAACAATTACTAAACTACTCAAGCAAGCATCACAACATAACAATCATAAACATCACAAATAGCTACTGCACACATCAAACCATACAATTTGGTTTCAAAATAATTGAATTAAACATTATTTAATTAGGTCTAAATTATGACAGAAACTTGTTGAACATGTTTAATTCAATAACTTGAGTTCTGTTGGTCACAAAAATACAAACTAAATTTCTACACAAATCTACTGATGTGTAGAAGACAACCCAATTTGATTTGGATCAATTGGAGTTACCAAACTCCCTACACAATTGTTTGAATCCAGTAACTTAATAATCAAGTTTTAGCTACCAATTAAGTTCTGTTGATCCTAAAATTAAATCCTCTAAGGGGTAACTAAACATGACTAAATTTGATCTAACAAAATTGGTCCTAATTCATTTGGGTTAACCATTAAACATATTTAAATGTTTGAGTGCAGAAGGGTGTTTAAACTTCAACTTAATACTAAACAAATACTACTGCACAAATAATTCTACCAAAATTAGGGAAGCTATTACATGGCATTACTAAGTCCGAAAAATTGGTTTGGAATTATTTGGACTAACAGAGTATCAGAAACAAACAAGTTTAGAATTTAAACCTTCTGTAGTATTTTTAATAATACTTTTTAATTATTTATTTAAATGACATGAGACCACTTGGGTTGGTTAAACAATTTCATAAGCTTTCCACAACAATTGAGTTTGATTTATTTGGATTCCTAAATCTCGAGATATTGAATTTCAAAGTTGGATCCAGTACTGATTTTAACAGAGAAGTTTAAATTCGAATTTAATTGTTCTCTGGATAATGTTGAAAGCTATGACAGGTGGGGCCTACATGCCAGCGACACAGTGCGCGGGTGGAAATTAATAAAACCCTGACGAGCGGGGCCCGCCCGTCAGTCTCTCTCTCTTTCTTTTAACCGAAGCGGTACGCGTCCGTTGGATCGTGATCCAACGGCTCACGTGCAACGCAACGACGGCGACCATATTTCAGCGGCGCTGCCGCGCCGGCGACGGCGAGGTGGATGGATCTCTCACCTAGGGGGCTCGGGAGGTCGCGGCGATGATGCAGATCGACGGCGGCGGCGTGGGGAAGCTCCTGGCTGAGTTGCACTTGCTGGGGTGGACTGGTTCGTCGGCGGCGAGGTCTCCGTCCTCCACGGCCACGGACACTGGCTCCGGCGAGGTCCTACGGTCGCGTCTGGGCACAAATCAAAGGGGAAAAAGGGTGGGGTGAGTGCGGTGAGCTCGGGCAACAGCGTAGAGGGGTCAGAGGGGAGAATTTAGCAGCAGGACGGCACGGCCGCGCGAGCATCTCCTACCTCGGCACGGCGAGGTTGTAGAGGGCACGGGCGGCGTGCACGCCCTCCTGGCGGTGCACAGAGGGGAGTGGAGAGGGTGTGGAGTGGTGTGGTGCTTCTGGCGAGGTGTGGAGGTGGTTATATGTAACACCCCGGCCTACCCCCGGGCCGGGCCTGTCACCCCTGACAGCTCTCTAGGATCTCTAGACTGGCCCCACAGATCAACACCGGTCTTTTCTGCGCACTTTGTCCTCACTCGTGCGCACCCGGGAAGTACTTCCCGGTCGGTCACCCATCCTTGGGAGTGCTCTGAGCCAAGCACGCTTAACCTCGGAGTTCCTTCCAGATGAGCTTCCGGAAAAGAAGTTGCAACTTGTTGATATGAGTATTCTATCAATCCTGTTAAGCCCTGAGCCAGGATCTCACATTATATAGGGCAGGGGCTGGCGTTCGTGGACGGGGCGCATGGACGGCGTCCATGGCGCACCGGCGAGATCTTTTTCTCGACTCCTCCGCGACGCGTGCAAGAAGCTCGAGGCCGAGGTGTCCAAGGGGGGTCCGGGCGTGTTCTAGAAGGGCTCGGTCAAGTGCGGCGTGTCGAGGAGCGGAGAGATGCGTGAATTTGGGCCGGCTTCGCCGCGGCTGCCACGGCGGAGCTGGGGTGGATTCGAGGTGAGGGAGGGCTCGAGTGCTCTCCTCCGCGGCGCAGCGGCTGCAGAGGCACGGGAGCGAGGGAGAGCGCGGCCAGGGGGGCCTGGGAGCGCGGGAACGGCGTGGAGCGGTCATGGCGACACGGCGATGCGTCGGGGCGAGGGAGAGAGGTAGGGATGATGTTTTTGCAGAAAACCCCCTGCCTCCTCTCTGCTTCTTTTTTCTGTTATTTCCATTTCAGTCCAGCAGCATCTTCTAGAATTTATTTGAGGCACTTAAACATTTTAGAAAAATTTGCAAATATTTGTGGGGCTTTCCCATAATATGTAGAAGCTCCACAAAAATTGGCTTTGCAAAATAAAATGTTTTGAATCATTTTCTTTCATAGGGTTTTAATTATGGCATTTTGTTTTATTTCAATTGTTTTTATTTTTGAATTTTAAAATAGGTGTAAAATATTATTTGGAAGAGATAAGTGATAAGAATGTAAATGAGAGGTTTCATATACCATTCCTCTGAATTTTGTTTGGAACAATTTTGAGTTTCTTATTTGTCACTTTTATTTTTCTTGTTTCACTTTTGCTTTTGTATTTCCTTTTTATTAATTCAAGCAAACAAGCAACACAAGCAACAAGAATTAATTACCACAAGCAACAACTTACAAACAACACATGATAATCAACAAAAGTTTTTGTTGGCTCTCATTTTTGGAATAATAATACTGATAATATTTCTGGGATGTTACATTGAGGGTGATGAACAAGATCAAGAGGGACAAAAACTCAAGCTTGGGGATGTACCCCTAGGCTCACCCTACATATATCAAATAAGTACAAGAATTTAAGCTTGGGGATGCCAAGCCACCTCACTTCAACCATCTTGATACCAAGTAAGTAAGCCTAGCTATATGGCTATAAAGAAAGCGCTTTGCGGGAGGCAACCCGGTTATTTTTGTGTGTGATTTTTCTTTGTGTCCTCTTGCTGTAACAAGAGATCTTGTGTCTAGTTTAGTTCAAGAGTTTTTAATAAAGTGCCAAGTTTTACCCATGTTGGTCTTGAAAAGTTGCTATTTGAGTTCGGAGATTTTATTCTGCACGAATCTGTGCACGGTATGATTTTTAATTCTTATTCTGTAACTCCGAATGAGCTCATATTTGAATTGTAGTTCCAACTTTTCATCCTCTGTATGCATGAATTGTTTCGGAATTTTTCGAGAAAGTTTGGTAGGGTAGAAAAATACGTTTTGCTGCTGCTGTTTTTCTGGACAGATTCTGTCCCATTTTGTTTGATGCATGCTTTGAGCTTTTAAGTTGAATATTTTTTATCCAATTGAGTTTATGAGTAGGCATACAACATTATACACTCTCTGGACATCTCATATGAATTTTTGTTCAACGATTATATGCAGCAAGAAACCTATTTGTTTATCACTATTAATGCATCCCACAGAAAAGAAATGGGAGAAACGGTGTTTTGAAGTTTTTTCACAGGATTGGAGGAGATGCACCAAGAGCTATCCAAGGATGGTGAAGACCATAAGCTTGGGGATGTGAAGACAACCCCGCTGGACCTACACACTCTCGGTTTGCACACGTCCAACTTCAGTTTTTTGATCGAAACACTTTATCGTATAAACTTGGAGCGTCTTTTTGTTTGTTTGTTGAGTCTTGTGAGACCACCACATAATAATTGTATATGGGAAAGTTTCTGAAAATTTGGTTTGAAATATGTTGGATGCTATTATCATGATGGGAAAAGGGATGTTTGAGTTGATTTTTAATGATACATATAGTTGCATGATTCATGAGCTTGTTAATGAGTAATAATATGTAAATGCTTTATCAAGAGTTATCACTTATTCATGTTTTGATGCTGAAAGTTATTTCACTTTGTTTAACATGATAAGTTGGTTCTATGGACACTCATGCATGCATCTAGATGGTCAACTTTCTCCCTTTTGCTAGCCCAAACATTCCGACAAGTAAAAACTTGTTTCCAACACCTTCAACCAAAGTTATTCCAGTGAGTCCACCATATCTACCTACTAGCTATATGCGATTCAGAGTATGTTCATCATGATATTTGTGTTATCTATACCTCTGAATGAAAATAATTATGTTAGTGATTGTCACGGGAAAAGTTGGTTATATAGCTCTCATGAACTTGATGCACATTTTTACTATCATTGCAATAAATAAAACATGACCCATTGTGATTAAGATTATGATGTTAGTGGCTTGATAAATGTCCGAGGTTGGGAGTTAGCCCATATGTGCTGTCACATGCAAAGCTTTCAACATGCTCCTTTTAGTTGATATCATGTGCTTTTGTCTATGGATGCCTATCATGATGGAATGAGGTGGAAATGAAGTAGTTTAAATGAGTTTGTATAAATGGTTAGAGGGACGCCTGGGCCGCTAATCTAAGCCATGCATCATTCATGGTGGAAATTTACTTATATGCTATGGTGAACCGTCTATGATGCACCTTATAATAAAAAGTTATTCCAATGGTAAATAAAAAGGGTGTTGAGGTTGTTCATCTTGTTTGTTTGTCTTGTCATTTTGATATGGGCTTGTTCCATATCCTGGACAAGAGGTACCCCAGTTGACGCTCTTGATGATACTATTATTACTTACAATGATAGAACTTGAACTTGCTTTGTTTTCTAAGTTGAGTAATCATGGTGTAGGTACTTATATTCAAGGGGCATGAGACATTCAACCCATCCTTTATCAAGCACACTACTCATATTTGCTTTCACTTTAACCTTAATCATTCAAGATGCTATGATAGGGGCAATGAGAGCTTGATACCAATGAATACCTTATTGCAATCATTAACTTAAGTAGAAGAGTTTGGAAGTTGGATGAAACTTATGCATGCTTTACCTCTACTCACATATACATCTTTCCAAAGTGTACACTTATCATATTCAGATTTTCATCTACACTCTATGACCATTGTAGGATGTTCTACTTATCATTATGCATACATGTGTTCCATATTACTTGCTACCATGTTACACTTTGTGAACTATCAATGAACATCCTTGTCTTGAATACTTCATATCACTTCATAAACTATTTGCATATTGCTACTCCTTTGAAGAATGAATCATTTGACTATATGTAGCAATAGTAATCATCTTTGATATCCATTGTTAAGTATTAAATTGCAAAGTCCATGTTAGTTTTATCATCTTCATACTCGAGGACGAGCATGGATTAAGCTTGGGGATGTTGATGCATGTAAAATGCATACATGAACTTTGAACTTTAATTGCTTATATTCCAATCATATTTGCATCATATAAGGGTTATATCAATGTTTTATAATGATTTTTGGGAATATTCATTTATTTCCTATTTTTATGGAATTAACCCTGCACAAGCAAGAAAACCCCGTTTTCTTATTTTAATGTTTCAGGGACCCAAACATCAACGAAATCACCTGGAAATTTACGGGCGTCAATATTTGGAAGGAAGAAGATATGTGGGCGAAGGAAGCTAGCAAGCGGAGGCCCGAGGCCCAAACGGGGGTGGCCCACGCGGCCAGGTACTGTGGCCGCGTGGGGCCCACTCGTTTGGCCCTCGTGGCTCCGTTGCCATCGATCTTTGCTCCACCGACTTAGTCTTGACCTAAAAATGCCTATAAAAAAGGCCCCCCGACGTTCTCTGAAAGGAGGCGGCGGAGAAACACAGAACCACGAAACAGAGACTCAGAAGGCTGCCGCCGGAGAAGATCGGAGGGGGGAAACGCCGCCGGAGTCACCTCCGGAGGGCTCCACCCCCCTCCGGCGTGTCGATCATCAACATCTACAGCAAGATCATCTCCATCTCCCCACTGTAAACTCTTGGCAAACATGATGTATGATGCAATATACTTTTCCCTTGATCTATTGTGTCTCTCCATCTATGTTTGAGAAGTGATTTGTTCATGGCAATAGTGAAATAGTTCGTTGTTTGGTTGCATACAAGTTTTGTTATCTTTTATGATTGTCTTGATGTACAATATATGAGTGCACGCATATGTTGGGGAATGCATGTAAGGTGATCACCGGTAAGGTAATGGAGTGAGGGTGACTTGGAGGACATGTAAACCTGAGACCGAATCATGAAGTTACTTTATTGGGGATATATATAGGGGACCTTAGAACTTAAGGCTATGGTGGGACTTCTATGTCTTAATAACTCTTGTGCAGTCATTTACTTGGCCATAAGAACCATCATAAGGGGTTTAGTTCATTTACTTGGCTACACCTATTTATGGCTCCTTCCTAGAAGAAACAATTAAGACTGAAACATGTGCTTCACTAATTGTGACAACCACACGAATAAAATAACAATTGCTAGAACATTTGCTCCCTTGAGATATTTGCTACTTGAGATCTTTGCTACTTGCTACTTTGAGAAACTTGGTTGAGAAAACTGCTGAGAGAAACTTGCTACTAGATAAACCCATTCCACGTCACTTGCCTCCATTAGTTAGATCCTTTCATATTTATTGCTTTGCATAAAAGGCCATATAAGAGGGTTATAGGGCTTTAGAGAATAGATAGTTTACCTTCAGCTCCTCGTGGGTTCGACACTCAAATACTTATCGAATAGTGCTACAGTGATTCCTTGCTCTTGGGATTATCAGCGGCATGGCCTCGGTTGCTCCGGTGTACCTGGGACCAGACGAAGGGGTGCATGAGAGGGAGAAGATCAAGGGGAGCTCAGAGATGCAACAATGGCAGAGGATGGTGGTCTGTGCAGCCCGTGAGCTTCCCGGCAAGGTGATGGCCAGAGCGGAAGAGGATGAAGATTCCCCGCTCGATTCGCGGCTTCCCGCGTCGATTCCAGGGACGAGGATGGAGAGGACGACGAGGCAAACCTTCTGGTGGTCTTCGATTGGCTCGGGGACGCTTCAATCGATGGCGATGTGCGACGGGGAGCTAGGGTTCGGCCATGGGGAAAAGAAAGAGGAAGGAGAGCAAGAGCAGGCAAGGAGGTGAGGGAGTGAGGGAGCAGAGGAGCGGCTTCGGGGGGTCTTATGGTGTAACATTCCAAAATTATTATCAGGATTATATTCCAAAAATGAGAGCCAACAAAAACTTTTGTTGTTTATTGTATGTTAATTGCTTTTTGTTACTTGAGATGTTGTTCTTGCTGTTTGTGTGGGTGTTTGCTCTAGTGAACACAAGTAAGAAAGAAAGAAAACAAAATATAAAATCAAAGCAAGAAAAATAAAAGTGACAAGTTGTCACATGAAAATCTTCAAGTGACAAACCCAATTAATTTCAAACCAAAGTCAGTGGAGTTGTAATGTAAACACTCCCCATTTTGTTCCTACCACTTTCCCCTCTCAAATATTATTTTTGAACTAGTTTTGAAATTCTAAAATAAAAACAATTGAAATAAATTAAATAACATAAACAAAGTACTATAAAAGAAAATGTTTCAAAACATTTTATTATTTTATGCCAATTTTTGTGGAGCTTCTGTACATTATGGGAAGGCCCCACAAATTTTTGCAAATTTTTCTAAAATGTTTAAATGCACTAATTAAATCCTAGAAAACCTTCTGGATTTAACAGAAGGACTAAAACAGAAATAAAAAAAGAAGCAGAAGGAGGCAGGGGTTTTCTGCAAAAACGTCATCCCCTACCTCTCTCCCTCGCCCCGACGTGCCGCCGTGTCGCCACCACCGTCGTCGCCGTTTTCTTCGCCGCCCGGACCCCCCCCCCCTGCAGCGCTCGCCGTGCCTCTGCGCCTCTGCACCGCAGGGAAGAAAAACGGAGCCCTCTCCCGTCGCAGTTACGCCGCGGTTCCCCGACGGCCGCCGCGGAGGACTTGGACGGCGCCGAGCAAATTCAGCCCCCCCTCTCTGCTCCCCGACACGCACCGCTTATCTAGATGGTTCTAGAACGTTACCGGACCCCGTTAAGCACCAAGCCGCCACGAGCCCCTGCACCCTCGCCGCGTAATCGAGGAATTGGTCGCCGTAGACGCGCCATGGCCGCCGCCGTGGACCTCGACCACCATGGACCGCCCCGAGCCTATAAAGCCACCCCGAGACCTCACTGAAACTCCACACCCCTCCCTCGATCTCTCCCTCGCTTCGATTTGGTCTGTGCACCGCCAGAGGGCAGTGCACTGCCGCACCCGTCGCCGCCGTTGAGGTCGAGCATCGCCGCAACACCACACCCTTCCATTTTCTCCTCTCTGGCCTCTACACTCTTCCTTGTGGACACAGCACTCACCCGAGCCTCTTTTCCCTCTTTTTAGTGCACGGACGCGACCCCGAAGCTCCGCCGGAGTTGCTGCCCGTCGCCGAGGAAGTGTGCGACATCGCCGCCGTCGACAGAAGCTTCCCCAGCAACTGCTACTCGCCCCATCGCCTTCCCCGAGTCTCCGCCGTCGATCCACGCCTTCGCCGAGCCTTCCCGGGGCCCCTAGGTGAGTCTCCGATCATCACCGTGCCGCCGGCGCGGCGGCGCCGCCCAGAAATGGTCGTCGCCGTTCGCGGGCTCTGAGAGCCGTTGGATCTAGATCCAACGGCAACGTACCGCTTCGCTGTAGATGTTAGACAGACAAGTGGACCCCACCCGTCAGTCTTTTAATCATTTCCACGCACACACTGTGACGCTGACCAGTAGGCCCCACCTGTCATAACTTTCAACATTATCCAGAGAGAAGGAATTTCTAATTAATTTTTCTCTGGAAAAACAGTACTGGCATCAACTTTGAAATTCAATATCTCGAGATTTAGGAATCCAAATAAATCAAACTCAAATGTTCTGGAAAGCTTATGAAATTGTTTAACCAACAAATTGGTTCATGTCATTTAATTAAATATTAAAAAGTATTATTGAAAATGTACAGAAGGTTTAAATCTAAACTTGTTTGTTTCTGATGCTCTGTTAGTCCAAATAATTCCAAACCAATTTTGCTAGCTTAGTACTGCCTTGTGTTAGCTCCCCTAATTTTGGTAGAATTAATTAAGCAGTATTAATTGTTGACTTTAAGATAAACCCTTCTGGACTAAAACAACAAATATGTTTATTGGTTGATCCAAATGAGTTAGGACCAATTTTGTTAGCTCACATATAGCCATGTTTAGTTACCCCTAAAAGGGTTTAATTTTTGGAACAATAGAATTTAAATGGTAGCTAAAACTTGATTATTAAGCTACTGGATTCAATCCAATGTGTAGGGAGTTTGGTAACTCCAAATGATCCAATTCAAATTGGGTTGTATTCTACACATCAGTGGCTTTCCATAGAATTTTAGTTTGTATTTTTGTGACCAACAGAACTCAAGTTGTGGAATTAAACATGAATAACTAGTTTCTGCCATAATTTGAATAATTAAATAATGTTTAATTCAATTTATTTAAAACCAAATTGTGTGGTTTGATGTGTGCAGTAGCTAATTGTGATGTTGATGATGGTTATGTTGAGATGATTGCTTGTATAGCTTAGTGATTGTTTGCATTGTTTGTTTGTTAATTAGACGAGAACGTTGTCGGATATATCGAGGAAGGAGAGTTTGCTGAATTTGAAGAACAAGAGCAAGATCACTTTGCCAAGCAAGGCAAGCTATTCTCTGAGCTTGCACTACCAACATATGCATCTACTTTCATAACATGTTTACTCTCAAAGCAAGATTTATAAAACCCATTTCAAAATATATGGATATTATTTTGCCACCCTATGTAGTAGTTTATATAAAACTTTAGGATGGGAAAACAATGTTGTTTATTCAAAACTCCTTTGAAATTCTTGTGAGTTTATGGAATGCCGAGATGTCGGTGTTGTGTTGGAAAGTGGAAAAATGGTGATGTTTATGAAAAATGCACAGTGTCCTAGTACTATGGAAACCAATCCTACCCTGTGCGACCACATTTACCACATATGGGAAAAGGCGTAGTCATGTAGTTTGCTCTTATTAGTATGGGATACCTCATCGACGGAGATGACTCCGTTATGCATGAGGGGATGGTCCGAGGATCTACCCCCTGACCCGGGTCCTCACACAAGTTGGTGGGGAGGATAGAAGGTTCCACCATAAACCGCCGGACAAAACTATGAGTCCTCACACTTAGGGTTTCTGACGGGAAACCGGACTGGGTGTCGATGGAAAGTGTCATATGGGAAGGATCCTATACTAGCATGAGCAAATAAGAGGCTATGGCCGGCGGCTTACTTCGCATACACCTGGTATGGCGAGACGTGGCAGACACGATGAGTTGCCGGATGGATGTGGGTTAAAAGCGTGCTACCTCTGCAGAGTGTTAAAACTATTCGAATAGCCGAGTCCTCGGATATGGACAATTGGGAGACTGTCCTAAGACCTTGTGCAAGTTTTAAAAAGGCTTTGAGTTTTAAAAGAAAAATGAAGTGGAGATGTTTCCTACACCTATACCAACGGATCGGTATGAGGTGGTTGGATGAAAGTGGACCATGACGGGCTATGGTCGGAAAAAGGAGGAGTTTTGGAAAAACAGATGAAAAGGTGACTTCTTTAAAGATAGTTATAAAACTCTTCTTACCTTTTTCAATAAAGATATAGAGATGTTTTAAATAAGAAAAGTTGTCAACTAAAATAAAACTGGTGCATACTCATGTTGGGGTAGTTTGCGAGTACATTCAAATGTACTCATATTGGTTTCGTCCCTGGCTATTGTCCTAGCCAGACTACGAGGAGGAACACTACGCAGAGCAGGAATATGGCGACTTCTACGCCAACTAAGGATCTCCACAAGTCAGCTGCCTGTCGGGTTGTCATCGTTAGAATATGATGTCTACTACGCCGTAGCTTCCGCTGATATATTTGGTTTGGCCCATGAAGGCACCTATGTAAGAACTTGGTCTAAATGACCATTTATGTAAGACTTTTATTCGGTACTGTAATGGATGTAAACTTTGGTATCCAATTCGGATTATGTGCAACGACAGACTGATCACGGGATCGTTGTGTTAAGCATAATCGGGTATTTCGGACAGCTAGTCCGGGGTCCCCACAGACTTGGTATCAGAGCCATCCTGACTTTAGGAAACCTTAGTTAGCATGGTCGTTTGTCAAATGTTACAAAAGATGAATTTCTAAAAAGAAAGGAATGAAGTATTTTCGAAAATTGCTTATCTCCAATCCTCTTACTTATGCAAAATTTTACTCTCATTAAATGTTACATTTTCCTTAGTATCCCTAAAATTTTGTACACCTCTCATTAAGTTTAAAATTTGACTCACTTGTTGCCCTACTATATTAAAATTTTGATATACTTGTCACCTAACTAACTTAAAATTTTGCTTAAAAACTGTAGATGGCACTCCATTGGACCGAGTTCGTTCAGCTGGAGAAGGACAGCAAGCTGACGTTTGAGAGGGACTTGTTCGAGTTGACCAAGCTGTTAGGTCGCCCCGCTCCAGAGTTTGAGGGAGCTCAGATTGATGTTCACGGTGTTGGAAGGCTGAGCTGGCTCATCAGATCGTCAGTTCGCAGGAACATCAAGTCTCCCAATTCCAGGACGCTCATCTTCACCACCAAGGAGGCCACCTGGGTTGACGGTCTCTGTACTGCTACACAGAGGATGCTAGCCCGACTTTGTGAGGAGCACAAGGCGGAGTTAGTAGACTCCCGTTTCCGGTTCTACGGGAGGCGCAACTGTGATGGACACCCTACTCCTTCACCTTACCACCCGATGTTTGGGAGCTACATCATGGACATGGAGATCTTACTTCAGTGCACTCAGGATGATCTGTTGCGCACTAGGATTCAGCTCCACTTCGACCGCGAGTCGCTCGTTGAGCTTCGCGAGAACGAGATGAAGCTGATGGTGGAGAAGGTTGCTCTTCTCAGGAAGAGGGCCCAGCTGAGGAAGACTATCGTGAAGCTCCGCACGAAGGTGGCAGAGCAGGATGGACTGATTGAGGATCTAGAGCACCATACTGACGAGATGGAGGAGGAGGGCGAGGATCTCCGCAAGGAGAACGACGCTTTCCTCAGTGACGATGATGACTTCGTGGAGGAGATGGACTGTGAGGAGGAGGATGATGAGGAGGAGTTAGTTGACGAGGAGGAGGAGCCACTCGAGCCAGTTCTCGAGGACGAGGAGGAGGATCCCGAGGAGCCAGCCTACCAGTCAGATGCTGACGTGTTAGAGCTGGAGGTTCCACCTCAGTAGGCGAGTGACTTGATCACTACCGCAGGATTAGGTTGACCCCCTATAGCTAGTCGAGTAGTAGTAGTGGTTCTTTTGGAAACCAGATGTTATGTATCCTAGATGTAAGCTTGATGTTGTAAGCTTGATGTTGATGTGAACTCCTTGATGTATTGTTTGTGAAATATAAGTATGTTTGTCTTGTTTAAATCTGTGTGAACTATTTTCATATAAATCTTAGAATTAATCAACCACTTGAGAGATCGTCTTTTCCCTTAGTCGAACTTTTCTTGCCTTGTCTCTTATACCCGGTGTGCTTCAGGATGCCACCCCGTCGCAGCAATGCGGAAGGATCAGGATCAGCACCACCACCACCGGACCCAACCCCCACCCAACTTCTCGCACTTATCATGGAGGAGCGTGAAAATGCCCGGCAAGAGCGCCAAGCTCATCTCGCTGCCTTACAACAACTCGCAGCCGCTTATAACAACAACAACAATAACAACAACAACAATGGTGGTAACGGCAATGGCGATGGAAACCAGCGATCTACCTTGGGTGATTTTCAGAAGACCAACCCACCCACCTACTCCAAGGGACTTCACCCACTAGAAGCCGATGATTGGCTTCGCACCATCGACAATAATCTTGAAGTTGCTGCTGTGGGAGAAAATGAGAAAGTGTTGTATGCAACCCACTATCTCGCTGGACCTGCAAGAGCTTGGTGGGAAACTACCAAGACTCTCCAGCCAGCTGGTCATGTCATCAACTGGGCTGAGTTCCAGGAGAAGTTCCGCAAGAAGCATATTCCAGTGGACTATTGAGAGGAAGAAGGATGAGTTCCGCAACTGAGGCAGGGAAGTAGAGATGTGGTCGGTTATCTTGAGGAGTTTACCGACTTATCTCGGTATGCTCCTGATGACACCGACAAGGAAGAGAAGAAGATGGAGCGTTTCATGAGTGGACTTCATGATGAACTTCAGTGTGCTTTGGTTATCCATGACTTCCGTGATCTGGAGTCACTTGTGGACAAAGCCATCCAGCTGGAGACCAAGCGCAAGTCGATGTATGAAGGTCGCAAGAGGAGGATGAATGCTCAGGAAGGTTCGAGCAGCCAGAAACCTCGTATCTTTCAGCAGAACACCAGGCCTGCCTATCGTCCACCCCAAGCTCCACGCCCAATTACCCTAACCGCCCAAACAACTTCAACCGCCCCAATGACAATAACCGTCCCGGAGGAAACTTCAACAACTTCACCCGCAATCCCAATGTGATCTGCTTTGAATGCGGCAACAAGGGTCACTACTCCAAAGAATGTCCCAATCCCAAGAGGAATGTCCAGCGCCCCAATGCGCCGGCACAGAACAATGGTCAAGGCCGCAATGGAAATGGAAATGGCAAGAATGCCGCACCTCGCGGAAATGCTGCTGTTGCCAAGGGTCGTCTGCACCACATCAATGCTGAAGAAGCTCAGGATGCTCCGGATGTTGTGCTGGGTACGTTCCTTGTCAACTCAGTACCTGCAACTGTTCTGTTTGATTCTGGTGCTACCCATTCATTTGTTACCCAAGAATTTGTTGCTAAGGGAGGTTTAGTTAAGAGCCTCTTACCCAAACCCATGGTCATCCAAATCCCAGAATCCACCGTAGAGACCAAGATGTTTTGCTCCGATGTACCCCTTGAGATCAAAGGAGAAAAGTTTCCAGTTAACTTAATTGTTCTGGGAACCCAAGGCATCGATGTTATACTCGGTATGAATTGGTTAGCCAAGTACCATGGTCGAATTGACTGTGCCAGAAGAGCTGTATCCATCACCACCGACAAAGAAGTAGAAGTGGAGTATGTGTCTGAAACTAGTCAACCTCACCCAGGCTGCCATGAGAGCATAGCTCGACCCGCCCTAGATGAGATCCGTGTTGTTCATCTGTTCAAGGATGTTTTCCCAGAAGAATTGCCTGGTATGCCGCCAGATAGGGATATTGAGTTCATAATTGAGCTTATCCCAGGAACATCCCCCATATCCCAAAAGCCTTATCGGATGAATCCGGAAGAACTGGTTGAGTTGAAGAAGCAGTTGGCTGATATGCTAAGCAAAGGTCTTGTCCGCCCAAGCGCTTCACCATGGGGATCACCCATTATTTGTGGACAAGAGAGACGGTACCACACGCCTGTGTGTGGATTATCGCAAGCTGAATGACGTGACCATTAAAAATAAGTACCCTCTTCCCAAGATCGAGGATCTGTTCGATCAAATGAACGGAGCCCGAGTCTTTTCAAAGATCGATCTTCGGACAGGATACCATCAGTTGAAGATCAGAGAGACAGATATTCCCAAGACCGCCTTCACCACTCGTTACGGTTGTTTGAATACACCGTGATGTCTTTTGGTCTGACCAATGCCCCAGCCTATTTCATGAATCTCATGAACAAGATTTTCATGGAGTACCTCGACAAGTTCGTGGTAGTTTTCCTTGATGACATCCTTATTTATTCCAAGACCGAAGAAGAGCATGCTGAACACCTGCGTCTAGTTTTGGAGACCCTCCGAGAGCACCAGCTGTATGCCAAGCTTAGCAAGTGTGAGTTTTGGCTCAGTGAAGTGGCATTTCTCGGACATATTGTATCTGCTGGAGGAATTTCTGTTGACCCTGAGAAGATACAAGCCATTCTTGACTGGTTATCCCCAACCAATGTTTTTGAAATCCGAAGCTTTCTCGGACTTGCCGGTTATTACCGCAAGTTCGTTGAAGGATTTTCCAGTATAGCCAAACCTCTGACCCAACTGTTGAAGAAGGACAAGAAATTTGAATGGACTCAGAAGTGTGAGGATAGTTTCCAAGAACTGAAGAAGAGACTAACCTCAGCCCCAATCCTGATCATGCCAGACGTCACCCAGAGTTTCGACGTGTATTGCGATGCATCACGCCTCGGACTTGGTTGCGTTCTGATGCAAGAAGGCAAAGTTGTGTCGTATCTGTCCCGGCAGTTGCGACCGCATGAAGAGAATTACCCAACCCATGACTTGGAGTTAGCTGCTGTGTCTTTGCTCTTAAGAAGTGGCGTCCCTATCTTGCGGGACATCGCTGCGAGGTCTATACAGATCACAAAAGCTTGAAGTATATTTTCACCCAGAAAGATCTGAACCTGCGACAGAGGAGATGGATGGAATTAATCAAGGATTATGATATTGGAATCCATTATCACCCCGGAAAGGCTAATGTAGTTGCCGATGCCCTTAGTCGCAAACCTTGCACCCTGAATGCCCTGATCCAAGCCGAACAGCCAGCCTTGTTCAAAGACTTCCAAGATTTTGGACTAGAGCTTGTTAGCCATGGTTATCTCGCCAATTAGAGTTAACCCCAACCCTGATGGATCAAATCAAAGAAGCCCAAAAGGTCATGAAAGCATAGAGGGAATTAGGAAGAAAATTTCCCTCGGCAAAGCACCCGGTTTTACCGAAGATGCTGAAGGAGTGCTGAAATTCAATGACCGTATCTGTGTGCCCAATGTCACGGAACTTAAGGAGTTAATCCTGAAGGAGGCCCATGAGACCCCTTATTCAATCCACCCCGGCGGAACCAAAATGTACCAAGACCTTCGAGAAAGATTTTGGTGGCATGGAATGAAGCGAGAGATTGGTTCATTCGTAGCCAAGTGTGATATCTGTCAGCGAGTCAAGGCTGAACATCAGCGACCCGCTGGATTGCTTCAACCTTTGAAAATTCCCGAGTGGAAGTGGGATGAGATTGGAATGGATTTTATTACCGGACTTCCAAGATCCAACCGAGGCCATGATTCAATCTGGGTCATCGTTGATCGACTGACCAAGGTTGCCCACTTTGTTCCTGTCAAGACCACTCATACCGGAGCTCAGTTAGCAGACCTGTATATTTCCAGAATAGTGAGCCTGCATGGTGTGCCTAAGAAGATTGTATCTGATAGAGGCACGCAATTCACCTCAAGATTCTGGAAATCCCTTCATGAAGCCCTCGGAACCAAGTTAGCCTTTAGCACAGCTTATCATCCCCAGACCGATGGCCAGACTGAGCGAGTGAACCAGATATTGGAGGACATGCTTCGCGCATGTGTTCTATCCTATGGTTCCAAGTGGGAAGATTGTCTTCCGTTTGCAGAGTTCTCGTACAACAACAGTTATCAGTCTAGTCTGCAAATGGCCCCTTTTGAAGCCCTTTACGGCAAGAAGTGTCGTACACCCCTGAATTGGTCCGATACCGGAGAGAGCAAATTGTTCGGACCAGATACCCTCCGAGAAGCTGAAGAGCAAGTTCAGCTTATTCGTGAACGTCTCAAAACTGCCCAATCCCGTCAGAAGAGTTATGCTGACACCAAGCGCCGTGATCTCACTTTCAGTGTCGGAGATTATGTTTATCTCCGAGTGACACCCCTCAAGGGAATGCAGCGTTTCCATGTCAAAGGAAATTAGCGCCAAGGTATATTGGACCCTTCAAGGTCATTGCTCGTCGAGGAGAAGTATCCTATTCTCGAAGAAGATGTTCGTGTTACCCGAAGACGTGCGATCAAGTTTTACAAAGTCCAGTGGACTAACCACTCTGAAGAAGAAGCAACTTGGGAACGTGAAGATTATCTTAGAACCGAATTCCCAGACCTCCTTAAAACCTAAGCCTAGCAAATCTCGGGACGAGATTTATTTTAAGGGGGAAGGATTGTAACATCCCAAAATTATTATCAGATTATATTCCAAAAATGAGAGCCAACAAAAACTTTTGTTGTTTATTGTATGTTAATTGCTTTTGTTACTTGAGATGTTGTTCTTGCTATTTGTGTGAGTGTTTGCTCTAGTGAACACTAGTAAGAAAGAAAGAAAACAAAATATAAATCAAAGCAAGAAAAATAAAAGTGACAAGTTGTCACATGAAAATCTTCAAGTGACAAACCCAATTAATTTCAAACCAAAGTCAGTGGAGTTGTAATGTAAACACTCCCCATTTTGTTCCTACCACTTTCCCCTCTCAAATATTATTTTTGAACCAGTTTTGAAATTCTAAAATAAAAACCAATTGAAATAAATTAAATTAACATAAACAAAGTACTATAAAAGAAAATGTTTCAAAACATTTTATTATTTTATGCCAATTTTTGTGGAGCTTCTGTACATTATGGGAAGGCCCCACAAATTTTTGCAAATTTTTCTAAAATGTTTAAATGCACTAATTAAATCCTAGAAAACCTTCTGGATTTAACAGAAGGACTAAAACAGAAATAAAAAAAGAAGCAGAGAGGAGGCAGGGGGTTTTCTGCAAAAACGTCATCCCCTACCTCTCTCCCTCGCCCCGACGTGCCGCCGTGTCGCCACCACCGTCGTCGCAGTTTTCTTCGCCGCCCGGACCCCCCCTGCAGCGCTCGCCGTGCCTCTGCGCCTCTGCACCGCAGGGAAGAAAAACGGAGCCCTCTCCCATCGCAGTTACGCCGCGGTTCCCCGACGGCCGCCGCGGAGGACTTGGACGGCGCCGAGCAAATTAGCCCCCCCCTCTCTGCTCCCCGACACGCACCGCTTATCTAGATGGTTCTAGAACGTTACCGGACCCCGTTAAGCACCAAGCCGCCACGAGCCCCTGCACCCTCGCCGCGTAATCGAGGAATTGGTCGCCGTAGACGCGCCATGGCCGCCGCCGTGGACCTCGACCACCATGGACCGCCCCGAGCCTATAAAGCCACCCCAAGACCTCACTGAAACTCCACACCCCTCCCTCGATCTCTCCCTCGCTTCGATTTGGTCTGTGCACCGCCAGAGGGCAGTGCACTGCCGCACCCGTCGCCGCCGTTGAGGTCGAGCATCGCCGCAACACCACACCCTTCCATTTTCTCCTCTCTGGCCTCTACACTCTTCCTTGTGGACACAGCACTCACCCGAGCCTCTTTTCCCTCTTTTTAGTGCACGGACGCGACCCCGAAGCTCCGCCGGAGTTGCTGCCCGTCGCCGAGGAAGTGCGCGACATCGCCGCCGTCGACAGAAGCTTCCCCAGCAACTGCTACTCGCCCCATCGCCTTCCCCGAGTCTCCGCCGTCGATCCACGCCTTCGCCGAGCCTTCCCGGGCCCCTAGGTGAGTCTCCGATCATCACCGTGCCGCCGGCGCGGCGGCGCCGCCCAGAAATGGTCGTCGCCGTTCGCGGGCTCTGAGAGCCGTTGGATCTAGATCCAACGGCAACGTACCGCTTCGCTGTAGATGTTAGACAGACAAGTGGACCCCACCCGTCAGTCTTTTAATCATTTCCACGCACACACTGTGACGCTGATCAGTAGGCCCCACCTGTCATAACTTTCAACATTATCCAGAGAGAAGGAATTTCTAATTAATTTTTCTCTGGAAAAACAGTACTGGCATCAACTTTGAAATTCAATATATCGAGATTTACGAATCTAAATAAATCAAACTCAAATGTTCTGGAAAGCTTATGAAATTGTTAAACCAACAAAATTGGATTCAACTCATTTAATTAAATATTTAAAAAGTATTATTAAAAATAGTACAGAAGGTTTAAATCTTAACTTGTTTGTTTCTGATGCTCTGTGAGTCCAAATAATTCCAAACCAATTTTGCTAGCTTAGTACTGCCTTGTGTTAGCTCCCCCAATTTTGGTAGAATTAATTAAGCAGTATTAATTGTTGACTTCAAGATAAACCCTTCTGGACTAAAACAAACAAATATGTTTATTGGTTGACCCAAATGAGTTAGGACCAATTTTGTTAGCTCACATATAGCCATGTTTAGTTACCCCTAAAAGGGTTTAATTTTTGGAACAATAGAATTTAAATGGTAGCTAAAGCTTGATTATTAAGCTACTGGATTCAATCCAATGTGTAGGGAGTTTGGTAACTCCAAATGATCCAATTCAATTGGGTTGTATTCTACACATCAGTGGCTTTCCATAGAATTTTAGTTTGTATTTTTGTGACCAACAGAACTCAAGTTGTGGAATTAAACATGAATACTAGTTCTGCCATAATTTAGAAGTAATTAAATAGTGTTTAATTCAATTTTATTTAAAAATCAAATTGTGTGGTTTGTGTGTGCAGTAGCTAATTGTGATGTTGATGATGGTTATGTTGAGATGATTGCTTGTATAGCTTAGTGATTGTTTGCATTGTTTGTTTATTAATTAGACGAGAACGTTGTCGGATATATCGAGGAAGGAGAGTTTGCTGAATTTGAAGAACAAGAGCAAGATCACTTTGCCAAGCAAGGCAAGCTATTCTCTGAGCTTGCACTACCAACATATGCATCTACTTTCATAACATGTTTTACTCTCAAAGCAAGATTTATAAAACCCATTTCAAAAGTATATGGATATTATTTTGCCACCATATGTAGTAGTTTATATAAAACTTTAGGATGGGAAAACAATGTTGTTTATTCAAAACTCCTTTGAAATTTCTTGAGAGTTTATGGAATGCCGAGATGTCGGTGTTGTATTGGAAAAGTGGAAAAATGGTGATGTTTATGAAAAATACACAGTGTCCTAGTACTATGGAAACCAATCCTTCCCTGTGCGACCACATTTACCACATATGGGAAAAGGCGTAGTCATGTAGTTTGCTCTTATTAGTATGGGATACCTCATCAACGGAGATGACTCCGTTATGCATGAGGGGATGGTCCGAGGATCTACCCCCTGACCCGGGTCCTCACACAAGTTGGTGGGGAGGATAGAAGGTTCCACCATAAACCGTCGGACAAAACTATGAGTCCTCACACTTAGGGTTTCTGACGGGAAACTGGACTGGGTGTTGATGGAAAGTGTCATATGGGAAGGATCCTATACTAGCATGAGCAAATAAGAGGCTAGGGCCGACGGCTTACTTCGCATACACCTGGTATGGCGAGACGTGGCAGACACGATGAGTTGCCGGATGGATGTGGGCTAAAAGCGCGCTACCTCTGCAGAGTGTTAAAACTATTCGAATAGCCGAGTCCTCGGATATGGACAATTGGGAGACTGTCCTAAGACCTTGTGCAAGTTTTTAAAAAGACTTTGAGTTTTAAAAGAAAAATGAAGTGGAGATTGTTTCCTACACCTATACCAACGGATCGGTATGAGGTGGTTGGATGAAAGTGGACCATGACGGGCTATGGTCGGAAAAAGGAGGAGTTTTGGAAAAACAGATGAAAACGGTGACTTCTTTAAAGATAGTTATAAAACTCTTCTTACCTTTTTCAATAAAGATATAGAGATGTTTTAAATAAGAAAGGTTGTCAACTAAAATAAAACTGGTGCATACTCATGTTGGGGTAGTTTGCGAGTACATTCAAATGTACTCATATTGGTTTCGTCCCTGGCTATTGTCCTAGCCAGACTACGAGGAGGAACACTACGCAGAGCAGGAATATGACGACTTCTACGCCAACTAAGGACCTCCACAAGTCAGCTGCCTGTCGGGTTGTCATCGTTAGAATATGATGTCTACTACGCCGTAGCTTCCGCTGATATATCTGGTTTGGCCCATGAAGGCACCTATGTAAGAACTTGGTCTAAATGACCATTTATGTAAGACTTTCTATTCGGTACTGTAATGGGTGTAAACTTTGGTATCCAATTCGGATTATGTGCAACGACAGACTGATCACGGGATCGTTGTGTTAAGCATAATCGGGTATTTCGGACAGCTAGTCCGGGGTCCCCACAGGGGTCCCCCATGGCCGAACCCCCGGGTCATGGGTCCGGCATGGTTGGTGCGGCCAGGGGCGCCGTGGCCGCCATGGCCGGAGCGGAGTCAAGCTGCAGCGGCGGGATCGACGGGTCGGGGGAGGTTGGAAGGCTCTGTGCGATGGCTGCGCCACCGTCGCACATGATATGTTTGCTTCAGTGAGTGTGCAGGCCGGCGGTGCCGCGGGTCTCCCCGCCTTGGCCCGGCTGCGTGGGATTGGAGAGTCTCGAGTGCTCTGGGCGAAAGCCTGACGACGCGACGTCCGTGGACGCCGTTCTCCCTCTTGGGGGGTCGTCTTGGATCTCTTCGATTCTCCTCAGTCTTGGACCTCCTCTTCGGGTGAAGACCTGACCCTGTTTCTGCAGGGTCGGACGACGGCGTCGATCTTCGTCGTCTCCCCTCTTGAGGGCGTCGTCTTGAAGATGAAGGTTCCTATGTGCGCGCTCGTGGGCTAGGCTCACACAACATCGTGGTTGGCAGTGGCTGACGATGTCTTGGGTGCTATGGTGGCGTTGCGAGCTGTGTGGCAACGATGACGGTGGTGAGCGGAGCCGGGTCGCGGCATGTCCTTCGTCACTGACAATACGTGTTGTGTCCCGCTGTGAAGCTGTGAAGTCGGAGCTGCGTGTCTAGGGCGGACAGACTGGCAACGATGACACTTTTTCTACAGTGGCCTCGTGGATTCCGTCGATGCAAGGTGTGCAACTTTCTCTGGTGAAGGCCTCCGTCGAAGTCGGAGCTTCCTACTCCTCGACGCTTTGGGTTGATTGTTTGGCATAGGCCGACTTGGTTCACGGCGTCTGCTGCGGCGAGGCTTCGTCGGTGGCCGTCCAAGGTGAAGTCGGAATCGCTTGCTCGGGGAGGAGTGACGACGATGACGCTCGGTGTTGGCCTCGATGGTGTTTTTTCTCCTAGGCGGCGTGTGTGTCTCGTGTGGGTAGCCAGGTTGGCCGGGTCTGCACAATGTGGTGTTTTCATGGCTACATTGGTGCACTTGTAACGGTTTTCGGCCGGTTCCCCGTTTATGAACCGGTCAATTTTCCTCCTACTTTTTTAATAAAATGAGGCAATCTTGCCCGTTTTGTTCAAAAAAAAATGATGCGGTTCATGTCACGGCCGTTCTCTTCATCTCCCTCCATTCGTGGCCGACGATGGCACTCTGGAAGCCGGCTGGCAATGTGTATATTCTGACGATACAAATCCGATAGATGGTTCAGTGCAATCTGAATATCTGAATTAACAACTCAGGTGTCGAACGATTCACAACCTGACAACCATTTCTATACATTGCTCGCGTAAGTTTAAGGCTCCACTGCAAGGGAATTGGTGCCTCGTGGTTGTGGGAGATTAAAATTGTCGCCTATCTTTTTCATCCATAGCCCAACCTACCGTTTTGAAAATACCTACGTCAGTACGTCACCACATATAGTTAGGCCTGCCGGCGACAAAATTTGTACGCCAGGGATCCAAACCCTGATGAAAATGTTGATTCCGTCAATTCAGACGTTTCACTCACCAAGTTAGCAGCCATTTCTAAATTACTATCTTGCATCATTGGTAGTGTTAGTTAATCGCAGTGGTTAGTGACATGTTACCACATCGTAGCTATATTTCTTTTCAAAATGGTACTTATTGCCATCGCGCACTAAGCACCACCAAGATTGTCTTCGTCGAGCTCCTGATCACCCTAGCTTGCCCATCATGGTCACCGGGTCTTCGACCACCACTGCACCTCTGCACATCGTGATCTGCCCGTGGCTGGCGTTCGGCCACCTGCTCCCGTACCTGGAGCTCGCGGAGCGCTTGGCGTCGCGTGGCCACCGCGTGTCCTTCGTCTCCACGCCACGCAACCTCGCCCGTCTCCCTCCTCCGGGCAAAGACGTCGACGTGGTCGCGATTCCGCTGCCGCGCGTCGAGGGTCTCCCCGACGGCGCCGAGTCCACCAACGACGTGCCCGATGAGAAGCGGGAGCTCCACTGGGAGGCCTTCGACGGCCTCGCCGCGCCCTTTGCCGAGTCCCTGGCCGCCGCGTGCGCCGGCAGCCGGAGGCCGCACTGGATCATCGCCGACTGCTTCCACCACTGGGCCGCCGCCGCTGCCGTAGCCCACGACGTGCCGTGCGCGGTGCTCCTCCCCACCGGCCACCGCCGCCATGCTCGCCGCCGCTCCCCGCCAGCCGCCCTCGGATTCGGCCGATGCCTCCGTACTTGAAGAGCATGCGTCGGCGGAGTCCGCGCGCCTCGCCGTGCCGCGCTACGAGCGGGACGCGGTGGCGACGGCCTACGCAGGCCAGTGCGCGTCGGGCATGTCCGTCGCCGACCGCTGGTTCTTGGCTTTACAGAAGTGCACGGTGCTGGCCATCCGGAGCTGCGTGGAGTGGGAGCCCGAGACGTTCCTGCTGGTGGCACCGCTCCTCGGCAAGCCGGTGCTGCCCCTCGGCCTCCTACCGCCGTCGCCCGACGGAGGCCGGCGCCGCGCCCCGGATCATCAGAGGACGACGCCACCCTGCGCTGGCTGGACGCGCAGCCGCCGGACTCCGTGGTGTACGTCGCGCTGGGGAGCGAGGTTCCGCTGAGCGTGGATCAGGTGCACGAGCTGGCCCTTGGGCTGGAGCTCGCCGGTGCACGTTTCCTCTGGGCTCTCAGAAAACCCACCGGAGCCACCCTCGACGACGAGCCCCTGCCTCCCGGTTTCCAGGACCGCACCGGGAGCAAAGGAATGGTCACCATGGCGTGGGTTCCCCAGCTAAGCATCCTGGCGCAAGCCGCCGTGGGCGGGTTTCTCACGCACTGCGGCAGAAACTCGCTCATCGAGGGGCTCCTGTTCGGGCACCCGCTGGTCATGCTGCCCATCTTCGGCGACCAGGGCCCGAACGCACGCCAGATGGAGGCGAAGAAGGTGGGACTGCAGGTGGCGAGGGACGAGGACGACGGGTCGTTCGACCGCCATGGCGTCGCTGCCGCGGTCCGGGCTGTCATGTTGGATGGAGAAGCCAGGAAGGGGTTTGTGGCGGGTGCACGCAGGATGCAGGAGGTCGTGGCCGTTAAGGAACGCCATGAGAGATACGTCGACGAATTTGTAGAGCAGCTCAGAACTTATTTGTGATCGAATATCGATGATGATGATGGCGCTCTCATCTCACTACTGTCGCTCCCAACTCCATCTGAAATCGTGTGGGTGTGTGTGTTCTGCTAGCAATATATAAACGTCTGTTCGTCAGTTCTTGAACAGAAGCATCCGTTCTGTTCCTGGTAATATCAGCCAACAGAATCGATGATAATTCGTAAGAACTTTTTTACGCTCTCTAGACTGTAACACGTACGATCGAAAGAAAACAAAAGCATGCAACAGAAGTGTGGTCTGTCTTCACAACGGACCAGCTCAAGCAACAGCATGGGAGGGTCGAAGGAAGATTCACAAGTTACAAAAGTAGCCCACATTTCACATAATGACATTTTGAAATGGGAAGAAATATATGAAAAAGCTACGTCACCAAATCACAAGGAAGCAAAATAAAGGAGAAGCAAATATCAGATTAACAAAGTACCTTCAGATGTGATGTGGAGGCTTTGACTATTACTCCCTCCGTTCTAAATTAGTTCAATTTCTTTAGATATGGATGTATCACTTTACGCATCTAGATACATCAGTATGTAGATAAATGAAAGTCATCTAGTTTAGAACGGAAGGAGTATCTAGAATGGGCATAGCTAACAGTGCGGTTTTTCTACACCTAGTTGGATCTGCACAACTTATCTATACCATTCAATCAACATCCAATGGCAGTTTGTATTTTTATGTTTAGAATCTTCACAATGGCATAATTCAAACTTTTTATAACTGACCCTCAAACATCTCACATCGTTTTATTCTCGAAAAGGAGCCACGGCCTCTGCACCCACCGACTGAATCACGCAACCACAAACTTCCACATTATGCAGAACCAATACTCTTCATATATAAGTCAGTACAATAGCACTAATACTTGTATAGTAGCCCATAGCTTAATTGTTTCTAAATGCCCAACCTTTGCCTACAGTTACACCAAATGACACCATCAACATGCTTCTCCTCATATTAACCACAAGATAATGGAGAAGAAAATATATTTTTAAGACACGTTTAACAGACGAAGAAAGCTACAAGAGCTTTCATTCAGCTCATGGGAAAGACAAAGAAACTCCAAAATCCGAACAGAGAAAGAAAGAAATTTAGCTGTGAAAATAGTCATATGGGGAGGCTTTGCTATTGGGCATGGTTACATCTTGAAGGTAAAAGGGCAAGGATTAAGCCAGAGAACATTGCTAACTAATATCTGATACTATTTGGATTCAGGGTACTCAAATTGTAAACCGTTGATGTTACCTAAGATTCATGTTTGAGGCGTTGCGACGAATTCCGGCAAGTTAGGATTCAGACCGGGACGGGTTTGTGGTTTATACTGGGCAGTAGGATAACTGTAATATCTCTCCACTAATTTTCTCCCCTGACAACGCAGGAGAGAAGGCACCAAAAAATGAAAACTTGCAGGCCCAGTGAAGATGCATGGAACAAGTACTGTAGCGTGCAACAGATAATTGTTCACGTTCCATTGTCTGTCCAGGCTTATCAAAAGTTACAATGGCTGCTTGTGGATATTCAGAACATCAATTTGAATCCAGAACCTGACATCTGGACATATCCATCGAACACCACTACCTATTCTTGCAGGGAAGATTGCTAACTGATACTCTGCTACTATTTTAGATTCAGTGTGCCCAAAGTTCTCACTGTTGATTCTGTTCATGCTTGAGACACGGCGACGGATTCTGGCAAATTTAGGATTCAGAGCTGGGGTTTAGGTTGGGCAGTAGAATGATATCTCCATTAATTTTCTCCCCTGACAACGTGTGAGTTGTGACATAGGAGAGAAGGCAACAAAAATGAAAAATTGCGGGTCGATGGTGTGGAGATGCAAGGAACAAGTAGCATGCATAAAACGACCTGGCAGCAAAAGCATTTGTTGGACGAACAGTTACAGTTGTAGATATGCCTGAAGTATGACGTGAAAAGGTAAAATCAGACCCGAAAATATTATGACATGCCCTGGGGGAAAGAGATAAATTAACAAGAACTTACATGCTTTATTCGTCAAAAAAAAAAACTCTTCATTCATGGAAAGGCTAAATCAAGAAAAGCCATAGAACTTGTAGGACGAATGGAGATTCAAGATTTCAATCAATGATGTTACCAGATAATTTACAATGTAGTAGTAAATCCAGGTTGATTTTTAAGATACACAAATTCGACCAAGTTAAGGCAATACGGCAGATGTAGTCATATATATGCATACCAAGAGACCAATGTATTTATGTATGCAAGGATTCTTAGATAAAACTGAGGATTACCATTGCTGAAACAAGAAGGCATGCATACTAGTGATGAATAGTGACAACGATCTAGCTAGAAACCATAACCATCCATGCCAGCTAGTCAGCTACCATTGCTAGCTACGCACAACATCAATCGATGGACTAAGGCGTGTCGATGGAGCACCTGGCAATCAACTCCTTGACAAGAGATGGGCAGCTTGTTCTCAGGTTCTCAAAGTCGTCGCGCGCCATGGCAGAAGACAGATTTCCCGAAGAGATGAGGAAATCCAAGCAAGCATCTTTCAGCTCCTGGCAGTGATGGAGCTCGGCTAATGCCAGAATGGTTGCCGCCGTGCCCAGGCCGATGTTATTGCACAGCTTGTCCTCGCAGATCAGCTTGAGCCTATCCATGCCGTACCGGTCCGCCGCAACGAGCAGGTGCTGCGCCATGGCGCATTCCTCTTCCTTCGCCGTCTCCAGCCACGAATCCGTGTACAAGAAACGGAGCAACGCCTTGAACACCCGCGCCTCTATGTCATCCACGCGGACCACGCCGGCAGCGCTGCTGCCCTCACTCATGGAGCCGAAGAGCTCCGCGGCGAAGACCGGCGACCGAGCGGCGAGCAGCCACCGGTGCGCGCGCAGCATCTCGCCGCTGACCTCGAACACCACGTCGGCGCCCGTCTCGGTCCTGAGGAGGTCGCCGAGGTGCTGGATCAGGTCGGAAGGGGGCATAGGACAGACCTTGGCACGGCGGTGTTCTTGGCCGGCTCCACCTCCTCAGCACGGAACCCGTTGAGGACGAGGATGTCGCACCTGATGGTGAAGGAATCATCCCTGAGATGCTTGGATTTCTCCAGGTCCTCCCTCTCGATTAACTTCGCGCATCCCTCGACGCCACGGCTAGCGAAATTTAACTCGCGTGACTTGAACAGCGCTCCGGCGCCTTGCCCTTCTTGGGAAAGAACGGCACGCGGAGGCGCCGCTCCTCCGCCACGAAGCCGAACTGGACCAGCGCCTTCACCGGGGTGGCCACATCCTCCTCGAGGACGAGGAAGAGAGAGATGCAAAACGGGTAGGACGGAATCTTGCCGCTAGGGTAGTATTCGAGGCTCCAGCGGCGGCCAGCGGCGGTGAAAGATGGAGACTTGATGCAGCGCCCGACGGAGAGGAGCTTGGTGCCGGAGTAGCCCTCGATCTTGAGAATGTGGTGCCCGCTCGCCGTGTCGGCCACGATCTTGGAGGTGGTGGAAGACATGGACAAGCTTGTCTAGCTTGATCGCTACCGCTCACCGTGTGGAGCTCAGTGGGAGCAGGACAATGGAGTGGAGATTGGGGTTTTTTGCAAGCAAACTGAGGATGCGATGCGGGAGGGGAAAGGAGATGAAGAGAAACATTTCCATTCTGGAAAGGTTCGGGAATGATCTTATTATGGGCTTCCATAACTATTTGGCCTATACAAATTGCAGGTTGGGTCATTATTGGGCTTTCGAGAAAAAGCTGGATTTTCCTCTAAAAACAGTGTGTTTTCCAAACATACTCCCTCCGATAAAAAAAAAATCGTACTAGATTGGAGGGAGTAACAGTAGCATTATGCTAATTATAAGATGTAATAGACTTTTCTCACATTCACACATATACACATATATTTAGACATGTTTTAATATATATATATATGTAGTATTTTTAGTCTAAATTTAATCAACATGTGCACGTAAAACATTTTATATTGTGTAACGGAGGTAGTTGATTGTAGTAGATTGGAGGCGGTTCTGGTTGTTCCGCCAGTTTGCAGCTAGTGGATAGACTTGTTTGGCTCCATGATATTTTGTTCATGTGTTTTTCCCACCTCTTCTAAGATGACTATATAGTTTTTCCAATGGAAATCAACGATGCGAACTCGTTTGCCAAGGAAAACAAAAGATTGTAGTAGTGTGTGTTAAATTTATGATGTGGTTAAATTTGTAGTTTCCAGTCTGTATATGATGCAACATTGTTTTTTTTAGATAAAAGACACAGAAATCCAGAAAACAACAAAACAAGCACATAGTGTTGAAGCCAGCTTATATAACATTGCCCTGCACACACACAAGAGCAAGGCTACCGAGGAAATTACAGGTGATCAACCGAAACAACATCGCCACCATCCACGCAGCTGTAGACATGGTCAACAGGGTAGCCCGAGGAGATTTACATATGATCAACAAGAAACATGACCGTCACATGCACACATCTGCAGACAGGTTCTACGTAAGCCCAGGTTAAAACATAGGAACCCCAAGATGCAGAATCTGATATAAACCTTGCCGGAAAAGATCGAATTGCTGAGACATCACATATCACCGCAACCGATGACACGCAACCTTCGAGGATCCTCCCGTTGTAAACTTCAAAGCGACATCTTCAATAAGAGCACGACACCAAAGCGCCACGACCGTCCAATCGAAAGATTTTAGATTTTCAACCGGAGCATGGAAGGTCGAGAGAAGCCGCTACAACGCGTTCAAGAAGGAGATGACGTCCATGGACGTTGCTGCGGCCCAAGAAGATCTCATGCTATAGTTTCCATCGGCATGATCTCTCGGCCTCCGACATAGGGCAAAGTACGCCGCCAAAACGGCTCTGAAACCCTGCCACAGAACACCGCTCGCCCGCCACCACGCGCCCACACTAAAGCAATTGGCTTGCCCGCGCACCAAAATGGCTTCAAGTATCCAGAGCGGTCGCCTCAGCTTTCAAACTCCACGCGCTATAAACTAAAGGAAGAAGGAGAAACGCCACACCACACGCTTTAAAACTAAAGGAAGAAGGAGAAACGCCGCAGTGGCAAGGACCCCCGGACGCATGTCCGATGGCATGGTGACATGATGCCGCCACACCCATATCACCGCAAAGATCTCCTTGAGAGTACCCACTCACCCCCCCCCCCCCCCCCCCCCCCCCCCCATGGGCATGACGACCTGCTATCACCCCGATAGTCGGCGTCGATGGATCTGAAGGCGAAGGGATCGATCGGCTTGACAGGGTGCAGGCACGGTGGATCTCTTTTGTCAAAACTGAAGTGTTGCTTTCTAGGCATAAGAATACTGTAGTTTCAAGCACTTTACATTTAGAAATACTTTGATGTCAAACTGAGCCTAAGATTCGTGCCAAGCAGAGCCTAGTGCCACGTACGCAAAATGTGTGAGCGATGACACTTTAAAATCCACTAAATCGTACACAAAAAACAAACTAACTTGTATGAAACTCCTCGAAAAAAATGACCGCTTGTACCGTCTTGTGTATGCAACAGCCTGCCAAACTTTGGCCGTGTACCTCGAACCAGATTGCCAAGCTCTTTATTTATTTCTCCCAAAGGTGAAACAGTTTATGTGGCGATTGGCACATAATAGCCTTCCGGTTAAAAGGAAGATAGATAGCAGAGGTATGGAGTGTGATACCCTCTGTGTTTGCTGCCGAAGACTAGATGAAGTGCAAGCAAGTAAAGCAAATTTGGCGAACTTTGGGACTGGAGATGATTCGTAATCATATGTGTTCTTTGCCGGATGCAAAAGCCATTGTTCAGAAGATTGTGGAGATGGATACGGACAAACAAATCCTTTTGTGCTGCTCTCTATGGAGGTGGTGGAATGGCAGGAACAAACTAAATGCAGAAGGTCAGAGCATATCAGTGGACGAGGTTATTAGGCAGGCCACCTATTGGGCGACAGAATCTCTTGCTTACTGTAAAAAGGAGAAAGCTGAGGTACAAGTAATTGCTGATGTCAATCAGAAGAAGTGGGAGAGACCTCCAAGTGATATCATTAAAATTAATATCGATGGAGCCTACACTGAAGCTGCCAGACAAGGAGGTTGGGGATTTGTGGCGCTTATGGATCGGCGCGTGGAGCAGGTGCAGGATTTATCGGTTTTGCAAGTTCAGCGATTCGGACTGAAGCTGTTGCATGCTATGAGGCGATCAGGGCAGCATCTGACTGGGGCATGGGCTGCATCCAAATTGAAACGGACTGTGCGAATCTGGTTCAAGCAGTTCAGAGCACCGGCTTTGCTCTTTCACCTGAGGGTGTCATCTTCAGAGACATTCGGTCTTTTGTCCAGCTGCATTTCATTTCTTTTGACATTGTCTATTGTCCTCGTGTCTCTAACAAAATAGCCCATGCTGTAGCAGCTATTGGTGCTAATCAGAGTGATTACCGGCTGCTATGGCCGGAATCTGTCCCAGACTCTGTAATTGGTATGGTGGCCAGTGAGTTAGCTGAGCCAATATAAATGGAATCGGGTGGTTCCAGTTCAAAAAAAAAAACTCTTTATTTATTGATGAAACCCCTAGAACGACAATATGAAATCGGTCGATCGGCACAACTGCGCGAAGGCGTGGACGGTGGATCGTCACATTCCTTACAAATTACAGAAAAATCACATCCCTATCGAAGAGCGATAATCCTAGACATCGAGCCGCGAGTGCGCATGCATGCCGATCAGCAGCAGCTGTCCATGCCCAGGCCATCTCCGAGTCGGCGATCACGTCCCCGACGCCATCGCCGATGCCGAGCATCATCCCGCCGACCGCCGCGCCCAGGAGCCCCATCCCGAACCCGGACCCGATCCCTCCGCTCCCGCTGTCGTCGTGCCTCGCCGGCGCGGCGGACCCATACGGAGCGGCCGCGGCGGGCCGTAGCCGTACGACGGCCGTACCCGTACGGGCGGTGTTGGTACCCGTACGGCGCTGGGACGGCGTGCTGGGGGTGGTGGTACGACGGCGGGTACGCGGTCACCGCGGCGCTCTGCTGCTGCAGCGCGTACCGCGCGTCTCCCGGCGCCGCAGTCGCCGGCGCGTCGGTGAGGCTGTATGAGATGTGGAGCACCCCCCGCTTGCGGCCGCTCATGGGGCTGCGCACCTGGTAGCTGAGGTGCCGGTGTTCGCCGGAGGGAAGCGCGGCGGCGACGAGGTCCTGGACAGGGACGAGCACCTCGCCGACGTCGCGGTCGCCAAAGGAGCGCTCCGCGCGGAGGAGCACGTGCAGCGCCAGCCCGCGCGGGTCGGCGGCGGCAGGGATGAGGAACCGCAGCGGCGCGTGCCACATGGGGCTCCGCCCGCCTTGCCGGTCCGAGTGCGTCCGGTGCGTCGGCGTCCGTGGGTCGCCGCCGGAGATGGACGCCACCGCGTACACCTGCACCGGGATCATCAGAGGATAACGCCACCTTAAGCTGGCTGGACACCCAGCTGCCGGGCTCCGTGGTGTACGTCGCGCTGGGGAGCGAGGTGCCGCTGAGCGTGGAGCAGGTGCACGAGCTGGCCCTCGGGCTGGAACTCGCCGGTGGACGCTTCCTGTGGGCTCTCAGAAAACCCACCGGCCGACCGGCGCCGCCCTCGACAATGACCCCCTGCCTCCCGGTTTCCAGGACCGCATTAGCAGCCACGGGCTGGTCAGTGGTCACCATGGGGTGGGTTCCCCAGCTCAGCATCCTGGCGCACGCCGCCGTGGGCGGGTTCTTGACGCACTGTGGCCCGAAGTCGCTCATCGAGGGGCTCCTGTTCGGCCACCCGCTGGTCATGCTGCCCATCTTCGGCGACCAGGGCCCGAACGCGCGTCAGATGGAGGCGAAGAAGGTGGGGTTGCAGGTGTCAAGGGACGAGGAAGACGGGTCGTTCGACCGCCACGGCGTCGCTGCCGCGGTCCGGGCCGTGATTCTGGATGGAGAAGCCAGGAAGGGGTTTGTGGCGGGTGCCCGCAGGATGCAGGGGTCGTGGCCGATAAGGAACGCCATGAGAGATACGTCGACGAATTTGTAGAGCAGCTTAGAACTTATTTGTGATCGATGATGATGGCGAGCTCATCGCACTACTGTCGCTCCCAACTCCATCTGAAATCGTGTGGGTGTGTGTTCTGCTAGCTATATATACACATGTCTGTTCGTCAGTTCTTGAACAGAAACATCGTCCGTTCTGTTCCTGGTAAGATCAGCCAACAGAATCAACGATAATTCAGAAGAACTTTGTTACGCCCTCAAGACTGCATACTGTACGATCGAAAGAAAACAAAAGCATATAACAGCAGTGTGGTCTGTCTTCGCAACGGACCAGCTCAAGCAAGATCATGGAGGGTCGAAGGGAAGATTCACATGTTACAAAAAGTAGCACATCATGGGAGGGTCTTTGACGTCGTTTCCTTCTTGAGGCATCCTCTCCATTCCGCGTCACCTAATTCGGACTGCCCGGGGAAACCATAAATCTAGGTCTCCCGGATAGGATGATGGTGGCGCCTTGGTGTCGCTCTCCCTCCTTAGGGCAATGGCTGGAGGGACCTGAAGATAAAACGGTGTTTCATCTACTGCTTCGACGACGGCGGGTCTCGGCAGCGTGACGCGGTGGGGTCTCGGTGATGGACGAGCGCAGGGCGGTGGTGTTGTCTGTTGTCATGGTGGCGTCGATGGCAGGCCTGGCAAGGTCACTGCATTTGATCACTCCGGAAGGTGGATCGATGAAAGATGGAAGCAGCGGAGTATCAACATGTGCATGTGGCGCGCGTCGTGTGTCTGCTGAACCGATTTGTGCTGACAACTCGCTATTGGGCGGCTTGGTTGTAGCCTCCGGATTTAGATGATGCGCATTGATGTGTGAGATCTCGGCACTTCGCACTGATCTGTCCACCCGCATCATCAAGCTTGTAGGTGTAGCGAGTTTTCAACTGGACGGTGTCTTCCGGCTAATCGATGTATCTCTTTGTAATGTTTGATGGTTTCTGTTTTCTTATATTATTAACAAAAAGTGGGAGAACACCCTCCATTTAAAAAACACAAAGTATCTTTAACTGTGATGTGTAGGCTTTAACTATTACCTAGAATGGGCATAGCTATTTTGGTCTTTAAGGTGAGAGGACAAAGATTAATTAATAAGAGATTCCTAACGTAATAGTCTGCTACTCAGATTTGATCTAATTTATGCCAGTGACCTAGTTTATGCCGTAAGTCTAAACTAAAACAATGGAATAATACCATCACTGAAATAACAGGGCTTGCATAATACTACTAGTTTAGACAAAATGCATACTACTAACAACGAGGATCTAGTGATTGTCTGCTACTAAATTATAATCAGGGCACCAAATTTCTCACTGCTGGTTTTGCCCCAAGAATCATGCTTCAGACGGGGCAACAGATTCCGGCAAGTTACCATTAAAACAGGGAGTGTCCGTAGTAGCTAGGATTCATTCCACTGAACTCGGGCTGAAAACAACTTAATTAACAAAGGTATAACTGACCCTCAAACATCGCATATCGTTTTATTTTTGAAAAGGGGCCACGGCCTTTGGACCTATTGAATCACGCAACGACAAACTTCCACATTATGCAGAACCAATACTCTTCATATATAAGTCAGTACAATAGCACTAAATTCAAAAAAAAGTCAGTACAATAGCACTAATACTTGTATAGTAATAATACATAGCTTAATTATCTCTAAATTGCCCAACCGTTGCCGAATTTTCAGGCAAACAACATAATTAACAGAGAATAGGGCTAAAATTACACCTAATAAAACCATCAACATGCTTCTCCTCATATTAAACACAAGATAATGGAGACGAAAGTATTTTTGTAAGACTCTTTAACATACAAAGAAAGCTGCAAGAGCTTCACAGCACAGGGGAGAGACAAAGAAACTCCAAAATCCGAACAGAGAAAGAAAGAAACTTGAGCTGTGAAAACAGTCATATGCTTTAGCTATAGCTTAGAAAAGGCATGGTTACATTTTGAAGGGAAAAGGGCAAGGATTAAGCGAGAGAACATTGCTAACTTGTAGTCTGATACTATTTGGAGTCAGGGTACTCAATTCTTCATGTTTGAGGTGCTGCGACGAATTCCGGCAAGTTCGGGTTCAGACCGGGAGAGGATTGTGCGTGGTTTATATTGGGCAGTAGGATAACAGTAAGATCTCTCCACTACTTTTCTCCCTGACAAAGCAGGAGAGAAGGCAACAAGAAATGAAAACTTGCAGACCCAGTGAAGATGCATTGAACAAGAAGCATGCAAGAGATAATTCTTCACCTTTCCATTGTTTGTCCAGGCTTATCAACAGTTGCAACAGCTGCTTGTGGAAATTCAGAACATCAATTTAAATTCATAACCTGATATTTGGACATATCCATGGAACACCACCACTACCTATTCTTGCAAAGAATATTACTAACTGATAGTCTGCTACCATTTTAGATTCAGTATGCCCAAATTTCTCACTGTTGATTATGTTCATGCTTGAGACACAGCGACGGATTCTGGCAAATTTAGGATTCAGAGCTGTTCATGCTTGGGACATATCTCCATTAATTTTTTCCCCTGACAAAGTGTGAGTTGTGACGCAGGAGAGAAGGCAACAAAAATGAAAAATTGCAGGTCGACGGTGTGGAGATGCAACGAACAAGTAGCATGCATAAAACGACCTGGCAACAAAAGTATTTGTTGGAATAACAGTTACACTTGTAGATATGCATGAAGTATGGCATCACAGGTAAAAATCAGACCCGGAAGTATTTTGACATGCCCTGGGGGAAAGAGCTTACACACTTTTATTCGTCTAAAATGTTGTTTTATGGTGATCCAAATTCATATCAAGATATAAAGTGAGAAGATAACTATGAAGATATGATGGTTTGTTCACCTGTATGCTGTCGTAACTTTCTTTATGTTGGTTTCAGACTGCATGCATGTGTAGCGGGTAGAGGGGATAACTTCTACATCGAGTGTAGCGGTGGTTTTTCTAGTTATTTGTTAAGAAATATATCAATGTGCAATAGACCATCTACTTGAGAATCTCATATCCACCTCTCGTGGTAAGCCAGTTGTTACCTGTTTGGCCATGAAATTTTGGTAAAGAGCTTTCTGTAACGCTTGTTCATGAATGATATGAAGTAACGAGAATCTACATGAAGTATGATACGAAGTAAAGAGAACATTTGTGCATCACTATTAACGATTATGTTTCAATATGAAGTAAATAGAATCTAAATGTTTTCAACCTATATTGAACCTTGTAGGGTTTCCCATCTTAACCGAGAATGGGTGCAGTCCACACCATCTAAAGTATTCCATAATAACTAGTAAGACATATTGGATCAAATAAAGAATCTTGCTAACAATTCAATTTGTGCTATGGAAGTTTCTACAAGTATGCTTTCTACTCATATATTAAAATGTATATCATGATTTTCGACCATACGATCCGGGGATCACTATCATAAATATGTACAATATATATAGTTCATAAAATTTCCAAAAAGTAATTTACTAATTGAGGAAATCATGTAGAAATATAGTTTCTAAATATTGCACAATACCAGTTTATTTTATGGATAAACATTGCAATGTATAAGAAACAAGACTTTAACTAATTCAACAATTTTCTTATGTGGTTAAGTATGTCAAATAATTAATACGAAGATATATTCAATAAGAAAATAGCTTGTTATAACAAGTTTGAAGTGTAAAATTTTCAATGACGGGGATATCGCTTATCGGCAACTTATCGGTCGACCTAAGATAAGGGGTAAATCGGCCGGTTTATTGTCATATCGGTCGATTTATCTGTATATCGGCCGACTTATCTTATCGGTCACACACACCGAGAAGCGATAAATCGGCCGATTTATCGGAATATCGGAAGATATCTTGAACAATGAAAATTTTAGTATAACAAATATAATTAAGACTGTAACATGCCAGAGCAACGAGCTGGAAAAGAAAATAATGGAAAGTAGATGGCAGCACCGCCTCCGAGTAGGGTTGGTTCGTGGCTAGGGTGGCCCGAGTGGGTTCGGGTCAGACGAATGTCTATCGGTCGTAATGTGAGGGAGAGATGAACAATGGACCCCGCTCCCCGCCCTCCACCACTCGTCTCGTCGCCGTCGTCGGTCCACACGAGAGAAACCTTGTGCGGCCCACACGAAAACTCTGAACTCTGAACCACATAAGAAAGGCACACGCAGCGGTGCATCGCCTCAGGTTCAAGAGGTGATCGGGCGCTTCCACTCTGCCAAAGCTGTGCATCCTCCCAATGTAATTCATCGGAAGCATGCCATTTTCTTTAGTGATTTGCGTTCTATGTTCAAAACTCTCGGTAGGTTTGAACAAAACCCTTGGGATGGCATCAACCTACTAGGTTCTGATGATCAAGCTATAGTCACTTAAACAGATGTCATGGTATGAACTTCTTGAGATGTTGTGTTGAGATTGAGTATGATTCATATAACATTGTTGATTGATGTTAATTTTTTTCTTTTTCTGAGATAGAGTATGGCTCTCTTCATGCAATGTTGTGTAAACGAATGCTAATGTTTTGTTCTGAATTGAAGTACCTGCTAACCATTCTAGTGACCGCTTGCGGGAAATGAAGTTAGTAGAGTGCACCTAACCATTGTATTTGACCAATACGGATATATCTTCTTTCTATGTTTGTTGAGTGGCTAGATATTTTGAATTTTGTGCTTCATAATGGGGTTGTGGAAGTATCTGAGATGTGTACTGTATCATGATTTCCCTGTTATTTCGTGATAATGGTTCTGAATTGAAGTACCAGCAAACATTTTTTGTATCCAGCAGCCACAATGGGTAACTGATGAGTTGGAGCGATTTAGAAAGGCTTTCTTCTGGAAAGGTAAAAGCACAGCGAATGCTAGTGACTGTTGGGTAACCTGGGGTTTATGCTTGCAGAAATGTTGAGGAAGGTGGTTCTGGGAATTAAAAACGAGTATCCAAAACGAATGCCTGCTGACCAAGTTTGTTCACCGACTCCCTAACCCAACTCACCATACGCTTAAATGGGTGATGGGCTCACACTTAAACGGTAAGGATTTTTGGAAAGATCTTCCACCCAAACTAGAGCTTGGAAGCGGCTGATAAATGGGCTCATTGACACGCACAGTTACAGAGATGCAACTTGTGTGCAGCTTGGGGACGGTGTAACATGTCCTTATGGAAGGCTAAATGAACAACAAATGGACCTTTCTGTTTCCGATTTCCTGCGCTGTTCTCCCATGTTGTAAGGACACATTTCAGTTCCAGACTGTTGGAAAGATGAGGACTGGATTAAACCACTGAATCATATTACTCGCAGTCTCTTCAACGCTTCTGTCAAATTTCATTTGGGCGATGGCAACTTGATCAAGTTTTGGCGTTTTGAAGCGTCCATGTCAGCTCACCACTGACATGCTTCCATCCACCCCCTCGATGCAGAAGCCGCACATGTCGACGTCCCCTTCCTTCTCAATCAAGCTGAACAACCATATGTCCATATCCCGTGCCCTTCCGTCTCAATGAAGCTCAACAATGTTGTTTTATGATGATCCAATTCATATGAAGATATAAAGTGAGAGGCTAATTTCGGAACGAAGCGGAGGCCCTTCGCCGAAGTGCGGGGGCAGCATCCCCGCGGTATTTAACTCGCCTGGCTTGAACGGTGGCTTCGGCGCCTTTCCCTTCTTGGGAAAGAACGGCACGCGGAGGCGCCGTTCCTCCGTCACGAAGCCGAACTGGACCAGCGCCTTCACCGGGGTGGCCACATCCTCCTCGAGGACGAGGAAGAAAGAGATGCAAAACGGCTAGAACGAAGTTTTTCCGCTCGGGTAGTATTCGAGGCTCCAGCGGCGGTGAAAGATGGAGACTTAGATGGTTGATGCAGTGCCCGTCGGAGAGGAGCTTGGTGCCGGAGTAGCCCTCGATCCTGAGAATTTGTGAGTTAGGAAGTTAGGACATGCGGTTCTGGTTGTTCCGCCAGTTTGCAGCTAGTGGATAGACTTGTTTGGCTCTGTCATATGTGTTCATGCGTTTTTCCCACCTCTTGTAATATGACCGGATGGTTTTTCTAATGGAGCGAACTCGTTTGCTCAAAATAGTGTGTGTTAAATTTATGGTGTGGTTAAATATTTAGTTCATGTTTGTATATGATGCAACATTTTCTTTTGATAAAGGACCGAAAGGTCCGACGTTACGCCAGAAACAACAAGACATATACACAGTGTTGAACCCAGCTTATATAATAATGCCCTGCACGCACACACACGCACGCACGCACACACGTACACACACACAAGAGCAAGGCTACCGATGAAATTACAGGTGATCAACCGGAAACAACATCACCACCGTCCACACAGCTGCAGACAGGGTCAACAGAGTAGCCCGAGGATATTACATGTGATCACCAAGAAACATCACCGCCACGTCCACACATCTGTAGGCTGGCTCAACAGAAGCCAAAATAGAGGAACCCCAAGATGCAGAACCTGCTATAAACCTTGCCGGAAAAGCTCGCCTCCGAAACAACATCTTATCGCCGCAGCCGATGAAACAAATCTTTCGGGGAGCCACGTGTCGTAAACTGCAAGGCGACATCTTCAATAAGAGCACGACTCCAAGCCTGATCAAAAGATTTTGGATTTTCATACGGAGCATAGAAGGTCGAGAGAAGCCGCTACAACGCCTTTAAGAAGGGGACGACGTCCCTGAACGTCGTCGCGGCCCAAGAAGATCTCGGGCGAGAATTTCCCTTGGCATGATCTCTCGGCCTCGGCCCTCGGACATAGGACAAAGATCGCCGCCAAAACGGCTCTGAAACCCTGCCACGTAACACCGCTCGGCGCTCGCCTGCCGCCACGCTGCCCACACGTATGTGGTCACCGGCCAATACCAAAGCCATTGGCTTGCCCATGCACCAAAATAGCTTTCACCATCCAGTCCAGGGCGGGCGCCTTGGCTTTCAAACTCCACGCGTTGTAAGACTAAAGGGAGATGGAGAAACGCTGCCATGCATGGCAAGGACACCCCCAGTCCGATGACATGGGGACATGTTGATGCATGTAAAATGCATACATGAACTTTGCACTATATCACTCATATTTCAATCATATTTGCATCATATAAGGGTTATATCACTATTATATAATGATTTTTTGGAATAAAATATTTATTTCCTATTTTTATGGAATTAACCCTGCGCAGGCAGAAAACCCTATTTTTTCCTTTTAAGTTTCAGGGACCCAAACGACGTCCAAATAACCTGGAAAAATACAGGCGTCATTATTTTGGAAGAAGGAAGACTTGGGAGCGAAGGAAGCAAGCAAACGGAGACCGGAAGCCTAGAAGAGGGGGGCCCACGCGGCCTCTGTACCTGGCTGCGTGGGGCCCACCCTTTTGGCCCTCGAGGCTCCGCTGCCGTCGATCTTTTCTCCACCGCCTTCGTCTTGACCTAAAAACGCCTATAAAAGAAGTCCCACGGCGTTCTCGAAAACAAGCACCGCCACACAACAGAAACACGAAAACAGAGATCTGGAGCTGCAGATTGGAGGGGGAAAACTCTGGCGGGGCGCTGCCGGCGTGGTCTCCATCTTCTCCATGATGAAGAGGGAGTAGTCCACCTCTGGACTATGGGTTTGTGAAAGTAACTTATGTATCTCTCCTCTCTTTGAGCTTCACTAATTAGTACCGTATGAGCTGCTGAACATGATTACGGTCATCGTTGTAATTCCTATGTGGTGGATCTTTTTGTGAGTTAATATATGTTTGAGATTGCAATGTTTGTTTTCAGTTATGAGTATAGATGCATATTATGTACCCCGTTCTTATCTACTTGTTATGATCAAGCATGTTTATGAGAGCGTGTGTGGGTGATGTGTGCATTAGTTGGAGTAACGGGTGGTGGTGAGTGCGATAAGTTGACCACTGTAATATCGCGATTCACTTGGGTGTTTTACCTTACTTTGTTACCTCACTAGGGATAAACAAAAATACCATGCTACAAGGGTTGTGGGTGACTTGCCACTTCTCCGTGACTAGATCTAGCATGTTCTTATTTTAACTTCATGTCATGATACTTAAGGCTATACTCTGAATTATCTTAATTACTAAGGTGTATGATTTAGTTCGCATCTTGGTGGAGTATAAGTGAGATTAATAACCAAAAGATCTCTATGTTAGGACGTGATGCCCATATAATTAGTAACTTGATATCAAACCCTGTGTTGCAATCTCATATGTCAACTCTATGTGTCCATTGTCTGCCACTTTATTAAAGAGAGAGTGCATTTGTGAAACCATGAACCCCGGTCCATTTTTAATCATAAGAAACACATTTCCAACAACTTTTACCACTTTTCCATTTTCTGCAATTATTAAATCCGAAAATACAAAAACACTTTTACATCTTGCATTCATCATAAAAAAAACCAAAAATATCATTCATCATTGTTGTCATCATCCTTGCACATTTATTCACCACCATTGCATATTCATTTCTTGTTTGCATTGCATAATTATCTTGATATCATTCTTACACCTTGTGATTGACAACCACAGGTGAGGTTGAGGACCAAAACATTTAACTATGTTTTGTAGGTGACCAAAAAGAAGGATAAGGAGATAAACTTTTCACTACTGATTCCCCGAGAGTTCGATATTAAACCCCCGAGTCACCCTCGTGGGGAAAACACGTCTTCCACTTACTACATACTCTGCACTTGGAGGCTCAACCTAACCCCGTATACTTTTCATTGCAGGTAGCTACTGAAGGCTATCACTTCTGCGGGTATCAGCGCCGCCACAAGACAGAAACATGAAAACAGAGATCTAGAGCTGCAGATTGGAGGGGGAAAACTCCGGCGGGGCGCTGCCGGCGTGGTCTCCAACTTCTCCATCGACATCTCCACCGTCTCCATGATGAAGAGGGAGTAGTCCACCTCTGGACTATGGGTTTGTGGAAGTAACTTATGTATCTCTCCTCTCTTAAGCTTCACTAATTAGTACCGTATGAGCTACTGAACATGATTACGGTCATCGTTGTAATTCCTATGTGGTGGATCTTTTTATGAGTTAATATATGTTTGAGATTGCAATGTTTGTTTCAGTTATGAGTATAGATGCATATTATGTACCCCGTTCTTATCTACTTGTTATGATCAAGCATGTTTATGAGAGAGTGTGTGGGGTGATGTGTGCATTAGTTGTAGTAACGGGGGTGGTGAGTGCGGTAAGTTGACCACTGTAATATCGCGATCCACTTGGGTGTTTCACCTTACTTTGTTACCTCACTAGGGATAAACAAAAATACCATGCTACAAGGGTTGTGGGTGACTTGCCACTTCTCCGTGACTAGATCTAGCATGTTCTTATTTTAACTTCATATCATGATACTTAAATCTATACTCTGAGTTATCTTAATTACTAAGGTGTTATGATTTAGTTCGCATCTTGGTGGAGTATAGGTGAGATTAATAACCAAAAGATCTCTATGTTAGGAAGTGATGCCCATATAATTAGTAACTTGTTATCAAACTTTGTGTTGCAATCTCATATGTCAACTCTATGTGTTCCATTGTCTGCCAGAGAGTGCATTTGTGAAACCATGAACCCCGGTCCATTTTTTATCATAAGAAACACATTTCCAACAATTTTTACAACTTTTCCATTTTCTACCATTATTAAATCCGAAAATACAAAAACACTTTTACATCTTGCATTCATCATAAAAACCCCAAAAATATCATTCATCATTGTTATCATCATCCTTGCACATTTATTCACCACCATTCACTAGTACAGAACGACACATCGGAAACGGGCAAAAAACCCCTTCGGCAACGGAGAAAGGGTCCGTGTCCCCGCTTCCGATACTGATGTGGGGGCCCTCATCGGTAACGGTGGCAGAACACCGTTTCCGATGTGAGAAAATTTCCGCATCGGAGCCTCCGGCTCTCCGTTACCAATGTGTGACCATTTCGGCAACGGAGGGTTTTGTCCTCCGTTACCAGTGTGGTATCATGTCGGCAACGGCTATTTCTGTTTGCCCGTTTCCTATGTCTAATTGCAAGCTAATAGTAATTAGCTGCGCTTGCACGCCCGTGCTACAGCAATTATTTAGCAGACATTCAGCAATACAAGTTTACAACAATCATATGAACACAAAGTTTACAGCAAATGTTGGAATACAAGTTCACAGTTATTGCTATTGCTACAAATACAAAGTTTTCAGCCATTGTTCGGAAAAAAGTGGACACAATTTAAAGAAGTTACACCACAATGGTGACAACAATTGTTTTGGAAAATTCTATAGTCTCACCAGCGAGAATGCCGGTATGGACAGGTGAACAAATGCCGAATAGGATCTCATGATCATGGATTAGGGTCGTGTAGTTTTCCCTCCTTGCTTACGATGTGTTTAAGGACGAACGCGGCAAACTTGCCTCTCACCATCGTAAGAACATCCTTCTTCAAAGGTGCACGTCCCATTCCACCTATAAGCTGCAGGCAGATTCTTAGTTAGGTATCTTTCGTCATGTATGTCTGCAAATATTGTTAGAAAACATGAATTGTTGATGATGTCGTGGATTACTAACCGAATCGAGGCTTGGCAGACTTCTCGAGGTGGGAACGACTTTCAATATTGCATTGCACACATAATACCCACAAAGATTTGTACCAGGTGGTTGCTGAGGGCACTGTAATGTTGGTGACAAAATCGCTCACTTAGTTTGGTTTGCTAGCAGGTATTTGTGAAAACTAGGAATAAAGTAGCAACTGTTACCGGGTTAACTTGTACGTGACTCAATATGGCCTCCTGTTCTCCTCTCTTGGCCAACGGTCTCTTGATTATCGTCAAGTACTTTTCGAACACACTACAAAAGTAATGAGTTGGCGGATTGAGAAAACAACACGTGAAAGTTAAATCATAAAGTAAACTAGGGAACGATGTAATACCTGTTCAAGAATTCCTCCAAGGGTGTATAATTTATACTTCCAAGTAGGGAATCTATATACAATACCTTGTTCTGTTTAGGAATGATGACAGCTAAGAACCAGTGAGAACTGCAAAGGAAAATAACAAACTTACGCCTGATGGTAAGGAAGCAGGATGTACAGATAATTTTTGATAACAAACTTACGCCTGATTGTAAGGAAGCAGGATCAACTCTTTGTCTTGATAATGAGTCAACGCTTTCACAGCATAGTTGAATATATCGTCGTATCCATTGCTGCAGATGTTCGTGTAATTGATAAGAGCCGGATCAAGGAAACCTACCGGTTCTTTCCTGCGGTTGCACTCGAATACCTGGCTCCTAAGTACAAGAAAGAGAATAGTTAGCATGTACTGAACAGAACAAAGCTATTAAAATGTGAAAAGTATTTGTAAGGCACATACAATGTGAACAAACGCATGAACGTGCCATCAACAGTATTCAGGTTGAAAACTTGGAACATCTCTGAAAACTCCCAGTTATAACGAACGTCATCTTCGACGCCGTAAAAATCCTCTTTCCTGATACTGAAGGTCATCTCCTTATTCTCTTCACAATATAGGAGGTACTTTTCATGAAGCTGCTGGCAAGCCAAGCCTGATCTTTGTAATCCATCTCTAGTCAACAATGGCTGTCCACGCACGTATTTGGGGCCACTTTGCACCTCTGCATTGTATTTCTTATTAAATTCTTCGTCATCTAGGTATTGGTCGCTGTCAATCGGTGCAGTATTTTTTTATTTTTAATGGTCTTGGGCTTGGGCTTGGGCTTGGGCTTGGGCTTCATCGGGGTTCTATTTATCGGGGCCATCTTGGCATGGTCCTTCGCCCGGACGGGTGTGGTGCCTCTACGTGTCCGAACAAGTTGGGGCGGAGGCGGAGGCGGCAGATGAGCCTGATGTGGCTGAGGAGGCAGGGACGGCAGTTGAGCCTCCTGTGACTGAGGCGGAGGCGGCAGATAAGCCTGCTGTGGCTGAGGCGGAGGCGGAGGCGTAGGCGGTGTTGGTGTAGCTTCAACCAAGTTGGTGGTGTTGTTCACCACAAGGGCAGTAGGTGAGTTACCATCGACAGGCGGTGTTGGTGTGGCTTCACAACTCTGTGCAACCGTTGTATCTTCAACTGCTTGTTCTCTGGAAGGCTGTTTGGCCGCAATATCAAGGAGGAGCTGTGCTGAACGGAGGCCTTCAGACGACGCCATCTGTCGAGAAGCTGTTGAGGTGGATGGCAGGGCACTGAGAAGAGAAATCTCCTTCTTGGGCCACTGTACGTATCTCAGCTTAGCCTGGCCCAAGCTTTGTACGTCTGCATCGACGCAGGTGTTAAATAGCAAGATGCCTTCGAAGCCAGGCATGACCTTGTCCACAAAGCACATTGCAAAACCTGGCTTTAAGGGCACACCATCCACTTGAGGTACCACATCGGTAGGTGGCTGAACCATACCTAGTGCTGCCACCAGGGGATGATGCGTCATCACGGTTACAGGCACATGTAGTTTGCATCTCACCGGGCTCGTGATGTCGTCCACAGCATATTTGCCGGTGTCTACAAGACCATCAACCGACAATGATCCACAACTACTCCTGGCTGCAGGGCACTCCCCCCTACCGGGATCAAGGTGACCGTCTCGAAGATGCTTAACGATATTGGCCGTAATATTTGTCTCTAGTGCTTTCATTTGAGCGTCATGTCTGGCCTTTTTCATTGCCTGCCTTTCAGCCTGGTCTATCGCGAAAGCCTTCTTGTGGCCAACATGGGTGCCGTACGTCCGAGACCGACCAGAGGGCTCAGGCGTAGCCAAAGCTTTTGAGAGAATGTCATCTTTCCCTCGTGCCAGAATCTCTCCGCTGTCCTTTTTATTTTTCAGCTCCAGCTGGAGATAAGACAAGTAGTACACTGAATTCAGTACACAAGGAAATATTGTGTCAGTTAAGGAGGAAACAACTTAGGTTATATATAGTTATTACCATTGTTTTATGTAACTTTTGGGTCTCGGGGTGAGTTATAACAAGTTCACCAACTTCGTTTGTTTTAGACCTCGCCCTCAAGAAGTCTCGTGCCCGTTCACCTTCAAGATCAGAGTAAGGAACCGTGCCCCCCGAAGCAACTGCTTCTTCATCCTGTTTTCTCCATATGGGCTTCGAACCAGCATATCCAAGAACCCCCATATTGTGGGGATGCTTGTTTTTACTGATGAGGGCGCTGCCGGCTTTACTCTTTGTTAGGAACTCCTCCGTCCTCCTATACTTCTTGAACTCCTTCCAGTCGTCAGGTTTAATGAAGGGGTATACAAGTGTAGCATCCCGATTTTTCTTCTGGAATTTGGAGTACAGACGGTGCCTGAAGTTACGGAACGAATCCTTTGCTTTAGAAAGAGCAGCAGCTTGAACTGCAGGCTTCCATTCCTCATTTGCGAGCTGGAACTGGCTCATTATGGCGTTGACGATGAAAGTCTTTTCTTCTGGAGTGACTTGACTCCAGTCGTCAACCGTAATGGGGACCTTTTCCCTGACTACACACCCACACAATGTCTTAAATTTCCTATGTGCCTTGACTGGTTTCAACGGGGCACCAGTTTTCTTGTCAATCATCTCCACTGTAAATGTTCCTCTTGGCTTTAGGGTTGGTTTTCTAATTCCTCGACCCCTTTGTTTCATGATAAACTGATCCTGCTGCGAGGATGAGCTCGAGGACCCTTCATCACCAGACGACAGCTCTGAATAACAGGTGAATAATAGAAGGTGGATCTAATTAAAACTAAAAGGTCCGACTTTACAGTGTGTAATACAGTTAATCAGCACAACTAACCTGTCCCAAGTGTGTCTCCGGCATGTATGAGGTCGCCGCTGTCTGCCCCTTCCTCTATTGCGGGCAAATCTGTGGCGGCAGCAGCTCCGGGAGCCAAATCAGTGGAGACGGCGGCCAGATCTGTGGCGGCAGCATCTCCGGGAGCCAAATCAGTGGAGACGGCGGCCGCGGTTGTCGCCTGAGGGGGGCATAGAGCCCACCCTCTGGGCGTCTTCGCTGACCACGGCGTCGGCGCGACGACGTCGTAGCCTGGAGCTGCCCCGTGGCGTGGGTTGGGGGATGGCCAGGGAATCCGTCTACGCCGCAAGGGCGGCCCGAGTAGTCCGCATAACTAACTCAGCTGAGACCGTGGGTGGGGGGACGGCCAGGGAAGCCGCCTGCGCCACAAGGGCGGCCCGAGTAGTCCGCATAATGAACTCAGCTGAGCGTGAGTACGCCGCCGGGGGTGGTGTTGAAGACGGTGAGCGGGGGGAAATGCGAGGGGTGGTAGGTTGGTCCCCAAAGTTTAAGTCTGGAAGTAGGGTTTATGTCACATCGGCAACGGTGCATTCAAAAAAACCATTGCCGATGTGGTATAAATAAATTATATTTCGGAATTTGAATAAACGTAGCGTTTACGGTTGAAAATTAAGAAATAACAACAGCACAATTACTTTGCCAATTAAGAAATACAATTATCACTTTAGGGTACAAATTAATTTGCTCATTCTTCGTCCTCCTCTAGTAAAACTGGATCAACCTGAATATTTCCTTTGTAAATTGCCCCATCGGAGTGATCATCTCTTGCGTAAAAGCCATCTCCAGGAGCCTGTCGGTCATTGATCTGGGTGGCTTGGGTAGCTAAAACGATCTTCCTTTTCCCATTCATCACAACATGGCAATTTTTATGTAGTAGGTCTTTGACATAGAAGATCTGGGTGGCTTGGGTAGCTAAAATGAAAGGTTCATCTTTGTATCCCAATTCGTTGAGATTGACATATGTAGTGCCGTACTGGTCAACTTTCGCATGACCCAGTTTGACCCATTTGCATTTAAACAATGGAACCGTGAGTAATGTATCGTACTCCAGCTCCCAAATCTCCTCAATTACTCCATAGTACCAATCCTTCCTCCCATTCGGATCTACCGCTTCCACTTTAATAGAGCTATTCTGATACATGGTCTTGTTGTCTCTATTCTTTGTATAAAAGGTGTAGCCATTCAGGTCATATGCTTCCCATTTATGAACCGTAAAGTTTGGCTTTCTTGCCAAACTTTTTAAAGTCTCGTCATCATCTCCGACACAATTCGTCATCAGCCAATCAGCGAATCTCTGGCTGTGCAGTTTCAAGACTTGTGCTTCCTTCTGATTCTCTGTCAAGCCTCGGCCTCCTAGCTCAATTCTAAGTAGATCCTTGTGGGCATCCACATATGGTGTAACGACTGCAAGGTGCTGCAATACGTACAAATGTGCTTTCTCAAATAATTCACACTCTGGCCAACATGTTTTATCTTTCATTAACCCTTTTCCATCTAGCCTCCCCTCATGCCTGGACAGAGGCACCCCGATAGGTCGGTGGCCATCCATGTAGCTGATGAAATACTCAACCACCTCCTCTGAAAGATATCCTTCAACGATACTTGCCTCTGGCCGATACCTGTTACGGACGTAGTGCTTGAGTATACCCATGAAGCGCTCGAATGGATACATAGTGCGCAGATACACTGGACCACATTGCTTTATCTCATAAACAATGTGTACAATTAGATGGACCATTACATCGAAAAACGAAGGGAGGAAGAACATCTCCAGCTGGCAGATAGTCTTCACAACATCTTCTTGCAATCTGTCTAATTTGAATGGATCTATTACCTTCTGGTATATAGCGTTGAAAAAATCACATAACCTCATGAGAGCCTCTCGAACGGGTTTAGGCAACATATTTCTAATTGACACAGGGAGCATCTGTGTCATCATCACATGGCAGTCATGTGACTTCATCCTTGAAAGGATTGAGTAGATTGACTAGAGGGGGGCTGAATAGGCAACTACCAATTTTAATTTTCTTTTCAACAAGTTAAGGAATTGCTCAAATATAAGTTCTCTAGATATGCAACTAGATGAACAATCCTATATGATGAGCAATAAACAAGCTAGCAAGATATTCTACACAAGAAAGGGTAGCAATACAAGTAAAGGAAGGTTAAGAGATAACCACACGGTGACACGGAGATGTTCTACCGAAGTTCACTTCCCAATGGAAGCTACGTCTCCGTTGGAGCGGTGCGGAGTCACAAAGTGAACACCGAATAGCCTTGATATGGCACACCGTATCTCCCTCGTGTTATCCTCCGATGAGGAGATCCACGAGCCACTATATGATGCCCTTGAGGTCGGCAACAAACCTTTACAAGGATGAGGCACACTCCAGAACCGAATTGGAGGCTCTCACCAAATTCCCGCGGCTCCCAAAGCCACAAGAATCACAAGGCCGGGTCGCGGCTCCACAACTTAATTGGAGGCTCCCGGCTAATCCTTGTGGCTACCAAAGCCACAAGAATCACAAGTATCTTCTAGGTATCCAATGTATCAAGTTACACAAGATCTACAAGTGACTAGGTCGATGTAGACAAATCGGCTCGGTGGAGATGCGGATCTAGGGCTCCTCCTTCACTCCTCAAAGTATCAACGTGTTTGAGTGGTTTGAGTGGGAGCTCTAGTAGATTGAAGCTTGCAACAATGGTGGAGAGAGAGTGAGGAATCAAGCTTGGTCTTCTAGAGAAGAAGACCCCTTTTTATACTCTCCAAATTCTGGCCGTTGGGGAGCCTTCTGCGTAGGGCCGGAACTTCCGGTCAGATCGGCGGAACTTCCGAAGCACAGAGAACTCCAGTCTTCTCAGCGTGGGGCCACAAACACGCACGGCCGGAACCTCCGAGGTGAATGGCGGAAGTTCCGCACCACCGGAACTTCCGGACCACCTTCCGAGCCAACTTCCGCTTATGAAATTGAAAACACCCGAGAGCAATTTTGCTAAGCGGAACAAGGAGCGGAAGTTCGTCCGGAACTTCCGATGCCCGGAACTTCTGAGGCGAATGGCGGAAGTTCCGCACCACCGGAACTTCCGGGCCAACTTCCGAGCCAACTTCCGCTTATGAAAGTGAGAACACCCGAGAGCAAATTTGCTAAGCGGAACAAGGAGCGGAAGTTCGTCCGGAACTTTCGATTCCCGGAACTTCCGCAAATCCGGCCGGAACTTCCGAAAAACTGTTATTTTCAGAATTCAAAGCAGATTGCAGGAAATTGTCTAAACACTTTATATATGCAATCTTTCATACTGTCAAGGATGTGATAAAACCTGAAATCAATCAACGCACATTAGTGTGCAACTTATTGTTGTAATAAACCCCAAAAACATTTAGAGAGAGACATGTCCTTTCAATCCCCATCAGTTTCTTTTCTTCAAACGACACCAGAGTCCTGATGTTTGCGCAGTATGCTGACGGAACTTTCATATCATACAAGAATTGCAAGAACTCCTTCAACTCTTCCTTCGATAACTGGTAGCAAGCAGGTGGGAGGTACCACTGCCCATTAGGCTTCTCTTGTGGCTTCAACTTTTTCCTTTTATATTTCAATGCAAGAATATCCAGCCGTGAATTCATACCATCCTTCGTTTTATCCTTGTTATTCATTACACATCCAAGAACGCTTTCAGTTACGTTTTTCTCGACATGCATGACATCGATGCAATGTTGAACGTCCAGATATGCCCAATACTTCAATGCCCAGAAAACCGATCTTTTCTTCCACACTGCCTTCTCACGAGACTGGGTTTCTTCCCCTTACCAAAAATAGTGTGTACATCCTTCGTCTGGTCATCGACATCCGCTCCTGAAAATGGTTCTGGCGTGTCATCGGTCTCAATCGTATTATCGAACGGGGCCTTCAATCTACGATACGGGTGATTCTTTGCCAAAAACCTTCGGTGCTGCATGTACACTGTCTTCCTTGAATTCGGCAGCCAAAAACTTTTTGTTCTCTCTTTGCAAGTGACACATGCAAAGGATCCCTTCAAACTCTGCCCTGACAAGTTCGCAAGTGCAGGATAATCTTGAATGGTCAGAAACAACATTGCTCTGAGATCAAATTGTTCTCTCTTGAACGCATCATACATTCTTACCCCATCCCACAGTACTTGTAGTTCTTCGACAAGTAAACTCAAGTAAACATCAATTTCATTCCCAGGTTGTTTTGGTCCTTGAATAAGCATCGACATCATGATATACCTCTTCTTCATGCACAACCAAGGAGGAAGGTTATACATTGCTAAAAGAACTGGCCAAGTGCTATGTCTGCTGCTCATGCTGCCAAAAGGATTCATTCCATCTGTACTTAGTGCAAACCTTACATTTCTGGGGTCCCTGCCAAAGTCTGGGAACTCATAATCGATAAGCCTCCACTGTGGTCCATCAGCCGGGTGTCTGAGCAGTCCATCTTTTTTCCTTTTATCGGCATGCCAACGCATCAGCTCTGACTGCTTTGGGTCTGCATACATACGCTTCAATCTGGGTATTATTGGCAAATACCACACAACCTTGTAAGGGACTCCCGTTGTGACCTCATCCTCGCCCTTGTCTCTGTCTTTTGCTAGGTTGCGTTTGTAACGAGGAAAGTTACATATGGGACAACGCCGCATATTTTCATTTTCCCCTCGGTGGAGAATACAATCATTCTTACAAGCGTGTATCTTCACGTACTCGGCTGGAATGGGGCAGATCACCCTCTTGGCATGGTAAGTGTTCGCTGGCAAGTCATTTCCAGGTGGAAGTAATAATGCGACAAGTTTTAACAGCTTTGTGAAGCTCACATCGGATGTACTACTCTCTGCCTTGTATTTCAACAATTCTAGTGTCGCATCCAACTTGCTGAGCTTGCATTCCGGATAGAGAGGTTTCTTCGAGTCCGCCGACTGACATAGGAAATTCTCTATCTCATCATTACCTTCCATATTATTCTCCAAATCATTGATCATCTGTTCTAGGTTTTTTTGTGGACCATCGGCTCTGGTTTCATCTGGATGCACATCATCATCAGCGTTGCCCAAACCATCTCTGGCATTGACTTCATGATTATCGTTCCTCAAATCATCACGGTTCTCGGCAAAGATTGCTGGTTGTTGTTCACCGTATTTTGACCAACATGTGTACGATTCCATAAATCCCCTCAAAATAATGTGTTCTTCTATCGTTTGTCTTCTAGGCCACAAGACTTCATTCTTACAGATAACACAAGGACAAAACATCTTCGGTTCATTACTTTCTAGCATGTGTTGCGAAGCCCTGTCCAAGAATTCAACCACACCTTGTGAGAATTCAGGACTCATGCGACCACCGTACATCCAAGCTCGATCAAGAACCATCTAGTAAAATGGCAAACTACATATGTAAGATTTATACTCCGCGCTCCTAAATCAAAATAATTAAAAAAATAAGTAGTAGGTTTTCGGGTTATACCACCGCCCCAGTAGCTGTGGAATCGGGCCCAAGCTTCCCTGCGCTGCCTCTCGACGCCGGCAACCAACGCGCTGCCTCTCGACGCCGGCAACCAACGCGCGCCTATCGACGCCCGCAGCACAGATGTAAGATCTGGACTCCGCCTCCGCCCTCGCCTCCGCCTCCGCCCTCGCCGCCGCCGCTCCTATCTTTCAGTCTTATGGGAATCTCCGCAGCTGGCTAACTCGACACCACTCATAGCGTTAGCTCTGGATGGAATCATCGGATACGGTCATCCATATTAACCGTTTAGAATAATGAAAATAATGCATACGGACAATATGTCCGTTGCTCATATACGGTTGCGGAAAGCACAACCGTTGCCGATGTGTCGCGGGTCGCGGGAGGATAGCCCTCGCGGGCGGCTTTTTCCGCGCGGAAGGCTCGATTCTCCGTCGCCTAACTCCTGCCGTTTCCATAGAGGGGTATCCGATGTGTCGTTCTGTACTAGTGATTGCATATTTATTTCTTGTTTGCATTGCATAATTATCTTGATATCATTCTTACACCTTGTGCTTGACAACCACAGGTGAGGTTGAGGACCAAAACATTTAACATTGTTTTGTAGGTGACCAAAAAGAAGGATAAGGAGATAAATCTTTCACTACTGATTCCCCGAGAGTTCGATATTAAACCCTCGAGTCACCCTCGTGGGGAAAACACGTCTTCCACTTACTACACACTCTGCACTTGGAGTTTCAACCTAACCCATTTACTTTTGACGCAGGTAACTACGCACCAGACATCAAGACTGTTTTCTGGAGCCGTAGATCAACCTCTTCAAGGGCCATCACATGTTGATGTCACGCCCACATCACCACAAAGATTTCATTGAGAGAGTACCCCCCCACCACCACCACCACCACACACACACACCCCCTTGATACGTCTCCAACGTATCTATAATTTCTTATGTTCCATGCTTGTATTATACCAACTGCTACATGTTTTATTCACACTTCATGGCATTTTTATGCATTTTCTGGGACTAACCTATTAACAAGATGCCATAGTGCCAGTTCCTGTTTTCTGCTGTTTTTGGTTTCAGAAAAGCTGTTCTGCAAATATCCTCGAAATTGGACGAAACAAAATGCCACGTTCCTATTTTCCCGACACGTTCACGAAGTCCGAAGGAGAGACGAAGGGGGGCACCGAGGCGCCGTCCCCACCCCACGGCGCGGGTGGGCCCCCTGGCGCGCCGCCAGGTGGGGAGCGAGCCTCGGGCCTCCACCGACATCGCCCCTTCGCTTATTTATTCCCCCCGAGGTGAAAACCCTAAACACCCGAGCCATATTTCCAGAAAACATCCGCTGCCGCCGCCGCCATCAACCCTAACTCGGGAGGGTTCTGAAGCTCTTCCCGGCACCCTGCCGGACAGGGGAATCATCACCGGAGGGCTCTACATCGCCATGCCTGCCTCCGGAGTGATGTGTGAGTAGTTCATCTTTGGACTATGGGTCCATAGCAGTAGCTAGATGGGTGTCTTCTCCTTTTGTGCCATCATGTTTAGATCTTGTGAGCTGCCTATCATGATCAAGATCATCTTATTGTAATGCTACATGTTGTGTTTGCTGGGATCCGATGAATATTGAATACTATGTCAAGTTGATTATTGATCTATCATATATATGTTGTTTATGATCTTGCATGCTCTCCGTTATTAGTGTAGGCTTTGGCCAAGTTTATGCTTGTAACTCCAAGAGGGAGTATTTATGCTAGATAGTAGGTTCATGCCTCCATTTAATCTGGGACAGTGACAGAAAGTTCTAAGGTTGTGGATGTACTGCTGCTACTAGGGGTAAAACAATAATGCTTTGTCTAAGGATATTTGTATTGTTTACATTATGCACCATGCATAATGCAATTGTCTGTTGCTTGCAACTTAATACTGGAAGGGGTGCGGATGCTAACCTGAAGGTGGACTATTTAGGCACAGATGCATGCTGGATATCGGTCTGTGTACTTTGTCGTAATGACCAAGTAAATCTCATAGTGATCATCATGACTTGTATATGCATTGTTATGCACCTCTCTATTTTGTCAATTGCCCAGCTGTAATTCGTTTACCCAGCATGTTAGTATTTTATTATGGAGAGACACCACTAGTGAACTGTGGACCCCGGTCCATTCTTTTACATCTGAAATACAACCTACTGCAATCATTTTTCTTTTTCATTCTCTACAAGCAAACATCATTTTCCACACTATACGCCTAATCCCTTGTTTTCAGCAAGCCGGTGAGATTGACAACCTCACTGTTAAGTTGGGGCAAAGTAGTTTGATTGTGTTGTGCAGGTTCCACGTTGGCACCGGAATCCCTGGTGTTGCGCCACACTACACTCCTTCACCAACAACCTTCAGAACATCGCCGACTTCCTACTGGTCCGATTAAACCTTGGTTTCTTACTGAGGGAAAACTTGCTGCTGTACTCATCATACCTTCCTCTTGGGGTTCCCAACGAACGTGTGTCTTTCACGTCATCAAGCCAGTTTTCTAGCGCCGTTGCCGGGGACGGCGAGTTGCTTTTGCAAGGAGAGTCTCTCACTTCCAATCTCTTTACTTTGTTTTTGTCTTGCTTATTTTATTTTTATTTTGTCTTGTTTGCTTTCTTTATATCAAAAACACAAAAAAATAGTAACTTGCATTCATCTTTATTTTTCGGCCACTTGCTTTTATTATTCATCATGCTGCTCCCTAAGTTTGCTTTAAAAGATGTACTGGTAGGAAGTGGGTCTATCATTGGAAGAGATAACATTGCAGATTTTTTTTGTCATGTTAGCGAACTGAAAGATTTTGAAGACAGATTCTTGGTAGAACTTGCCCCTAATTATGAAATTGCTGCTGTCTCTTTTGTCCACTGATACGTCCATTTTGCATCACTATTTTATATCATAATCTACTGCTATTCATCGATATATTTCATATTTAGAAGTGTTACTTATGTTATTTTACCTATTTTGCATGTTTGATGAATAATGGAGAATTGGACACCGGAGTCAGGATTCTGCTGGAAAAAGCACCGTCGAGATGCACTATTTCTGAAGATCAATAAATCGAAGGAGACATATGGAAGTTCCTATTTTACCAGAAGATGGAGGAGGCCAAAAGGGGAGCTGAGATGGGCCATGGTGGGCCCTCCTCACCCCTTGGCGGGGTGGGGCCCCCTGCCGCGCCGAGAGGTGGTTTGGGGGCCCTGGCCCACCTCAGCCGTCCCCCCTTTGCGTACTTGACCCCCTCAGAACCCTAACACAGGAAGGAGGACCATCGAGATATTCCGCCGCCTCCACGAGGCGGAAAACACCAGAGAGCGAAAAGCTCCCCTGCAGGAAGAAATCTGCCGGGGGAAATTCCCTCCCGGAGGGGGAAATCATCGCCATCATCACCGTCATCGAGCTGGACTTCATCGGGATCATCATCATCATCATCTCCACCGCCAACACCATCATCACCGCCGCTGCACCCCGTCTCCGTTGTAACATCTAGGACGGAATCTTGTCTATTTCATAGGGGAAATTCTCCCGGTGTTGATTACTCTTGTTATTGATGCTATTGGGTGAAACCATTGGACTAAGGTTTATGTTCAGATTGTTATTCATCATCATATCACCTCTGATCATGTTCCGTATGATGTCTTGTGAGTAGTTCGTTTAGTTCTTGAGGACATGGGAGAAGTCTTGATGTTAGTAGTGAACTATGTTGAGTAATATTTAATGGTTTGATGCTTAAGTTGTGGTGTTATTCTTCTAGTGGTGTCATGTGAACGTCGACTACATGATACTTCACCTTTATGGGCCTAGGGGAATGCATTGTGTATTCGTTTGCCAATTGTGGGGTTGCCGGAGTGACAGAAACCTGAACACCCGTTGGTATATCGATGCATGAGGGATAGCAGGATCTCAAAGTTTAAGGCTGTGGTTAGTTTAACTTAATTACTTTCTTGTATTTGCGGATGCTTGCAAGGGGTATAATCACAAGTATGTATTAGTCCTAGGAAGGGCGGTGCATTAGCATAGGTTCACCCACACAACACTTATCAAAACAATGAAGATTAATCAACTATATGAAGCGAAAGCACTTGACAATACTCCCGTGTGTCCTCAAGAACGTTTGGTCATTATAAGTACAACAACCGGCTTGTCCTTTGCTGTAGAAAGGATTGGGCCACTCGCTGCAACTATTACTACTGCATTTTATTTACTTGTACTTTATTTATCTGTCATATCAAAAACTCCTAAAAACTTGTCTGTGAGCATTTACAGTGAATCCTTCATCAAAACCGCTTGTCAACACCTTCTGCTCCTCGTTGGGTTCGACACTCTTATTTATCGAAAGTACTACGATACACCCCCTATACTTGTGGGTTATCAAGACTATTTTCTGGCGCCGTTGCCGGGGAGTGTAGCGCTATTGGTAAGTGGAATTGGTAAGGGAAACATTTATTGTACGTGCTATTTTTATTTTTGCCTGCTGCTATATCTCATTATGGAGGGGTCTTCTCTTGAATTCCTATTTGGGAAAACAACTACCACTGCTAAGGTAGTAGAGGAGGCGTCAGATGAGCAGGTAGTACCGTTCAAAATTCCTATGAAAATTGTTGAACGTGTCACAAATAACCGCTATGCAGGAGATGGAACTGTCCATCCTGGAGATCATTTGTTATTTCTGCATGAATTGTGCGAGTTATTTAAGTGTGCAGGTATCTCAATGGGAGAAGTTAAGAAGAAATTGTTCTCTCTATCACTGTCTGGTAAAGCTGCACATTGGTATAAACTGCTGAAGAATGGGTATTCTCTTGGATGGGAGGAAATTGTACCTCTCTTTTACTCCAAATTCTATCCTCCAAGTGAGATTCATAAGGATCGGAACCTCATATATAACTTCTGGCCCTATGATGGAGAGAGTATCGCTCAAGCGTGGGGGAGATTGAAGGCATTAATACTCAAATGTCCCATTCATGAGCTTCCTGGTAATATTGTTATTGATAACTTTTATGCAAGGCTCTCCTTTCAAGATAAAACTCTATTGGATACCACTTGTGCTGGATCGTTCACTCGTAATAAAGAAGAGTTTAAGTGGGACCTTCTTGATCGGATTCAGGAGAACACTGAAGGATGGGAGAATGACAAAGGTAGGGAGTCAGGTATAAGCTATGACTTTGAGTGTGTTAAAAAATTTATGGATACTGATGATTATCGCAAGATTAAGGAACATACTATCATAACTGGTGTTGTTAGTAAAAGTAATAAGAAAGCTACCAAACCTGATGAGCAAATAACTGTTGAACCTGTTGTAGCATTGGTTAAAGATCTTGTCACTGAAAATTTAGAAGATAGACACATTATCTTTTGTGAGGATGCTTCTAATATTGTCTCACATCCTAAAAGTTCTAGGAAGTCTAGTGTTCCTGTGCTTTCTGTTGGGATAGGTGATCATTGCTATTATGGTTTATGTGATATTGGTGCAAGTTCTAGTGCTATTCCTTATGAGCTTTACAGGGAAATTATGCACGAAATTGCTCCTTGTAAACTTGAAGAGATTGATGTGGTTATTCAGCTTGCTAATAGGGAAACTATCTCTCCAATTGGTATCATTAGAGATGTCGAAGTCCTTTGTGGTAAGACTAAATACCCTGCTGATTTTCTTGTACTTGGGTCGGCTGCCAATGATAGTTGTCCTATTATTTTTGGTAGACCTTTTCTGAATACTTGTGGTGCTGTTATAGATTGTAAGAAAGAGAAAATCTTTACTAAATTTGCTGGTGAATCTTATGAATTCAATTTCTCTAAATTTGCTAAAGCACCTTATGAAACTGAATTGCCTAGTGAGGATTTTGAAATTGCTCAACTTGCATCTATTGTTCTTGCTCCTAACAATGCTTTGCAGCAACATATGGAGAATCATGAAAGTGAGAACTTCAGGGAAGAAAGGAATGAGCTTGATGAAGTATTCCTTCGTCAACCTATGCTCAAACACAATTTACCTGTGGAAGATTTGGGTACCACAATGCCACCCAAGGAGGATCCTGTTTTTGATTTGAAACCTCTGCCTGATAATCTTAAATATGCTTATATTGATGATAAGAAAATATATCCTGTTATTATCAGCTCTAAACTTTCAGGTACAGAGGAGGAAAGGTTATTGGGAGTGTTGAGGAAACACCGCGGAGCTATGGGATATACTCTTGATGACCTGAAGGGAATTTCTCCTACTATATGTCAGCACGCCATCAACATGGAACCTGATGCAAAGCCTGTTGTTGAGCATCAGCGTCGTTTAATACCCAAGATGAAAGAAGTGGTAAGAAATGAGGTATTAAAACTTCTTGAAGCTGGTATTATTTATCCTATTGCTGATAGTAGATGGGTAAGTCCTGTGCATTGCGTTCCTAAGAAAGGAGGAATTACCGTTGTTCCTAATGAAAATGATGAACTAATTCCTCAAAGAGTAGTAGTTGGTTATAGATGTGCATTGATTTTAGAAAGGTTAACAAAGTAACTAAGAAAGATCATTATCCTTTGCCTTTTATTGATCAAATGCTTGAGAGGTTGTCCAAGAAAACTCACTTTTGTTTCCTTGATGGGTATTCTGGGTTTTCTCAAATTGCTGTGAGAGCGCAAGATCAAGAGAAAACTACTTTTACTTGTCCTTATGGAACTTATGCTTATAGACGTATGCCTTTTGGTTTATGTAATGCTCCTGCTACTTTTCAAAGATGCATGTCTGCTATTTTTCATGGCTTTTGTGAGGAAATTGTGGAAGTCTTCATGGACGATTTCTCCGTCTATGGAACTTCCTTTGATAATTGTTTGCACAACCTTGACAAAGTTTTGCAGAGATGTGAAGAAACTAGCCTTGTTCTTAATTGGGAGAAATGCCACTTTATGGTTAATGAAGGAATTGTTCTTGGACAAAATTTCTGAAAGAGGTATTGAAGTTGATCGAGCTAAAGTGGAGGCAATTGAAAAGATGCCTTGTCCCAAAGATGTTAAAGGTATTCGTAGTATTCTTGGTCATGCTGGTTTTTATAGGAGGTTTATTAAAGATTTCTCTAAAATTTCCAAGCCTCTTACTAATCTTCTTCAAAAAGATGTACCCTTTGTTTTTGATGATGATTGTAAGGAAGCTTTTGAAACTTTGAAAAAGGCTTTAATCACCGCTCCTGTAGTTGAACCACCTGATTGGAATTTACCTTTTGAAATTATGTGTGATGCTAGTGATTATGCTGTAGGCGCTGTTCTTGGGCAGCGAGTAGATAAAAAGTTAAATGTTATTCATTATGCTAGTAAAACTCTTGATTCTGCTCAAAAGAATTATGCCACTACTGAAAAAGAATTTCTAGCTGTAGTTTTTGCTTGTGACAAATTTCGACCCTACATAGTTGATTCGAAAGTCACTATTCATACTGATCATGCTGCAATTAGATACCTTATGGAAAAGAAAGATGCTAAGCCAAGGCTTATTAGATGGGTACTTCTTTTGCAAGAATTTGATTTGCATATCATAGATAGAAAAGGTGCTGAAAATCCTGTTGCTGATAATTTGTCTAGATTGGAAAGCATTCCTTATGATCCTATTCCTGTTAATGATAGCTTTCCAAATGAACAATTGGCTGCAATAAGTGTAAGTTCGCGAGATAGTCCTTGGTATGCTGATTATGCTAACTTTATTGTTTCCAAGTACTTGCCTCCAACCTTTTCAGCTCAGCAAAGAAGGAAATTCTTTTATGACTTGCGGCATTACTTTTGGGATGACCCACACTTATATAAAGAAGGAGTCGATGGTATTATGCGAAGATGTGTTCCTGAATATGAACAACAGGAAATACTGAGGAAATGCCATGGAAGTGCTTATGGAGGGCATCACGCTGGAGATAGAACTGCGCAGAAAGTTCTACAATCAGGTTTTTATTGGCCTACCCTCTTTAAGGATGCAAGAAAGTTTATTTTATCTTGTGATGAATGTCAAAGGGTTGGTAATATCTCTAGACGCAATGAAATGCCTATGAGTTATTCTCTTGTTATTGAACCATTTGATTGTTGGGGATTCGACTTCATGGGTCCTTTTCCTTCTTCACAAGGTAATACTCATATACTTGTTGCTGTTGATTATGTCACTAAATGGGTAGAAGCTATACCTACTAAAAGTGCTGATGGTGAGACCTCTTTAAAAATGCTTCAAGATGTCATTTTTCCTAGGTTTGGTGTACCTAGATATCTTATGACTGATGGAGGTTCTCATTTTATCCATGGTGGTTTTAGAAAACTCTTGCTAAATATGGTGTTAATCATAGAATTGCTTCAGCCTATCATCCTCAAACTAGTGGACAAGTAGAATTGTCAAATAGGGAGATTAAATCTATCTTGCAAAAGACTGTTAATAAATCTAGAAAAAATTGGGCTAGTAAGTTAAATGATGCTTTATGGGCTTATAGAACTGCTTATAAGAACCCCATGGGCATGTCTCCTTATAAAATGGTTTATGGTAAAGCTTGTCACTTGCCTTTAGAATTAGAACACAAAGCTTATTGGGCAGTGAGAGAACTTAATAGAGATTTTAAACTTGCCGGTGAGAAAAGGTTGTTGCATTAAGTTCTTTAGATGAATGGAGAAGTGAGGCTTATGAAAATGCTAGACTCTTTAAAGAAAAAGTTAAGAGATGGCATGATAGGAGAATTCTTAAAAGAGAATTTAATGTTGGTGAGAAAGTTCTATTGTATAGGTCTCGTCTCAGATTTTTTGCAGGAAAGTTACTCTCAAAATGGGAAGGACCATTTGTTATTGTGGAGGTGTATCGTTCAGGTGCAATAAAAATTGCTTCATTGAAAGATAACTCTACACAAGTGGTAAATGGTCAAAGACTCAAGCATTATATTTCTGGAGATTCTATTAATGAAGAGGTTGATACAATTAAAGTGGTGACTCCGGAAACTTTCATTGAAGAACATTTTTCTGGGACTGCAGAATTCGATTCGAATAGGTAACAGTTTCGGTAAGAAAAGTTTCGCGAATAACTTTCTAGAAGATATTTTCGTCGTTTTTATTAAATATGGAAAAATAAGAGACCGAACCGGATGGGAGACGGCACCCGTGGTGCCCAAACCATAGGTCGGCGCGGTGGGCCCCCGCCGCGCCGCCTGGTGGTTTGAGCACCCCGGAGCTCGTCTCCGATCAGGTTTCCTCCTGTACCTTCCTTATGTTGTAAAACTTTTTGCTATATAACTCACCCGAACCCCCGAGGTTCGTATCTCGCCTTTTCATCGTGTTTCGTTTCGAGCTGTTTCTGTCCAGATATTGTTTTCAGATCTAGAGCTGCCATGTCTTCATCGAAGCCTCCAAAGGACAGTTTCTTTGTGAACGTCGTCACCCCATACATGGATGAGCTGAAGATGCATCCCAAGGAGTCGCAGATGGTTGATGGAAAGCTGCAGACGGAAGACGTGCGAGGACCCAAAGGAGAAGGGAGCCTGGAAGCCAGGATGGAGAAGCTGGAGCAAGAGGTCTTCACATACAAAAAGCTGGCGGAACGTGAAGTGGGAGTCTTCCACTCAATGGTGTCCGCGCTGGTCGCTGAACATAAGAAGGAGACTGCACAACTCTGGGAAGACATATTTCACCTCATCAACACCACCAACAAACTGCAGGCGCAACTCTATGATGTCCAGAATCAAAACTGTGAGTATGAAACTCGGTTTAAAAACATAAGCGCTGCGCTAGTTTCAGGATAATCGAATCCAAGTCGTCCTTTGTTGATGGGAAACCCCTTCCCTGGAAGTCTGATGATGAGGACAACCACCACCACCGAAGGAGTAATTCATCATAAGTATTGGCATCCCCTTGGTTTGTTCCAAGCTTGGGGGAGTGCCGCGGTATCACACATTATCTTTACCTTTTACTTTTCCATAAAGTCATATCGTGAGTAGGGAAGTTATCTTATATGATGGTTTGCAATGTGGAAGTATCTCTCTTTTAGTTGGTTATCTATGTATCCCTTGGTGTGAGTTGCCGTTATGAAATATTAATGAGAAGTTTTATCATTTACTTTCTGCATACTTTATTTTAGCTTGCAATTCTCTTTCATATTGATAACCTTGTTGTTAGTATAGGGATCACTTTTTAGAGCACCAAGTTAATCTTTTTGGTTTTGGCAAACTTAGCATTGGTCAGTAGTAGACAATACTTTGAGACTTAAGTAGAAGAGGGAGTGCATGCAAATATATTATTCCATGATCTTTCTTTCTTTGTGCTCATAAGCTTAGTATTCTTAAGTTAAACTATTTGTGCTTCTAAGGAAGATTGCATGATTATTCTTATCACTTGTATAATTGTTTGTATCCCTCAACTCTTATGCTTGCTACATAACCTTGCTAGCCAAAGACCTGTATCGAGAGGGAATGCTTCTCATACATCCAAACCTTGAGCCAAACCATTGCCATTCGAGTCCACCATAACTTCCTACTATATGGTATTTTGCGCCATTCCAAGTAAATACTTCATGTGCTACCTTTAAATTATTCAAAACTTATTACTCCTAGTTTTGTGTCACTGTTTATTAGCTCATGAGGGTTCTGTAGAGTTTCTCTAGCACTTTTGTCAAACAGACTTTCACCAATGGACTAGTGGCATATACACCGCTTATCCAACAATTTGCAAAAAGAGCTGGCAAATGGGGTGCCCAGTCCCAATTAACTACAACTTTCATTAATAATTCTCTTCACATGTTTTGCCCTGATTTATCAGTAAGCAACTTAATTTGCAAATAGACACTCCTCCATGGTATGTGAATGTTGGAAGGCACCCGAGGATTCGGTTAGCCATGGCTTGTGTAAGCAAAAGGTTGGGAGGAGTGTCAACTATAAAGAAACTAAAATACATGTGTAAACAAAAGAGAAGAGGGATGATCTACCTTGCTGGTAGAGATAACGTCCTTCATGGGAGCCGCTCTTGAAAGTCTGGTTGACAAGGGGTTAGTGTTCACTTTACTACGATTCGTTGACAACGACATACATAGCTCAAACAACTATTTTCATACTCTCTATATGCTTTGCAAAACTTAAAAGCTCTAGCACATGATTTAATCCCTGCTTCCCTCTGCGAAGGGCCTATCTTTTACATTATTGTTGAGTCAGTAAACCCATTCCTCTCTATCTCAAGCAAGCATTTGAGTTGTTGAGATCCAATTAGTTATATGTGTTGATACTTCTAATCATATCTCTCATTTCCTTGTTTCGCACAATAGCTTTTATCCGAATGAATATAACTTTGAAAGTTATCAATGACTGTAAGGAGACTGTTATGATTAAGGCATGTAAGTTCTGCTATATAAGCTCTGATATAAAGACTCTTCTCGAAAGATAAGTATGATCTGTTAATTGTTCTCTGACCAAGAGTTTAAGTTTGCCTTCACCAATCATGGTTCTCTTTATGCACTTCATCGTGGTTCCCTTTACTTATTTCAAGTTAGATTATATGAAGGGAAGTTGCTGTCTAGAATGACTTGTGTATCAATGAATGTGATGCTTCTTGTCCGTATTTTATTTATCGACACTTTGCTCCATAAACTTGTGGTCATGTTTACTGAGCTCAGTTTTCGCTTGGGGACAAGCGAGGTCTAAGCTTGGGGGGGTTGATACGTCCATTTTGCATCACTATTTTATATCATAATTTACTGCTATTCATCGATATATTTCATATTTAGAAGTGTTACTTATGTTATTTTACCTATTTTGCATGTTTGATGAATAATGGAGAATTGGACACCGGAGTCAGGATTCTGCTGGAAAAAGCACCGTCGAGATGCACTATTTCTGAAGATCAATAAATCGAAGGAGACATATGGAAGTTCCTATTTTACCAGAAGATGGAGGAGGCCAAAAGGGGGAGCTGAGATGGGCCATGGTGGGCCCTCCTCACCCTTGGCGCGGTGGGGCCCCCTGCCGCGCCGAGAGGTGGTTTGGGGGCCCTGGCCCACCTCAGCCGTCCCCCTTCGCGTACTTGACCCCCTCGGAACCCTAACACAGGAGGAGGCCATCGAAATATTCCGCCGCCTCCACGAGGCGGAAAACACCAGAGAGCGAAAAGCTCCCCTGCAGGAAGAAATCTGCCGGGGGAAATTCCCTCCCGGAGGGGGAAATCGTCGCCATCATCACCGTCATCGAGCTGGACTTCATCGGGATCATCATCATCATCATCTCCACCGCCAACACCATCATCACCGCCGCTGCACCCCGTCTCCGTGTAACATCTAGGGCTGAATCTTGTCTATTTCATAGGGGAAACTCTCCCGGTGTTGATTACTCTTGTTATTGATGCTATTGGGTGAAACCATTGGACTAAGGTTTATGTTCAGATTGTTATTCATCATCATATCACCTCTGATCATGTTCCGTATGATGTCTTGTGAGTAGTTCGTTTAGTTCTTGAGGACATGGGAGAAGTCTTGATGTTAGTAGTGAACTATGTTGAGTAATATTTAATGGTTTGATGCTTAAGTTGTGGTGTTATTCTTCTAGTGGTGTCATGTGAACGTCGACTACATGATACTTCACCTTTATGGGCCTAGGGGAATGCATTGTGTATTCGTTTGCCAATTGTGGGGTTGCCGGAGTGACAGAAACCTGAACACCCGTTGGTATATCGATGCATGAGGGATAGCAGGATCTCAAAGTTTAAGGCTGTGGTTAGTTTATCTTAATTACTTTCTTGTATTTGCGGATGCTTGCAAGGGGTATAATCACAAGTATGTATTAGTCCTAGGAAGGGCGGTGCATTAGCATAGGTTCACCCACACAACACTTATCAAAACAATGAAGATTAATCAACTATATGAAGCGAAAGCACTTGACAATATCCCGTGTGTCCTCAAGAACGTTTGGTCATTATAAGTACAACAACCGGCTTGTCCTTTGCTGTAGAAAGGATTGGGCCACTCGCTGCAACTATTACTACTGCATTTTATTTACTTGTACTTTATTTATCTGTCATATCAAAAACTCCTAAAAACTTGTCTGTGAGCATTTACAGTGAATCCTTCATCAAAACCGCTTGTCAACACCTTCTGCTCCTCGTTGGGTTCGACACTCTTATTTATCGAAAGTACTACGATACACCCCCTATACTTGTGGGTTATCATCCACATGCTTGAAGCTAGGTTTGTTAACCTTAATCCTATAATGCAGCAAATGTTTCTTAAACTTCATGTTATGGAAGAGGGCGAAAAGAGGGATTTTGTTTTAGAAACCCTTCTCAAAGAATTTGGTGATGTCGCTGGTGAAGCTAGAAAAGTTTTTATGCGATATAAGATGCTTGGTTATTACATTGATATTGCTAATATACTTGAAAAATTAGAGAAGGAGAGATTCGAGTACACTAATGGAACTAGTTATGAGGAAGAGGGTAAAATACCAATTCCTTTTAAGCTTGTAGGAATGCATGAGGCATTAGAAAAGAACTTTAATTGGATTGTGCCTGAAAATTTATTTGATGAGGATAGTTTGCCTAAAAGTAATGAAAGGGGAGTCTCTGAAACTTATATAGATAAAATACAATGCATCGTTGAGAAAAGTTCTAATCTTTCTGTTGATGCTCCTTCTCTTGAGAACACTTGATTTTCACTTTCTGCGCCTAGCTGAAAGGCGTTAAAGAAAAACGCTTATGGGAGACAACCCACCTTTTTATTTTCTGTCATTTTATTTTATTTTGAGTCAAGGTGTTGCTTACTTCTGTAACAATTCCTTTGTATCTTTATTTTATTGCATTGTTGTGCCAAGTAAAGTCTCTAGTTGAAAGTTGATGCTAGATTTGGATTTCTACGCAGTGACATATTTTTGCTGTCCACCGTTTTGAGCTGTATTCACTCCAGAAAAAATTAAAAATTCTGAAAAACTTCACGCATGATCCTTTTATATGTACGCAACTTTCATTAGTTTTGATTTTTCAAATCTGAGCAAGTTAAGTGCCTCGAAAAAAATCGTCTTTCCAGACTGTTCTGTTTTTGACAGATTATGCCTTTTATTTTGCATTGCCTCTTTTACTATGTTTGATTGGATTTCTTTGCTCCATAAAACATCAGTGGCTGTAGTTAATGTCCAAAAGCATTGGTAATGATTGTGTCACAGTAGAACATGTGAAGTTTTGATTATGCACCAACCCTCTAATGAGAATTACTTTGAGTTTGGTGTGGCGAAAGTTTTCAAGGAGCAAGCGAGAAGGATGATATGATGTGATCAAGAAGAGTGAAAAGACTAAGCTTGGGGATGCCCCCGTGGGTCACCCCAGCAATATTCAAGAAGACTCAAGCGTCTAAACTTGGGGATGCCCAAGGCATCCCCTTCTTCATCAACAACTTATCAGGTCATCTCTAGTGAAACTATATTTTTATTCTTCCACATCTTATGTATTTTACTTGGAGCGTCTGTGTGCTTTTATTTTTTGCTTTGTTGTTTTTATTTTCTGAATAAGTTGGATCCTAGCATTCTTGTGTGGGAGAGAGACACGCTCCGCTTTTTCATGTGAATACTCATATTCTTCACTTATATCTTTTGAGTATTCTTATCTAGCTACTGCTATGCTTTTAGCTCCTGTTTTTCATGCATCTCTTTTAGAGTTGTTAATTCTTGTGGAAAGTACTCTCTTGTTTCATTTGAAAATTACTTGGAGAGTTGCTTGGTTGATGTGTTGGATCAGAAAATGTTGCATGTGGTAGTGGTATAATGAATAACTTGCATAATTTTGTAGATCATCGAACTTTGATAACTTGATTCTTTGCAAACGTTTTGAGATATTTAGATGGTAAAGCTTGCTGGTTAGTTAAGTTAAAATCATTAGTGGATTGTTGTCTTTAAGCTTGTATCGTACTACAAACTCTACTAAAATTGTTGAAGGTGTAGTTGGACTTGATAGCTTTCCATGTCTAAAGGTGATTCGTAATAACTGAGTTGTGCTGAAGGTCGAGAGATCTAGCGGGGTACTTGTACCGCCGTGAACGGCCCTTCTTGGAGTGAATTTTAATCATGCTCTTAATGATGAACCTGCTAGTTGTTTGCAATAAGCTAGTTGTTTGCAATAAGCTAAAAAAAGGAAACATGATAAATCAGTGAGGTATGAACTGTTTAGGGGTGTATCAGGTGCCTACAGAGTCAACACCAAATCTAACAAAATTAAAATATAAATAAAAGTGAAAGAGAGGAAAATACGCATTGCTCCATTTGATGAGGATGGAGGAAAAGGAAAGGAGAAAAATGAGGCAATTGGCCAAATGTAAGAAACGATTTTACATTCTAAAGGCTAAAAGTCTATGCATGTAAAATAAGTAATACAAACTCTAAAAATCAGAGAACATTTACATAAAAATAATTATATATAGAAGCTAGGAAATATATTTCCACGACAAATGTCCAACATGAAAATTCAGTTCACCCATAGACTTGATAATTCAATCAAGAATCAACACAATGTAGTTCTGAATTTACACCACTGTAACACTCTTTGCTTTAAAAGTAATTATGGATATATGTTTTAAAAGATGTTGTGTCACAATGGACATGCAAGGAAACCAAGTAAATATGACTACTTAACCGATCAAATGCATATCAGAATTACCATAGAAGACAAAGTTTACATAATTATCGAGCGAAAATACATGCAAATCTACTCCCCCTTGTCTAATCATAATGACCTTTTGTATCATCTGAAGTAAGTTTTTTCTTGAACACCTAAAGTATGGGTTGGTAGTGTCGTAGGATCAATAGTAATAAAAGAGAAGGGTATGTAGTCCCACTGTTACCCTCTTTTTTTAAAAAAATTGGTACTATTTTCCATTCATTTTATTAGACATCAAAGCAGTCGAGGAAACAAGATAACCTAACGGATGAAAGACAATAAACATTGTGGTTGAAGTCAATAAATTTGAATCTATTTCTAATAATAAGAGACTTCTTGTTGGGGCGTACTAAGAAACATTGCTTCAAAACTTTTCGAATCTATTAAAAATGTGGAAGAGCATTCTCGCCGAGAGTGATAGCTTGGAATAACATTTACGCCCTTAGGAATGATGAGTTCTATATTATTGTCTGAACAAAAAAAAATCCATAAACCGAAATGTTGTAAAACCAAGGAACTCACGCAAGGTTTCCATATGTTTTCTTCACGAGGCAGAGAAATAATGCACATAAAGGCGTACTTGATTATTATGCACGAATAAAGAGTATCTCACAAAGATTTCTAAGGTGTTATATAACATGATTTTTTTTAAGGATACGTCCAAGCGGATGTATCGGTTTCTAGAAGGAGAGGTCAAGCGACCGTTACAACGCGTTTCGGCACATGCGCCGTAAACGCCAATCCACCAACAATATATAACATGATTATGATAGTATCTCTTATTTATGAAAGCCCATAGTTGAGAAAGCAGAAACTGCAATCTGAACTTATGTGCAAGCTATGATTGAACTCTACAGTTTGGGATAAGACTCAAGTTTCATATAGTAAAGTTGTCTCTCAACAAACATTTTTTTGTCTCGATGAGTATTTTTTGTTTCCGGCAACATTGCAAAAGCAAGTAATGATTAGATTAATCTCCTTGATTTCCTACATATTCGTTTAAACCTCATGTGTGGTTCTAATCTTGGGGTATTAAGGTTGGTGGTGGTAAGAGTCACTTTCACATAACCACATAATTTAAGAGCATCTCCAGTCGCACCGCCCAAACGGCCGCCCAAAGCGTGTCCGGACGAGTGGTTTGGGCGCTGTCCGGTCACGTTGTGCGCTTTGGGCGACACCTTTTTCCAGTCGCACACCCCAAACTAAGACCGGACACAAATTATGCATTTGCACGAACACCTTGTGGGCGTAACAATGGCAAGCGAGGCAGAGGTAGATAGGACATCGGAAGTCGTCGGCATGGCCTGGGCACCCGGTCGCAGAAGCTCCGTCTTGCCGTCGACACCAGCAACGAAGTCCTCCCTCCGCCGCCGTCGTGGCCATCTCCGTCGGGTTCCGGCTCGGCCACCTCCGTCGTGTCCTTGACCAGCCCGAGCCAGCAGCCGAGCACGGCCAAGATAGAGGAGAGGCACCGCAGCGTCGCCGCGCCCACGCTTTACTTGTTCTACCGCGCGACGGGACGAGACGGCGTCCTGTGCTCACCACCAGAGCAGCGCCTATTCTCCTCGTCGTGGCCGCCGGCCACAGCGCGCTACACGCTGCGGGAGTACGCGCGCGCCCTCTGAGCTGGCAGAAAAGCGGCAGTCTGCCGGCGAGCAACAGGATGTGGGCCGCTTGGCGAGCTCGTGCGAGCGCAGGTAGAGGCGAGGGGGTGGATGCAGACTTGCCGGAGCGGTCAACGCAAGGAAGGTGAGCGACTTGAGGCCGGCGACGCACCAGGGCGTCTGGGAGCTTTATTACGCGTCAGGCAAGAAAAAGATGCACGTCAGCAAGCGGCGGACGGCTGCACTCCATTGCTTGAACGTGTACATGAGCATAATGTACAGGAGCACGGTGACGACGAGGGAGATGATGTACACGGTGGTGGGGATCGATCTGGTGCTCCGGCGGCGAATGCGGCCATGAGGCCGAGCAGCTCCACCATAGCGCACACCGGCAGTGCATGCGACCGGGCGAGCCGGTCGCTCAGCGACGAGCTCATGAGCAGCATGATGCTGGCGAGGGACGCGACGAAGGAGCTGGCGTTGGCGTAGAAGAAGGCGTGGTAGCGGATCTTGTAGCGCCCGTCGTGTAGCAGGGGGGAGCCCGCCCGGTGGTCGCCCTTTGTCTGGCTCCAAAAGCCTCCCGGCGGCGCCAGCCCCGCGGCGTACGTCAGCGGCGTGACGAAGTTGGCGAGCAGCAGCAGGAACTTGCGCCGCTCCTTGAGGTGGCTCTCCTCCGCGCGGGCCCTCTGAGCTGGCAGAAAAGCGGCAGTCCGCCGGCGAGCGTGGCGTCGGGAATTAGTGGGGAAGAGATAGAGGAGAGAGAGGTGGTGGGGAGAGGAAAGAGGAGAGAGAGGATACGTGGAGGCCAGCGAGTGGGTCACGCCGAGGAAGTTTTGTGTCCGGGGCCGCCCAAGGCCTCCCTACTTCAAGGGCTTCATGTGGCGCTGCCGGACACAAAAGAGGACGCTTCCGGACGAAATTAGATTTTGGGCGCCACGAGTGGGTGCAGTTTTCGCCTAAAAGGCCCAAAAAGTGCTTTGGGCGGCCGTTTGGACGCTCCGATTGGAGATGCTCTAATTGGCACAAATTCAGCTTGCTATACCAACATAGAAAACATAAGTGTAAACGGAATAAACCTACGATGATCTCAGCTCTATGGAGTTGATATGAATATTTTTGTTAGCTTCTCGTGGTAACCATGCAAAGAATATGCGTCAGTAGTATGACTTTCATTCGCCCACACAATTTTTTTTTTGATTAATGCACACAATCTTTTTGTACGATTAATGTGTGCACGATCTTTTGGAAATTAATGTATTAGCTACACCAAAATGTGCCTAAATAGTTCAAATTATTTGAATCTTCATGGGCGCATTTTATTCACAACACATTCTCTCACTATAGGACTACTAGTCTCTACTATATAATATCGTTAAAGGTGATGGTTGGCGGCGGTACGTTAAAAACCCGAAAAGGACCGAATTAGATCTGATTGACATGTTAACAAACCGGAGTCCTCATGCCATACGAGTCCACCCGATGGAAAGAAAAACAGCGATCGTCTATCGAGCGTCCCGTGGGCCTGGCCGCCTGATACGAGTCCACCCGATGGAAAGAAAAACAGCGATCGTCTATCGAGCGTCCCGTGGGCCTGGCCGCCTCCTGGGCTGTGACGCGTACGAGAAAATAGAAACAATAGGTACACAGGAGTCTTTTACCATTAACGATCGGATCCTTACTTCTCTGCCTCCTTTTACTTTTTCTACCGATACTCCTCCGTCTCCGAATTAAAATTGTACAATACTGTTTTACTGTTCTATTTTCTGCATGCCGTTTTCAGTATTGCGTATTAGCCACATTTATTTATACATATTTAAACATCAACAACAACTAACGACTGATTAACTCGGCCGACCTAGCCAACAGTAATCAATAGGGTTATAAGAGACTAAAAGTCAAGGTAAGTTCATGATTTCGTTTCAAAAAAGTTCCAGTATTTTTAAATTTATTTAAATGACCTATCAAAATATTCTCTTTCAATTAATTAAGGCCGACGAGATAGCCTCCTAACTAGAATTTTTTTTATTCTCAGTTTAACTGAATACCGACTCGACGATGGCTCCCGAGTAGATAAATAAGGTGGGGCCTTTGGCCAAACGCAGGCACGCAGCTACGGATCAGAATACATGATCATGCTTCAAGGTATTGGTAGTAGCAAGTTTACGATGGCAAGGTAGAGGCAACAAATTGCAAAAAAAAAAAAAAAAAAAAAAAGAAGCAAAAGGTCTAATAAGACGTGAACTTCATAGAGCTCTCGACAAAACAGTTTGCCATGAACGTGTTTAATTTGAAAGTGTAAGAAATATATGTTTTTGTTGATTTAGTGAGAAATGTATATTCTTATGCTAAATACATGTGATAAACATTTGATTTACCCGTAGCAACGCACGGGTATTGTGCTAGTATATATAAAGTACCCGCAACACCTCACCAGGCCACACAGATATCATTTATATCAACCTTTTTGTTTTCTCATATTTTCCTCCTTTTTCCAAAACTAATTACCATCGTGCCCCTCCTACCGTCTCCCATCCGGCCCGAGATCCCCAAATCTCCCCAACCCCACAAACCCGAACAGCGCGATCCCAAACCCAAAGCTAAGCCCAGGCCGAGACACCCCCCACACAAATCTAGGTTTCGCTTCCCAACCGCAGGATGGCCGACCCCGCCGCCGCCGGCACCGGCGCCGTCGTGCCCGCTGGAGGGAGCGAGGACTGGACCCCCAGTTTCGGCGACATGGTATGGGGCAAGGTGAAGTCACATCCGTGGTGGCCCGGCCACGTCTACAGCATCAGCCTCTCGGACGATCCGGAGGTGCACCGCGGCCACCGCCACGGCCTCGTCCTCGTCGCCTTCTTCGGCGACGGCAGCTACGGCTGGTTCGAGCCGCACGAGCTCGTGCGCTTCGAGGACCACTTCACGGAGAAGACGTCGCAGGGGGGCAGCCGCACCTTCCCCGCCGCCGTCGCCGAGTCCCTCGACGAGATCGCGCGCCGCAGCGCGCTCGCGCTCCTCTGCCCCTGCCGCGTGCCCGGCGCCTTCCGCCCCCACAACGAGGACCCCGGGATCCTCCTGGTGAACGTGCCCGGCTTCGACTCCAACGCCGAGTACCTCCCCGACCAGGTGATGGCCGCGCGGGAGAGGTTCGTCCCGAGGACCATGCTGGATTACCTGCACAGCGCCGCTGTGGAGCAGCGGGACGCAGCCGAGACGGCCGCACGGACTTTGCCAGGGATCGAGATGGCCGCGATGCTCATGGCGTACCGCCGATCCAGATTCGAGAAGTACGACCTCACCTATGCCGAATCATTTGGGGTGGAGCCTAAAAAGGCCCTCGAAGGCGAGATTAAGGCCGAGGCTGAACGAACTCAACGAGGTATCGACACTCACATGCCCAATCCTAGTAGCGTTACTATTCAATGCTATGTTGTTTATCTTGCTGTGTACCTGATCGTGGTGGTAAAACGCTGTTACTGTTGGTGCCGGTATAGATTGCATATTACTAATTGTTTTGATGCGGATAATAAGCTTGGTATTGTTGGTTCAAATAGTGTTTGTTTCTCTTTTGTTGAACTGCATGTTGCATGAATTTTGAAACTTGTTTTGATGTGAACAGTATATATCAACTTTTTTTCTACATAAATCATGCTTGGAACTGTCTGAAGCTATGCTACGGAGCAGTAATAAAAGATACAAGTGTAGAATATCAAGTTTTATCTCCTTCTCGTCTAGTTATTTCTGAATACCTTGTTTAGTCTTCCATGATGTTGAATGACTGAAAATATATTTAAAGCAGTGGATTTTGTGTCCTATGGGACACTCGACTGGGAAAACTTTTTCTTGCATTCATACATATATCCTTGATTTGGGTATTTGCTACTCTTTGTTGTTTGTTCTATTTCTTCCAAGTGTGCATCATTTTCCATCGATTGCTTCTGCTGCTTTTAGTCGCGCCTTACGTTCGCCATGCACATTGTGTGTTTGTTCGTACCTCCATAATCTGGCATACTGTGATAGAATCACAATTTCAGCAACTCGATTGTTATGTTCTCATTGAAAAGTATTAGAGTCATGCTTCATAAATGAACTGCTATAAGTATTAGAAACACTGATTCTGAAAGGAAGTATGTTAACATGGCTGATAAAACATATCGGTGATTGGCGGAGGGTGCATTTGGTATATTAATCTGCATAATATGTTTTATTCTGGATGCATCCTTTCCTGTTAATCATTGAAGCAGGCGTTGAAGTAAGGTGATTGAGTTCACCTGTACATCATGAAGGAAGGAATCAAGTTAAGCTAGTTGCGCTCTACACTGACCGGTTGAGGTGCCCATTAGTTATTATATTCGTAAACATGTATATATCTACGAAGGTAACAGTTCAAGAATGTTTTCTGTCAGTTTGGACACGCATGTTACTGTAGAAGTTTCACTGTAGTAATTTGACTAGAATCTATGTTAATTAATAGTTGATTAATCCACATTCATTGGTTCTTAGATACAACCTACAAAATGTTGCAAGTCTATAGATACGCTTCAGGCCCTGGGAAGCTTAAACTAAGATGGTGGCAGACGGTTCAGCAACTCTGGGCACTCCCCATGGATCGAAATTTGACTCATGTTGACCATTCCCCATGGATCACAATTTGACTCGCGTTCTGAATAGAATTAGTTACGTAGGTTTTCATGCTAAAACCTTAAACTGCTGCAAAGCCATTGGATGACCGTTTGCCTGCTTGAAAGAGAATGGGTGGCGCCTAGAGATCAGGCGGAGTCACTGGTTGCAATATACGCAAAAGAAAGATTGAGAGTTCTGTTCAGCGCAATGCATTCTGCCATCCCAAATTCTTGTCCATGTACTAGGTTAAGTCACATACCTAGACCCAGTTCGACCACTTTTAACCATTGGATTCAGTTCCAGACTGCTGTTTTAGCTGCTGCAGTGAGAAGCTTTTAGTGTGCCCTGGAGGCCTTAGAAACTTTGTCAGGTATCAACGGTTCATCTGAACTGTTAAAGCCCTCCTAAGAAGGAATGTTTCGGCTAATTTACCTTCAGCACTCTGCAGTGGATTACTTTACCTTTCGCACCAAAGTTGAGGGAGAGTTAATATGCCGTTACCACTCTGCCACATAAGATCTTTGGAAAGCTCTCAAATGGTTAGCTTATCTGGACATCAACAGCAATCCTGCTTAAGGGAAATCAGATAGCGTCAATCACGTATGCAGCTGTGAACTGAAAACCCCTGTTGCTCCTTTGAAGATCCAGCTGCTAACTTAACCCTGCCATCATAACCTCCATATCTGTCCAAATCTATACTGCTGGATTTCCGCAGAATCATTGGTTCTAATTCCCACATGGTTCGAATGGAATTTATGGTACTGTCCCAGTAACCATTGATCCTGACCGTTGGAATTAGAGCTGCACTTATTTTCGTTTTTCTAATAAATATTTTGAAATTTATTTTCTTATGAATAAAAATATTTTTTGAAACCATTTTCAAAATATACTCAGTTGTATCGGTGTTGCGCTGAAGGCATCTATGCTAAAGTGAGGAAATTAACTTGTTAAGGAAATGATAAACAAACAGGTACCTCTCCTCTTTCAATCTGATGTGAGCATCATCTTTCATGTTTTTTCTCTCTCGCGTTATTCCTACCAGAAAAAGGGCTAGTGTTCGGTTTGAGATGAACAGGACTGGAGTTCCATTCCCGGATGCTTTTTGGGAAGTGAACATGACACAATCAGAGGGTTTGTTTGGTGCACGCCCTTAGGTACTGGAGTAAACCCTCCTTTGGTACTAGATAAAAGGATAGTTTGGACTAGAGAATTGCGGTGTGAAAAGGCGTCAGTTTGGATAATGGTATTTTAGAAACATCATGAGGGTGGGAATACATCATTTACGGTACCATTAGCTCCGGTGTTTCTAAGTGTGAGGCTAGGGCAAGAGCTTATTAGAGCTGCAGTCATGATAAGAAAACCCTTGATTATACCTCGGTCGTTTAATTCTTAGTCGACATTGATAGCAAGTTTGATCGAAGGTTCGTAGTGACCAGGCTAGGCTAGAAGCGCCCAATCCAGAGCTGTCGAGGGCACAATCAAATGTCATATGCAACAACGAGATGCATCCACCCTCGGTCCGAGTGGGATGACATGGCCAATCGCAACAGAGGGTAGTAGAGATGGACTATCTGGAGAAGAATTTACCTAACCCTAGTGCGAAGGTGGTGGGAGAGAGATAGAGGGATGACCTGGTGGTGGGCAGGGTGTGGCTAGTGCAAGGTGGGGGTGATGAGAGCCATATATTACCTGTCGTGGGTGGTTGAAGTTGTCAGGCGGGTTTGCGAGCAAGGGTCGTGGTAAGCAACAAAGAAGAACAACACTGTGGGGGGGGGGGGGGGGGGGGGGGGGGGGCGCATCGCCACCCACCTTTAGCAATCGCTACACCGATTATCGCCTCGCCCTCGTCAAATCGTTGCCTCTACCACCATGCCCTCCCTCTAAGCCCCCTCGGACGGTGTCGTAGTCTCCGGTTTCAGTGAGCCTGCACTATGGCTTGCCCAAGTCTAGGGCCTTCTCCATTCTTCCAGTTGTCTTCTTCGTCGCAGTTGCTGCGGTGTCGCTGGGTGGGTTTAGCGAGCAGGTAGCTGGTGGTAGAGTGTGGGAGGGTGGTGCGGCATGATCAGAGAAGGAAGGAGAGGGAAAGGTTATCGAGGGAGGAATATGGGATAAGAGGAGACGTGGGGGTGGGGGAGTGTCGCTTGTTAAACATGGATTGTTTCTTTGCCTCAAAGAGAGAAGATGGGTGGTTGTGAGTAATATAGAACCCCCGTTCCCCTCCCCTCCCTTGCTACTGTTTGAGAGAGGCGAAAGTCGCGTTCCCCTCCCCGCCGACGGCCGTTTCCTCGGTCTCCTCCCTCTCCGGCCGTCGTTGCGGCGGTGGGAGAGTGGGGAGACCCCGGATCTGTGCCTGAGGCTTGTTTATAGTAGAGTAGGGTCTCTGGGCGGCGCTGGAGAGGTGGTGCTCGCGGCGGCGCTCTGGAATAAAGGTGTTGGGGTTCGGTCTCCACCTCGACGGCGTTCTGCGGGGCGGCGTCGGCGAGCTCCCGGCTTGGTGTCCTCCCGGATCCGCTGAGGCTTGGTCTTCTGGCGGCCGTCGTTTCGGAGGTGACGGCTGGCTTCTGTAGTTTTGTCCCTCGCCCCCATCTTCGGCTCGGCTTGGTCCCTCCTGGCCAGGTCGTGGGGGTGCTGGGGGTGCGGCGGCGGGGAGCTGGCGTCTTGCGCCGGTGGCCTCCTCTGCCTGTACAGGAGATGATTTTCTGGGATCTTCGTGGTGGCCGCTGGGTTTCGGCGTGGTGCTCTGCCCTCTTCTGCGAGCCATGGTGGCGTGGGGAGGTGGGCTTTCGGTTTCGTGCTCTACTCCGACTTGGTTCTTGTCCTTCTCTGGCCGGCCGTGGTAGCGAGGAGAGATGGCATGGTCAAGTTGTGCTTCTGGCGACGACTCCGGCGAGCTGTGTTCGTGCTCAGTGCAGGGTTCTTTGGATGTGAGGTGGCTGCGGGGAGGTGGCGCCATGGCCGTGCGCGTTAAGCGTTCTTCAGTCCCGTCGCTTGCGGCGGGCGGCATATGCGGCTGTCTACAAGAGTGGGGTGGTGCTCCCCTTCCCGGGTTCGCGGCGGCCTGGCGCCTTCCTCTCCGGCGATGTTCGGCGTTGGAGGTCGTCTGCAGGTGATGCGGAGGTTCATCGGCTTCCTCGACTGCTGCTGTTGCGCTGGGTGTCGACGGCTTGTACGTCTGCGTTTTCCTGGTCTTCTATTGTAATCTTTGGTGAATTCGCAGTGTAGATCCTTTCAAAAAAAGAGAAAATGGGTGGTTTAAAAAACAAAAAAAAAGATGGGCCAGCGGCAAACCATCGGTACAATCTCGTCTAAAAAATTAAGTGAAGCGTGGCATGCAATGCAGGCGCTTGCTTTGATACCACAACCGAGTTTCTTCTTTCTTGTCACTCTGTGTGGCTCGGCCCCACACCACACCGTCTGCGCTTATGCTGCTCGAGCAACCACGTGTTCTCCTGCATTTGACCAATTGGACCTAGGCTAGCCCGTATTTTAGTTTCTTTTGCCTCTCGGCACCATTTAATCCCCACACATGCTAGCTTACATTTTGCAGGTTCTACCTCAGTGTGCGGCCAAATATATTAATCGGAAAATTATTCCTCTCAAATAAAGGAAAAAGAAATTAGTGATTGATTCACCTTTGTTGGGCAGGATACGTGGCCTAGTTTAATATTGAAACGCTCGATACTTTTGCATGTATTATTCACAAAAAAGAAACTTTGTATGAATTCTAAACTGTTTTGTGTGAATGAATTTCTTCCATATCTGCACGTTCCTTAAGTATCTTCTGTCTTGTCTTGTTTTATTTTGTTCTGTGCTGCATTTATTAGGAGTATGAATATTATTACATGGCGCGTTGCATTGACTTACCGTTGTTGCGTTTTTTTCCCATGGCTGTGGTGATGCGCTTTGTGCTAACGTGTGCCGGTGGTGACATGTCTTGCAGCTCGGCCGCTCAAGGGCCGGCAAAGGGTGCCGGAGAAGGAGAACGCCCCGGTAGCCAAGGGCCGGAGGGGCGCCGCCGGCGCGGCGGCGAGGCTCATGGAGAAGATCGTGCCTGGTGCTCCGGCCATAAAGCCCAAGGCCAGCAAGAAGGACCAGTACCTGCTCAAGCGCCGGGACGACGCCCGCGCACCGGCCGTGCTGCCGGACGCGACTCCTGCTCCGGACGACGGCGGGCCGCCGCCTGGCTTCCCCTCGGCGGAGCCGCAGACGCCGCCGTTGCCCAGCAGCACCGGAGGCGGCGACGATGAGGAGTTCATGCTACAGAGGCGCGTGCCCCCTCCCGCCGGCCAGGCGTGCGACGCCGCACCAACCGCGGATGACGCCGCAGCCCCTGCGCTAAAGAAGGCATCGAAGCCCAAGAAGGCACGCAAGCGTGCGAGGGAGGAGGCGGAGGAAGCCACCGGCGACGAGGCCGCCGCCGGCGAGCCAAAAACGAAAAAGAAAAAGAAGAAGCTCGCCGAGCTCAACGGCGGCGCGCCCTCTGCCGCTCCCTCCGGCGGCGGCGCAAAGTCAGCCGCTTTCTCGTCCCCTAAGGTTGACCTCGATGGCCTGGATCTGAAACAGGTAATATCCGACCTTCAAAATCTGCCTCTGCTTCCCTCCTACGGCGCCGGCAGACGCATCTCGGACGCCTCCCACTCCTTCCTTCTCGCCTACCGCTCGAAACACTACAAGAAGAGCTATGAGAACGATCCACCCGAGGAGTCCAAGAAGAGCTTGGATATTAAGCCCAATGTCGCTGCCGCTGCTGACGGCCAGACGCCCAAGCCGGCAAAGAAGAAGCCAATCATGAGGCCCATTGACCCCACCAATGCTGGCGTGAAGCGGGGGGCCTCTGACCGGCAGGAGGAGATGGCCTCCAAGAAAAAAATCAAGCTCGAGAAGATTAAGGGACTGGCAGCCGAGAAGAAGGCCGGGATGGAGCAGAAAGACGCCGCACCAGCTGTGGGAGGCGGTACGCTGGCGGCTCAGCAGCCACGTGCTGGCATGAAGGAGAAGGCTCAGGGGCTAGTGAAGAAGAAGGTGCCAGCGGCGGCGCCGGCGAAGAGGACTGTGTCACCGACGGCGCTGATGATGAAGTTCCCGCTGAAGAGCACGCTGCCGTCGGTGGCCTCCCTCAAGGCAAGGTTTGCGCGCTTCGGGCCGCTCGACATCGACGGCATCCGGGTGTACTGGAAGTCCCACATGTGCCGGGTCATCTACAAGTTCCAGTCCGACGCCGAGATGGCGCTCAAGTACGCCAAGGCCAACACCATGTTTGGCCAGGTGGTCCCCAACTATCACCTTCGCGTCGTCGAGTCATCGTCATCTGGCGCTGACCTGGCGCCTGAGCCAGCTCCTCCGCAGCAGCAGCGCTCCGACCTGCGGCTCATGGAGACCACGCCGTTCAGGCCTGGGAGCTCCGGCAATGGCGCTCCTCTGACGCTGTCGAAGGCAGCGCCGGCGCGCACAGCCGTCGGGCAGCCAAAGTCTATCCTGAAGAAGGGCAGCGATGATAGTGGGTTGGCCACGGCCAGCGCGCTCAGGGACTCCCCTCGGGTGAAGTTCAACCTGGATGGGGGGGACAGCAAGCTCGAGCCACCTGCATTGCAGGCAAGCACTAGCCCGGAGGCTGCTGCACCAGTGAGCAAGATCGCAAGGTTCGTCGGCTTCGCACAACAGTCTCTGCAGCTACCGGCACAGACCAATCTGCAACCGCCAATGCGCTCACAACTACAGCGACCACAGCCTCCACGCGCACTGGATGCGCAGCTACTCCCACCACCACCACCGCTGCTGTACCAGCCCCGCGTCAGTGAGTCGTCGCCGTACCAGCCTCGTCACACGGACGCGCCACCACTGTTCAACGTGCAGCCGCCGTACCAGCCTCGCCACCGCGATGCGCCGCTCGCCCTCCCTGGACAGCCGCCGCTGCCGTACCCACCCCGTGCCGGCTTTCCCGTGCATCAGTACTCTCCCCACTTCGATGACATGCTGCCTTCTCACTTTGACAAGAATGCCGCCAATGCCATGCCGCCGGCTCACTTTGACAGTAGCGTTGTTAACGCTATGCCGGCGTGGAAGAAGGGCGAGAAGGAGTTCAAGGAGGAGCTGATGAGGGTGATGCAGGGGATCGCCAAGCTGGTTGAGCCATTGATGGACAAGAACGGCAACTTCCCCTACCACCTCTTCGGCCCGTCAGCATAAGGCGTCAGCTCGCTGCGTTGCATCTGACTGCTGGGTCCCAGTGGCACTACAGCTAGTGCAGTAGTAATACTAGTGTCGTCGTCTCTCGACAGAAGGAATGAAAAGCCAGATGATGCCTCTCATGTCATGTATTGTATTATTACCTCTCGTTTTCTGCCTTTCGTGAGAGAGGCGGCGTATGAACTCTCTGGATTCTAGATATCATTAGACTCTCAACTTAGAGATGGTCAAAGACTCGGTATTGTTATACTACTGTATGAGTTTAAGTCAGAATTATGGATTGGTTCATAGTAATCTAATGGTTCGCAACCTAGGCCCAAGTAACTTCCCTCTCAATCCTAGGGACGGGATAGCAGGTTTGGTCGTCAAACTCTCCATCGATAATATAAGTTCCCTTGTAGTAATGTAAGATTATCGTACGCATACTAAAGTCGGTCATACTAAAAATTCATACGACACTTCAAGTCTTCAAGGTTCAGAAACGCGCAATTGCCCACATCAACCAAGTTCTACATTATGAATCTTGAAGTTGAATTCGTGGCTCATGCGCTGGTCGCATCCACTCAACACCTGTCAGCCGCTAGGCTTCCTTATTGTTCAGGTTTTAGCTGGGTACACAAATTTCTTTCTGTTTTGTTTGTGTTCGAAATAGAATCTGAGAGTCGATCGAGAGAGAAGCAAATGAATCGAACTGTGTTTATTCCATTGATGATCGAGTATATATACAAGGTGAATCGTCGCCTCAACAAACCGACATATCGAGGAGGCGGCGTTTCGGGAGCAACCGTCGGGGACGGTTTTACATCGAGGGAGCGTCGTGACTGTTGCCAAAGGTAACCGCACACACAGGGAGGATTACATAATTAATTAAGGGAACTAATTAAATCCTAACACTCCCCCTAATCCTTCCTTGTACTTGCGATTGAACATCCTTGGAATAATCTCCTCCAAAAACCCTGTGGGAAAAATGTGAGGAGTAGTGTAGGATATGTTGGTAAAACTCCTTCAAACCCTGTGGGAAAATAAGGAGAAAATGATCCAACATATAAAGATTATTGCCTCTGTTAACTCGATATGAAGTATATCCATAGAATTTAGAGGGCAATAAATATGTCATGTATACTTCATTAAAAACCCCGGTGGGGAAAACAGAAAGTATGACATATAATCTTATGTTGATATTACCTCATTAAAAAGCTTAATGAGAACCTGAAAAGTAAACTCATAAAGGGAAAAAGAGTGTAATATGATGCTTTGAACAGGAATAGTTCAGGAAGATACTCCCCCTGACTCCTGCAAGTCCCGAAGCCGTCGCATACCAATCCCATGAATATATTTCTGGAATGTTGAAGTTGGTAGAGACTTCGTGAAAAGATCAGCGAGATTATCACACGATTTGACTTGCAAGATGTTGATTTCCCCACTCTTCTGGAGTTGATGGGGGAAAAACAACTTGGGGCAATATGCTTAGTGATATTGCTCTTTATGTATCCTGTTTGCATCTGTGCAACACAAGCCGCATTATCTTTGTAGATAATGGTAGGTGATTCGATAGAACCAATTCCACATGACTGTTGTATGTGGTTTATCATTCTGCGAAGCCACACACATTCGCGTGATGCTTCATATATTGCAATTATTTCAGAATGATTGGTGGACGTTGCAACCAGACTCTGTTTCGAAGACTTCCATGATATGGCCGTTTCACCATGTAGGAACACAAAGCCGGATTGCGATCTGGCGTTATGGGGATCAGATAAATAGCCAGCATCAGCTATCCAATCATACTAGAGTCCAGGTTTCTCTGGAACTGAAAGAATAGGCCAAGATCCTTTGTGCCTTGGAGATATCGAAAGACATTCTTGACTCCCGCCCAATGGCGTTTGGTGGGAGCTGCGCTGTGTCTAGCAAGTAGATTCACTGCAAATGCGAGGTCAGGTCTCGTACAATTTGCAAGATACATAAGCGCTCCAATGGCACTGAGATATGGAACCTCGGGTCCCAACATCTCTTCTCCATCATCCCTCGGCCTGAACGGATCTTTCTCTACGTCTAGAGATCGAACCACCATGGGAGTTTTAGACGGATAGGATTTGTCCATATTGAATTTCTCTAATATTTTCTGGATATAGGAAGCTTGGTGTACCATTATTCCTGAGGGAAGGTGCTCGAGTTGGAGACCCAAGCAAAATTTGGTTTTACCCAAATCCTTCATCTCAAATTCCCTCTTTAGATGATTGCGTGCTTCATCAATATCTTGTGCGTTGCCAATGATGTTAAGATCATCGACGTACACGGAAATGATGCAAAATCCTGAAGAGGACTTCTTGATGAAAACACATGGGCAGTCATCACTGTTGGAGTAACCCTTTTGAAGGAGGAACTCACTAAGTCGGTTGTACCACATCCGCCCCGACTGTTTCAAGCCGTATAAAGACTTGTTCAGTTTTACACAGTACATGTTGCGTTTTGCGCTTGCATCCGGGACAGAGATTCCGTCAGGAACCTTCATGTAAATGTCCGAATCTAGTGACCCGTAAAGATATGCGGTCACGACATCCATCAACTGCATGGATAGACGATTTTGCACTGCCAAAGATATTAGATATCGGAAAGTGATACCACTCATCACTGGAGAATATGTCTCATTGAAATCAATGCCGGGTCTCTGCGTGAAACCCTGTGCTACGAGCCTTGCTTTGTATCTCACCACCTCATTGTTCTCATTCCGTTTCCGGAGGAAAACCCATTTGAATCCCACAGGGAAAACACTGGGAGTCCTAGGTATTGCTTTTGTGAATACCTTCCTTTTATTAAGCGAGGCTAATTCTGCTTGTATTGCATCCTTCCATTGAGGCCAGTCGGAGCGTTTTTCACACTCAACGATAGTCCTTGGATCATGATCATTAAGAAGGGTATTTGCAATTGTAACAGAAAAATAAGTGTCGACAATCGTAGACTTACGGTCATATGATTCTCCAGAATCGATATAGTTGATGGATATCTCGTGCACCCTTGATGACTCTTCGTGATTTCCCAATACGCGTGAGTCTAGGTGTTCCGATGTCCCAGCCAGTGTGTGCAAGCTGGAGCTGGGTTGTGGAGGTTGCCCTTCCACTGGGTGTATACTACCCATAAGGTGTTTGTCAACGTTGAGCTGACTTGCATTTACTAACTTTGAGGAGTTTCTCCTCACTCTCCTTTGCTGCTTGCGAGAAGCAGGATCCGGATCAGAGGCTGTACTACCCCCCCCTTTTTGGGAATGGGGAGTTGAGTGGTTTTAGTTGGTACCTCCACTCTTTCGGGCGCATTTCTGGCCGGATTCAAGGACTGTGTGACACCTTTTAGATCAGTAAATGAATCTGGCAGATTATTTGCAAGATGTTGCAAATTTATGATTTTCCGAACTTGTAGTTCAGTCTCTTGGGTACGTGGATCGGAGGCTGAAATGGCAAGAGCATTCCAATCAATTTCCGGGCATTCTTTCTGGTACTTGAAATCTCCCCCTAATGTCGGGAAATGTTCCTCGTCAAATATACAATCAGCGTGACGGGCTGTGAATAGATCCCCAGTAAGGGGTTCCAGGTACTTAATAATCGACGGCGATTTGTACCCCACATAGATCCCCAGTTTTCTGTGTGGGCCCATGGATGTCCGCTGAGGTGGTGAGATCGGGATGTATGTAGCACATCCGAACTTACGCAGATGGGAAATGCTAGGTGGATTTCCACGTACCAATTGCAGAGGGGAAGTACTGTGATATGCAGTAGGTCGCAATTGAATTAAGTCAGCAGCGTGTAAAACTGCATGACCCCAACACGACGTTGGCAAGCTGCAATTCATCAACAAAGGTCTTGCAATGAGTTTGATCCTCTTAATTAGGGATTCAGCCAAACCATTTTGAGTGTGGACGTATGGAACAGAGTGCTGAACTTCAATCCCCAAGGCCATGCAATAGTCATTGAAAGCACGTGAGGAGAATTCTGCAGCATTGTCCATGCGAATTGACTTAATTCGACTTTCTAGATAATGGGCTTGTAACTTAATTACTTCCCTCATTATCTTGGCAAATGCATGGTTCCGTGTGGAGAGAAGGCACACATGTGACCATCGTGTAGATGCATCAATTATAACCATGAAATACCTAAACGGTCCAGACAATGGTTGGATGGGACCACAAATGTCTCCTTGAATTCGTTCAAGAAACTGAAGTGGTTCAGCTTGTATCTTGAGGTGCGAAGGCCTCAGAATAAGCTTTCCCGTGGCACATGATGTGCACACGAAGTCTGACGACTGAGGAAATTTGGACTCAAGCAAATTATGACCAATGGAATTGCTAGTAATCTTCCTCATCATCCCGATACCAGGATGGCCTAGGCGATCATGCCAGGTTTGGAATGCGTTAACATTCTGGAAAATTACCTTGTAAGCAACATGTTCTACGGGCTTAATGTACGTATAGTACAGTCCGGATGACAGCGAAGGAATTTTTTCAAGTACTTGCTTGCCATATCCGTAATCTTTTGTGAAGAGTAATACTCCTCTTTGTTGTCTTCATGGGTTTCAATGTGAAAACCATTCTTACGGATATCTCGATAACTGATTAGGGTACGTGAAGAATCGGGATACAGCAGGGCATCCTCAATTGTCACTTGTGTACCACTTGGGAGGGTAAATATGGCACGTCCAGTGCCAACAATTACCGTATCGCGTCCAGCGATTGTCAAAATATCTCCATTCATCTTTTTCAGAGTTTGGAAATATTTCAACTCCCTCAGAATGGAGTTTGTGGTAGCACTGTCCACAAGGCATAATTCCTCTTCCATCGGATTGTTCCCGTAGAGAACTATATATAAAAATGAAGAATTTTCAATAAGAATCCTTTATTTAAATACATAGATTACAATCTTATTATATCAAAGTGCTGATACAATATAAATGACAACAATACTTATGTTCTATTACAACATCACAAATGGACATGAATATATCAATCACTAAGGAGGTAGCGGGACTAGTCGAAGTCTCCAAACACGTCGGTTGAGGCGTACTCAACCATCATGTCCTCCGTTCCTGTAGGGTCCTCTGACGGAAGGAGAGTAACGGCGTTGCTAGATCCCGGGGGAACGTCTTGCGAACAACCAGCTCCATCACTGCCATCTGGATGAAGGTTGAAGTTGGCTTCAAACCTTTTCCCTCGAGGTGCGTTGCGTCCATGGGATTGCTGGTACAGAATGGCCAGATGCTTTGGGGTCTTGCACTTGTCAGTGGGGTGCGTGTAGCATCCACACTTGTCGCAAAGCTTGGTTTTGTCAAATTTTGGCTTTGCGGTGCCTTTCCCACAGTCTGAGTTTCTGGGCTTCCTGTTCCGGTTGCGCTTTCGCTTACCATTGAAGTTCGAGGGCTTTCCTTTGAAGCCACCATCAAACTTTCGTCCGTTCACGACATTCATATGAACTTCAGGTAGAGGTTGAGAACCAACCGGGCGCTGAGAGCCATTCTTAGCGAGTAGCTCATCATGCTTTTCAGCCTGAAGTAGAATATGAATAAGATCGGAATAGACTTGGTAGTCGCGAGCACGGTACTGCTGCTGGAGGATCCCGTCAGATGGGAGCATAGTGGACAGAGTTTTCTCTATCTTCTCCGCATCAGTAGGTTCTTTCCCGCAAAAGCGCAGTTTGGAACTGATCTTATGAACCTCATGATTGTACTCCCCGACAGACTTAAACTCTTGGAGTCGGAGGTGTGTCCAATCATGGAGTGCTTCAGGCATGACAACTGCCTTCTGCTGTTCATACCTCGTCTTGAGGGCTTGAAACAAGGTACTAGGGGATTCTTCCTCCAAGTACTCAGACTTCAGATCTGGGTGAATATGGTGCCTTATGATGTACAAAGCAGCATATTTTTGCTCATCTGTCTGCGGCGTCACTCCAGCCGGAGGTGGATTCTCCGGGGTCTGGATTGCACGCACTAATCCACGGGACGCAAGGGCAATCTTGATGTCCATGGCCCATATAGGGTAGTTGTGGCCGTTGAGAGCGAGTGCATCAAACTCTCGAGCCATCGTTTACCTACATGGTAAACCAGAGAATATTAATTTACGTTCGTAAATTAAAATCCATCATGGTTATGTCATAATGAACTATGCAAAATAAATGAGGTTTCAAGAAGTGGACTTGAACTCATTAGTGTGAATCTCAAATTGTTAAGTATGGCACGTTGTAGATAATCTCCAATTTTTTTTGGAGTAGATCTAGCAGCATTAGCGGAGTATAGATACTCACACTTCGAATGCCTTATGTCATATCTTAATTAAAATGTATGGGAGAGCACATTGACAATCATAATGTCAAAATGACAAAATGTAGGATTAAACAGTAGTGGTAGATAAATCTACACACCACATCATGATCCCAAAACATCAATTTGAGAAAATCACTTTGAATTTTGCATATCAATTCGTGCTCGTATCAAGCCAAAGAGCTCAATTAAAACGATGAATTGATTTTATTCGCGAGAAATTGAAAAATCTCAACCGCGAAATAAAAATGTAATTAATCTCGACATGTAGAAAACATGGAAATATGTTACATCACATCTGGAATACATAGTATTCTACAGATTTACAGTACTGAAATTTAAATACTGTAATTTAAACAGAGTCTAAAACATAATTAAAATTGCTGCTAGAACTACTGTTAAAAGACCGATTTGCTAGTGAATGACTACAGCAAGCAAATAGCTACGAGTACTACTAGCAAATAAATAAGTAAACAGACAACTTTCGTCAGCATGCTTGGCTGTACGCAGCACATGGGCCCAAGCAACCATCGGGCAAGTACTAGTACACTCTGGTTAACGAGTAGATAAGGGAGAGCGATAGGAAAATAAATCCCCACTTTGCTCATCCCCAATGCTCGACATGACCAAGAGAGAATACTGCACAGCGCCGTGGACGCGCGGCCTCTGCGCTCGCGGCCGCAACGCTAATCACCGGCGACGGGCAGAGGGACTAGGCGCTCCGCCGTCTTCCTCGGAGGAGGAGCCACCAGGGAGCAGGGTCCCCGGGGTGAAGCCGTTGGAGGCGCCGTCTGCGAGCCCGAGCGCGGCCGGGCTCCAGGTGCCAGCGCGGTGGCCGCGGCTGCAAGTTGGCGAGTCCGCCGACGGGCTGGCCAGCGGGAGGCCGAGGGCCAAGAGGCGACGGCGAACCCCCGCGCACGGCGAAGTAGGAGGAGCCGGCGTCGGGGACGGCAGGCGCGCTGCGGCTGCGTGGACGTCGACAACCGGCGGTGGCCGCGCTGGTTCCAATCTCCACGCCGGAAGCGGCGGAGGTCGCGATGGCGACGCTGGGACTGGCGGAGGTCGCGATGGCGACGCTGGAACCGGCGAAGTCCGCCTACACCATGGTGGCGGTGGCGCGCGACGAAGCGGCGGCGACGGCCATGGTCGCGTTGAAGGTGAAGAAACAGGGACATCAAACCTCGATGCATTCTTCTATTTCTCACCTTCTTTTGCCCGTTCTTCTTGTTCTTCTTTCTTCCGGCGAGTTCGCCGGCGTAGGAATCGCTCCAGCGAGCAAGTGCTGATAACGTGTTCGAAATAGAATCTGAGAGCGATCGAGAGAGAAGCAAATGAATCGAACTGTGTTTATTCCATTGATGATCGAGTATATATACAAGATGAATCGTCGCCTCAACAAACCGACATATCGAGGAGGCGGCGTTTCGGGAGCAACCGTCGGGGACGGTTTTACATCGAGGGAGCGTCGTGACTGTTGCCAAAGGCAACCGCACACACAGGGAGGATTACATAATTAATTAAGGGAACTAATTAAATCCTAACAGTTTGCTGCCTTACTAGTTTCTCCACTCATTTTTTATATAATACTTGGCCTCCTTTGATTTGGTGGAAATACGTAGGAATAGTGAAGGAAAGGAAGTTTTCCTTCCGTTGCCACTGTTTACTCATATGATTCACAGGAACGGGAGAAAGGAAAACCAAAGGAATTTTTCCTTCCGAGCTCAGTTTCAAGGCAAAACACACAGGAAACAAAAATCCACTCCAACCTCATTTTTTGATTCCTATGCGCAAGGAACGAGGCTAGGATTGCACGTGCCATCCTTTGAGGTTCCTTTATCTTTCCTATTCCTTTGATTTCCCATTCCTACAAATCAAAGAAGGCCTAAAAGACAATGTAAAGAAAATATTCCCCGTGAAGCCTGCTCTGGTTTGTACTGAGCCATAGCGTGTTCGGCACATTCTATATTTATACAGATAACCGAATGATACGTAGGTTGAAACATGCATTTTTGAATACCACATATCTTTGAATACAACGTTCGCTGTAGCACCCGTTACTAGCTTCACCAATATATGGCGTCTTCAGCTGGATCACTGTACCTATGGTGTACAGAAAATAGTTCCGAAACAAAGATGAAGTCAGGAATAATTTCATCTAAACATATTGACCGCATCTTGTTTTGAAGATATTGTGAACAGAATTGAGACGACAATAGTTCCCATATGAACAAATAGGGAGATCATAGCTAGGAAGTCGAGAATAATGACATGAGTAAACCATAAGCAAAATATAACTGTCTGGATTTGAAACGGCTCTTAGTTTGAACATGGACAATTTCTATCGCATTTTCTTTAGCAGACAAAACAAGTCACTCCACCTCTTGCGCGAAAGCCTCTTTGCTCGGGTCATCCTTGCGGTCGACTGCTAATGAATCCTGGAGTAACCTATCTAAAAGGTGATCTATTTACCGACCCAGTGTCTCCTCGACGATTGCATTAATATTGTAGCTCTCGTCTGATATTTGGGTATGATCATCGCCACCTTGTGCTAGATGGAATGATACAATGGGTGATGACGATGACAATGGTAATTGTACCAACGGTTGTGCGCATCAACCGATTCAGAGATGGGGTATTCCTCATTTTTACGTGCAAGTTTGTCTTGGTGTGGGCTTGTAGCCATATCGGCTAGTATGCCCTTTGTCTAGCTTGGTTGAGTTGTGGATGTTGTAATATTCGGTTTTGTCTAATTTTCCAAAATTAACCGGACAATGTTCATTTTAGCTAATGGATGGGCAAATCCTTTGCCTCCTATTGACAAACTTTTCTAGCTTGTCCCAACGGCCATGGTTAGCTAATCACACAATGCGCGGCCTTCTGAAACCACCAGTTTGCTTGTCCTTCATCTTATCCTAACTTGGCTGGCAAGGTCCTACACTACCTCATTGGTCACCGCACCGGATGCGACGAAGAATAGTCGACGGAGTTTGAGATGGCAAAATAGTTAGTGTAGTGGTCTAATGCTCAATTTTCTTTTGAAGTACATATCTGATTGGAAATGATCGTGAATCATTTATATAGTGAAATCTTCTCAGATGGGGAAGGCTAACCTTATAAATGAAAGTAGGTACCACTCAGCGAAATACTCTTTTCTTGATTTAACACACCCAACAATCCCCACATCACACTGCTACACTCCTGAATAAACTCCAAAAATAAATATACATCTTCTTCATTGCAACAGAAAAGTTCACCCATATATGGACTCAGCTAATAGCACATAAAATTTACTTCAATATATCTCCTTGATTAAGTTTACGCTGTCTTTGGCGCCTTGACGGCCTCGAACCTCGGCTCCTTGGCCTCGAACTTGTGCTTGCTGTACACGTCCATGTAGTCCCCGAACACGAACTTCGGGTACGAGGCGGCGCCGCCCTCAGGTACCGCCGGCGAGATGGCCGCCTCGAACGCCGGGTTGTAGAAGGACGCGATGGAGCGACGGTTGCCGTTGCGCATGGGCAGGACGCGATGCCACGCGCTGCGGTACCGCCCGTTGCTGAGCACCTCCACCTGGTCGCCGGTGTTGATCACGATGGCGTCGGCGAGCGGCTGCACGTCCAGCCACTCGCCGTCTTTGAGAACCTCAAGGCCGCCGACTTTATCGTCCTGGAAGAGCAGGATGACGCCGCCGGCGTCGGTGTGCGCGCGGAGACCCGTGACGAGGTCCGGGCGCGCACTATGATCTCTACAGAAATGGCACAAGACGCCGACGGCCCTATTATACGCCGACGGCCAAATGCAGGGGCCGTCGGCGTACAAGCCGAGCTAGGACAGCTGCGTCCATGGCCGTCGGCGTATGAATCCATGTCGGCGTATGTATGTATACGCCAACGGCAGCCGTCGCCGTAGAAAAGGCCGTCGGCGTACAAACGCCGCCGTGACGAAAGATTCAAACCGTTATTCGACGCGCTGATACGCCGACGGCGGCCGTCGGCGTATACTTTTTTCTATTTTCAATTGAATATGAAATAATTCATATCTTTAAATCCGTATATCAAATTTTAACAAATTAAATGTCTAAATCTATTAGAAAAATGAGAGGAATCCAAATATGACATCCATAAAACCTTTTTCACCGTGCACATGAAATTTTGTAACATATGTTTGGTACTTGCTTCATTAAAAAACCAATTTTGACACTTAAAAATGGAAAATGATATTTACGAAAATATTTTGGAAATTATTTTTGGCAACAATATTTTCCATACCAAGGCACCCCTATGTGTCAAGTATGGACACATTATCACAAACTATGGCATGGGGATGGCCATAACTTGGTCATTTGACGCGAAAGCTATACATACATGTCTATAGATGATAGACCTTTTTGTGAAGCATTGTTTTGAAATATTTGTCAAAACTCAAGTTTACCATTTTTTTAGAAACTAGTACACATAAAAGGACTCCATGTCAAAGGAATTCGTTTTTTTGAATATTTCTCAATTTCTTTTTTTTTTGTGAAAAAACTGTCAAAATGACTGTCATGCCTATTCATTGAAAGGGGTCACATTTTTCAAAACTATCGATGTTTATGTGATAAAGTCACTACTTTTGCACCTAGAAATGATTTTTGTAAAAAAAATTAGACCAAACTATCACACACTTGTAGTTCAATTTCAATTACTTTTGAAAAATCGGTAAAGTCATTTAAATAGGAATAATTAGGTAAAAATCAGGAAAAATCCTAATACTTGGGTACTATCCATGAAATATGTAGTACCCTTTGTGACAATAAGATGGGTGCCTTTTGCAACATATTTTTGGTATTTCCAACATAACAAAAGTCATTTTTGGCACTTAAAAAAATGGAAAATGATATTTATAAAAATAATTTGGAATTTTTTTGGCAAAAATGTTTGACATACCAAGGCACACCTATGTTTCAAATATGGACACATTATCACAAACTATGGCACAGTGATGGCCATAACTTGGTCATTTGGCGCGAAATGTCTATAGATGATAGACCTTTTTGTGAAGCATTTTTTGAAATATTTATCAAAAATTAATTTTATCATTTTTTAAAGCAACTAGTACACATTAAAGGACTCAATGCCAAAGGATACCTTTTTTTTAGGGTCTTTTTTCACTTTATTTGATTTTGTTTCAAAAAAGAGTCAAAATGGCCAACATGACTATTCATTGAAAGAGATCAATTTTCTAAAACCATCTGTCGTGGGGTCACTCTTCGACTACCCCACGGTGGGGATACCTGGGTCACGCCAAGCCCATCAGCCTTATGACGAGGGCCCAAGGAAGGCCCAAGGAGGACGACGTGCGGCCCAAGATAGTCGACGCTAGGTCATGCGACCCCAGCCATGCTTGTAAGCGCCATCGGCACCGTTCACCTGAGACCTAGCCTACCATATAAAGGCTAGGAGGGTCCTTCGTCTAGGGTACGCTCATAGCCGCCACCACAAACCCTAGCGAGATTGCCATCTCGCCATTGTAGCCACAACTCGCCATTCAATACCAGACAAGCAGGAAGTAGGGTGTTATCCTCCGGGAGCCTGAACCTGGGTAAACGCCTTGCTTGTCAGCCGTCGTGATCACCAGCGCTCATCTCTCTCCCCTTCAATCAACCCGGGGTACACAACCCAGGGATTTGCCGAGTCCACACCTCGTCAATTGGCGCCGTCTGTGGGAAAGAACGAGCGCTGGAACCATGGTCGCACCGGCTCCATCGACTTTGAAGACCGACGTCTGCATCACCAAGGAGCCAATCTGCTTCGGCTCCTTCGAGTACACCTTCCACCCGCCGGCCCACCGCTCGGTGTACGCCGATCTGCATGTAGGTATGTGCCTCACCTTCGGTACCATGCACTACTTCGTAGACAGCTGTGGAGTACTCAGATCCACGGCGATCGCACCGCGCGCGGTGGTAGCACCCGCATCTGCCGCGACTGCCCAACCACGCCCCCACCTGCTGCGGAGATCGCATCTGCTGCGACTGCGGCGACAGCATCTTCGACTGCTGAGAAGATCGCATCCGCCTCGACTACACCGACCGCCTCCGCTGCGGCAGAGATCGCGCCCAACACGGCCGCCATCAGCGTCTCCGGCTGTCAAGGAGATCGCATCGGCTACGACTACATCGACCACCTCGACGACCACCGCGCGGATCGAGTCTACTTCGACTACCTCGATCGCGTCGCTGGCAAGGCCAAGATCTGTCAACTTCGACTACGTCGACCACACCTTCGCGCGCACGAAGGTCGCGCCGTTCTCATCCACGCCACTCGCGTCTCCATCGACTTACAAGATCGTCAACAAGCCAATCGCGCCCACGTCGACGACAGCGACATCACTCCTCACGTCCGCGGCGAAGATCGCGAAACTCCAGGGAAGGAGCCTCGGCGGCGACTGTGGTGTCCACCACGTCGCACCCATTTTCAGCTCCGAGCACGGCTCGGACGAAGGAAGCAGCAGTGGCAGCACCCGTCCCACTGCCCAGATCTACCCCGCGCAAGTCTTCATGATCGGCCAGAGGCCGCAGGGCAACGACGACGAACCCGCATACCCACTGGAGGTGGTCATGCCGGACCAGGTGACGCGACTCACCATCACCCGCGACATGGCAATCAAAGCCCTGAAGCACGTCGAGGACGGCACGTACCCCCCACCGGATGCACCCCGGGAGGACCTTATGGCGGTCCAGTACCTGCTACGGAAGGAAGGCGAACGACTCCGCGCAGAGAAGGCCGAGCTCCTCCGACGCAAGGAGGAGGCTGACGCGTCGAGCGCCAGGAGGGCCGCTTACTCGTTCACTGCCTCAACAGAGGTCTCACAAGGAGCAAGGCGCCACAGAGCCCGCGTGCCCCTGATGACGGAGGCCGACCGCGCTAGAGTCACCCGCAACCTCGAGTCATCATACATAGAAGACGCAGACGGGATACCCGTCCCCAAGACACCCGGAGCCGCACTCATGGCAGTCGAAACATACCTGCGGCTGACACAGCCGCCTGAGGGCGACTCGCGCGCTCTCCTCCACAAGCAGCAGATCATGTCTATCAAGGCACTCGAAGACGCACTGATAAACAAGGCGCCGACAGAAAAAGCGCGAGAAGATCGAGATCGCCGCGACCACGAGCCCGCAGCACTCGCAGCCCCGGCGGCAAGACAACTGCGACAACCGCAGCCAGGTGAAGACCTCCGCAACGTCATCACACAAAGGACGGTAGACCGCAGCCGCACCCAGCGGACGGTCAGCACCCAATACTGACGACCGCAATGACGGCGACTACGAGCCGTGCGGCGCCGCATGCTTCAGCTTCAACATCCGCGACACAAGAATGCCCAAGGGCTTCAAGCTCACGGCAGAAGCAGTCAAGTACGACGGGAAGCAGGACCCGAGACTCTGGCTAGAAGACTACCTCATAGCCTGCAGCTGCCAGGGCGGTACTTCGACTACGGCCATGCAGTACATCCAGCTGATGCTCACGGGCTCTGCACGCGGGTGGCTCAACACTCAACCCAAGAACGCCTTCAGGACGTGGGACGAGTTCGCGGAGGCCTTCGTTAAGAGCTTCCTGGGGACGTACTCGAGACCGACGACTTCGTCGAGCTACAAGCATGCAAGCAAGGACGAGACGAGCCGCTCCGGTCGTACATCCAGCGTTGGACCCTGCTCCGCAACACCATGGAGACCGCCTCGGAGGACCGAGTGATGGATGCCTTCATGCACGGCGTCTCCCGCCGCGACCTCCGCGAGGAGTTTGGTAGGCTCCGGCCGAAAAACATGATCGAGGTCATGAAGATAGCAACCAGTGGGCAGACGGAGAGGACTCGGTCCGCGATAGTTCACGCTACTCCCCGAAGGACGAAGCCGGACCAAGCAACTGGCGAGAAGGACGCCACAAGAAGAAGCCGCGTTACAACGGCAACGACTCAATCGAGTAGTAGCGGCGGGATTCCAAACCCCCCGTGAGGATGAAGCGCGCGACAGCAGTCGCCAATACAGCCATGCACAGTACAGTCGAAGCGGCGGTGACCAGAGTCGCCAATACAGCCAGGGGCAGTACAACCGAAGCGGCGGCAGCAGCTACCGCAGCGACGGAGGCCATAAACGCGAGTGGCAGAAACGCACACTAAGCCCAGCGGAAGAGCTGGAACAACCCTGCAGGCACCACATGTTCAGGAACCCGGAAACGGGCAAGTGGGGATCCAACCACCTGTTGAAGGACTGTCGAAAGGCACGCAAAATATACGAAGCCATGCAGAAGATAGTCACTCCAGCACCCGCAGCGCAGCCAGCCGCGCAGCTGGCCATCCAGGCAGCACCCGCACCCGCAGTCGCTAATCCAGCACAGGCGGCGGGAGCCTTTCTGCAGCAGCAGCAGCAGCCGCAGCAAGATGCCCCACCGGTGATCCAGGACGCATATCCAGCGGCACGCGGACAACTCAACATGATACAGAAGGGGCGCCCCTCAAACAGGACCCAGAAGATCATCACTCGCCAAGTTTTCCAGGCCATCACCTGTCCACCTGCAGTACCCGACTACCTGAGAGGGTCAGAGACACCAATCACGTTCTCCAGAGCAGATCACCCGCCTGCAGTACCACGACCCGGGCACGCCGCTCTGGTAGTCGAAGCTCTGATCGGAGATTACACCCTGAAAAAGGTGTTCATGGACGGAGGCAGCGGCATCAACATCATCTTTGCCGACACCCTCAGAAGGATAAACAGGCCAACGACAAACTTGGCGGCATCAGAGACCACCTTCCATGGCATAGTACCAGGGCAAGCAGTCACGCCCATGGGAACGATCACACTCGACGTCATCTTCGGCACACCCGAAAACTTCAAGAGGGAGTCGATCGACTTCGAGGTAGTCGACTGGAAGTCGCAGTACCACGCGATACTCGGGCGCCCAACCTTTGCCAGATTCATGGCGGTACCTCACTACGCCTACCTCATGCTCAAGATGCCTGGCCCAAGGGCGTCATCACGGTGCACGGCGACTTCGACCGCTCCAACAGCTGCGACCGCGAGTTCAGCAAGATCTCCGAGTTCTTCGGAATGGAAGAGCACTTCGAGGCGATGGCAGTCGACAACGACAAAACCATCTTCCCGCCACGCAAGAAGCAAGCCAAGGACGCCGCCTTCAACACGACTGACGACACGACAACTCATCAGGTCCACCCGACGGACGCAAACAAGACAGTCAAAGTGTCGTCGAGCTGCCTATCGCATAGGAAAGCGCGCTCGTCGAGTTTCTACGTGAGAACTGGGAGATCTTCGCCTGGCAACCTTCTGACATGCCAGGCATACCCAGGAACCTCGCCGAGCACTCTTTACGCGTCCACAAGGACGCCAAACCCGTCAAGCAGACCATGCGACGCTTCTCAGGACCCAAACGAGACGAAATAAGCAAGGAGATCGATCGACTGCTCCACGCTAAATTCATCCGAGAGATCAAGGACTCGGACTGGGTAGCGAACCCAGTCCTGGTGGAGAAGAAGAAGACGAAGAAACTCCGCATGTGCGTCGACTTCACCGCCCTCAACAAATGCTGCCCCAAGACCATTTCCCGCTCCCGCGGATAGATCAGATCATCGACTCGACTGCAGGCTGCGCACGCCTATCCTTCCTGGACGCCTACTCAGGGTACCAGCAGATCAGGATGAACGTCGACGATGAAGAGAAGACTGCATTCATCACACCCCATGGCGTCTTCTGCTACCAGACGATGCCCTTCGGGTTGAAGAACGCTGGAGCCACGTACCAGCGCACAATGCAAGCCTGCCTAAAGGGGCTAATCGGAGAGATCGTCCAAGTATACGTCGACGACATAGTCGTCACCACTCGAACGGAGGACACTCTCATCGCCGACCTCCGCAAGGTCTTCGCCGCCCTCAACGAGTATCAGATCAAGCTGAACCCGGACAAGTGTGTCTTCGGCGTGCCAGCCGGAGAACTGCTCGGGTACCTCGTCTCTGCAAGAGGAATCGAAGCCAACCCGAGAAGGTGCAAAACATACTCGCAATGCCAGCACCGACCAAGCTTCATGAGGTGCAACGCCTAGCCGGCCGAGTCGCAGCTCTCAGCCGGTTCATAAGTAAGTTGGGAGAAAAGGCCCTGCCTTTCTACCAACTGATGAAAAAGACAGACAAGTTCGAGTGGACAGAAGAAGCGCAAGTCGCGTTCGACCAACTCAAGAAAACACTCACGACTTCCCCAGTACTGGTGGCGCCACTGGAGAACGAGCCGCTATACCTCTACGTGTCAGCCACGAACAGGGTGGTCAGCACGGTACTCGTAGTCGAACGAGAAGAAGAAGGACACAGTTACCCTGTTCAGCGACCCGTCTACTACCTCAGTGAGGTGCTAACCTTGTCCAAGCAGCGGTACCCGCACTACCAGAAGCTAGCATACGGAGTCTTCATGACATCAAGGAAGGTCGTCCACTACTTCTCCGAGCACTCCATCACGGTAGTAAGCTCCTCCGGGCTCTCCGACATCCTCACCAACCAAGCCGCGACAGGACGAGTCGCCAAGTGGGTTGTTGAGCTAGGGCCCTGGGGGCTGAAGTACGCGCACCCGAAGTCAATCAAGGCCCAGGTGCTTCCAGAGTTCACCACCGAGTGGATAGAGGCCCAGCTACCAGACGTACCCGACCTGTCCAACGCATGGACAATGTACTTCGACGGCTCCAAGAAGTTCAGATCAGCAGGGGCGGGAGTCGTCCTCATCTCACCCAAAGGCGACAAGCTGAGGTACGTGCTGCAGATGAACTTCCCAACGCCCTCCAACAACGAGGCAGAGTACGAGGCCCTGATCCACGGCATGCGGATGGCCAAGAACTGCGGCGCCACTCACCTCATGATCTACGGAGACTCCTACCTCGTCGTGCAACAAACCATGAAGCAATGTGACGCCATCGCCGACAACATGATCGCCTACAGGGACCTGTACAACCAGCTGGAAGGCACCTTCGACGGCTGCGAGCTGCGGCACGTCGGCCGCGAGAGCAACGAGGAAGCCGACACCCTCGCCAACCTGGGCTCAAACAAAGCGCCGGTGCCACCCGGAGTCTTCCTCGAGTGCATCACGCAACGCTCCGTCAAGCTCCGGCCCGCGCCAGGATCCTCTACATCGACAACGAGCACCACCGACCCGCCCAGCACGGAAAGGAGCCTATGGAGGTGATGCTGATCGAGCCCACATGGACGAGCCCATACCTGGCTTACATACTGCAGCAGAGGGTGCCAACAAACCCAGTCGAAGCCAAGCGCGTCATCCGCCGCTCCAAGGGCTTCACCGTCATCAAGGGGAGCTCTACAAGCGAAGCATCTCGGAGTCCTCCAAAGGTGCATCGACCCAGTCGACGGTCAAGCCATCTTACTCGAGATCCACGCTGGCATCTGCGGGCACCACGCCAGCAGTCGAGCCTTAGTGGCCAAAGCCTTACGAGCCGGGTTCTACTGGCCCACCGCAATGCAAGACGCAGAAGAACTCGTGAGGAAATGTCTCGGCTGCCAGGAGTTCGCCAACAAGCCGCACGCACCAGCATCAGCACTAAAGACCATCCACTCGCCTGGCCCTTCGCTCAATGGGGGCTCGACATGGTGGGTCCACTCAAGAAGTCCTCGCCGGGGGACACACGCATCTCTTGGTGGCAGTCGACAAGTTCACGAAGTGGATCGAAGCCGTGCCTATCACAAGTTCGACTGCCTCCTCGGCAGTTAACTTCATCAGGTCGATCATCTTCAGGTTTGGAGTGCCACACAGCATCATCACCGACAACGGCACGAACTTCACAGCCGAAGAGTTCAAGGACTTCTGCTCCGAGCAAGGCATCAAGCTCAACTACGCATCTGTCTCGCACCCGCAGTCCAACGGACAGTCGAAAAGGCCAATGGCTTAGTCTGCAAGGGCATCAAGAAGCGCCTGCGAGTACCATTGAGGCGCGCTGCAGGCGCCTGGGTTGAAGAGCTGCCATCTGTGCTGTGGAGTCTGCGCACTACGCCAAACAGATCCACTCAGTACACGCCATTCTTCATGGTCTACGGCGCAGAAGCAATCATGCCGTGCGACATCAAGTTCGACGCGCCCCGAGTGGTGGCCTACGACGAGTCCGACGCAGAAGAAGCACTCGAGGACGACATGGATACCCTGGACGAAGCACGCGACATCGCCCTTACCCGCACAGCCGTGTATCAGCAAGACTTACGCAACTACCACGGGCGGCGACTGCGGCCCAGAGCGTTCGTCCCTGGCGACCTTGTCCTCCGCCTCAAACAGAAGAAGGTGCACAAACTCGCCTCCCCGTGGGAGGGTCCATACATCGTGACAGAGGCAATCGGCGGCGGAGCTTACCGCCTGAAGGACTCGAAGACGGGGACAGTCTGCACAACCCGTGGAACGTTGCGCAACTGCGCCGCTTCTACGCCTAATCGACTCCCCCTTGTAACAAAGTGTACTATGTCAAGAGGCGGCAGGTTCCAGACGCACTCTTTCCCTTACCAGGGTACCTGAGGGGACTGGAAGGGTTTTAATGAGGCGGCCTGCTCGCAAAAATCAATGAAGTGATTTGTGGAACAAGCTCTCCCCTTTACTTTTTTAGTCAAAAAGCAACATAAACCTAGGCCGTCACCCGACGCACTCGGGGGCTGCGCCATACAGGTTCAAGTCGAAATCCTAGGCCGCCACCCGAAGCACTCGGGGGCTGCGCCGCACAGGTCTAAGTCAAACCTAGGCCGCACCCGAGCACTCGGGGGCTGCGCCATACAGGTCCAACTCAAAACCTAGGCCGCACCCGAAGCACTCGGGGGCTGCGCCATACAGGTCAAGTCAAACCTAGGCCGCACCCGAAGCACTCGGGGGCTGCGCCGCACAGGTCTAAGTCAAACCTAGGCCCACCCGACGCACTCGGGGGCTGCGCCATACAGGTCCAACTCGAAAACCTAGGCCGCACCCGACGCACTCGGGGGCTGCGCCATACAGGTCAAGTCGAAATCCTAGGCCGCCACCCGAAGCACTCGGGGGCTGCGCCGCACAGGTCTAAGTCAAACCTAGGCCGCACCCGACGCACTCGGGGGCTGCGCCATACAGGTCCAACTCGAAAACCTAGGTCGCCACCCGAGCACTCGGGGGCTGCGCCATACAGGTCACTCGAAAATCCTGGCCGCACCCGAAGCACTCGGGGGCTGCGCCGCACAGGTCTAAGTCAAACCTAGGCCGCACCCGACGCACTCGGGGGCTGCGCCATACAGGTCCAACTCGAAAACCTAGGTCGCCACCCGACGCACTCGGGGGCTGCGCCATACAGGTCTAACTCGAAAATCCTGGCCGCACCCGAAGCACTCGGGGGCTGCGCCGCACAGGTCTAAGTCAAACCTAGGCCGCACCCGACGCACTCGGGGGCTGCGCCGTACAGGTCCAAAAGCCTAGGTCCCACCCGAAGCACCGGGGGCTGCGCCGCACAGGTCCAAGTCAAAATCCTAGGCCGCACCCGACGCACTCGGGGGCTGCGCCGCACAGGTCTGACTCGACACACCTCGGCCGCACTCGAAGCACTGGGGGCTGCGCCGCACATCTAATTCAAAATCCTAGGCCGCACTCGATCCGCTCGGGGTGCGCCATACAGGTTCACAGAAGTCTACAAGATACAATTTACTCACTCGGGGGCTACCCCCACCTCGGCATACATACACTCATATTTCCACTTGGAAAAATTTCTTTTACAAGCTAACGCTATACAACAGCAATCTACTACTCTTATTCTACAGGCTCGCCCTTTGGCGCATCGAGTGGCCCTACAAGGTGCTCACTAAAGCTCTGGACCTGCTGAATCATCTGACGCGCAGCCGCAAGAGTATCGGCGTAGTCACCCTCTCAGGCAAGCCGTCAAGCACCTTGTACAGTGGAAGATTAGGCCGATGCATTCGAACGTACGCCAGCGCCACGTTCGCCCCGGCAACAAGTTGAGTGTGCACGACTTCCTTCAACGCACTGCCTTCACGGAACCTCTCCAGCAGCGCAGCCAGTCCATTAGGCTGCTCGTTGTGCGGAAAGTACACCCTGTTGATCTGCCAGAGGGTTTTTCTGCAACCTTCCAAGAGCACAGCAGCCCGCCAGGTGCGATCCAACATTCGAGCCAGTACGCTGCCTCTGGATTTATTTGACCAAAAATGACGCGCTTCGGGTGAGTCACCGGCGGCTTCTTTCTCCACCCGCTCGTCTACTCGACTTTGCTCGGCCTTCCAGTCAGAATTCACATCTGCATCAAGACCCAAGCTAAGAACAGTAAAAGGATAAAGAAGTCGAAGCACGGTGCTAGAAAACCAACCTTGCAGCTGCCGACTGATCAAGTCTATCTCGCCTAGCAGAAACTCCTCTCGCTGGGAGAACGGCGCAACGGGCCGTGACCTCAAGCGCTCCAACTCCAACTCCGCGCTCTTCAACTTCGACTCGAGCTCAACAACCTTGTTCCTCATGAAGGTGATCACTCGTTGATCATTCACGCTTCGCGCAGGAGCTGGAGGAGCTCGACGACGATGAGCGGGTGCAGCCGAAGAGGTGTCCTCCTCGTCGCCCGCACCAGTCGTTCCAGCGACCCCAGGAGCTTCGCCCATCTCAGACTGCCAAGTTCGACAGCGTCAAGCAAAGAAAAGAACACATTCACTCAAGTTTAGATATGAAAGAAGACTCGAAGACACAAATTCACATTTCAACATCAGCATGTTCGCGGCCAGAGACCCGCAAACTATATAGTTCATTACAGACAAGAACCAAAAGCAGAAGAATCCTAAAAGAACGGAGTCTACATCACAGACTCCGACTGGGAACGGCTCTTCCTAGCAGCCAACTCTGCAGCTTTGGCAATCCTCTTCTCGAAGGTGGCGACCAACTTCGCAGCCAGCTGACTCGCCTGCGCCTTCACACCGCTAAGGGACGCGGTCCTGCCATCAGGCTTCCGAGGGAAGTCGCTGACAACCTTCTCAAAATCACCTACGACTTGGTGACCAAGAAGTAGCTGGAAAGTGAGCTCGGAGCCGCGTACCGTCTGCGCACGCGTGTAGTCCGCCAAGGTGGTCGCATTGCCTTCGAACGGAGCCGCAAGCGCGTCAACAGCAACTGGCGGTGGCTTGCTGGGGAAGATGCTCTGGTGCACAGTCGCCAAGGCGCCTGTCGACTTCTGCAGCGCCGCCGAAGCATACGCGCAGACGCGGTCCATGAAGCCAACAGCCTTCGCCAAGTCGACATTCTCGCTGGAGGACCCTTCTGGAGGAGCACCCCGCAAGTCTCTGATCAACAGAAATCCACGCCCATAAGACATCCGAAGTCGACAAAAGACAAAGTAGGCACTGAGCTGAAATACTTACTTCCAACAACATCTGCGAGTGCGAGCAAGCGGTCGACCTGGGTCTTCTCCAGATCATCCCGAGCTTGTTCACGCTCTTGGGCTTCACCCAGCAACTTCTCCAGCTCCGCGACCCGCTTCTTCATGCTCTCCTTTTCGCCTACGGATCAACGGAGCAAAGTTAGCAATAAAGGCAGTCGAAGCACCCCTCGAACACAAGGGTTCACACTCACTATTCGCTTGCTCCAGAGCAGTGCGGAGCTGATCCCTCTCCTGCTCCATGCGAACGAAGGCTGCGGCTCCCTCCATCTGCTGGCGATAAAATGGCTGCAGGAAACACAAGACATCAATCTGCGCCCGACTATTCTAGTCACGCACATCTTCGGGGGCTACTCCCATCGGGAGCGCTGTTCGCGCACCCGATACAGATTTTGCAGAACGAGTCGAAGGACACTTACATGCTCAAGCAGCCCAGCGTCAACCGGAGTCGCATCAGCAGCTTTCTCTGGCACGGAGGAGGTCGAAGCCTTCAAGGCCAAAGCGTCACCCGCCAGAGCCTCTTCTCCGGTCGTCTTCGCAGTCTGCTCGATCATGGGAGCAGAAGTGTGCTCCATCTCACGAGGGGAAGAAGCAACGTGCCAGTACGGTCGCTGTGACAAGATAACTCAATTCAAGGACTCGCAAGTGAAAAAGCACACTCGACAAAAACAAGGCAATGGTTATGCGACTAACCTGACGACATCACATCATCTTCACTTCCCAGGGAGACGGAGGCCATCCTCGCAAACTCAGTCGGCGGTGCAGAGCCGAGTGGAGGCACGACCAAAGGCTCAGCCAGGTCACTCGGGTGCCTAGCGCCCGAAGAGGACTCGCTCGTCTCTTCCTCGTTCACACCCGCCTCCTTCACGGGCGACGAAGCCGAACCAGAGTCGCCACTCTTTCGCCTCTGCCGCTTCCGCAGCGGCTCCTCATCTTCATCATCCTCCTCCAACTCTTCACTCGGAGAGGTGGCGGAGGGAACTTCATCGTCATCAACTCGTCCTCAGGGAACTCTGCCTCTTCATGAGGTCCATTCTCCATCAACGGGGAAGACTGACATAGCTCGAACGACCCTGTCAGCAAATGAAGCATTCGAGTCAGGCAAAAAGATTCGACAGAAAAAGATACAAGACAAAGCAAAGCAAACAAGCTCACCTCAGGCACAGGGTTATTAGGCCCATACGGCTCGACTGGGCACTTGACATTGCACGGGTCAGCGGCTCGGAGACTAGTGATGCTCCTCACCTTCGACTCGACTGCGTCATCATCGAGCTCATCGCCAACATCCTCACGCGCCCACATTGGGTGGACGCGACTGCGGAGCGGCTGCACCCGAAGCCTGAAGAAGGTGGCGATGAGGTGAACTCCACCTGTCTCGCGCCCAAGACTTTTCAGAAGGCCACGAAGAAGCGTCAGCAAGGGCTGAGTCGCCTCCCTGTCCTCCTTCGACAGCGGGTGCGCCCACGCGTTCGTCTTCCGCAACTCGCGATCAGCCGCGAAGTCGGGAAGCCCTTCTTGGTCGCACCTGATGTAGAACCACTTCTTCCGCCAGCCCTGGACGGAGTCGGACTTCTTCATTTGAAAGTAGGAGGTGTCGCCACGCACCTGGATGCCGAAGCCGCCGACTGGATACACCTGCTTGCTCTTCCCCACGTTCCTCCTGACGAGGAATAGCGACTTACACAGCAGCCAGTTGGGTGCGATTCCCAGGAAGCACTCGCAGAGCACGAAATAGCTCGCGATGCTCAAGACGCTATTGGGAGTCAGATCGTGGATCTGAATCCCAGAAGCGTACAAGAGACCACGGACGAAATCGTGGAGGGGAACCCGAAACCCGCGGAAGGAAATCCACGAAGCACACGCGTTCCCCCTCGCGAGGAGCGGGGAATACCTCTTTCCCGGGAGCGCGCACCGTCGCCTTATCTGCCGGCGGCAGCAGCCCCTACGCGCGGAGGGCCTCGAGGTCGGCCTTCTTCACCGACGATTTGACCCAGTCGCCGTCGGGCTTCTTCATCACGCTCGCCTCGGCGGCGGCGACGGCGCCAGCAGCAGGCTTCCCCCTCTTCATCGCGGCCTTGCTCATGGAGGGTGGAGAAAAGAAACTGGCAGAGGAGCAACAATGGCGGAGAGAAAGCAGCGGAGACGATGGCAGAATGGGGATGGAATGAACTGTTCGCCGCCGCGGTAAAAAATATATACCGCGTGGCCAGTTAATCCAGGCCGTCCTCAGCGAAACCGCACTCCACAACATCATCTGGCCGTCCACGTGTCGCGCGGAGATAGCAACCGTCGCCGGCCACGCCGCCCACTACGCGCGGGAATCAAGGCGCCATCATCACACCGCGAAATTTTCGCGCCCAACGGTCAGTATAAAGCGGCAACTGCTGTCTCCAGTCAATACTGACAGTGGGACCGCACTGTCACGTCCCATCGGACACAGAGTGAGCCAAAAAACGTCAGCGCTGACGTCAACTACGCAAGCGTAGCAAGTAAGCCAATGGGCTGATCGGGAACTCGAGCAATTCATTCGAGTGCACAAAAATATTCAGTAAGCTCTAAGAGCCGAATAAACTCGAACAGTTCAGTAAGCTCTAAGAGCTCGAGTGCAAGAAGATTCAGTAAGCTCCAAGAGCTGAAGAAACTTGTGCAGTAAGCCAAACCGGCTGAATACACAGTAAGTCATGCAAAGCCAGTCGCGACTCCAACATGTCGAGTCCCTTCTTTACTCCAATCGGGAGCGGGCTTTTCGAGTGAAGAAAAATTGAGTTTAACCTCAATTGCAAGCAATTCAGCTTAATCTCGGGGGCTACTTCCATCGGGAGCGCTGTTCACGCTCCCGAGTGACTCAGAACAAAAGCAGTCGGAAAATCACCGACTAAGGCTGTACTCACAGTATTTTACCCTGGAGTCGATCAATTTTACTCGTTCCTTTCAGGAACCCGACGGCGTGCCCAGGAGGAAGGAGTCTTTTACCCGACTCTACGATTCGACTAAGCACTCGGGGGCTCCTGTCGTGGGGTCACTCTTCGACTACCCCACGGTGGGGATACCTGGGTCACGCCAAGCCCATCAGCCTTATGACGAGGGCCCAAGGAAGGCCCAAGGAGGACGACGTGCGGCCCAAGATAGTCGACGCTAGGTCATGCGACCCCAGCCATGCTTGTAAGCGCCATCGGCACCGTTCACCTGAGACCTAGCCTACCATATAAAGGCTAGGAGGGTCCTTCGTCTAGGGTACGCTCATAGCCGCCACCACAAACCCTAGCGAGATTGCCATCTCGCCATTGTAGCCACAACTCGCCATTCAATACCAGACAAGCAGGAAGTAGGGTGTTATCCTCCGGGAGCCTGAACCTGGGTAAACGCCTTGCTTGTCAGCCGTCGTGATCACCAGCGCTCATCTCTGTCCCCTTCAATCAACTCGGGGTACATAACCCAGGGATTTGTTGAGTCCACACCTCGTCACCATCGATGTTTATACAATGCAAAGGATGATATGGATGTCATATTTGAATTCCTCTCATTTTTCTAATTGACATAGACATTTTATTTTTCAAATTTCGATTAACGGAATTAAAGAGATGAATTATTCCATATTAAATGTAAAAAGAAAATAAAAGTAAAATTAATTTTATATTTATTTATTCAAAATATACTATTTTATAATCATGGTTACTTATTCAAATGAATTTTTGAAATTTAAACAATGAGAAAGTGTAACATCCTAACTCAGGGGTTAAGATGATTGATATGAAACAATTATTAGTAAGTTCTCATTTCTCATTTGGAAGCTAATAATGAAGGAACTCAAAGGTTAAGCGTGCTTGGACTAGAGCAATTTAAAGATGGGTGACTAAACGGGAACTTTGACTAGAAAAACAAGTTAAAAAAATTTCAAAATTTTTCATTTTTTTTTTGCATTCATAGGCTGAATGGGGGCTGGCGGAAGCCGTCTTGTGGGGCCCACCACAGCGTACGCCCGACGGCGCCCGGCCGTTGGCGTCTTGTGCGTTTCCTGTAGTGACTGGAATAGAGGGAGTATGTAGTATCTTACTAAAATCTAGACCAAGAAAATGTACCCTTGATCTATAAAGTTTGTTCTCCTAAGAACCTCCACTTTTGGCTATTCAACAAGTTTTTTGTTCCTTACAAAGGAAAAATGTACACCGTCTTGTAATATTCTTAATATATCATCCAACTCCTACCATGTATGTTCCTTGTATATTAGTTTTCTGAAAAGTTAAATGTGACTATCTTATACCAAGTTTATAGTAAATATTATTACCAAGTTTATAGTAAATATTATTACCATTTACAACACCAAATCAATGTCATTAGACTTACCATGAATATGTTTCTTATTTTATTTATATAGTAATATCAGGTGCTGATAGTTTATTTTTTCTCTTATCTTGTGTAAGTTTAGACAAGTTTGAATTTTCAACAAACTACTGCACATTACAAAAAGAGACACCTGCGAAGAGATACACTTAATTTTTTCGTATGACATAATTATTCCATTTAAAGACCACTTGTTTTGGATAATATATAAACTTTTTTTTGTCAAAGTTTGCATCATTGAGGAACAACTTATAGTTAGACAATGTTTACACATAACTGATACGGAACATTGCTAGGTCAATTTTTCATAAGGATGGATTATGTTCATGTTAGGTTTACCTATGTTGCATCTGAGTGTCGTGGGAAAGTTCAAGTCATAGCATCCGGTTCACTATGTGATATGCGAGAGACCAAATTTTCTTAACAAACTATTTGACCTTAGTATTGATCAACAAAGAAATAAAGTTTGTATGATGGAAAATACTGAAACAAACATGGATAACAATGATTTGGGAGAAAACCAAAAGTCACAACACACTGCTTAGAATTCGTAGCTTCCAGCTTCACCTTTTGCATATCAACATTCATCCATGCCTTCCGGAAAATACCCGTAAGATAAATCTGGATAAGCTGGGTTAATCTCAAAGGTTTATAATACCTGCATGATTCGCAAAACTCAATAGGAGAGAAATTTAGATTGCATAACACACCATGGCTGGGGACACATATGTTGGAAGGCAAATTGCCCAGCCACTACTGCGTCGGGCATAACATCGGGAGGACTCACCAAAACAAATAGACATAAAGAGTGGAACTGAGCATTGAACAAATAGACATAAAGTGAGAATTTTATTCATACGCGCACCACCACCACTGTTGAAATGTTGCTGCATAGGAATACAACATTAATCTCCAAAATTAGTCTCCATCATGTGTTCATCGTACATGTGCCACGTATGCTACCGATGGCTCCTAGAATTCCTAGTCATGATAAGCAGTACAAGCTAACCCATACATTTGCATCATTACCTCGTCAACTAGCTGTTAGGTACTTAACAGTTTATTTAAAATACAATTTTTTTTGTCTCTGAGCAACGTCAAACTGATTTTTTTTAAAATAGGAGGATAACTCCTGGTGCAAAACCAAACTGATAACTCGTTCAAAGAACACGAGAAGAAGAACGATTCAAATGTCCGCTCGAGGAAAATAAATTACTCAGGATGGAAACCAGGCGATTACTTAACTAATCCATGTATGTGGCTAAGATTGGCTTGCTAAATAGTCAAGTTCCTGATGTGGAATGATAGCTAGATAATTTTTGAGTAACCAACTAACGATTTGTCGTTGTGTTAATGGTTTCGGTAATGAGATCAGATAGAGAGATTAACTAATCAATTTAACTAAAACTAATACCTTGTTGAACACGGCCATGCTTCTCATATATTCAGGTATATGTGATTGGGACATTTGCCGGACTGCCTGCCTGGCCTATCCTGGTCTTGTTTGCCGCTCTTTCCGTGGTCATGTGACGCTACTTAGCAGTAAACAAAATCACACGAATATTAAGCACATGTAACACAGGGCGTGGCGTGCGCAGCCGTGTTTGATCCCCGGTGCCGAGCGTGGCTTCTGGCTCCTATCGTTCCAGCTAGGGAAAACACGTTAGCGGGGAATTATTCTACACACAAACACAAAATAATTCTTGCAAAACCTTTTTTCCTAACATGGTCCAAAATCACGGAGGGACATGGGAATCAACTTTTCAAGATGGACAACTAAGCTTAATGTAACTTGCTATCTTAAAGGTGTAAAACATATCTTGCTGGAGTACACATCGGCTAAAATAGCATCTACAAGATTATTGAAAGATTGTAGGTTGAGAAAAATGGCTCCTGCAGGGTCATCTTTGCTAATCAATATTAACATTTTCAAATCGTCACAGTATGTGTTATACTAAGGGGACATGGGAAGGTAATGTCATGATGTTCGAGAGATATTTAGATATATGAAGAGACGAAACAGTGTTGGGGGAATTTTATTTTGACAGAAAAAAATCGAATACAAAAAAAGTAGGATTAATTGTGTCATTTTCTGGTGTCATTTACATGGGATAATTGACACTGAATTCAACAAAATAACTATAGCATAGAACGTCTAGGAACGGAGGGAGTAAGTACCATTGCACGAGAAGATCCACCTCATCAGATTTGGTAGCATAGAAGTATAGATGATACTTCATGAGAGGTACCACCAAATAACTTCATCTGAAAATAAATTTAGAAACGTGGAGGGATATGTGTGGCCCTTGTCAGTCTTCCTATCTAGGTCTCTAGAAGGTATACATGATACTTCATGAGAGGGACCAAATAACATCAATTGAAATAAAATCTCGAAACATGGATGGATAGCCGCAATTCCTCGATTATTGGGGGATCCATGGCCCCAATTGGTCTTCATGTCATTGTCACTATTTGAAATGCTGATGTTTATCAAGGAAAGGAAATATCGAACCCAGATAAAACTTTTATTCTGGTAGCCACACAAGCACATGGCCAATTAATCCCTTTGGTCCCCGATCACATATGGATCATTTGACGCACTTGCAGACGACAACAAGAAAGGAACATCGGGTACAGTGTCCAGTGTGAACCTAATGGATCGGCTAGAGAGGCGAGGTGAGAGGTCCAATCTGAATTCCAAGGAATCGGATTCTGGCCTTACAAGCTCCAGCGGTTTTCCTCACATTTTCCTTGAGTAAATTGAAGATGATGACAGGAACATAATAACTCAGCCAGGACAATAATTAGTCTTTGGAAAGACGCAGCAGGTTATTTTCGAGACAGGTTTTTTTTGTACCTTCCAAGAAGCGATTGGAAAATGCCTAATTCGATGGCACATTTTCTTTATATGGGAATTGAGCAAATACTTTTGTATATTTCCATGGAGATTTATACTGAAATGAGAACCAATTGAATCCGAGAAACGACGATTTAAGCCTCGATTTTGTTCTCCACATTTTTGCGTAAATCACATATGATAAACGACGATAAGAATTAGTATGTGCATACTAGAATGTTTATTACTCTTTCCGTTCACAAAAGGATGTCACAACAAACCACAAATTTAGATGTATCTACACATTTTTGGTTGGCTGTGACATCTTTTTGTGAACGGAGTGAGTACTGTATTATTTTTAAGGATTTTTTGGTTTCTATAAGAATAATTTTTAATAAAAAAACATAGCTACAGGAAGTGTGGAAGTCACATAGATTATTGGATGTAGTCTGCATGACAAAGTATCTATATTGAAAAATGTGGTACCTCAAGACGGCTAGGCTAAATTAGGACGCCCTGAATGCATTTTACTCTTTACTAATTATACGCCATTAGACATATTTTGCTGGCTCGACACAGTACATATCGAGACAAACCGGCCGTGTTTTCGCAGTGTCGTTCTCACTTCTCACCCAAAACCATATTCCATCTTGTTTGTCATACTCATATATAGAGGCTATATTGTTCATCTTTTTTATATCCGTAAGACTAGAATTTGTTTTGATCATCACTGTGATGCCTACAGTTTGAGATTGTGTTCCTTGATTTTTCTCATCCTCATCCATCCATGGTTAGAGCATCTCCACTCGCGGCGCCCAAATGGGCGCCCAAAGGCTGTCCGGACAGGCCCTTTGGGCGCCGTCCGGACTACCTTGCCCATTTGGGAGCCGTCGATCCCCACTTGCGGCGCCCAAACTAAAAAAATTAAATTTAAACTTCGATAAATTTCATTCAAATTTTAGGAAAGTTTATAGATTTGAATGAAATTTAAAAAACTAAACCTAAATCTACTGGCGGCCGCGGTAGCGGCGCCTGAAGGCGTAGTAGGGGTCTTCGTCCTCCTCCTCCTTCTTCACGCCGCTTGCTCCTGCGCCGTCGTCTTCCTTCTTGACGCGGCTAGGGCCGGCGTCGCCGTCGCCGGTGAGGTCGACGAACGGCACGCCAGTTTCAATGGCGTGCATGTACGCCGACCAGGCGCAGGCAGATGGCCCATCCATGGGCGGCACGTCCTCCATGGACGCGGCCTCCGCGGCCCGCAGGAGCTCGTCGTCGTCCTGGGCCGCCTGCGCCGCCAGGAGCTCGGCGTAGAGCGTCGTCGGCTCCGCCTTCACCTTCATCGGCTCCGGCTTCGGCGAGAGCAGAACGCGGGAGAGGGAGGAGGAGGAGCGCGATGAAGACGCTCGCGAGGACGACGCCCGCGACGACGACCTTGTCGAGCGCGAGGACGACGTGCGCGGTGCCCACACGTTGGCTGGCGGCGCAGGAGGCGGAGCGTGGGGCCACTCCAGCAGGGAGCCGCCGTTGGCGATGTGGTCCATGACGGCCTGGAGCGTGCGGCCGTGCACGCTCCAGAACGCCTCGCGCCCGGCGACGTTCTTGTCCTTGGGCGCCAGGCCGGGGCCTTCCGACCGGTTCATCTCCTCCTCGAAGAGGCGCTGGAACGCCTCCTCGTACCGGGCGGCGTTGCCCGGGTCCTCCGGGTTCCAGCGCGGGTCGTCGCGCATCTCCGGCGTCAGTTCGCGCCAGTAGTGCGCGATCTGGGCCGCGTGGAAGTCGCGGTTCGACCGCGTCAGCGGCCGCGGCACCGGGATGCCGCGGACGGAGATGGTGTAGCCGTGGCCAACGCGCATGTCCGGCGGCACTAGGTAGCCGTTGTCGCGCAGCGCCTCGGTCTGCTCCTTCAGCAGGGTGCGCGGCGCGAAGCCGTTCGCCGCGGCGCCACCGGTACGCCTCCAGTTGCTGCCGGCCATCTCTAGGGTTTGCGGCGGCAGCGAGGGTGGCGTGTGGGGAGAGAGGGGGAGCGGTGGCGGCGAGTGTGGCGAGTGAACGCGGGGGCGACGGCCTTTTATTGCCGCCGGAGAGCGGTGGCATTAACGCCGCTCGCCTCGAAAAGGCGCGCCGCATTCACTCCGGCGAGCAGAGGACGCGACGGCTCACTGGCCGCCCGCCGGCCGTGAAAACGAGGAGTCGCCACGCGGCACGCGCCTTTGACGACGCCTTTGACCACGGCGGGGCGTGGCCGTGTCACTGCCAGGCGTGGCCCGCGCGTCGGAGGCGTGCGTTTCCTTCCGTCCGGGGCCGCCCCAAGCCTCCCCAAGTTGAGGGCGTGGGCTGGGCGTGCCGGTCACAAAACTGGGCCGCGCCGGACCGAATTCGCGTTTGGTCGCCGCGAGTGGGCGCGATTTTGTGTCCGGCACGCCCCAAACGGCTTTGGGCGGCCGTTTGGGCGCCCCGACTGGAGATGCTCTTAGACTAACCAGCGTCAAACCTCTTCTTTTCCATCTGTGTTCGTTGTATATGTGCCACGTGATAGATAAGCAATATCAGCTAACTCTTGCATGCATCATTAGCTCATCAACTAGATGTTAGATACTTTTTCCCTGCCAAAAACAAAACTGTTAAGTACTGAACGGTATTTAAAATATTTCGATGAAAATCAAACACATGACCTGTCCAAAGCACACGAGCAGAATACAAACTTTTGCACAAGAAAAATATGATACTGCGAATGAAAACCAACAGATCAATTAATTAGCTACACATGCCAAGTATTCAACTCCCTGTTGAAGAATGATAGCTAAGCGATTAACTAATCAAATGCGTTGTCCTTTTGTCGACGGTTTTGTTAGTGAAGTGAGATCAATAAAGTTTAATTAATCAGTTCACCCAATACCTAGTTGAACATGGCCGTCTCCTATTCAGGTAGTATAGGTGATCGGGACATATGCCCGACTGCCTGCCTGGCAATTCTTGGTCGTGTTTGGCTCTCTTTCCGTGGTCCTGAGTCGGTAAACAAAACAACACTTGTGATAGAGCACAAGTACGGCAAAGGCGTGGCGTGCGCTGTGCGCAGCCGTGAGAGCCGTGTTCGATCCCCTGTGCCGAGCGTGGGATTCAGCGGAAAAAGAAGTTTTTTTTTTTGAGATTTAAACTGCGGCCTTTTATTAATCACCCGGCAAGTCTTTGCCTAATACACACTCTAGACAATCCGGATACATGTGATACCACTCTTTATTCATCGCTAGGCCACCTCCTTCCTTTGCCAACACATGAGCAGCGCCATTTGCAGAACGTCGTGCCCATCTAACCTGGACCTCGTCAATCTCCCGCATCGAGGCTTTGATAGCTTCAATCCTTGGACCGTGAACTGACATGTCCCTTTCCTTCTTCAGTAGTTTCGCCACCACCGCCTGGTTATCCGTCTCCAGAACCACCCGTTTCAGCTTCAGTTTTGTGCTCAACATGAGAGCGAGCTGGCATGCCCGGAGCTCAGCGTCTTCAGGGTCTAGAAGCGTAGGGAAAAAACGGCATGCTCCCACCAAGAAGCGTCCATCGTGGTCGCGCACGGCCACACCTCCGCCACAAATCTCTGAGTCCTTACTCATGGCACCGTCGGCATTGACCTTCGTCCACCCAGCCTCTGCCAGTTTCCACCTCTCTGGTCCCGGCTTAGGCTGCTTGAACGTCGACTCCTGAACATTGCGCCATTCTTCTAGCAGCTGGATGCACCTCCGCGCAATGACAGCAGGATCCTCAATCCGCATCGAGTCACGAGCATCGTTCCGAGCAAGCCACATCTGGTATAGCGCCATCAGGAGATCTCTACCTCCGTATCAGGAACTGAACTGAACCATTCCAACATCCAGTTCACCACATCCTTCTGTGTATGCACATTTGACGGAGGAGACGCCAGCGAACAGCCCAGCTGCTGTTCAATAGCCTCCCACACATGTTGAGCATGCGGGCAATGCCAGAATCGGTGAAGAGCAGTCTCTTCCCGTGCACATGCCACACACTTAATCCCTAACTAGCAGAGAACACCACAGTCTAATCCCAGCGAATCCTGCTTTCCTAAATTTAGAGACGGGCATGAGAATCAACCTTTTAAAAAGTGGTGCATAAATCTAGTGGAACTTCTGAGCATGCCAAATCAGATGGTCATATCAGCGGAGACTTGGCGATCGGTGGCTTATCCATATATCCTTGTTGATGACAAGGTAATCTTCATGGAGCATGACCATAAAAAAAGATAAAAATATTTCTCTACAGAAAGCTATGGACATTGAGAATCGTTTGTGCATTGGAGTAACATTTGTGTCTTAAAAATTAATTTCCACGAGAAAGAGATTCTTTTGTTTTGGTAAATCACGGGAAGTTCAAGCACGGTGTACACACTTTTTGACTGCAATCATGGTCAGTTCACACTCGCTATCTCAACATCCTGATTTTACTACTTTTATTGGTACTATAGAAGCGTAGATTATACTCCATTTTTGTTGGCAGATTATACTCCATGCAGGAGTGGGACCCAAAAAGATCATTGCATGCGACCAAATAACATCAATTGAAATAAAATCTTGAAACTTGCAAGGACATGGCAGCCATTCCTCAATTATGGGGGGATCCATGACCCATGTCGGTCCTGCTGTCTTCGTCTCCATTTGAAATGCTGATGTTTATCTAGAATGGAAGTTAGCAAAATCAAATAAAACCTTTATTCTGGAAGCCACGCAAACACATGGCCAATTAATCCCTTTGGTACCCAATCACTGATGAATTTTTTGACACACTCGCAGAAGAACACAAGAAAGGAACATCTAGTCCAGTGTACATTGTGGACTTGATGGATCAGCTGGACTCGAGGTGAGAGGCTCAATCTAGATTCCGATGAATCCAATTCTGGCCTTGCAAGCTCCTGCAATTTTCCTCGCATTTTCCTTGAGCAAATTGAAGATGACGACAGGAACATAATAACTTGCCAGGACAATAATTTATCTTGGAAAGACGCCACAGGTTATTTCCAAGACATCTTATTTTGTGCCTTCTAAGAAGCGATCGCAAATCTCAGACTAGAGGGCACATTTTATTGATTGGGACTTAAACAAAGACTCATGGATATTTCCATGGAGAATTCCTATATGGAGATGAGAATCAATAGGATCCAAGAATTGGTAGTGTGTCTGGTTTCAGATATTGTGGGTCTGGTTGAGCCTCCGCCAGCTGTGGCATACTTGATGATACTCTTGTAAACTTTTCAATGATACTCGACCAATAAACAAAAATAAAAATAGCAAATATTGTATTTCGAAAAAGCAAGCAAGCCAGTATATATAGGGTCGAAACTTACTCCCTTGTAAATTTTTAACAGGTTAAGAAAAATTGCAAACTGCACCGACGTACAAGATTACAAATAGTCATGTTTAAGCTCCATTTTTTTTTGCTCAGTAGGCAGACTCAATCATTTTGTAATTTCTTACACCCATACTTGTATCCATTTTCTATGTACATGGTTACTTTCGTCAATTTTATTAAGTTAGATATACTTCTTATACACCCTCCCCCATTGGCTAGGAAGTTGATTCATGTGTACCCATGTTGTATAGAATTCGAATTTGAGGTGCCCCTAGAAAAGCCACTTTGAGATTAGGGTTTAACTTAAACACCACCTTCGGAAAACAGATTAAAAAAACCACCATGGCAGTGATAGTTCCTTAGCTATTTTATAGCAAAGCTTACTCATTACGGAGGACAAAAACCTCAGAGAATCAAATACGAAGGGGCGTCCGGGACGGCATGGTCAGCGGAGTGAGAAGCAAGCATTCGACTCTTTTAATCAGAAGGTTTAATGATGTGTGTGTTTTTTTGTCAATTTTATTTCATATGGTTCATACCAACATTTTTAGCACAGTGTTGTAAATTACATAGTAAATATTTTCATACCAAAGCATTTACTAAAATACATATTTAGAATTAATATTTTGGCTAACTAACATGATGATATATCTTCTCCCACATAGTAGCACCTGCAACAGCCACTAAACACCCAAAGAAAATGACAATTACAATGTGGGAATACGTAGTCAAATCTCTCATTGCCAAGTACCATTTTATCCAACAACAAAAAACACTTCTTGCTCCTGAGCTCCAGTGCACCCGGGATTTTTTATCTAAAATTATATTTTACGTCTCAAAAGAAATCTGAAAACAATCATGCAAGTACATATACAAGTTTAGTATGTACGATCAAATATTCGGAGAAATCTATGTCCATATGTGATATGTACAAAAATGTAAATGTAGCAAGTAAAATGAGTTATTTTCCACATTTTGCAGAGCCATGATTTTGTGATTTTTGTTGTAGCCTAAAACTTAGCATTCCATCGAACAAAATTATGCAGATATATAGATAACATGTATATGTATTCACATAAGTTTTTGTGGAACTTATTTACACTTTAAAAAATCATTTTTGAGCCAAAAATTACCTCTCCATTTTTATCACCTTGCCAATCTTGACCTTGCTTATTATGCCTTTTGTTTCTCTTCTTCAGTCCGTATATATTCCTATTTTCTGTCTTGAATTTCTATCGTCACGAAGGGCTCCTTTTGTCCATAGAATTTTCCTTTGATAGCCATTTGTTTCATAGGATCATATCCTATAGGAAATATTCTCATAGGAATCTAATATGAGCTCAAGCCTCGTGAAACAATATTCCTTCACCACAATCAAAAGAATTGATCTTCTCATAGTATTCAATTAGACATGTCGTTCCAATCCTACATTTCCCCCCTATGTTTTTCCTATCCTACGAATCAAATGAGCCTGAAATATGTGAACCATCTCCAGTTCCTACCTGAGTCAGTATTTTTTACCAAAAATGGCCCTTTTACCGAACTAAACCCAGATGTGGCCCTTTTGTGAAACTATTGCCAAATCTGGCCCCTGGGCTCGGCGCCAAATGGGCCGGCACCGAAATTGTACAGCTCGGCGCCAAGATGGGCTGGCGCCGCATAGCTCGGCGCCAAATGGGCTGGCGCCGACCCAGTTCAGCAGAGGCCCATCTTGGCGCCGAGCTGTACAATTTCGGCGCCGGCCCATTTGGCGCCGAGCCCAGGGGCCAGATTTGGCAATAGTTTCACAAAAGGGCCACATCTAGGCTTAGTTCGGTAAAAGGGTCATTTTTAGCAAAAAATACCCTGAGTCAAGGCTCTTCCCTATGTGATATCAGTTGACAAGTCACACTGACGGGGACATCACCTGACATGGAGATGCCAGTACCAATTTGCGACAAACATCCAACGGTTGCTGCTGCCAAGAAGCTTCACATGAACATCTGCCAGGTCATCTCCAGTGCTCGTGCTGACCAGGTTTTTGCCTCAAAAAAATCGTGTTGACCAGATTATCCTACCTGGTTGGCTATAAAACCATGGCCACCCATGTCTGTCCAGCTCAACCCATCACCTGCACTTATCGCATCGACACAAGAGACTGCATACAACACCTGAGTCTGAAAAGCTCAAAAAATCTTGAGAAATTACCTAGTTGCTCATCACCACCATGGTTGTGCCTGTGATCGACTTCTCCAAGCTCGACGGTGCCGAGAGGGCGGAGACCATGGCGCAGATCGCCGATGGCTGCGAGAACTGGGGGTTCTTCCAGCTGGTGAACCACGGCATCCCACTCGAGCTCCTCGATCGCGTCAAGAAGGTGTGCTCCGAGAGCTACCGGCTCCGTGAGGCGGCCTTCCGGCTGTCGGAACCGGTGCAGACGCTGGAGGCGCTCGTGGAAGCGGAGCGGCGCGGCGAGGCGGTGGCCCCGGTGGACGACATGGACTGGGAGGACATTTTCTACCTCCACGACGACAACCAGTGGCCCTCCGACCCGCCGGCGTTCAAGGAGACCATGCGGGAGTACCGCGCCGAGGTCAAGAAGCTGGCGGAGCGGGTCATGGAGGCCATGGACGAGAACCTCGGCCTGGACAAGGGCCGCATGAAAGCTGCCTTCACCGTCGACGGCAGCCAGGCGCCTACCTTCGGCACCAAGGTTAGTCACTACCCGCCGTGCCCGCGCCCGGACCTCGTCACGGGTCTCCGCGCGCACACCGACGCCGGCGGCGTCATCCTGCTCTTCCAGGACGATAAAGTCGGCGGCCTTGAGGTGCTCAAGGACGGCGTGTGGCTGGACGTGCAGCCGCTCGCGGACGCCATCGTGATCAACACCGGCGACCAGGTGGAGGTGCTCAGTAACGGGCGGTACCGCAGCGCGTGGCACCGCGTGCTGCCCATGCGCAACGGCAACCGCCGCTCCATCGCGTCATTCTACAACCCGGCATTCGAGGCATCCATCTCGCCGGCGGTGGCTGAGGGCGGCGCCGCCGCGTCATACCCAGAATTCGTGTTCGGGGACTACATGGACGTGTACAGCAAGCACAAGTTCGAGGCCAAGGAACCGAGGTTCGACGCCGTCAAGGCGCCAAAGATAGCTTAATACTAAAATCAAGGAGATTACAGGAAAATATTTATTTATTATTTCACATCACTACCATATATATGGGCCATCTTATAAGAAATGAGTTCAGTATTTTGTGAGAGAGACATTTTTTGTGTGTGTTTTTCGTATACATAAATACATTTTATCATCTATAGCGACCCAATGATTTGTACTACTACCATGTTTATACTGAGTGCAATCTTTTGTGCATGGGAACATTTACTTTTATTAGTGGCTAGATTTACAGGAGTATAACTAAGTGTCATGTAGGCTTCCCCCCACAAACAAAAAAGGTGCCATGTTCCGGATAGAGAAGAGAGGGAATACAAAGATTTTATATTATCTTAACTAAAAAGTGGATTTCCGGTAACACGGATACTTTCACTCGTGACATAGTGAGAGTTCGGCATGGACCACCATTAGTGCGCATCCAAGTCATTCCAGGTGGCGATGGCGACCCTGCCTTGCCACTTGCGGCGGCAGGAGAACAAGGGTCCACGAGAGAACAGGATGCGTAGCTGATCAATCCACGCTGGTCCACAACATGTCTTGTTTTAAACCAATATTTTTTCTTATCTTAGTAGCTCAGGGAAGATCTTTATGGGGACTGTTTACATGTCAGATAGGGGATGTCTTTGGACGTTGGCAGCCATAGAGATTAGTTGTTTGACATGAATCATATCTCACAAAATTTCTATTTTTGTTGTTCGATACGCGTAAGGGAAAGAGCACAAGACAGAGAGGGACATGTACTTCGAACACGTATTGTGCATTCTGTTATCCTGCGGTAGCGAAATGAGATTAAACAAAGGAAGAGCGTGCATGAAATGTTTGTGACTTGTGTACAGTGGACACACAATACCACAGACTTTTACTCCCTCCGTATCATATTATAAGACGTTTTGGGTAGCTATTTTAGCTTCTTCAAACGTCTTATATTGTGATACAGAGGAAGTACTAAAAGTAACATCGCATTGTGCCTTTCGTCGTACATACTCATCACACCTACAAATAAACCACACGATTTTGGACTAGCTATCAAATCAATCTAAAACGAGAAATTTCATATAAGCAAATTTTGTTGATAAAAGAATAAAATTGCTTACTTTACATCCAAATGATACTGCATTTCACCATACAAGAAGAGAAAAAAAAAATCTATTCATCCCACCATGACTAGGGTCCGTACGTGTCTTGCCACAAATTTTCAAAGCCGATGGTTGTTACAAACTCAATAAGTGAGGGCCCGAAATGTGGGGAGCTTCAGTTCCGCGATGCTTTTCGAGCATCGATCCTCGAGTTCAGGGGTGAAACCCCCGTGTTTGGCCTTCAATACTTTAGCATGGTGGTGTGGAACATACATTGATTTGTTTTCTTTATCGAAAAAACATACATGGTTTTTATTGAAGGCATTTGTTGGAGTTTTCTCCCGCCTGCTTCCGAAAGTGAAACCTGCATATTTACTCTTCACTAGTTGGCAGGGTAGTGATGGTACTTCCATTGTTTTCTTGTTGAAAACATTGTTTGGAGTTCGATATGACCTGCTCGAAGGTGAGAACCCGAAGTACGGCTTCAGTGGACATATACAAGAATCGGTACGCTGGTATGTCTTAATTGTCTTGGAGGACCAGTCTCTCGGTACATGCACCGGTGGATCCACCTTGAACCAGCCGGGTGCATGATACACCGGGAGGAGAAAAATTCCTTTGTAAATTTGCAATTTTTCACCACATATTCACCCCTAAAAAATGGTTCAAATGTGTTGTGACACCATTTGTGCACCCTGGTTTCAGATGTTCGGCACTGGGTATGTGTGTCGTCAAAAGGTTGGAGTGAAGTTGAAGATCGCTCCTACATGTCAATCATCGTTTTGTAGGTAGTATCATGGCTTTAGTTTCCATATAATTTAAGGATTTGGTTGCGTACATCTTCCTGGTCAACCTCTCGGAGTCTTAGTAGATTTATATAGTGTCGAGAAAAAAATACTCAATTTAGTTGTGTGCATCCTCCCAATGCAGATTCCGAGGCTTGGATGCCCTTTTGGAAAACAAAAAGGGGAAATACCCATAGATATCAATAGAGAAGGCAGCTAATCGGCAGATTGTATCTCCCTTTGTATAACAACTAATAAGATTTTTGACAATGTATTTTCTTTACGAAACTTTGCAGACGTGTAAAAAAATATAAACATGCAAATGTCAAGAAATCAGATTTATTGTTTATCCTGAAACATATGTTCCCAGGAATTCTCAAAATGAAGTTGAAGACCAGGGGCTCATTCCTATCCTTTCTTTCTCTCTCCTCAGCTACAGTTCCTGAGAGCTTCCCTGTCGCCCCCAGGCCGAACCAAGGCCTCCCCTGCCGGCGTTGCCGGCCGGAGATGGCTGCGGGGAGACGCTGGGCTCCCTCCTGTAGATAGTAGTGTTAGGGCTTTCGTTTGCTTGCCTAGTAGGGGCTTTATGCTTGTAGTTTGCAGCGGTGCTCTAGGTCGTGGCGACGAGATCTGGAGCGCCTTCTTCCTCTCGGTTCTGCTGCTCCTCTGGCTGGAGCTGGGAGCGGAGGTGGAGGCCACGGTTTCTCTCAATAAATTCGTTGCGGAGTGCCATGGCTCGATGTGGAGTTGTGGCGCTGGTGAGCTTCGTCCGGCCGGCCGTGGTGGCGAGGGGATGAAGTGTCCTGGCGCGACGAGCTCGACATCAGGAGGCTGGATATGGCGAGCTGGTGCTGTTCTCTCCCCCCCCCCCCCCCCCCGGCCGTGGAGGCGAGGAGGGTGGTTGGGATCGCGCCCAGCTTGCTCGAGCTGAAGATGGCGCTTCTGGTGTGGGAGCTCTGTGCGGGGTAGTTCTGCTGTCGCTCTCTGTTTCTTCTCGCCGTCGCGGTGATGGGGAGGATGGACACGAGGCTGTCGTGGAGCTTCCTGATGCAGGTGCTCGAACGGACCATGTGGTGCACGCGGCCATGCGCGCCACTGGAGCTGCGACGTCAATCTGCGGAGTACCCAAGCGTCGGCCAGTTTGGGCCGGTGCTATCCATGGCCAACGGAGCCGCTCCGTGCTCTGGCGAGTTGTCCGGAGCTGCTTCTTCCTCCTTCGGTGGAGGATCTTCGATCTTGGCGTGGGAGATCCCGTCGGCGACACCCCAAGTGGCTTGTTCCCCGGTGGTGTTGCTGATGCCCAGGCCTCGACGTCCCTGGTGACCGGCGGCGACGACGAAGGACCTGATCGCGTTTTATTATCCAATTCTAGTGTCCTGTTTGTAAACATTGAGGATGACTATGTAATCTTCCAGTACGTAGAGGTCCTCTTTGTAATTTGGTTCGTGTTGCCTTATTAATGAAGCTCCCAAGCCCTTCTGGGCCCTATCCGTTCAAAAAAAAAAAGTTGAAGATCGCTCCTCCACGCTACTATTGCGTATAACCATTGTTATCATTTATACATTTTTGCGAATATGAAAAACCATTGTTATCATGTTATCCCTTTCTGTTTTTCAAGAATTCAGCTGATATTGTTGCATATACTGATTGTCTCTAAGATGCCGCCCATGAAAAACGTATATTGATTATGATAAAGAAGGCCTGGGTAGTCGGGATGACAGCATGTCTCCCTTTGTGTAGCGCCTACACAAGATTTCTTTAATTACGCCAGAAGTAGTGACAGATAATTAATCGGGTAGGAGCGAGTCCTGGACCTGGTAAACCTGACCCTGCTAACAAATTTACAAAAGAAACTCGAGAGAGACGTTGGATGGATGTGGCATGCAGCAGAGAGATAGCAGTGGATCGATCGTCAGTTGCACAATTTGAGGAAAGCAGGCCAAGAATGGCGCAGGATCACATCAGTCTACGCCAGCTGCTCAACTCCTCACTTTCCACTCCCACTTCCACTACCAGCACCTCCGCTCCTTCCGCCGTCTCCGGCCATCTGCGTGCCGCATGGGTGGCTACATGCCGGAGGGCGCCGGCGGCCGTACAGCCCGCGTGGGGAGGTACCCGCCCCTCGCCTCCCTCGTCGTCTCCACCATCGCCGCCTTCTCCGCCGTCATCGTCATCGCCGTCCTCCACTCGGTATGTCTGTCTGTCCCCCTGTTCCTGCGTTTCTTGGAGTCGTGCCTGATTGATCGTCCCGACGACCAATGCGTATCTGTCGTTCTGTAAATCTGCCGTCTTGCGGGTTGTCGATTCCTTTGTGTTGATGGGGCGAGCTAATTGATGTTGCAGGCGTACGACGTCGCTCTGTCCCGGACGCGGACGCTGCTGGGACACAACCTGGAGCCCACGCCGTGGCACCCGTTCCCGCACGACAAGGGCCGCCCGCCACCGCGCGCCGCGCTCCGGTGCGCCTCCTACCTCGCCTGCCTGCCGCCGCTCTCGCAGCCGCGGCCGGCGGCGGCGTTGGCACCCAACGCGTCGTCGAGACCGCGGCGTCAGTGCCCGTCCTACTTCGCCGCCATCCACCGCGACCTCGTGCCATGGCGGCGCCGCGCCGGCGGCGGCGGCGGCATCACGCGGGCGGTGCTGGAGTCGGCACGCGCCCGCGCGTCGATGCGCGTGACCATCACCGGCGGCGGGACGCGGCTGCACGTGGACCTCTACTACGCGTGCGTGCAGAGCCGCGCGCTGTTCACCGTGTGGAGCCTCCTGCAGCTGATGCAGCGGCACCCGGGCCGCGTCCCCGACGTGGACCTCATGTTCGACTGCATGGACCGGCCCGCCATCAACCGCACCGAGCACGGCGGCGAGGGCGCGCCGCTTCCGCCGCCGCTGCTCCGGTACTGCACCACCCGCGACCACCTGGACATCCCGTTCCCGGACTGGTCCTTCTGGGCTGGCCGGAGACGCACATCGAGCCGTGGAGCCGCGAGTTCCGGAGCATCAGGCAGGGCGCCAAGAAGGTGCGGTGGCCGGACCGTGTGCCCACCGCGTACTGGAAGGGCAACCCGGACGTGGCGTCGCCGCTCCGGCTCGCCCTCCTCGCCTGGAACGACACCAACCTGTGGCGGGCCGAGATCGTGCGGCAGAACTGGGAGGAGGAGGCCAAGTCCGGGTACCGGAACTCGAAGCTGTCGAGCCAGTGCACGCACCGGTACAAGATCTACGCGGAGGGGTTCGCGTGGTCGGTGAGCCTGAAATACATCCTCTCGTGCGGCTCCACGGCGCTGCTGATCGACCCGCGGTACGAGGACTTCTTCAGCCGGGGGCTGGAGCCGCGGGTGAACCACCTGCCGGTGAGCGCGGTGGGGATGTGCGAGTCCATCAGGGACGCCGTGGAGTGGGGCAACGCGCACCCGGACGAGGCGGAGCGCGTCGGGAGGCAAGGGCAGCGGCTGATGCAGGACCTGGGCATGGACGCCGTCTACGACTACATGCTGCACCTGCTCACCGAGTACGCCGCGCTGCAGGACTTCCGGCCGGCGCCGCCGCCCACGGCGCAGGAGGCCTGCGAAGGCTCCGTGCTCTGCGTCGCCGACGCGCACCAGAGGAGGTTCCTGGAGGCGTCCGCCGCGTCGCCGGCCACCGCCGAGCCGTGCTCCATGCCGACGGCTGACGACTGATCAAAGCGAAGCTGCAACTGAAGGAGCGGGATTCATGCGAAGGTGGAGACTGACCACTCGTGGTTGAGGTGGCGATAGAGGGATTAGTGTAGTCTCGGCGCGTCTCAATTTTGATGCGGATTAGCACTACAGTAGTATAGATGATCTTTCCAGTTCTATTCGTCGATCCACGCTGACTAAAAATGTACTCCCTCCATTCCTAAATTCATAAATATAAGATATTTTATGGATTTCACATGTTGACTAAATATGGAGTGAAATCAGAGAACATACACACTAAAGGATGTGTAGATACACATGTGAATCTGGATAAAGGCTGATACATCTTGCGGGTCGCTTCATTATTTCTTCAAGAAAGGTCTAATTCGATGAAGAGACGCCCCCCTGGATCGCTCTTTATCTTTCATAGATGAAAATAAAAGAATTTCTAATTTGGATAGTAACATAATGTTAGGTCCATTCCTTTTTAATTGTCACTTTGTCCATCAGGATTCTTGGGAGTAGACATCAGCAATAATTGACCTTGCACAATTTATTTGTGAAAATATATGTACATTTAAATACTCGAAATCCTAGAAATCGAATACCTCCCGGCTTCATATATGAGAGAGAACTCCAAGGCAGGATAAAGACTGAGTTGGATTCAGCCGCATGGGCAATGAAAAGCAGGCCAAAAGGCCTTGTTGAGGATGGTCTCATGTGTGAAATTCGAGAAATTCCATTTATACGACAAGTGTGGATCCCGAAGTTTAGAATAAAAGGGGGTTTGAGGGCAGCCCCATGGCCACAAAAGGTTAGCCAGAACATGAGTATATAGGATATTTATCATCGAATTAAAAAAAATGTCTAGGCTTGGCATGACGTCGGACCTCTCAAAGTCTCAACTCTCAAGATGAGATTTTTCCTGACATCTTCTGTTTTGCAACAAGAAAGCACATAATGGTTCAGAAAGAGTAAGAGGGTGGAAATTAGAAGTGCACTTCAGCACATCTTCATGGCAAGAGAGTTTTGGGACTTCAACGAGCTATGGCATATAATCCAGGAGTCTGAGCCTAATTCAACCTCTCGGAGGTGACTTCTGAGTATTATTGCACATATAAATGTCAATTCTTACGTCTTCCGACTGGATACGAGCATACGGAGCCAAGATGCATATTTATTTGCATGGCTTGTAACTCATGCGAGAATCCACACAGCCGACAATCTTGTTCTTCGAGTGCGGGTATCCTGTTGTAAATACTTTTCTTGTATCTAATCGAGTTTGAGGTGATCTTTCGTAGGCCGTCGACGCCTCGAGGGGTCTTTGTTTTTTAGGCTGAGCTTGGGCCAATTGGTTCACGCGAGACGGAAGCTAAAAGCTGTAGGAGTAACCTCCACTCTCACAGCCATGATAGCTGCAACTGCAAGTGACAAGAATTTTGGCCACTCAAGCCGATGAACCACGACAGTACGCAGCCATTCAGTTTTCAACTAACTCAAACGCATTGAAGGCATTACCAAAGTCACTGATGAGTACTAAATAGGTTATATAAAAAGCAAAAGCAGAGTAACTGAAGGCACGTTTAGCGGTAACGAGGTGCCCCTCCTCCAATCCTGATTGCCTAGTACCGGTTTCTGACGACCCATGTACAAAAAGAGACCAGCCCAGGAAGATAGCAACCGGCACAAGACGGAAATCCTCAAAATAAGCGACAACACAGGCAGCAAAGTCACTGGAGCATATCATGAACGCCACACGGCAGCTGCCACCATAAGCAGGCTTGCAACCTGCCACCAGAATTAAACCAGATATCTGTACGTGTTGGCGTTGTCCTTGTCGCGCTCCAGGTAGTCCCTCGTGATGAGATCCTCAATCCGCTTCTTGATTACTTTGAAGTCAGGCTGCAGTAGGCAAAGTAAGGTTAGGGGACAAAGTTCAGCATAAACATCTGCTATGATAAAACCAACCCATCTGTTAAAGCAAAAAACGAACAGCCTACACAACCGTAAACAACTATTTTACATATAATGAGAGCTGCCTCATCTAGACATTAGCAACTTCAGTACATAGGTGAATGCCTAGTTTCTTCCTTTCCTTTTGGGTAGAAAAAATAACTCGGCCTAAACATCAGGTGTCAGCCCAAGGTATAGTGAATGAATACGGATAGGAAAAATCTACCAGAACACACCACAAGTGCAACAAAAATTACACTGTTGGCGTGCCACAGTAGCTAGATATGCCAATGAAATTTGATAACGAAGGTGTTTGACAGTAGCAAAAGATGCCAACAAAAATAGATCAAATGTGCCACAGTAGCAAGACATGTCAAATTTCCTATGACCAAGCATGTAGAGAAGACAAAATGTACTGTCAGTACCTTGAACATGCGGCTGAGCTGCTCCACACATTCCGCAACTAGCTGTGTATGGGCCATAACTATGCGGCTTTTCATGATACGCACGATCGATGCATCGATTGTGTACCTCCTGTCCTTGTCAACGTCTTCAACAACCTTTGTCTTCTCATCAACAGGAGGTAGGGGTATCTGCACATTACGTGGAATATGCAATCATATACCAACAGCATCATGCCAGATAGACCATAATTCCTATATGAGCATGGCAGACAACAAACTGAAGAAAGCAAAATAGGCAAATACCTTGATTCTCCTCATCCTGTCTGTAAATTTTGAATTGAACTCAAAAACGTCCTTGGGTGAAATAGTTCTACCAGCTGGTTCTTTGCTAAGAATATTGTATTTCGCGCAGGAGAGAGAATGGAGCAAACGCACAACATCATCATCTGACAGGTTCGGCTGTGTTACAATCTCAGAATAACTAAGCCTGTCAGTTCCATTGAATAGCAACAGCAACGCAGCCTGCCAAAAGAATAGGCATGTCAAAATGTATCACAGGTTATAACTTACAAGTACACATTTGACAAAGTGACTGTATATGCTAAGTTACCTGATATGTTGTAACAATGAGCTCAATAGTTTTGGCATAAAACTTTGCATTGATATTGCAGGTTCCCAAGGAGTATATCCAGGTAAGCTTCCTGTGCTTTGTTCTTGTTGCGTAGAACTCCTTGAAAACCTCTACACATTTAACCTGGTAGATATTGAGATAAGTTTCCATTTCAACAAAACACAAAAACAAGTATTACTTAATTGACAATATGAATATGAGCTTTGATATCTGGGTTTTGATGTTCAAATATACACATGTAACTCACTCCCCGTATAGATCCCCAAGAAAAAGGTTATCTTACCATCTCAGAAGGAAGGTTTATATCAAAAATTTGGTAGGTTGGCAAGAATCCTGTTGTCAAGACAGTAACAGCCAAGTCTACCCCAGGATTCAACTCTTGATGTGATGCTACAAACTCTTCAAACGTAGTTTTATGATCTCTTGCAACAGTAAGGTCAGTAACCATCCCTTCCATTTTAGAAGTAAACTGCCCCCCACATTGCACGTAGTACTCTGTAGTATCCTTAAGCAAGAAATCTTCAAAGTCATTGTCATAGCACTCCATAGTAGTTAACCCAATTTCAACAAATATATCCAGGACGTTCTTCAGCAAGGCCCTGTCAATCTGTACGCTCGAGGTGAGACTAATAGGGAAAAAAGTGGATTTAGAAGCTGATTATAAATAGCAGAAGTGATTAATAGAATATAACGAAATAAAAGATGAAACCTAAATAAACCCAAGACTATTGATGATTCGAGCAGATCTTGGCTAGGCTTGCTCCTCCCCGTCGACAGCAGAACTCGCAGTCTCTTCAACGCTTCTGTCAAATTTGATTTGGGCGATGGCAACTTGATCAAGTTTTGGCGTTTTGAAGCGTCCATGTCAGCTCACCACTGACATGCTTCCAACCACCCCAAACCTCGATGCAGAAGCCGCACATGGCGACGTCCCCTCCCTTCTCAATGAAGCTGAACAACCATACCCCGTGCCCTCCCGTCTCAATGAAGCTGAACAACCATACAACAGAATAAGATATTAATTTTTTTTAGCTTTGTGCTTCATCTACTTCAGTGCCAATGGCCGGATCAACAGCAGCAAAAGTGCAAAACCCAATAGCTTACTCTTAAAAACACCCCGCAGCTGCACCTCTTCCGTGGACAGGCCTCTTTCCTCTTGGGCTAAATCTAAACTGAAGATTTTATTTCTTTCTGCCAAGCAAGCTGAACCATAGCATTAAAACCACCATTGTATGAATTTTGGAATAAAACATGTGAACAATGTATGCATTTTGGAAATATAACATTTTAAACAGTGTGCCCCATAATTGCAATGGAACATGCATAAAAAAGTGGTATTTGTTTGGGTACAGAATAACAGAAGAGAGAATACAAGGAGACAACCCTTTTCTTCATTGTATGCAGGAGATCAAAGTACAAGTAGAAGACAATACTTAAATAAGAAACCTGATTCACGCTCATTACATAGTTCCGAACAGAAACACGAATAAAAGGAAGATACAGGAAAAGCTAAAAAGGCCTATCTTTGCATGACGCCTCAGATTAAAGGGGAGAAAAGATGACCCTTGTGCCTGAAAGGTACATTCTGTAGGTAGCAACCAGAACGGCGACCGCGATGGCATCTCATAACCATTGTGCCTGAAAGGTCGTTGCACTAGTTCAGTCCCTTTTTTCAGGTCGATGACATGCAGAAAGCTCTCTTCAATGGCAATATGATTCAAAAAGTATATGCAGTTGCCTCGCAGACCACCACTGAGATCATCCGTTGAGCACGAGGCCCAAAACAAGATATCCTAATGTTATCCCCACCAAGAAGGAAGACTCTATCAGCACCGATCTCGTCCACCTCGCACCATGCTTGCTTCGAGAAGTCCATCTTGTAGACGGCATGCTTGGCAAGCTTGTGCACATTGTGTCCATCGAAGAAAATGACGACGAGGAAGAGCTCGCCACGGGACTCAACCAAGTACATTGAAGCCATCGGCATGGTCAGCGGCAGGTCAACCTGGTCAACCTCTATAGTGTAAAGTTTCAGTCCCTCCTTTCCATTGAACTCAATGACACCCAACTCACAGGCTGTAAATACAAAGTAAATCTTGCCACCGACAGCTGCAATGCCGTGGCACTTGGCTATGTTGGTCATCCGGCGAATTTTGCCGTCGAGGACCAAGCTGAGTTCATAGCTGTAGTTGACCCAGTCGGTGTCCCCAATCTTGCAGAACCATATCTCAAAGTCATCGAGATCAAAGACCACAACATAGCAGCAGCCTGAAGCCGCATCTGGCCTGTCGGAGAGCAAGCACTTGCAATGTTGTGGGAACCCCTGCTCCTTGGGTGGCAGATGGATCCTCTCGCCGTCCTGAGGCCGCCATAGGAAGGTCTGGAAGGACGCGGGGTCGAGAGCGAGAACCCAGCTCTGTGGTGTCTCGAAGCAGCGGTAGTGTCGCAGCTCGTCGACAGCTAGGGTGCTCAGGGCTTGGCTGGAGATGCTGTATTGCGTCTGCGAGCCATCGGTTCCAAGATCGTGCACAAGCACCGGCAACGGCAACAGCGAGGCGCCTGCAATTTGCTCCACAGACTCCATCTCTATCGCCGGACAGCTAGAAGATTTTCTGAACCCTGTTACTGATCAAGCTGTGTGTTCGTTGTTCTTCCCTGATTGAGGTGGCTTGTGTTTGATGCACCAGGTGCCTAGCCCGCTTTATGTAGGCTTCAGGGCTGCGCTAGCCAAGTGGAGTCGGAGATTGAACACCTCTTTGTACCGGAATCGGACTGCTGCTCTGCGACGAGAAGGGGACGGAAACAAACGTAAGAAAGAAGGTTGTATCTTGGAGGATAATGAACTGGTGTCCGACGGGAATTCGTACCTCGGCCCGGATACAGATTAGTTTGCCTGCGGCGGAGCGGGGTCGATGGATTCTGGTTCTGGACTCCGGCGGCGGCCGGCTCCTCTGTGCGCGCCGCCGCTGAGTGGCCCCTCTCCTCTCACTTCTGCTCTGCTGCGACCTCTGGCTGCCTGTGGGCTCGGAAAGCGTCGGGTCGACCCCGGCCCAAACAACGAGTCTGTCCTTATGTTTTTTCTTCTTCTTTCTAGCCCAAGTAGTCTCTCTCTCTCAGCGGACTCTTTTGGTTTATTTCTTTCTTATTTTTTGTATTCCGTTTTCCTTTACTTAGTTTGAAGTCAAATTTCCATATTTTCCAAGGTTTGCTGAAATTCATTTTCAAGGTCCAAATTTTGTCCGCTTGCAGTCGGCATTTTTTGTTACTCACTATTGAAATTTTGTTTTTGTAGTAGAAACATATTTTCGTCTTGTGCTTGTCATTTTTATTCCATCTGCTATAAAATGTTGCTCAATTTTGTTTCACATGTAGATTTTGTTGTTCCATGGGCACAAAGGTTTGCTTCCGTTTCGTCAAAATTTGCATTATGTTAAGACTTCATGATTTGTTCAATGCGCGCTGAAAATGATTTCTTGTTTATTGGGCACCAAAGTTCTAGTTCGTAGCTTAAATTTTGGTTTCATGGGGTGTGAAAACTAGGTACAAAATTTTGTTTTTGGCTTAGAGCCAGTATTTGTTCTAGACAAAAGGCTCGAAATGAGTCCGACTTTGAATTAACGAAGCCAACAACCGGCTAAGAGTTACACCAAGAGTTACAACACACACAAGGAGCGCAAAGCGCCCACCGAAACCAACAAAAAAAGACAACACAAAAGAAATATCAAGTTGAAGCGCCAGCTTGAATGAGGTTGATTGAGCCTTGTCTTCTGTTGCACCAGAGTGATCACGACCATGTCCACGCCAACAAACCTCCACGCATCTTCAGTACAGACCAATGGGGCACACTTTGCCGGGACGACAACCTGGTAGAACTTGAGGAACCAAACGAGGGGGGTCTTGCGGCAACGCCTCCAAGAAGGTGCATGGCGCAAGAGCGCGTCAACGTCGTCGGCAGAGACCGAGATCCTGCAAAGCTTTCACCTAGACCCCAAACCACCCACCCCTATGGCTCAGGCGAGAGCACAAAGGGTGATCTACAAACTACAAGAGAAGTGAGCCCGACGCGAAGCCACCAGGAGGCAGTTTGAGGCGAAGGGGCGGTGTCCATCAATTCAGACCGGAGAATCGACAACATGACACCTTCAACAAGGAAACGACACCCGGAGGTGCCGCCGGCACAGACTCTGGCCAGAGCCAGGCGCAGCTTTCGTCGGGATCCATCCAGATCAAAAAAATCATGTCGCCGTCGCGAGGACGTAGAGCAGACAAGACAGAGATCACTGCCGCACCCCAACCTAGGAAGCACTAAGATCTAGCCGCACCTAGATACACCCGCAGGCTGAACGCAAAAGCTGGTTGGCAAGGCCCGGCCAGACCCGGATCTAGACGTCATCAGTGACGCTAGACCGGCGACACCACGACGGCCGAACCTAAACCAGCGCGTCAACATCTGCTCGAGCGCGACCACGGAGGTCGGAGGGAGAGCCACCACCGCAAAAGCAGCTGCAGCGCTAGACATGCTGCCAAACCTGGCAAGCACGGGCGGCTCCGGGACCAACACCCAGCGAGCCAGCGAGGACGTCGCCCACAACGACGCCAAAATACCGGAAGAACCGGGAAAGCCGGGCTCCGACAGCTCCGGACGGCCAGGACCCCAGCTAGGTCCAGATCCGACCGACACCCAACGAGGCGCACCAATGGCGGCAAGGAGAGGGCCGGGGAGCCCCTACTCCGCCGGCCAGCAAGCAAAGTTGCCTTCTCCGCTGCCGGTAGGTGGAGCCCCGCCGCATTGTCCGCGAACGACGGTGAAGCCTGGGAAGATGCCCGAATCACTGGGCCCGCATGGCCCAGATCTGGCCGAACGCCGGCAACACGCCTCAGGACATCATCCTGGCCTGCCTCCGCACATGCATGACGACGTTTGCCGGAGCGCTTTGGACGGGCTCGGCCCGCGTGGCCCAGATCGGGCCCGCGAGGCCGCCACCTCGGCCACCGAGCCGAACAGGAGGCGAGGCGTTGGGCCGCCGGCAGCACGCCGCAGGACGCCATCCTGGGCTGCCTCCGCAGTAGCGGGATGCACCGCTGCTCCCCTGCTCCTCCAGGGCCCCGTCGCACGCGACCAAGCCGGCACCGCTCCCTCCGCTCGCAGGAACGCTTCCGTGGTGCGCCTTCACTGCCCACTTGCCTTTGGCGAGCCGGGCGCGCCACCGCCGCCGTCGTCGACGACGTGACGGCAAGGTGAGCACGGGGGTTTGGGGCTGACTGGGCTAGGTTTTGGGGGGCCTCCGGAGCCGATCGAGCGGAGCGGCCCGGGAGGCAGAGAGGGGAGGGGAGGGGAGGGGAGGAGGGGTGGTTGGCGGCGGCGCGGGACTGGGAACCCTAGGTCCACATGCTGCCCGTTCAGCTTCCTGATCTGATCACAATCTGTCTCTTTGATCAACCGGTATTTGTTTTCCGACGACACAATTTTTTTTTTTGCTTCACCTAGTTATTATTTTCGCTTCTAGATGTGATTTGTCCTATTAGCATTGAACCTTCGTTACTTTTAGTCTAGAATAATGTTCCTGTTCTGTAATCCTGATTTATTCCACTTTTTCCTTTTTTTTACGTTAAAAGTGATTTAATTTCCTCTCGAGCTGGTTACAATCGTTATAGATAGAACGCCTGATCTTGGTTAGGGACAGTCCTGAACCAGAAACCAACAGTGTCACTGCCATGCCATCTACCCGAGTCAGTTTTGCAAGCTCACGAGCGACAATATTACAATCTCTTTTAACTAAGGATCCGATCGATCTCTCTGCAGATGGAGCAGAGCCTTGATAAATCTTGATGTCCCGCGTTGAAAGACAAACACACAGCTGCACAATCAGTCTCAATCATCGATCGATGGCTGGAGTTCTTCAGCATCGCAAAATGAAAGGCATATAAGCAGAACTTTAGCTTCAGCTTCCTCAACATGACTACAAGTCTGAGAGTACACGGCATTGAGGCGGATCGCGCGCGGCGCCGACGTGCCCGGGCTCGCCGGTGCGCGGGCCGAGCCACTCCTCAGTCACAACGAAGGTGGCCGAGACGCCGTCGCGGGCGGCGATGATGCGGCACAGGTTGGCCCCGTCCTGCACCGTCGTTTTCGGATTGCCCAGGCACGATGGGACGGCGAGCAGCGGCCACCCCGCCCAAGTCAGCCAGGAGCGCGCGGGGTCGCACCCTTGGGCACACTGATGACGAGCTCGCCCTGGGCGTAGATGGATGTGGCCATGGTGGGGCGCGTGCGCCACCTAGGGAAAAGCCGTCCGCGGCGCGACGAAGCCGTGACCCAGATTGATGCATATGCGCGCCGGTGCTGCACAACCGTGACTCCGTCGGTGACCGTCGCCGGCCAGCCAGTGTCGCTGTCATCACTAATTCAATACCGCTCTGCTTTTTCCCGAGCCCAAACTTCTGCGGCATGAACTCCGATCTCCGTGACCTTTCTCGCCGCCGGCCTGGCCTTGAGCTCCTCCCACCACGCCTTCACGTGCGGGAGCTCCTCCACCAGAGCCGCGTACTCTGTCTGCGTGGCTGAGGAAGTCCACGCGGAGGTGGTCGCCGGCCTCGGGGCTCATGGCCACGAGCTCGTACTCCACGCCGGCCTCCTCCAGGCACAGCAGAGCGCGCGCCACGAAGGCGACATAGCCCACCCGTACACCTTCACCGCCGGCGACATGGCCACGAGCCCTGCTTGCTTGCTGTTGAGATGCTTCGTGGTGCTGCACTGCTGCGACTACTGACTGTAAATGGGGTACGTGCGTGAGCCGGCGTCACTGCTTGCGTCGCGTTCCCCTGCAGTTGACTGCAGATCGATGATGCTGTTCCGATCCATGGCATTGCATTCTGGTCTTCTCTTGGCCTACAACAAACTGTCGAAAAGTGTCAGTTCGTGCTCATGCTGCTGAAAATTCTCTTCCCTTTCTCTGAAATGTCATCGAGCTGCCAATCTTGAATTATTTTTCTGTTCTCAAAGTCAATGCTGCAGCAATCTTCTAGTAGTAAAGTTAGGTCCTAGAAGATCAAATAAAAATAACGAATCACTTTTTTTCGCAATTTGAGGACCTGGACAATTATTTTCAAAGTTTCGGGATTCTCATTACATCCTTGAATTGCTTAGGGATATGTAACGGGAGAGGCGTTTTGTCTCCCGGGTGCATATGCTCCTGTTATGACATCCGTGCTTTAAAAAATGTATTTTTAAATCTCATTTCGGCCACAAATTTTGCCTTTTTTTGCACAGACCACATAATGTGTCATCTGCTTCCGCAATTTTATAAGAATGTTCCAAACATGTTTATGTTTGTGCCCAATTTTTTTTGATTACAACCTTTCCCGTATTTGGCGATTTTAGGAACCGTCCAAGAAGTCCATCCAACACGTGAGGAAATTAGAAGTATTAGGGAGTACTAAGAAAAAAGTACTGGAAAGTACTGATTTACCAGTGCAGAAATATTCATTTAGAAATATTCATTGAGATCGATTTGCACAAAAGGAGGATCATAAAAAATCACAAAATCAGCAAAGAATGTAAACTGCTTTCAGATTGCTAGTGTTTTGAAAATCTAAATCATAGAGCATGATCCAAGTACTGTTCATCTTCTTGTTAAGTTTAGATCCAAAACAGAGTTCAATACTACCAGACACCATCCAACAAATCTCATAGGTTAACAACTATTTGCCACAATCAAAAGCTAAGACCTTTAAGTAGAAAGTTAAGTAGTCAACAACTCTAAAATAAAAGGATGCTAGTACTAGCCATTAAATTTATATTTGTGTTAGAAAAATAGAGGTACATGATCAAGTCGATGCAGATGCAAATAAGAGATCTTCACTCCACAGTGAATCCATACAAGAAGCAGCGACGAATAAGATACAAAATACACTAGCTGAGTTAACAAAGCAGGGTGATGGCACCTTTGTTTCAGAACATCAAGACGCTCCTCCCTTTGGCTTCCACCAATCAATTCACCAACCTAGCAAACATAGCATTCAGAAAGCGAGCAACCATGGCCATACACATTAAAGGCATGAATGATCAAGCATTCGATCCAATAGAAATAGAACATACTTGGGCACAATGCCAACTGTTATGCTTAACAGACAATACAGAAGCAGAGAAAAAAAACAAGAAGCGTGGAATAAACATCATTGAAAGACAATTGCTCTGTAAACAGTCTAAAAGAGCATCAGGTACAATGATGTAATAGACACTGTACCTTGGGAACAAGCACATCCATTGCAGCCACTGTCTTCTGGTCATCATTGAGCCTCATGTAAAATGCCTTTATTTCTTTCAGGTAGTTATAAACAATAACTGGCTTAAATATCACCTCAGTCAAATACCTGCATATTGAAAGAAAGAATTATATATCTAATCAATGTACAGTAACTGATACAAAAGTAGCAAGCCAGTTATAATCTCCATACCTCTCATGTTCAGACGCTAAATCAGTTCCCCATTCAACCTTGTTCTCAAACTTCTTACCTGTACCTATTAATATCTCCACAGCCTTTGTATATGAAACGCGTTCAAATGGTGTAGAGAAAACAAGCTCCAGACGCTCAATTGCAGTCTTGTCCACATGTTTCACCATAAATTTCATGTCTTCACGGCAATGCTTGAGTAACCATTTGCAGAGGAATTGTACATAGCTCTTCGCATAGTTCATATAATCTTGTGGCACGGTTTTAGTACAATGTTAATACTGTTCAAACAAAAAAAGTCTCAAGCAATAATCTACATAAATAACTGGCTTCTTTTCAGACTGTATTTTGGCGATGGACTACTAATGGTGTCTATTCAGCAGCTTCGGCATACAACATTCAGTTTGAGTGTTCTGTTCGTCGCAACTTCAAATCAATAATCTGGTGTAGCGATGCTCCCGTCCCCTGTCGAGTATCCGCCTGGTTGGCTGTGTAAGGACGCGTCTTAACCGCCGATACTTTTGCACGAAGAGGATGGCCGAACATTGAATTATGCCCGCTTTGTTCATCCAATCAAGAGACAGCTGTTCACCTGCTCGCTAGATGCCCCACGGCAAATCAGCTGTGGTGTGTTGTTATGCAACGATGCCAGCGACATCCGGCCTTCGTCCCTGAGACAACAAAAACTCTCCAAACGTGGCTCCAAACCACAATAGCCATGCTGCCCGAGCAGCGGCGCCACGGCTGGATAGCTCTCTCTCAACTAACATGATGGACTCTCTGGAAAGAGAGAAATGCACGCATTTTCGATGTAAGGGTAACCACGGTGCAGCAGCTCCTTGCAACGATTACTGAATAGCAAGCGCTTTGGACCTGCTAAATTGACCGAGAGAACCTGACTAAATACAGAGTACCAGTAGCTAGTTGTTCTCTGTTGTTGCTTGTTGCCTGCACAGCAAGTGTTGTAAGCGTCTTCTCCCTGCAACCTGTAACCTGAACTCCTCTATCTTATGATCAATCAATAAAAAGCAGGTGTGACTGCCGTTTCGTCAAAATAACTGGCTTCTTAAAATCACCTCGGTCAAATAGCTTCATATTGAAAGAATCCTGTTGTCAAGACGGTAACAGCCAAGTCTACCCCAGGATTCAACTCTTGATGTGAAGCTACAAACTCTTCAAACTTAGTTTGATGATCTCTTGCAACAGTAAGGTCAGTAACCATCCCTTCCATTTTTGAAGTAAATTGCCCGCCACACTGCTGCTTGAGCTTTGTCAGGACGCTTCTTTCATGTTCATCATTAGGACTCTTGTCAAAAAGCAATCTCCTTGCAAGTTTCTTCCTGTAAAATTGGTCCCCACATTTTAAGATAAGTACTAAGTTCCAAATGACAACCAACCCTAAATACTAAGCTCCAAATCATGACCAGCCCTTCAGATATGGAGGCTAAATAGACAAAATACCAAGCAAGGAAACAATAAATTACCTGTAGTACTCCGCAAAGAGATCTCTATCGCTTATATATGCAAGCAACCGCACCACCTGAAAGTTACTCACTGTCAAACCTGAGATCCTTATACTGCAAATTTATGGTATCAGTAGATCAGAAGGCAGTGTTCTACCTTCTCAAGGGCATCTTCAATGGCCTTCATCACAGAGCTTTTCACTGCAGCCTTTCCTCAAATGTTGTCACAGAAGGTGGCGAGTAATTCAGCACTCGAACTGCCAGAGACACCCTTATTGCAGAAGACCTCAAAGGCTTCTTTAAGTGCCTGAACAAAGAGAAGTTTGAGCATGAGGCAGCAATTTTAATTTAGCATAGAGGCAAAATGGCATATGACTGCATCAACCAGCAGACCTTGTGAAAGGACTTGGACCTTATCCTCTCCCGCAAACAGTAACAGAGAGGCGATTTCTTGGGCGAACCCGTGCGTTCACCTCGCCGGCGGCGATTCGGTGGCTTCCCCACCTCTCCGGCGGCCGCTTCGGCGGCGGGAGGGTGGGGGAACACCGGATCCCGCCGTGTACATAGCGTAGAGCGGTGTGGGTCTCCAGCCGGCGGCGTCGGGAAGAAGGCGGCGTGGCCGGAGTGGATTTTGTCGGCGGAGATCTTCCTCTTCGACGGTGGTGCTCCTGGGGGCTCCGCCGTGGATCTCCTGTCTAGGCCTTGCTCGCAGCTCCTCGGAGCGGCTGTGCGAGGCCACCCCTCACCGGAGTTCGAGTTGCGGCGTCTCCGGGTGTTGTTGATCTGGAAGTTTCGGCTGCTTTGCTGCAGGGTGGTGAAGATGGCGGCGCAGGATGGAGGCTCCGGTGGAGCTGAGCTTCGTCGATCCAAGGCGTTCGCGTGGAAGGAGTGGTGGCGGCGCGCCGGCGATACGTGCTGCGGTTCGTCTTCGACACCGGGATCCTCAGGGCCTCGTTGTAATTTCGTTTCTTTGCTGGATCTCTCTGTAAGAACTTTGTAGCAATGTCAGTGTTTCTTCCCCGCAAAAGAAAAAACCAGCAGACCTTGTGGAAGAGTGTATGGCCCTCAACATCAGCTTCCGATGGTGCAGGGTCAACCTTTTTCAGCCTGGCTGAATAAGGAGGTGACCTGGAACATCTGAGCTGCAGGGTCAACCTTCCGATGATGCATTTGCAAGCTGATGCCTTATCCGAGGAAGAACACGACACCGAATTAGAAACCTCACCGAGTTCACTTCAGCGGAGCCATCGAAGGCATCACCGAGGTCGATGACAAGGTGAGGGTCCAATCCGTTCGCTTGGAGGGCTTCAGATGTCAGCCGCGCGGAGCTCGGCGGAGGAGGCGCCTCCGCGGGCGGCGAGCTAGGAAGGAGAGCACGCCGTATGTGGGGCGGATTTCGCCGGCGGCCGAGTAGGAGCGGAGGATGAAGGGGCGCGGCGTCGGCACTAGAGCATATCACAGCGCGCGGAGGATGGGTGGCGGCGGCGGCGAAGGAAGGAGGCGCGGCGGCCGGCGTCGAATTTTGCCGGCGGCGGATGGGAGGAGGGTTGACTCGGGACGGTGGGGGTTCGGTCGGTCGGTCTGAGGTAAGTCTGGACCCCACCTGTCGGTGAGTGAACCGGACCCGCACCCGGACCCCGACCCGGCCCCGGCCCGCCGCCAACCACGGCTGGTGCTGCTCTCGTCGCCGTCATCGGCAGAGACGAGAGCCGCCGTGCGCGGCCCAGCCCATTATAGTTTAGGCCCACCAATCCTTCCGCCCATAAATTTCCCCTCCCTCCGCTCTGAAACTCTGAAACCAGAACTCCCCCACCCGCAAGGTGTTCGACCGCTCCTCCCCTCCCAGCTCCCAGCGCCCTGCTCCCTGCCTTGCTCTCCCAGCGCCCACGCACGCACACACCGGCACGCCATGGACCTCCTGGAGTTCCTCCGCCTCCTCTCAGGGAGCGACTTGGTCGCCCTCCTCCGCCGCGTCTGGGGCTGGGCGCGTCCAGCCCAGCACCCCACCGTCTCCGACCTCCACGCCTCGGGCTCTGCTCCGACATCAGCCTCCGCCTCTGCCTCTTCGACGGAGGCCTCCAAGAACATCCCCGGTGCTGCCTCCTCGACGGAGTCCGACGCCAAGAGCGTGCACGGCGCTGCCTCCTCGCCGACGGCCGACATCAAGAACGCCGACGCCAAGAACCGCGACGCCACCTCCTCCTCCCTCGCCGACATCAAGAACCGCGCCAAGAACCGCGACGCCACCTCCTCCTCCGTCGCCGACATCAAGAACGCCGACGCCAAGAACCGCGACGCCGCCTCCTCCCTCGCCGACCCCAAGAACGGCGGCAAGAACCGCGGCATGATCGCCGACGACGTCTCCTCCCTCGCCTCCATCCCCCGCGCCACCTTCCGCCCCTTCACGGCGGCCTGCGCCGCCGCCCGGGCGTCTCGCGGGGCATCGACCACGGCCGTCCTCTTCAACGCCCACTGCCCCTTCTGCGACTGGAGCGGCCGGGTGCCCATCGCCATCCTCTTCACGCACGCCACTGAGTGCCGCCACCGCCGGTACGCCATGGAGCTGCGGCTGAGCAAGGCACGGGCGGAGAAGAAGGCGAAGGCAGCGGCGCAGCGCCGCAAGTTCAGGAGGTGATCGACGCTTTGCATCATCCCAACTGAAATTCATTGGAAGCAGGCCCGTGTCGTTTGAGGATTTGCGTGTTCTCTGTTCATAAAACTCTAGGCTAGGCTCGTAGAAAACCCTGGATGGCATCAACCTGAGATTGGGTAAACAGATGCTCATATTTTGTTCTGAATGCATAATCGTTGAAATTCGAACTGTCCGCTAGCTCCTCCTTGTCAGTGTTATCAAAAAGAATTCATGCATTTGTCCAGGAAGGACAGAATTGTCTTCTTGGCATTGAACACCGAGTTGTATGCTTGTAACATTCAAAAGAACACGTTTGTTCAGCAATCGTGTATGGTTTTTCCTTTCAAGAGTTTACAACAGCCTCCCTCTCGGCATTACAAGGGAAAACAGTACAACTATAAGACAACCCTTTCGGCATGAATGAAACCTTATTCAGGTTGTGTGAGAAGAAACAAGGAGGTGGAAATACAGAGAAAAATGTTTGCTCTTATTGCATACTGCCTCAGATTACAGGGAAGAAAAGATAACCCTTGTGCCTGAAACCAAACATTTGATGTTTGCACATGACGCCACAGATTACCTTCAGACATGTACTCACTGAACCTTCTCAAAGACTCCCTTTGCACTGAGAGCACAATTAAGAACCCTCCTTCTCACAAGAAGGCAGACCTTGTACGTTGACCGAATCTTCTTTCGCATCCAGTAGAGAGGCTGTGAGCTATCCGAGAGAGTGGTTCAGGTGACTACCAGAGTCATTGAGTAAGCAGGTCAGATGGGTCGTGCCCTCTCTTCTCAATGAAGCTGAACAAACCACACAAAATAAAATATGATATATATTTTTTAGCTTTGTGCTTCATCTACTTAACATAATGCAACAGGTTCACTTCAGTTCCAATGGCCGGATCAACAGCAGCAAAAGTGCAAAACCCAATAGCTTAACTCTTTAAAACACCGCGCAGCTGCATCTCTTCTGTGGACAGGCCTCTTTCCTCTTGGACTAAATCTAAACTGAAGATTTTATTTCTTTCTGCCAAGCGAGCTGAACCATATCAAAACCACCATTGTGTGCATTTTGGAAATAAAGTATGTGAACAGTGTATGCATTTTGGAAATAGAACATTTTAACAATGTGGCCCATAATTGCCATGGAACATGCATAAAAAAGTGGTATTTGTTTGGGTGCCGAACAACAAAAGAGAGAATACAAGGAGACAACCCTTTTCTTCATTGTATGCAGTAGATCAAAGTATAAGTAGAAGACAACACATAAATTGGAAACATGATTCACGTTCATTACATAGTTCCGAACAGAAAAACGAATAAAAGGAAGATACAGGAAAAGGTAAAAAGGCCCATCTTTGCATGACGCCTCAGGTTACAGGGGAGAAAAGATGACCCTTGTGCCTGAAAGGTACATTCTGTGGGTAGCAACCAGAACGGCGACCGGGATGGTGTCTGATAACCATTGTGCCTGAAAGGTCGATGCACTTGTTCAGTCCCTTTCTTCAGGTCGATGACATGCAGAAAGCTCTCTTCGATGGCCATGTGATTCAGAAAATATATGCAGTTGCCTTGCAGACCACCATTGCGTTCACCAGCCGAGCAGGAGGCCCCAAAACAAGACATCCCAATCCTGTCCCCGCCAAGAAGGAAGACTCTATCAGCACCGATCTCGTCCACCTCGCACCATGCTTGCTTCGAGAAGTCCATCTTGTAGACGGCATGCTTGGCAATCTTGTGCACATTGTGGCCATCGAAGAAGATGACGACGTGGAAGAGCTCGCCAAGGGACTCAACAAAGTACATTGAAGCCATCGGCATGGTCAGCGGCAGGTCGACCATGTCAACCTCTATAGTGTCAATTGTTGGTCCCTCCTTTCCATTATTAAACTCAATAACCCCCAACTCATATGCTGTTAATTCAAAATAAATCTTGCCACCGATAGCTGCGATGGCGTGGTAGTTGGCTACGTTCTTCATCCTTGGAATCTTGCCTTCGATGAACATGGTGGGTTCGTAGCTGAGTTCATAGTTGTACTTGTCCCAGTGGGTGGCCCCAATCTTGCAGAACCACATCTCACAGTCATTGAGATCAAAGACCACAACAGAGCAGCAGCCTGAATCCGCATCTGGCCTGTCGGAGAGCAAGCACTTGCAGTGTTGTGGGAACCCCTGCTCCTTGGGTGGCAGATGGATCCTCTCACCGTCCTGAGGCCGCCATAGGAAGGTCTGGAAGGAGGCCGGATCGAGAGCGAGAACCCAGCCCTGTGGGGTCTCGAAGCAGCGGTAGTGTCGCAGCTCGTCGACGGCTAGGGTGCTCAGGGCTTGGCTGGAGATGCTGTATTGCGTCTGCGAGCCCTCAAGATCATGCACAAGCACCGGCAACGGCGACAGCGAGACGCCTGCAGGTTCCTTCACAGACTCCATCTCTATCGCCGGACAGCTAGAAGATTTTCTCAACCCTGTTACTGTTCAAACTGTGTGTTCGTTGTTCTTCCCTGATTGAGGTGGCTTGTGTTTGATGCACCAGGTGCCTAGCCCGCCTTTTGTAGGCTTCAGCACTGCGCTAGCCAAGTCGAGTCGGAGATTGAACACCTCTTGGTCCCGGAATCGGAATGCTGCACTGCAACGAGGAGGGGACGGAAACAAATGTAAAGAAAGGGGGTCGGATCTTGGGTGATAATGAACTGGTGTCCGACACGAATTCGTACCTCAGCCCGGATATGGATTAGTTTTCCTGTGGCGGCGGGGGACTCTGGTTCTGGACTCCGGCGATGGATTCTGGTTCTGGACTCCGGCGGCGGCCGGCTCCTCTGTGCGCGCCGCCTGCCTACCCTCACTTCTGCTCTGTACCACCCCTCACTGTCTGTGGGCCCGGGAAGCAGGGCACTCGGTCGGCGTCTGGTTGACGAAGGCCCAGCAGCATCATCGCCTTGGTCTGGCCCATTTTGGCTATTTTGTTCATTTTCATTTTTTTTTTTGACACTAATTTTCATTTTCTTCTTCTTTCTTTGTCTTTTTCTCGTTTCTTTTTCGCTGTAGCGATTTCATTGACTGGATATCCTGTGCGTCCGATCGTTGTAACAGAAACTTTTCACGTGTGGCATTTTTTATATACATGTAACTTCGCATGTAGGAAAACATATTTCAGAAAATGTTGCATCCGATCAGTGAAGAAAAATAATTCTTGCCGCGACAAAAAAAATTGCGCATGTAGCATGGTGTGTAGCAAAAATAGTTTGGATCTATAAAATGTGCGCCCTGTAGAGAAAGCGTTATAGCACTCTAAACACACCCATGTAGCAAAAACCAACAAACTATGCAACACCCATAAAGCGTCAAATTTGCAAAAATCATTGTAGCACTTTGCTCTTTCTTACACAACAAAGGCTATACACACATGTAGCAAAAATCAACACCGTATGCAACATCGACAAAAGATTCCAAAAGCTGACCTTCGGAATTGACGCAGGCACTGCATGTGTCGATTTGAGCTCGTCGTCCATGAAATTCTCGTGGTGGAGGTCCGTCAAAAACCAGATCGGGTGAATCCCGGACCCATCCACATGTGTTTGTCGTCTTCTCCAGATCCGGCGTCGTGTGGCAAGCTCGCCGTCCATGGAGAGCCTCGGAGCTCCTCCGCTAAGTGTTCGTCTAGTTGTACATGGAGATGGGGACGGTGCACCTGCAACACATGGGCGTGACGAGGAGATGCTCGCGCTGGAGCAGGAGGGCGCATCTCTCCGACAATAGGCCGCGGTTGCCAGAGAGCTGGAGGACGATGGGGCAGCGGTCAGGATGGTGGCTTGCCAAGCCACCGGTGACTGAGGAGGACGCGGTCCTACGACCATACACGACGCTGTCGTGCGACCATGCACGGACGAATAAAGGAAAGAGGGGGAGCTGCAGGTGTTCTTAGCCGGTGTCACGAGATGGCGGCGCTCAGAGAGACGTGAGGAAGAGAAAACAAGGCGAGCAGAAGCATGGGTTAGCGCGAGCGTCTCTCGCGAGCTGTGAAATAGCATTCCATAGTTTCTTTGAGTTTACGTTTTCATTTTTTATTTTTATTTTGGGCAATTTTAGAAATCTTAATCTTTTGAACTTTTAAATTTTGAATATTTTACAAAAATGAACATTTTTGATAAATCTGAAGATTTTTTAAGTATGAACCATTTTAAAGTATGAACATTTTTTAATCCAAATATTTTAAAAAGAATGAAACATTTTTTAAAGCTGAACCATTTTAAAAATAAAAAATATTAACCATTTTTAAAAAAATGAACATTTTTTAAGTTGAATGGTTTTCAAATTAGAATATTTCCATAATACCCATACATATAATCTGAACAATTTCAAAATATTGACATTTTCCAAATCTAATTTTTAAAATGGATAGTTCAAAATCATAACTTAAAAAATATTCATGTCTGTAAACAATTATTCACATATTCATCCAAAAGCAGAAACAATCAATAACAAAAGAAATACGTAAAAGGGAAAAAATAAATTGGGCCAGCCTAGGTGGTGGAGCATGCCGACCATCTCGCGCACAAGTTGTGTTTTGTTCGGCGGGAGGTCCAGCGTAGCCCTCTCTCCGAGTGATGTATAAACAAACCTTTACCTACAAAATTCCTATTGTCGTGTCTGATCGCACAACACCGGGAGTAAAGGATACCCCTTTTACTTTCGACACGGGCGCGAAGGAGGCTTGGAACATTGCTTCCGGGAGGACGAGAGGAATCACACGAGCAGACGAGAGACGCAGAAAGTTACATAAAGTTCAAGGGTATGGAAGGAGACGAATAGAAGAACTTTTTCCAATGTGAGACCGGTCAGGGATGAAGTGCGACTTATTCAGATGGAAATTGAGCAGGGGCTCTCGTCCACTACGATGACCCCTGTAAACCGGGTGTTCTTTGGGCTCAGACTTTTTGCTTTATTTCTCATTTGGACCCTCATGTGAATATGTTGCTTCTATCTAACCAAATGCTATAACCGCTCTCCAGGGTATCCTTTTGACTTTTTAGGCCATTCAGGGGGTCCTTCTTTAGTGTTGATTGGATCCATGCCACCACTTGGAGAAATGACATTACAAAACTTAAGTTCGGAAAATGCCACTACAACTCTCACATACTTCTACATATGTCATTGTTTTCATATACAACTCATATACTCTATGTATGTACATTTGTATTCCCGTACGGATACGGGACAAAAGATGGCCACACCAAAATTCCATACTACCCTCATCGCGTTGACGAACCCAAGACTTTTCTGAGACACGTGAGCGAACCCTAGATGTGGCGGAGGCGGCGGCTGGGTTCCGCCCCAGCTGCCGCTAGTCGCGCTACGTGGCTGGGTGCTTCGTCGGCCGCCCGGAGGAGCGAGTGCGAAGCAGCGGATAGAGCAGCTATCGGCCCGCTACCCTCCTTCGCGGTCGCGGCTGGATGACGTGCTACTTGCCCAATGTCCATGGAGTCGTGCTGCAAGTTCGTGTACAAAACTTCAGATGGCTCATACTTTCCCAGAATTGGCCCATCTTTTAACAGCAGACTCGGATTAGTGTCTTTGATTTTCTGTAAATTTCTCAGTTTTTCAGAGAAGTTCAAAAGTTTGGACAAATTTGATAATTTTTTAGACAGAATTTAAAATGTCAGTTGAAGTGCTCACATGTTCCCCAAATTGGCTCATATTTGAACAGTAGAATAAGCGTTGGTGTTTTTTATTTTGTGTAATGTTTAAAATTTTCAGTTCACATTTTCGGTCAGATTTGATTTTTTGGTACCCTGAATACTCGAAAGTGCTGCCTATAGTTGGTTAGAGGGGTAGAGTACTGTAAATACTGATACACACTGCAATACATGTAATCTATTTTTTAAGAGATATTGTCTTAAGTTAAGCAAAATGGCATATCTAGAGGTAACTGAGAGTTGTAGTGGCATTTTTCCTTAAATGGGGGTTTTCGTAATGGCATTCCTACATGTGGTAAATTGGAGTGGCATGGATCGAATCTTTTTTGAAGGCTGTGAGATCGGGGCAATCAGTAACACGACACTACGAATTAACCTTTTTCCGAGATATGGATTTCATGACTTCCGTATATGTGGGTATAAAGCACGTTCCTGGCAAACGATTAATGCAGATCAAATTTGTGACTCCTACTTGTCTAGATTTTATGAGTAACATAGGTTGGGTACGTCCCTGCATTTGAAAGTCATGATAGCTGCAACTGCAAGTGGCAGGAGTTTTGGCCACCCTACACGAAGAAGCACGACAGGACACGGCCTTTCAGTTTCAACAACCAAGTCTCAAACGCATCAAAGGCCTTTCAACTAACTCAAACGCATAGAAGGCGTACTAATAGGATATATAAAAAGCAAAAGTAGAGCAACGCAAAAGTAGAGTAAGGGAAGGCACGTTTAGCGGTAACGAGGTGCCTCCAATCAATCCTGATTGCCTAGTACTGTTCCTGACGACCCATGTACAAAAAGAGACCAGCCCGGAAGATAGCAACCCGCACAAGACGGAAATCCCCAAAATAAGCCACAACATGGCAGCGAAGTCATTGGAGCATATCTCTGCAGGCTTGCAACCTGCCACCAGAATCAAGCCAGATATCTGTACGTGTTGGCGTTGTCCTTGTCGCGCTCCAAGTAGTCCCTCGTGATGAGATCCTCAATCCGCTTCTTGATTGCTTTGAAGTCAGGCTGCAGCAGGCACAAAACCACGTTAGGGGACAGATTTCAGGCTGAACATGTGCTAGTTACTAAAACCAACCTTAACGTCAAAACAAAACGAACAGCCTACACAACCATAAACAGCTTTAATGTACCAGCCTACTAGGGTCACACAACTATCTACATATAATGAGAGCTGCCTCATCTAGACATTAGCAACTTCAGTACATAGGTGGATGCTTAGTTTTCTTTTCTTTTTTCAAGGGTAAATGCCTACTTTCTATCTTACCTTTTCGGGTAGAATATATAACTTGGTCTAAACATCAGACGTCATCCCAAGGTATAGTGAATGAATATGAATAAGCAAAAACTACCAGGACACACCACAAGTTCAAAAAAAATTACTATGTTAGGGTAGATACGCTGATGAAATTCAATAATGAATGTGTTTGACAGTAGCACGAGATGCCACAAAATATAGATTAAATGCGCCACAGTAGCAAGATATGTCAAATTCCCATGTCCAAGTACATAGAGAAGAGAATATGTACTGTCAGTACCTTGAACATGCGGCTGAGCTGCTCCACACATTCCGCAACTAGCTGTGTATGGGCCATAACTTTGCGGCTCTTCATGATACGCACAATCGATGCATCGATTGCGTACCTCCTGTCCTTGTCAACGTCTTCAACAACCTTTTTCTTCTCATCAACGGAGGTAGGGGTATCTGCACATTATGTGGAATATGCAATCATATACCAATAGCATCATGCCAGATAGCCCATAATCCTATATAAGCATGGCAGCCAACAACGGAAGAAAGCAAAAGAGCAAATACCTTGATTCTTCTCATCCTGTCGGTAAATTTTGAATTGAACTCGAAAACATCCTTGGGCGAAATAGTTCTACCAGCTGGTTCTTTGCTAAGAATCTTGTATTTCGCGCAGGAGAGAGAATGGAGCAAACGCACAACATCATCATCTGACAGGTTCAGCTGTGTTACAATCTCAGAATAACTAAGCCTGTCAGTTCCATTGAACAGCAACAGCAACGCAGCCTGCCAAAAGAATAGGCATGTCAAAATGTCACAGGTTACAACTTACAAGTACACATTTGACAAAGTGACTGTATACGATTTAATTTAAGTTACCTGATATGTTGTAACAATGAGCTCTATAGTTTTGGCATCGAACTTTGCATTGATATTGCAGGTTCCCAAGGAGTATATCCAGGTAAGCTTCCTGTGCTTTGTTCTTGTTGCGTAGAACTCCTTGAAAACCTCTACACATTTAACCTGGTAGATATTGAGAAGTATAAGTTCCCATTTCAAAAAGCACAAAATTAGAAATACTTGATTGAAAATATAATACGAGCTTCAATGTCTGGGATTCATGTTCAAATATACACATGTAACTCATTACCCTTATAGATCTCCAAGAAAAAGGTTATCTTACCATCTCAGAAGGAAGGTTTATATCAAAAGTTTTGTAGGTTGGCCAGAATCCTGTTGTCAAGACAGTAACAGCCAAGTCTACCCCAGGATTCAACTCTTGATGTGAAGCTACAAACTCTTCAAACTTAGTTTGATGATCTCTTGCAACAGTAAGGTCAGTAACCATCCCTTCCATTTTTGAAGTAAACTGCCCGCCACACTGCTGCTTGAGCTTTGTCAGGATGCTTCTTTCATGTTCATCATTAGCACTCTTGTCAAAAAGCAATCTCCTTGCAAGTTTCTTCCTGCAAAATTGTTCCATGCATCTCAAGATAAATACTATGCTCCAGATCACGACCAACCCTAAATACTAAGCTCCAAATCATGACCAGCCCTACAGATATGGAGGCTAAATAGACAAAATACCAAGCAAGGATACAATAAATTACCTGTAGAACTCCGCAAAGAGATCTTTATCGCTTATGTATGCAAGCAACCGCACCACCTGAAAGTTACTTGCTGTCAAACCTCAGATCCTTGTTGTAAATTTATGATATCAGTAAATCAAAAGGCAGTGTTGTACCTTCTCAAGGGCATCTTCAATGGCTTCATCACTGAGCTTTTCACTGCAGCCTTTCTTCAAAATGTTGTCACAGAAGGTGGCGAGTAATTCAGCACTCGAACTGCCAGAGACACCCTTATTGCAGAAGACCTCGAAGGCTTCTTTAAGTGCCTGAACAAAGAGAAGTTTGAGAATGAGGCAGCAATTTTAATTATTATAGAGGCAAAATGGCATATGACTGTATCAACCAGCAGACCTTGTGGAAGAGTGTATGGCCCTGGAAACAATCTGTCACATATGCTACATACTTGTCATGCAGCTCAATGATTTTCCAGACAAAAACCTAAAAGGAAAATAACACACATTAGGAAACAGATCTCGTGATATAAGTGCAGAAAAATCAAGTTACACACCTGTTCATGCATTCCAACCATCTCTTTCTTCTCTGGCTGTACAAATGATTGAGAATAATTATTCACAAAAAATAAATCAAATACCACGACTGAACCACTAGATGGCAGGAACTCATCAAACATAAGGCAGACCAGAGGCAAATAATAAAAAAATGTCGGAGAGACGAAACCTAAAAGCCAGTTGGCAGCTTCAATAATCAGGTGGCAACCATTTTAAGAGTATTAATGTTGAATTGTGGCATTGGACAGTGAAGCTACATGACACTACAGTACAAATTGAACTGTCCATGAATTGGAACACAAATAATAAGTGCCAAAATGATGCAATGGCTGTAGCAAATACCTTCTTATTATTAGCAGCATCTTCTGCTTGCTTGACCAAAGCTGTGCCCTCGTTCGTAACATGCTGCGAAGGTGTATAACTCAATTATAATTTACGGCTAACTGCAAGAAATAAAAAGGAGAGCTGAAAGAATGTGCACTATAGTTGATACCGTTTTAAACATGTTAGAAACAGGTTCCAGACCACGGGTGATTTTTGAAAAGAGCCTGTACATTCTTGAAAGATCCTCGACCTGTAGCAAAAGATGAATGAGTGGCAATTTGTTCACGAGTTGTCATATACTGTAAAGAAATATATATGCCTCATTCTGATCAAACCTTGTCATCCCGAAGCAATGCAGAACATCCAGAATGTTCCTTTTCCAGAAGTTGTGTTGCATAGGTGGCAAGCAATTCATTTTGCACTTTCTGTAAAAACAGGAAACATTAATGCATATTCAAAATACAGTCAAAAATATTATTAGTGGAGAAATAGTTTTGAACTGGTACAGCAAACATTCTACAAACCTCCAGCAACTTTGGCTCGCTATTAATATGCAGGTAGTGACCAACTCGCTCCTTCTCCCTTTTCAGGCACTCTTCAGCCTAATGAAAAAGGCATCAACAAATCCATTACATATAACAAAAAATACATGCATAAATAATATGCAGGCAGTCGCAAAGGCGTTATCAAAGGTACCTTTATCATGTAATCTGGACAAGAATCCTCAACGATCCAACTTTGAGCCTTGACAGAATAGTACTCTGTGGTATCCTTAAGCAAGAAATCTTCAAAGTCATTGTCATAGCACTCCATAGTAGTTAACCCAATTTCAACAAATATATCCAGGACGTTCTTCAGCAGGGCCCTGTCAATCTGTTCACCTTCACGCTCTTGATCTATCTGTAGAAGAAAGGTGTCGCAACAGTCAGTTATATGTACACAATTTCATTCGATATAAATTCATCTAGAGATGCACAGACTCACCAGAACTATCACCGCATCTTTTACCTTTCCTTTGATCTCTTGAAATATCTGTTACCATGGGTTGAGTGATTAGAACAGAAAATACTTAGTGTATGCATCGAACAAGAGAAGAAAATTAAGAAAATGTCAGCTTACCAAGTCTCGAAAGCAAATAAGCCCAACATCTCTGAGTGGAGTGAGAGACCTCCGGGTGATGAAGTACCGGTCAAGATAATGGAAAAAACGTGAGAGCCACCGAACCATGACTCTATGGTTTGACCACCTTAGCACTAGCTCTCTCAACATAAACTCATCATGCTTCTCTTTTATTGATGGCAAGACCTATTGTAAATTGAATGAGTAAAACGTGAAAAACCAAAGAAAGTGGAGGATAACAAAATGAGCATAACATTATTGGACAAAATGTTAGATGTGTGGGACTTCTGTCAAAAAAATCAAAACAGAACTATCAACCTGGATTCCTAGTCCCTATTCACCACATAACATCACACATTACAAGAGGGATTCCTAGGAGGATAACTATACAGTGGAGGATAAGAAAATGAGAATAATATTGTCGGACAAAATGTTAGATGTGCGCTGACTTCTGTCACAAAATCAGAAGAGAATTATCAACCTGGATTCCTAGTCACCGTTCATCATCCATAACATCACACATTACACGAGGGATTTACTAGGAGGAAACTAGACAGTAAAGCCAATTGGATTATGTAAGATACAGGTCACTTTCATAAATCAACATGCATGGCCAGCTAGCAGTGTTTACATGGGGAGAAACTCTACACTCAGTGACAACGACAATAAGCATTCAATTCTTCAAACAATATTAAACATCATACCAGAAAATACTTACTAGTTACTATTAACGGTAATGCCATATCTAAAGTTCAGTGCAAAAAGAAATTCAACCACACATCTACAGGATTAACAGAGAACTAGAATAAATGGGCTCAAAGTTCATATATAATGAGACCAGAATAGTGACTCTATAAAAGATGGAGCTTAAATGAACTGACCAAAAGAGCGTAAAAGCAAACTAGACTAATGCATTCGTGCAAAGTAAAGGGCTATTTAGCTAAGCCGTCCTACTACATAATAAAAGATATTATACTGGAAAACCAATAGGAAGGTTTGTTTCAAATTGTCATGCGAATCTGTTTATGCGTTAGTAAATCGTAAGATGATAATCTAATCATGTTCTACTCGCAGCAGTAGCACAAGCCCTTAACCCCCAAAAAAAATACACAAACGCAAATCCATCGGTGCACTTTCGAAACCAAAACACAATCAGATTCGCCTCGATTCACTGGACAAGAGAACCAACAGCACCGGCACACACAGAACATGGAGGGGGGCAGCATTAGCGGGCGAATCAGCTCACCGTGTCTTTGATGTAATCCTCGAAGGCCCCGCGGTACTTGTCGTAGAGCTGCTGCGAGTAGTCGTGCGGGGGCTTCTGCGTGCACATGTTGTAAATCGTCCTGCGCAAACAAACAAAGAGGGGCAGAAACCCTAGATCAGCGACGGATCGGATCGGATCGAAACATGGGTGGAGGGGGACGGCGGCGGGGGCTTACGTGTAGAGCATCATGTAGTCCTCGGAGTTGAACTGCGGCTCGGGCCTGCGCTCGAGTATGTTGATGAGCTTGCCGATGCCCGTCTCCATGAACTTCCAGCCTTCCTCCAGATCGATGATCTTGCGTTCCTGCCCCTGGCCCGCCATCGCTGCCAGAGCCGCCGATTCGCCGGCGGCCGCCGCAAACCCTAGAGGAGGAGGAGGAGGAGGAGGCTGGGTTCTGTTGCGTCCGTCGCCGCGTGGGGTTTCTGACGATTGGGGAGAAGGGGAAACGGGTTAATGAAGGCGATTCCCAGTTCGTCGTACCAAGGACGTTTCGACGGGAGGAAAGTTCGCTTCCGGTTCCACACGTCGTGTGGGCCGTCCGATCGGAGAGTGGACGGCTGGGAAGAGTCGTACTATCACGCACCACTTCTCTCGGCCACGTGTGCAGGTCGGTTCGGCACATCTACGTAACGTATGTATGTACGGATGGACTAGAACTGTGTGATGAACTGGCAGATTAACTAATGTCTGGCTGGACGGTGGGACAAGTTCATCAGAACCAAAAGAACTCTACTTTTCTTTATATGGAAAAAAAACTCTACTTATTAACCGACGAGTCGTCGGCGCATAGGTTCACCTCAAAGTAAATGCATATATGTTAAAGAAACAAAGTAAATGCATAAATAGCTGAGCTCGGATAAGGGATAACCGAGACATGTGCAAATGATAATTTATTTCGGAGTTCACTTTCCAAACGAAACTAGTCTCCGTTGGAGAGGTGTGGCGTCATAGCAGGGGCGTAGTCACCCACGAATTCTGGGGAATTATAGGCTAGCACACTAGCAGCACGCAGCCCATTATTTATGTGTTCCTTTCAGCCCGGCCCGCCCAAGTTGTTCTGTTAAGCTCCGCCACTGTGTCATCGTGCTCCCTGAACATCACAAAGGTCTCACCTTGAGGTGTGATTGAACAATGCACACCAAGCGCCCCAAAGGCTTCGTCCCAAGATACAGAGGCACACCACCACGTACGCCACTAAGGATCACCTTATTCTCCTCGCGCGCTTGCACAATGCAAGGTGCCACGATCCACTAAGCGGTATCCTTAAGGGCGCTCACCGAACATGTACAATTTTTTCCGAGGTGTTGGCCCGAAGGTTCACACCAAGATTGAGCACCACAACAACACCAACCATCTAGGGTGCCCAAGCATCCAAGAGGAATAAAACTCTAGGGCACCCAAGCACCCAAGAGTAACAAGCTTCTCAAACGTTCACTTCCACGAATCACCGTGGCGAACTCAAACTGATGCAACCAATGTAATGGCAAGAACACAAATTTCTCAAGTTCTTCACTCCCAAATCCCACAAAAGCAAGTAATGTTTTGGAGAAATAAGAGCATAAGAATAGGAGAACACCACAAATTACTCCAAGATCTAGATCCACAAACTTCCACTCAGAGGAAAAATTGGTTGGTGAAAAGGTAGATCTAGATCTCTCTCTCTTAAAGGGTATTTTCCTCCCTAAGTGGGTTTTGATGTTAATGACAACATAATTAGTGTTCTAACCATGTGCCAAGTGTTTCTAGGATGATTTAGTGATTTGCACAAGACAGTTGGTGACCCCACAAATGTGAAAAGAAAGAAGATGATATTTTTTTTGTTTGTTATGTGTTGTAAATAGGAAAAACGTACTATGAAGAGGGTTGCATGATGGAAGATATGGTGGAATCAATTTTGGCACTTACAAAAACCTATATTGCACACACCAGCCTTCCCATTTTTCATGGAGTGAGAGACCCTCAAAATGTCCATTGCCGAAACTTCCCGCCCCGGTCACTGGATATTTTCGGCCAGCAAAATTCCTTAGCCCCGGGGAGTTGCACCCGAGTGGGGCAACTCTCTGAACTGGGGCCGGAATATATGCAGAGTTAACCCTAGAACTCCCTCCCCCCCCCCCCCCCCCCCCACCCCACACACCACGCACACATGACAGCAGCAACAATCAGATTTTAGGGGCACCTATATAAGACCTTCTTCTACCTTGGAGTTGGTTGCTCGTGCTATCCTCCATTACCCCAAAAGCTTTAAATGCCTATATCTACCAATCCAACCACCCAAACTTGATGCCCTTCAATGAGTTGAGTGAGAAGACCTTGATATACCCTTTCACTGAGCCAAAAATTGATTCCCCCTCATTACCTTGTGGAACTTGTTATTTTTTGGTTCTTGAAACCCTAGACGGAAGATTGCATCCTCGAAGCACTCCCTTGGTGTTGTGGAGTTCGTGGTGGCATTGGGAGGCTCCATTGAGTTGTGGAGATAGGCCGAACCTTGTTGTAAAGGTTTGGTCAACGTTTTCAAGAAGACCTCATCGTGGATTCAGCTCTTTGTGGAAGAGGCTTAAGGAGAATATGGTGAGCATTCGTTGCGTTGGTGAGCCTTTGTGGCACCACACCCATCCAACAAATACGTACTTCCTCTTGTGGAAGGATCTTCGGAAAGTACATCCTCGTCTCCACTTACGGTTACCTCGTGCCTTTACCAACCTTTTATCCCTATTTTTCGAGCACCATAATTGATTTCATTCAACTTTGAGCGTCTTTAGTTTTGTTCTTGGACACACCATCATTGTTTTGATGTGAACTTTCATGTTTTATATCTTGTAAATTGGTTAAGAAATGTTGCAAACTATTTGTGCTCAAGCTGCATGATCATCGTTCTGCATTTGGATTTCTTAACAGGTCAACAGGACTATGAAAACATAAGATTAGAATGTAGTAGCTTGCTGACTTCGCAGGAAACAACCCCACATGCATAGCTGAGAAAATGGATTTCGATAATGCACAACAATATAAAGTTCCTTAGAAAGAAAGGGCAAAAGTATAAACCAGAACATGATTTTCCAGGAGATTAGAATACACAATTGGTCTCCTCAAGGTTTTATATGAAAAATTGGTACTCGTTTTGTGACCCAATGGGGAGGAATATAAAAGGATCCTTAAGATCACACTCCTCGTTTTGTGACCCAATGGGGAGGAATATAAAAGGATCCTTAAGATCACACTCCTCGTTTTACAGCAAAATCCATATGTTCAAGACGGACCCTGAAACCCTATGTTCCAAAGACATTGTAGTTTTCCCTCTTGACATGGCGCCGCCTAATGCAGTGAGGTCCAAACGACACTGGAGCCAATTCCAGACGATCCCAGTTATGACTGACAGGGTTAGGCTGATGTACGAATCGATTTTGACATCTATTATCTGTTTATATTAAATCCTTGTGAAATCACAATACAATCTCTTGTCACTGATACAGAAATTACACAGCCAAAGGAGGTCTTGCGAGAGATATTCCTTTGAATTATCTTCGAGGCGCTATGATATATTACAGAAAAAATATATATCTGATAATACAATCGCACAAACTCAAACAACAACCACTAGTACATTGTGTGTACAACATTCACCAAGGTCTGCCCCGAAGAACCACCCATTCTCTTTTTCCAGGACAAGTTATAGTACCATAGATATGCCAAGGCACTGGATCTGACAACCTTCATGTACCAGTGACAGATATCAGTTCCGCCAGCAAGAGTAATCAACAGCGGCACCAGGGAATCCATCTGGAGAAGCCAATGCGGTGTGCCATGGCACAAAATATAGCATCCGTAAGTCGCAGTAGCTTGGCAGGCACACGGGCGAGATGTTACCGAACCCAGCATGCTGAAACGATGATCAAGCCAGGTATCGGTAGACGTTCGGGTTCTCCTTGTCCCTCTCCAGGTAATCCCTGGTTATAAGATCCTCGATGCGCTTCTTTATTGCTTTGAAGTCAGGCTGAAGGGATAAAACCAGCACCCATGATCAGGTCAAGAATCAAAGGAAATTCTACTTAACATGTGCTTCATTAATCAGTAAATTTCAGTCTAGAATATCCATTGTGCCCAAAAAAGAAGTGAAGATGTTGGCCAACGTCTGGATGGCTTAGTATATGATTTAATTCAAAAAAAGGCATACCAAGTGTCTCGGAAGCTCCCCCACATTGTGGGGTCTCCATATGAGTTAATTCAAACTTATTAGCAAATATAGCTACAGATTCATCATTTGCACTAACGTGAGTATGTAATCTGAAGATTCAACAAAGCTGGGTAACAAAAAATAGCTCAAATTTGACATGCTAGCCATGCAATATAATGCAGGAAAACATTTCATCTGTCGCTAGTCCTACAGAGGCAAGAGCGAATGGATACAGCCACATTTGCCATCAGCACAGCTAATAGAACTTGAAGAATGTTATCCATACCTTGAACATGCGACCAAGCTGCTCCACACACTCCATTACTAGTGTCTGGTGACCCAAGACTTTGCGACTCTTCATAATACGCACAATGGATGCATCAATTGCGTATCTTCGATCCTTGTCAACATCTTCAACTACCTTCTTTTTCTCATCAACTGGAGGTAGAGGTATCTGCAGGTAGAAATAAAAATCAATACTTACATCCAAACGGTAACAAAATAACTTGCAGGAATAAAGATAACAAACAAAACACCAAAAATACCTTAATTCTTCTCATCTTGTCAGTGAATTTTGAGTTGAACTCAAATACGTCGTTAGGAGAAATAGTTCTGTTACTTGGTTCTTTACTAAGAATCTTGTATTTCGCACAAGAGAGAGAATGAAGCAGCCTCACTACATCATCATCTGACAGGTTCAGTTGTGTTACTATCTCAGAATAACTAAGTCTATCAGCTCCATTGAACAGTAGCAACAATGCAGCCTGCCAAACAAAAGGAAAGAAAGAATTAGTTTGCAGCGTTTGAAATGATAGCAAGGCCTTGTACAAGTTTATGCTTACCTGGTAAGTTGTAACAATGAGCTCAATAGTCTTGGCCTCAAACTTTGCAGTGATATGGCAGATACCCAAGGAATATATCCATGTAAGTTTTCTATGCTTAGTTCTTGTTTGATAGAACTCTTTGAAAACCTCGACACATCTCACCTATTTTTTTTAGAGTTGTCAATGTTAATAATCTTAGAGAGAGTAAGACCATACGACCTCAATATGTAAAGCAAAGCTAGTGCTTGCCAGTTGAACTCGGATCGAAAACAGTAAATTTACCATTTCAGCAGGAAGGTTTATGTCGAACGATTTATAAGTTGGCCAGAATCCTGTTGTCAAAACAGTGACCGCCAAGTCTATCCCAGGATTCAATTCAGAGTGTGTGCTTATAAACTCTTCAAACTTAGTTTGATGATCTCTTGCAACAGTAAGATCGGTGACCATGCCCTCCATTTTTGAAGTAAATTGGCCACCACACTGTTGTTTTAGCTTGGTCAGAATGCTCCTTTCATGCTCATCATTAGCACTCTTGTCAAATAGCAATCTCCTTGCCAGCTTCTTCCTGCCATCATCACCATGAAACATCAGACCCAATATGAAATCACTAGAACTTCCTAACTTCTTAAACTTACAAGGCGTTACAGTGCTTTTTTCTAGCAAGGAAACAAGGCATTAGAGTTAACGTACAAGTTTACAAGCAATTACCTGTAGAACTCAGCAAAAAGATCCTTATCACTGATGTAGGCGAGTAATCTCACAACCTGATAAATGGTCAGTAGATTAAGATCCAACCAATAAGAATGCACTAATGTCTGCAAGCAAAAGAGAACACACAACAGAGTGAAGCCTGTACCTTCTCCAGGGTATCTTCAATAGCTTCATCACTGAGTTTCTCACTGCCACCTTTCTTCAAAATATTATCACAGAATGTGGCAAGCAGTTCAGCACTTGTACTACCAGAAACACCTTTGTTGCAGAACACTTCAAAAGCCTCTTTCAGTGCCTGTAAAAAGGAATAGGATCGCGAAGATCAACAAAAGTAAAGTTCCTGTTGATTTGATTTTATTAGAAAACATGAAGCACGAAGAAAGAAATAAAATATAATCTGACAAACCTTATGGAAAAGAGTATGCCCCTGGAAACAGTCGGTGACATATGCTACATACTTGTCATGCAGTTCGATGATTTTCCGGACAAAAACCTAAAACCAGAAAACACTCAGATGATGACAAATGTCACAAGAAAAATTACAGAAGTTGGGTTGACTGCAAAGTTGTCTAAGGTACACACCTGTTCCTGCAAACCAACAATGTCCTTCTTCTCTGGCTGTAAGAATAATTAGTTATTAGAGATTCATGTCAAGATGAGAATAGAGAATCACTTGAAAAGCATAGTCTGAAGTTGACAAGATGATCAGCAAAGTAAAGCATAACCGAGAATCCAAACGGCACATACTGTAACAATCAGTTTCTAGGTACTACCTGACAAGGAACCTAACTGGAAGAGGTAAAAGAGGAAAAACAAAAGAATTCAACCGAACCCAGATAAATTATGAGCTCTGGCATGCATCTGATTGGACTACACTAATGGTCTGTGAATTGCATGTGATATAAGCTGGGCTAAGAATAAGTAAATATATTGGGATCCATATAAACTATGAAATAAATTAATAGTGACAATAAATGTGCACCTTCTTATTACTAGCAGCATCTTCTGCTTGTTTCACCAATGCTGTACCCTCGTTAGTAACATGCTGCAGAGTAGCATCACTTAAATACTATGTCCAACTCTAAATCGTTTACTGGAGTAACTAGAGCATGATTGCATTAGCATATACCTGCTTAAAAATTTGAGAAACAGGCTCTAGGCCACGAGTTATTCTAGAGAAGAGTCTGTACATCCTTGAGAGATCCTCAACCTACAATAACAGATGCAAACAGTCAATATACATGGAGTGCACCTAATATACTGTTCAGCGATATGACTCTCTGGTCAAACCTTGTCATCACGAAGTAATGCATGGCATCCAGAATGCTCCTTCTCCAGAAGTTGGCTTGCATACTGTGTTAACAACTCATGTTGCACTTTCTGAAATAATCAGGAATTGTGTCAATGTTAATGTTAAGTTAAATGATATGTTAAAGAGAGGGAAAATCATGATCAATGTTCTTTCAGGAAGACCAACTAGACAATAATTGTGGAGTACACATCCAGTATGCATGTAGAGTACATGCATTCAAATCACCAAAAGTGGCGAGTGTGTGTGGGTGGGTGGGGGTATTGCAGCAGAGATCTTTTCACAAACCTCCAATAACTTCTGCTCACTGCTAGAATGCAAATAATGAGCAACTCTTTCCTTCTCCCTCTTCAAGCACTCCTCAGCCTAGTGAAAAGACATAATGCAGATATATTATTGTCCTTGACAATATAAAGTTAAGCAAGAAGGAAAAAAACTCCTGAAACTACCTTTAACATATAGTCAGGACAAGAGTCTTCCACAATCCATGTTTGGGCCTTGATAGAGTAGTAATCTGCAGTATCCTTCAGCAAGAAATCTTCAAAATCATTCTCATAACATTCCATACTGCCTAAGCCGATTTCAACAAATATATCCAAAACGTTCTTTAACAGAGCTCTGTCAATTTGTTCACCCTCACGTTCGTGGTCAATCTGTTGAAGGAGATCGTCAAAACTAATTATATATGAAAATCATCTTTGCAGACTACCATGTGATGCTAAGACTCACCAAGGAAATCACTGCACTTTTTACTTTCCCTTTGATTTCTTGATATACCTTTACCATTACAGAAAAAAAGTTAGAACAAGAAGGCAAAGCAAGTAAAGACAAAGAACTTCACTGCCACAACACAATCGTTTACCAAATCTCGAAAGCAACTAAGCCCAACTTCTCTCAATGCTGGAAGTGACCTCCGTGAAATGAAATATCGGTCAAGGTAATGGAAGAAACGCGATAGCCATCGAACCATCACTTTGTGGTTTGACCACCTCTTTACTAGCTCCCTCAACATAAACTCGTCATGTTTCTCTCTTAATGAAGGTAAGACCTACATGGAGTCAAAATTAAGAATCAAGCCAGCATGTAGGCAAACACATAAAAGGTAGCTGAGACACGATGGTATGATAAAATGTAAGCAACAAAAATGCCTATGTAGCCATAAAACAAGGGCAACTCTGTTATCTTAGCTGTTGGCTATAGCCAACATAAGAATATAAGATTTGAAGGCCTGAATGAAGATTTCTCTCAGAAGATGTGACTATAAGAACCATAAGATACTGTTTTAGATGAGACTATAAGAACAATATGTTTTAGCATTAAAAGTACCGTTTATTATTGATCATGGGAGATATAGAGGTTCCCAATTATTATTTCTTGAAATCAAGTAAAAGCGGTTTGCTTAACAAAAGAGCATTACATGGTGAGACAACACCTGGCCCAGAGCCGTGAAGTCTAGGCTTCAGTCGCGAACTCACTCAGCCTGCTGTTTTTTCGCAGCAAATCCTGGACCATACAACTAGCCTAGACTTTGGCAGATAAGCCAAGGTGCCACATGCAGGCATTCCTAGCCCACAAGTCTAAGCCGAAAGCAGCCACATCGCTCTCTATTTATCTAAGATTCACGATGAAAGATCCTTTTGTCCAGAGCGGCGGACAATCAAGGGTATTCTACTGATCAACAAAGAACGTGTGAATAAGCCACCAATGACCCAGTCTGCAAAAACTTGCCAACTAGCTGCCATCGGCCTTCAAACATTTTTGTGTATCACACCTAGTAGCCAACGGATGCATAAAATGTGAATCACAATGGTCAGTTCTCTGCTGACTGTCACTGGTTTTTTTAATCAGAATTAACCTGAAACAACACCTTCTAACGATGGTTGGAAGTAATATCAGTTTTAAATACCCCTTCCCAGTAGTCTGCATGATAAGTATGGTGAATGAATCGTGCAATCTGAAATTTAGCTTTTATTATGTTTCTTCATTCACACAGATGTATCATGTATGGCATGCAAGATAAAATCCAGGCCATACTTTGCGATGTTAAAAGCACCTATATTAACTAATTAGCAACTTAGCATAAAAAAGATCAAGCATAGATCCAAGTCCCACTATTTCAATCTATGAGGGTATTTCGCTCGACACGGATACTAAAGATGTTATCAGAAGAGGAGAACAGAAAGAGGCTATGACTTATTCCATGTGCCTATATTTACTGAGAACAAGTGTGAGAATGCTAGTGTAAATGTTGACAAATGACGAAGAAAGGGGAAGTTAAATGAGACCCGAAAAATGAAACTATCATTGATACAATATATGGGGATATTCTAATTTCGTAAGTGTCTCCTCATTTTGGCACCATTTTTCATTCCCTCCCTATCCTGCATTCATGAGTACCCATTTCAATTAGTCATTCTCTTGCTAGCCAGACATTAATAGCAGGGACATTAGAGCCATCTCCACTTGCCATTCTGCTGGTCTAAAGCCCCTTAGGTCTCATTTGGAACATGGGAAATTGATAGGTGCCCCATAGAAATGTTTCAAGAATACTCCACAATAGCAGCCGTTGGTCATTCCAGTGTAAACATTGGCAAGACGATGCATGGGCTGAGATGGTGCTTTGGGTTGAGAGGGACAAGCAATGAGAATGAACTTGCTCATTCTTTCTATACTTAATGCCAACAATTACAGGACTCCTATATAGACGGTTCTCCTAACAAATACAGATAACACCAATCCCAACTAAGGAGATAAGCTGCCAACCGATGCATCATAACTTGGTCACCAAGTTGTTGCGGTCATGGATCTAGCCTCTGCTGGTCATGCCAGCTTGGCATCATGGATTAGGAATCGCTACTTGAGTGTTGATTCGTCATTTCTACTCGACTAGTCGTCGACTATTCTTTAGTTGAGGTTTTGAGTCAAACGACTAGTGAAAAGGCCAACTTATTCTCAAATCTGCTCTGATTTACCCTGGGATTACAAGTCGACTAGTCAAGCACTAGTAGTGACTAGTCTATGAGTCGGCAACCTAGGGATTATGCTCGACTAGTCGACCCGTAATCCTTGCTTGGTGCACGACCCGTTATGCCCACAGCTGGGCTTCACGTGTGCGCAAGGAACCCAGCAGTTCAACCCGAAACATTTTGGAACCATAGCCCGGTTCGGTAGTCTAGCATGGTTTGGGGGAGTAGACTAATTTGAGCTGAAAAGGAACTGACTGGGACATGTTGAACCGAGTCTAAATGCTCACAGATAGAAATAATTTGTTTAGGATGGAGATAGAAAAATAGAACCCCCAGCTCTAAACACAAGGTTATCAGGAGGCCCATTAGTCTCTTCTCCAACAAAGTAATGATGCACCCCTACTACATACTACTCCTAGTTGTTATTTGAAGGTTAGTTGTAGGGTACACATGACATGTATCCACTATACTACTTCTGTACACCCACAAGCTAAGTATATCCAAACAAAGACAGATAGCGGTATATTGCACAGAATGAAAACCAGTACATTCATAGTAAGTGAGAACAGAATTGTCATCAAGCACACGTGAGCCGCAATTGTCGCAAAGTTAACAAATAAATGCCCACCCGCCGCAAGCCGCTCGACATCTATAATTAACAGGCACCAGCCGCAATCAGCACAAAGTCACAGAGAGAGCCTGCTGCAGTGCTCACCATGGATGAGATGTACTCCTCGAAGGCCTCGCGGTACTTGTCGTAGAGCTGCTGCGAGTAGTCGTGCGGGGGCTTCTGCGTGCACATGTTGTATATCGTCCTGCGCCGACGGAGTAAGAAATCAGATCAGACGAACGCGGACGGACGGACGGACGGGGGGAGCGGAATTCCGGAGCAGGGGCAGGGGGTACCGTACGTGTAGAGCATCATGTAGTCCTCGGACTGAACTGGGGCTCGGCTTGCCCTCGAGGATGTTCTTGAGCTTGGTGATGCCCTTCTGCATGAAGGCCCAGCCTTCCTCCAGATCGACGGTCTTCCGCTCGTGCGTCGTCATCGCCGTCAGATCGGGGCGTGTGGGGGGCTTCGCCGGAGGGGGAGGCCGTCGGAACCCTAGCTCGCCTCCCTCCCTCGCCGCGTGGGAGAAATGGGAGGACGAGGAGAAAAGGGGAAAGAGGGAAGGGAAGGTGTATCGGAGCGTTCCGATGGCCGATCTAGCGTGGCGGAAGGCCGAGACAGGGGAGAGAGCGCCAGCTCTCGCTTCGTGACTTTGGCTGGCACATGGGGTACCCTGTCGATGACATGTCTAGTTCACAGCTAAGCTTACCTTAACCAACCGAGCTCTTTTTCAAACAAGGAAAAAATCTAAATGAGGAAAATTGTGAGAGATTTTGGCGATAGGCTTAGGACTCTTTTGATTCATAGATAGGAAAAGTGTAGACATGTCTAACTGAATTATATGGGAAGAGAAAGTTCATTTGATTGTGGTCAAGGAATGTTTCATGAGGCTAAGCCTCATGTTATTTTCCTATGAAATTTACCTAACAAGATTTTTACGGGATTTTTTTCCTTTCGGATATGATCCTACGAATCAAACGGCTTTCGAAGGGAAATTTCCATAAGATTTCAATCCTTTAAAAATCGTATGAATCAAAAGAGTCCTTACAGAGCATCTGACAGAGTCACAACTATTGAAATGAACCACTATGTGACTAAAAATTCCGCTCACCAATATTAAATCTGTTGTCTTAGATTATAAACAGATATCCTAACAAGTTAGAAGTGGTATTTTCTTGCCTAAGATATGTTATTTTGGCATAAGTGTGGTAGTATAAGCACCTGCTAGATCACACCAGGTTATCATGGGTGATTGTAATGAGCTACCTTTTGAAAACACATGCAATATGATGGTAGAATTTAAAGATGTTCTTCATTGTTGGACAATGAAAATTTGTGATCGATGTAAAAGAACACGATGCGGCACCAACCATCGATAAATGCTTTATTGCATGTTTCAAAGCATACATGATGTCGATGGAGTACACTGTTACGTGGAAGGTCTAAAGGCAAGACAATGCTACGATGCTCGAGCTTGTGTCTCCTTTATAGTGACCAATTCCTATAAAAGATGATAGAAGCCGATATTAAGGATTGAGCACCCTACATAACAAGTACTCCCTATTTTGAAATATAAAATATTTTAAATATTTCAACATGGACGACATACAAATTAAAATGAGTGAATAGGCACAACTAAAACACGTTTATAAACATGCGATTCAGAAAAGAATTAGAACGTGTTATAATTCAGAATGGATGGAGTAGTTTTATTTTGTAGATAATTTTTAGCTTAACTGCCATCCACTTAGCCTTTTTTCAACCGAACCTCGCAAGCTTTTTTGTTTTTCACTTTGCACCGTGTCTTATTGTTGCGTCTTTTCCATTCACCCTTTACTAGAAAGATATCCCGCGCGTTGCAGCGGAGATTTTTAATAAGAAAATTGTATTATAAAGGAAAGGATATTTGAAGCATGAAAGGGGGGGGGGGGGGGGGGATGAGAATATGGAGGATTTTATTTGCCACAATAGTCAAGAATCTAAATTTAATCACCGTGAAATGTTCATAACCGCTAAAAATTGATTATGTGGAAATTGTATGGCTAAAATAATTAATGTGTGAATAGATTGCATGTATGAATAGATTTTTATTAATAAGCGTGGAATGACATGGATAAATGAATGGCTCAGATAGTGTATAATGTGGAGATTTTGCATGTAGAGATAAATTAATTTAATGCATGTTAGTGGGATTTTGTCTTATAAGAAGTATATATTTGTTCTAGTTCTTAGCTACTGATAGAGGCAAGTTGAAACTCTTCACAACTCTATTTGAATACCCCTAGTCCCAAAAGAATTACTCGTGTGATCGTTCAAGCCATCTTTAATAGGAATACGGTTTTGCAAACCTTTGCTAGGAGTAGCTGTTATTACTCCTATGAAATTAATGTAATTTTCAAATACACTTCAAATTTGTCGAATTCAAAAAATACTAACTATATAAAAGCAGTGTTGAACAGTGCTTTGATCTACACCGTATACTGGCGATCGAACGGAGACAGCTGCATTCACGCGACCAATTTGCAAAAACACTCCTCCCACTTCGACAAATTAACCCGCAATCCACACAGACAGGGACCTACCCGCAATTTCCAAAACATCCGAGGACCTCGGTGGAAAAGCGTCCTCGCACCCCCCCCCCCCCCCCCACCCTCCTTCTTCTTCGCGCGACGCCGGAATCGCCGCGCCGCCGCCGACGCGCTCCACCGCTGCTACGCGCCTCTATGCTCAGATCGAGGCACATGGCGACCTTCGCCATCCTCTCCTCCACCTCCTCGCCGACTGCCGCCTGCTGGGACGCTCCATCCAGGCGGAATCGCCGGAACCGCCGCCGCCGTCGCTCGCTCTGGCCGCCGCGTTTGCTCGCCGGCGCGGACGCTCCGGTGACCACAAAACAACGGCGCAGCCGCTCCCGAGCCCTCCGCGTCCAGCCGCGTCCGGGGCGCCCACGCACGCGTTCCGGCTCGCGCGGACACGGCCGTGCCGTGGTCGCAACCGTCGCGGCAGTGGCAGGCCAGGCCACAGCTGACGTCACCACGACGTCACCATGCCTGCCAGATTTTTTTTTTACCCAGAAAAATACAGGAAATGCAAAATTCCAGGCAGGTGGGCCCCACTGCCTCATACAAATTCCAGAAAATGGAAAAAAAATTACAAATTCAGTAGCTTCAAATTTACACACCATAAAAATACGGAAAAAATAAAGCAAAATGGGTAAAAATGAATGCTGTCTATTTACGCCATACGATCAAATTTTTAAATTTGAATATTCTTAAAATTTTAAATGTCTTCCAAAACTTAACATTCCGTAAACGTTGTTAGTAATTATAATCTGAATATCTTCCCAATTAAACGAATTTTTGAAATCGAACCAACTTTTAAACGTAAACTTTTTAATAATTCCAATAATTTCCAAATTCGAGGAACTTTCAAATGTAAGCGTTGCCAAATTTAAAAGTATTTCCCCTAATTACACTGAATCAAATTTGATGAATGCTCACAAATTGCATTCTCCCTAATTATATCTGGAGATATTCGAAATGACAAACTGCTTCTTTTCCTTTACATGTTTTCATTTTTTTTCTATTCTCTTTTTTTTTTTTTTTGCTTTCTCCCATTGTCACCAAGCTTACATATTTATTGACAATTCATCTCCTTACAAATTTCACATTTCAATTTGGAACCATACTTGATGATTTCAATTACACTAACATATTTAGAGGTAATATAACTTAAAACTCTCTAATTATGTAGTTAAATTTCAAAATGCATGTCTTAATAAATATTTAAAGAAAATGCAAATTCATTTTCCCTAATTGTGGAATGAATTTTTAATTGAACTTAATGCATGATCACATAACGTATTCTCACCAATTATTGAATTAAATTTGTTATTTAAGAAAACCCTTAAATACATTATATGAACCCAAAAAGATTAATATTTAGAAACAATACTATAAATGAGCTTCCTACAATTATGCAGCTGAATCTAATTAATGTTCACATTGAACTAACCTTCCTGTAATTCGACAGTTAAATTTATATAAATGAAGAAACATACCACAAAATTCGCAACAAAAAAATTTAATTGCTAACTACTTATGACATACGATCAAATTTCAAATATGAATATTTATAAACTACAAAACATTTTTAAATGCGCACATTTCCAAAATTGAAATTTACCACGCAAGCACAACGTATGCGCGGGGAAAAAAATCAAAACTATCGCAACAATACAAATTTCGAAGTATAAACACTTTTTTAACAGTAAACTTTATTTGCATTCCAAATTTTTCGTAATCAATTAGTTAACATGGTGGTCAGCCGTATTATGAAAAACAGGAAAAAAATCATTGGCTTGCCAAATTCTCTATCGAGCCGTGAAAAAGAAAGGACACGACAACGAAAAAGACTCTCTTTAACCTGAATTCTAATTAATTGGTTATCCCGCATAAGGAATTGAAGAAAGGCGCGATGTTTTATTCCAGGGAGTCCCCAAAAGGGTTTAGAGCATGACATCAGTACCCACAACTCAGATTTCTCTATTTTCAGCAACAATTCCAGAAATTGGTAGAATTACGACAAGTGGGCCTACTTTAGAGTTCAGGGTTTGAATGTACACATTTTCAAATTTGAAGTTTTTTCACCAACTATTCACAAATATGACAAACATATAAACATTAACACAAAAAAAACGACGACTATTTACATCATTTGATCAAGTTTCATGTTTAAAATTGTTAAGATTTTCAATGCCTTCCAACTCTTAGCATTTAAAAACCACTAAAAAAATCACATACAAACAACTTCTAACAATTTAGAAATTCAAACAATTTGTAAATGTAAACTTCTCCTTTCTAATGTCGGTACATTCAAATCTAATTTTTTTTTGAATGTGTACAGCTTCAAATTTCTCCCACCACGGTATTCACAAATATGACAAATATATCAACATTAACACGAAAAAATAAACGTTAACTATTTATGCCATATGATCAGATTTCTAATTTGGAAACTTCAAAACAGATCTGAACATTTGAAAAACAAAAACAAAAAAGATACGAATAACTTCCCACTTTCACCAATTTTTGAGATTCAAACAAAGTATAAATCAATATCTCCGAATATATCCGTTGGAAAAATACGAGTAATATATCAAACCAATCAGAAAAATACATACAAACTACTTACGCTAAAGAAAAAATTTGGAATATTCAAATGTTGTCACCATTTAGAGGTAATTCAAATGCATCTTTCCTAAAATGAATTGAATATTGCCGCCGAAATTCAAACATGTTCGACCATTTCGAGCTACTAAATATTTGAATATTATATAAAATGTATAAAAAATGCTCACAAAAAATGCTACCTATTCATAACAAAATAAAAAATATGTTTGCAAACACCAATTTGGCCAACATTTGGGCGAATATTCCGATATTACATATACTAGTGGAATGCCCGTGCGTTGCTACGGCCCATTTTCTAGATGTAGTCATGTTTTGGATATAAATATAAATAGAACATACATATTATTATAGATATTAAATATTATTTGGTGTCTATTGTATAGAAACCAATGATTAAACTATCTCTTATTTGTTTTTTTTCTTCCAACACCATCGTGTCGTCTCCATAGTATTTTGTTCCGATGATTCAGCGTGTTGTTAGGATATGATCAAACTAACCAATAGACATATTTAAAAATAAATTTATTCGAAATAATTGATTGATGCAAAATATTTTAGAAAATGTATATGTACACACAATTGAATGATGAGTTTTTTCACAAAAAAATTTTGAATCATGAGGTGCAAACTTGTCGCGCGGACAAGTCTACAACGTAATCCTTGGTAAAAAAAAAACAAGTGAAGAGACAAAAAGAAAAGGGGAACACAGGCGAAGGGAGACGGAAAAATCAATCGAGTGATTCTCCCTTCTCAGTTCTCACTCACTCTACCAATATTCCAAACGGTGGAGCTCGAAGATCCCCGCCGCTGCGGGCTCGCCCACGCTGGCTGCCCCGCTCAGGTTCGGCAAGCTGCTCTTCCATGCCCCTCCATAACCTCGACCCGCCGAGGCGGCGTTGCCGATGTTGGGTATTCCGCTGTGGCGGCACCGGTGACCGGGCGCGTGGAAGGTACTCACACTCCCAAGATTCGCACCGGCGAAGCCCGAACTTCGCCGCCGCTGCGCTCTCCCGCTCCCGCTGCGGTTCTCGCGGCTCAGGCTCGGCGAGCCGCTCTTCCACGCCCCCGCCCCTCCATAGCCTCGCCCCGCCAAGGCGGCGTTGCTGGAATTTGGGATTCCGCTGCGCGGCAGCCTGTGAATGATTGCGCGAGGAAGCTCAAGAATTGGCAATGGGCGGCGAGCACGGAGAGGGAGCGGCGAGCACGGAGAGGGAGCGGCCGAGCAGTAGGTTTACAGGTGGGCGGAGGAGTTCATCTCCGTGTTGCTGTACCGTGTCAGGGCCGTCCGGAAGCCGGCGAGGCAGGACCTATTGGCTGCAGCTGTGAATGTGCATACCGGAGAGGACGTCGCGGTCAATTTGGTATTGGATTCCGTCCCTTCCATGTTTTCATAATCTCATCCTTGTGCCTTAGTAGTTTCTGTTTAGCCTATTCAGGTGATGATACTGTTTGTTGTTTGTGTCATAAGACGCCCTCTGCAGTTAGAGATTTCTTGAATTGCTGTTAGTTTCTTAGTTGTTTGGGTTAACGGAGAATATTTATCTGTAGGTGTTGTTGAGATATGTTGCTTTGGGTCGGTAGGAAGATGTGAAGACGAAGCACCCGCAGCTCGGCAACCTCTAAGAGGTTGTCTGTACTTGCTCTTGTACTGTACCATAGGATGGAAAGTCAGCAAGCAGTAGTTTCTTCAAGTAATAGTTTTCCTTGGAAGAAGCCAAGAAGGAAATTCTGAAAAACATAGTGTTGTTCCGGTGCTTCCTCATGTTTAAATCAGTCAGGTACCAGCTGATATATACATGGTTGCTAAGGAGCGGAACACGATTGCAATGCTTGACACAGGAGCTGGGAAGACGATGATTGTTCCGAGTGGTCATGAAAGATTTTTGAGAAAGATTGAAATTCGAATAACAATTTGAATATCATCATTTTCCTTGCACCGACAGTAATCAGCCAACCAGGTATGCATCATATTTGAAGCATAATAAATATTTTTATCTGCATTGTCATTTTTGTGCCCTTTTTTGTATTGAACTGCATGCAAGGTTTTAGTTAATATCGATATTTTTGTGCTTGTCTTTCGTTGTCTGCCATCAAGAAGAATATGTATAGCCTGCAATTCTAAAATGCCTTATGCTAGGAGAATTCATTTACGTCTCAACATGCCTTATTTTTTTGGAATTACACAATGTCTCACGTGTAAATGTAGAACGCACATAAGTATTTAAAAATTAAATATTTGTAAGCTTTATATTGTGAAGACACCACTAATGTGAGTTATATAATGATCATCAAGTAAGCTGCTCAAATCTGGTCCAGCGTGTTCAACTGCTAAGGACTTCCTTGTAGACTATATTCACCGTGGTCGTTACTAAGGACTCGTTTCGTTTTCTCTTCTTTGAATTCTTGGTCTCGTCCTTTTCATTGCCCTTGAGGGCGAGGATCTTGATGTTTCTTTTCGATGTGGCTCTGGACAGCGCGACATACAGCTGACCATGAGAGAACACTGGCTCCGGCAAGTACACGCCTACGATCGGGATGGTCTGCCCTTGCGCCTTGTTGATCGTCATGGCGAAGCTAAGCCTGATTGGGAACTGCTTCCTCCTGAATCTGAACGGGAGCATGTCACCGTCGACGGACAAAGAGACAAAGAGGTATCCGAGGAAGAAACACCCTCTCCCAGCGTGCTGCCCCACCACAATCTCTGCAGAAGAAGCCACCAAGTCAAATCCTTTTGACAAAGGATATGTGAACCACATCAACGTGGAAGAAGTAAATGGTACGTTCTGAAAGTTTTCCCTACCCACAAAAATACTTTTAAGGGTGGAAGCCATACCGTCACAACCTTTTGCTAGCCTTCTCGAATCTCGGGGACGAGATTCTTTTTAAGGGTGGTAGTATGTAACATCCCAAGTTTTTCAGAAAGTTGAAAAATCAGAAAAATTTAAAACTTTTGAAAACTATTATGTATTTTGCTTTGAAAAGAAAATTCATGCATACATTCATCATCATATAGCATTGTTTGCCTTTGGATATTTCAAAGGTTGGAATATTAGTTCCACTTGAAAACCTATTTGAGAAAATGTTAAAAATAAAATAGCAATTATGCTATTTATATTATTTTTTTACTTGGTTTTATGTGTTGTGTTTTGTTTGTATTTATGGTAAATAAGTATTTTCAAATATTTACAATTGTGGTCCTTAATTTTATTTAAGCCACATTTGTTTTGTTTTAAAACATATTTTAAATTTGGACATTAAGTGTCAAATTGTTTTAAACTTAATTTAAAGATTAATTTCTAAAATTTGTGGAAAAGTGTTTTTGAATGTCTATTTTGACAGGTTTTCTTTTTACAAAATTTTAGGAATTGATTTGAATCCTTTTGGATTTATATTTTAAAAGTTATTTAGAAAACCAGAAAACAGAAAAGGAAAAGAGAACAAAAAAAATGGAAAAGGGCTAACTGGGCCGAGCCCATCTCTTCTCTACCGCGCGTGCAGCAGACAGCAGCCCAGCAGCAGCCCACCTCCCTTTCTCTCACTGCCAGGTGGGTCCCACCGATGACGCCAGCGATGACATCATCGCCTTCAACCTCCAGCCGAGATTTCCGCTCCCGATCCTATCTCGATCCCGGATCAAATTCGTGCGTTTTAATCGCGATTTTTCCGTTCCCTCTTGCCCCATATAAACTCCACGAACCCCTCTCCGTTTCCCCTAAAAAATATCCATCTACGAGCCGCCAGGCTGCCCACACTTGAGCTCGCCGTCCCGCCATGGCCGCCGTTGTTCGAGCTTAATTCCGGCGACACCACGGGTCCTCTCCTCCTCCCTCTGACCCCTAAGCCTTTCCCTCTCTCTTGCGCACCCGCTGATGTGTTTTGTTTGGATTTCTTTCACAGCAGATCGACGAGCTCAAGCTCGACCCGATCTCGTCGGCGTAGTCACCCCTCCGTCCGTGTTCCGCCACCTTCCGGGAAGAGCACGACCGCGTCGTCGCCTCCATCCCCTTCCCCGCGACGCGCTGCACCCCGTGGCGGTCTTCCCCGAGCCCCAGCACCGCCGGAGCGACCGCCCCATCCACGCCCGAGCCGCCGGCCGCCGCATCTCCATTCTCCGGCGACCAACAGCGCCGGCGAGGTAAACCCTAGCCCAGATCCGTTCGATCCAAAATCGACGGCCACGATTAGACTGACCCCGAAGGGGTATCAACAGATCTGGTGCGTCCATGTTAGTTTAGATCCACGGCTCCTATTGATCCTAGATCTGGCAAACCACAGCGCGCCACGTCGACGCCGCGTCAGCAGCCTCGTCATCGCTCCGTCAGCACCAGCCAGCCAATCCAGAGCCGCCGCGTGGACGTCAACGCCAACTCAGCAGTCAAAGTCAGCAGTCAGCGCGAAGACCGGCAATTTTGCAGAAAGGACCCTCAAGATTAGATTCATTATAACTTTTTATTGGCTCGGCCAATTTTTGCAAACTTTATATTTCTGGAAAGCTTAGGACACATAGAAACTTTTGGCATAGTTAGTTTTATGATTTGTCAAACTTAATTTAGTCCAATTTTAAATATGGTTGTTTAAGTAAATTTGACTTAACTTAAATTTAAAAACTGATTTTTGGGCAAATCCAATTGATTTAACTTTGTTTAATTAATACTTGGCCGTAGGAATACTCTACCATTTTTGTAAAGGAATTTTCTATGATTTTTGTAATTAATATTGATTAAATGCTTTTTAGGTGTTATTTTAATAATAAAAATTGATTAAAATTATTTTTCTTCATCTACTCGACTAATAAAATGACTTAGTCATATTTTGATCACTTTAGTTACAAAAAGTACTTAGAAATATTTTGCCTATCCAAACAAAGTAATTCTTTTCCTTAGAAAATATTCGATAATTATTTGACAACACTTTTCCTTAGAAATTTTCTTAGAAAATTTCAACACCTTAAAAGTGCTAAATCTTTTCCTTAGAAAAATTTAACATCCTAAAAACATAGTTGTGTTGACAAGTGTTTGTCCATAGAAAATTTATCAACTATTGTTAGAAATTATTTTGACTTGATGTGTTAGTCTCTAGTCCTTAGTTAAAATTCGACTCCAAAGTATTTTGATCTTTGGTCCTTAGTTATTTTTGGACCAACATACTTGCTTGCATTCCTTAGAATAATTTCATGGCATGGCATGCATCACTAGTCCTTAGAAATATTTTGCATTTCTTACATGACTTTCCTCCTTAGAATTTTGGAGGTGATGCTTGTTAGCCCTTTTAACCCTCCTAGTCAAAACCACTAAGTTAGAAATTAGTGGAAAAAGTTTGCATTGTTATCCTTGGAGAATTCAACATGAAGTTAGAGGACCAATGAAGGACTTAACCAAGAAAAACAAACTCCAGAAGCATCTCCAAGAAGTCAAGGTACTTAGAAGAAAATCAAGGGGAAGTTCATGAAGACCAACCATCCTACCTTTTTCTAAGTCTTTCTCTTCCTCTCTCTTCTTTTCTTCCTTCTTCTCTTAGTCTTCATGGTGACTAAGTTATATTCAAGACCTTGAGGCTGCCAACATCATCAAGTCTGCAGAACCATCAAGTCTACAAATCTCAATGAAGTCAACACACCAAGGAGCAAGCGACAAGGAAGCCTGAAGATGATTCTTGGAAGACCAACTACTACATCTTTCTTTCTATCTTTTTCCTCCTTCATAATTTGTCTTTCACTTTGGACATAGACCAAGTCCTTGGTGTTTAAGACTAAGTTCATAGAGTACTAATTGAAGACCATTGAAGAATACAAAGGAGTTGAAGATGATTTGAAGATCAAACGTGTGAAGATTTAAACTAACCTTGCAACTTTTCAAGTTGTTATTTCTTGCTCAATCTTGACCTTGCCTTAGCCAATGGGATTAAGTTATTTTATGTCCTTTTCCTTAATTTGTTTTGTATGTCTTTCTCATCATAATTATGTGTATCATTTTGCATTCCATGCATGTCATATTTTTCTAAGTGTTGCATTTATGATTGTATGTTTACTTGTGGTTTGTTTGATGTGTTAGAAATTTCGGAGAGATACGAAGGTGGTTGCAACTGCTACTACTACACTCCCTATTGCCAAGGCAAGTGGCACACCCTCATGAATTTCCTAAGTATTTTTACTATGCATGACTTAGAATATTTCTTTATATGCATGTGTTGGATAGTATTGCTATGCTAAACCTACTATCTCCTTTATACTAGTTGTGTCTAGCACCCATGATAACTTAGTAGAAATTGATGCTATGCAAAAGTGCTTTGTTGAAATGTTAAATTCTACTAAGTTAAAATGAATCACCTGGGTGGATTTGGTATTGACTGGATGACGAGAGTTGAGTGTTGTCCCGAAGGGATATTCACTTGTGGTTTGCCACCCAGGAACAAAGGGACCAAAGTTTTCTCTAAGTGATGATGCTTCCAGTGCAGCCATTGGTCATATGGGCTCTGTCTTGATCGAATAAGTTGTGTGGACTCACCCCGGCTTGACAGGTGGTGGTAGAGGATTGTAGGTTGGCGCGCGTCAGGCCAGTATGGGGTGGGAAAATGCTTCCGAAGGATCTCGTCTTAACCTTCTTCTTTTCCCCTATCACTATTGGAGTGTGGGGATAGTTTGGGTTGGTTAAGTCTAATGGTGAAAGTGCACAACCTCTGCAGAGTGACAAACTAAGTACTTCGCCGTGTCCCCGGTTACGGACAATTTGAGCAGCTGATCAAGGATGGCAACGGAGGCTCCCAACATCTTATTTTTCTAAGTAAAATTTTGATGGGTGAACAAGGGTAGAAGAGACTATGGATTTCATGCCATATTGTCTCAAACATTTGAGGAAAATGTTTTACAAAGTGTTAGTCAAAATTGGCTTTTATGCAAAATAGCCTTGAACTCCACCAGCCAAATATGCATATAGGTTATTAGAGTTATTCCACTAAGTGTCCACATAGTGTCACTTGCCAGATCCATTTTTAATGGTATCTGACCCACTCTGTTGCAAAATTTTATTTGTTGCAGATTGTTCTGACGACGAGTGAGTTTCGTTAAGGGTTTCGAGTCTGCAACCAACATGTTTTTCGCCTGTGGCACATGCTAAGGATGAGGACTCCATGAAGATTGTTATTTCCGCTGCTTTACTCTTTCAAAGCTAGCTTCGTGCTATGCAATTTGTAAAGGATATTTTTTTCCATGTCTGGATCATTCGTGTAATAATTGATACAATGTTGTGATATTCATCTTAAACTGTGTGTGCAAATGAAACGATCCAGGGGTTTGCATTATACACAGGTACCTTGCCATTTTCTAAGTGCAGGTACGCTACACCCACGGACGACCAGCCTCGTGCCGTTGCACAACCCATTAGCCGGGTCAATGTTCCTCAATAGTATAATGGGGCAGTTGATCTTCAGTTTAAGTGCGTGCGGGGGCATCCCAGTAGGAGTCAGCGAGTTAAGAAACTCTTGAGCATAGAAGCCATGCGGATCATCCTCCGCACTATCAAAGCTATGGTAGATAATCTCCTCGCCCTGAAAACGCTCAATCATGCGCATGTTTATTCCATCGACGTTGTCGTTCTTTGTGGAGAGGATTGCTCGAGAAGTCATATAATCTGGATTTTCCATGTTTTGGTCTAGGGCAGGAAACACATGGTCGATTAGCTTCTCTATGTCAGTTGCGTCGTCCGTAGATGTGATACAGATATCTTCCGGTAGGTGGATATTTCCTTCTGTGTCAGTTTCCTCGGTGCCATTACCTATCCTCAGCAAGTAATCCGCGAACCACTGGTCGTTTTGCGCCCTCATGTTCTTTACGAGTCTTAGCTGGCGCATGCCCTTCCATAGGTTCGAACTACGCAGGCTGGCGTCTATTATCTGACCCCGTGACCCTTTCCTCACTACCGGAAGCACTTGCCTGAAGTCCCCACCGAACACGACAGTCTTGCCTCCAAAAGGTCGGTCGGGGCAGCCCATGATGTCGCGCATGCTTCTGTCCAATGCTTCAACTGCTTGTCGTTTTGTCATGGTGGCCTCGTCCCATAGTATGAGTTTAGCCATCCTCAGGAGCTTGGCTGTGCCACTCTGCTTGGTGAAGCTGCATGATGCCCCCTCTTCAAGGTTTAGTGGGATCTTGAACCTCGAGTGGGCTGTCCTACCTCCAGGCATGATTGAAGCGGCTACACCGGACGTCGCTGTGGCCAGAGCGGTATTTCCCTGTCCACGAACCCTGGCGAGTAGTGCCCTGTAAAGGTATGTCTTCCCAGTACCTCCCGGACCATCGACGAAGAATACGGCGCCATCGTCGCCATCAACTGTCTGTAGTATCTCGTCGTAGGCAAGCCTTTGCTCGGTGTTTAGTAAGGCTGCCAGGGAAGCATCTTCCTCGTCAACCTTGATGTTGGTTTCCTCGATTACCTCCCTGGCCTCACCCCAGTGTTGTCATATGTCTCATCAATGTCCGAAGAGTGAACGATTTATGTCTTTGCCCATGGATTGCATCATGCCCCTTATATCAAGCAACACCATTTGCTCCACCGCTTTTGGACACGTGTGTTGCCGCCGGTAGTCGTCTGACATCGTCTCAAGGTGTCGATCCCAAAGACCGCGCACATCGCCAGGCTCACAAAATACTAAGATCGTTGCAAAGAGCCTCCTGAGTGAGGCTGGCATGGCGAACTGCTCCGACTCAGTAAGACACTCATCAAGCGTGTTGTCGGCCTCGATTAGACCCTTCTTCTCCGCGGCCTCACGAAAGGTATCACATAGCACACCATCAACCGTTTTCAGGTCTTCGAAGGACGTCGAGCCTGGTACGTGGTTTAGAAGCACCCTAAGAAAGTACCGCTCCCCTCGGCTGGATTGGCTGTCACGATTCGGCCTACTTGGTGAAGATCTCTTTTTCTTTTCTGCCAGTACTTTCCTGGTTGCCATGTGAACCATCCTGGAAAATCCCTATAGAGAATATCTCGAGCCCACTCATGCTTCTGGTTAGCCACAAAATACTCTGTTAGCATGGATGCGTTCTCCTGGGCAGCGACGTCGTTTAGGTTGTCCCCCTCTTTGAACGTGACTCGTTGCATATCTGGGAGATAAAGAGGCAGCTGTAGTACAGACGGGTGGATCTCAGAGAGTTGGAAGCCAAATATCCTCCACATGGCTTCAGGTGGTGTAATCCACCTTGCGTCAATGAATCTCTTGATCTCGTCTATGTTACCATCGGTGTCGGGCTTGTCGATGTTGAATGAAGTCTGATCGTGGCCCTTGTATATGTACTTATATAGGTACTTGACTGCCTTTATGCTGGAGCACACCTCCACGTTGATGTGGCAGTTGAACATCTGCAAGAGGTAAGGGTTGTAAGGCACAACCCATCTATTATCGAGCGTTGCACCGCGGACCTTCGCTGAACGGCCGTCCTTCCGTCTCCGATAAATGGGGTATGAGTCCTTTCCCTGTATGGTGGTCTCGTTGAACGTCCGTGGGTACCTACACTTGCACGACCCATCTTGCATACACACGTTGTTTGGCTTTAGGGCATCGCATGGGCCGTGCATCATATGTTTCACGACCATGGCGTGTAGCTCCGGGTACTTATCCTTGTCTGGGAGCTCTGCTGATATGAGACGGTCATACTGCTCCGGCACAACGAGCTTATACTGGGAATCCATGATCAATAGGAAATGGGCATGCTGGAGGCCCCTCTTCTGAAACTCGACCACGTAGACCCACGCATTCACAACGCCCAATATGTTCTTCTTGGTGAGCATATATTTCATCGTCTCCAGCTTGGCTCTAAACACTCGAGCCACAATATCTGGCCGGTCCTGCGGGGTTTGGCCTGGAAGGAGGGCATCCTGTATCTCCTGCCAGTTTGGGTTGCATGTCATCGTGAGGAAGATGTCGGGCTTTCCGTATGTCTGTACCAATGCCATGGCGTCCATATGCCTCCGCTTAATGTCTTGGAAACACCCCTGGAATTTCCAAGGTAGCACAATCCTTGTGCCAACAGCGCTTGCTCGTGTCTCTCCGGTTGTGATGCTATCTACAATGCCTTTATAAAGATCAGCACGTATCTGCGGTTGGTGCTCCCTGATCCAATTCAACCTGCAGCCCTCGATTTTTATGTACATGTCCACCCCCCATTGCTGGAACAGTCGCCCTCCATGTAGTATGGGGTTGAATATAGCAGGACGTGTCTGTAGTCGGTAACAGTAGTAGTCCCTGACGGAGACGCATAAACGGCCACCCCCCTCTGTAACAGGAAAAAGAAGGTTATGCAACATATTCCAAGGATAGATAAAAAGAATGCAGAAGGATCCGAGATAGCCGAACCTGGATCATCTTCACGATCTGCTCTTGGAAGCTGCGCAAGGTTCCAAGACTTATCACGTTTCGGTATATTCGGATGCCAACCGAGCTCCCCCTTTGGGAAGAAGAGGGGGTACGAGAGCGGGTCATAGCATCCTTGTGTGGCATGTATACTATGCCTCTCGTTATTGTTACCGTAGAGGATAATGTTGCGCTTTGTCGGCCCAGTAAAATCCAGGGTGTGCTGGGCCTGTCCTCTACGGCCCTCGACACTTGATGGCGAATTTTCGCTAAGGACCAAGCCTACGGCTGGAGAGCCTCGCGAGGCTCATTGCCTCGCGAGGGCATTTGAGGCAGCAGAGGCCTGCGGAGGCCATATCCACTGCTGCCCCCTCTTCAAGGAAATCTCCCCTGGGGAGAGGTCAACGCCGAATTCTCTACAGGGCATCCAAGCCCTCGTGGAGATCGCTTCGCTGCAAAGCAACCTCTGCAGAGCGCACATGGGCTCTGCAGCGGCCGCAGAGTGACGCGCGCCCCTGCGCGCGGTGACGACGACGCCGCAGTTGCCATTTTGGTGATTAAAGGGGTCAATAAAGCTGTGCCCCCGCTCCGGACTACAAGGATTTCCTCTTTGGTGATAAGGGGACCGGCCGGCGCTACGCTCCAAGGCCAACGTCACCGTGGGCACCCCCACGTTCCTCTGCGGCCCCAGCTGGCCGTCCTGCATGGACGGTGGGTACTCTGCTACAGGAGTCAGCTTTACGCTCATGGACCGCGTCCATGGACAACCGGGCTGCGATGCACCGCGCTCCACCTTCTGCGCCACGTGACAGCCCTACCACAGTGCGAGTGCAAGGAGGGAGCACGGGGCGCCTATAAAAGGAGGACAAGGTGCACCGTAGCAAGGATCGCATTCTCATTCCAGCATAGCCACTTACGCGCAAGGAAGAAGAAGACCATTGCTTCCCTTCCTTGTACACCATTGCCAAAAGAGAGCCCTCGGCAAGCTCATTGTACTGTAACCTCTACAAGCAGTGCAATACAGACAAGCAGGAGTAGCGGTATTACCTCCACACGAGGGCCGTGAACCTGGGTACGGGCTGGTGTTCATCTCTGTCGTGATGTCCCTCCACTTGCTCGACGAGCACCGTCGCCGTGCAGGTTGAGGGTTGTTTGACCAACGTGTTCAGCCCCTTACACGAACTCTCTTCGTGAGCTTGACTATCCCTGTTTCGTGGGAGTCATTCTCCGACAATTGGCGCGCCAGGTAGGGGGCTGAGGCGCGTCTTCAACCTTCATCGACCTCTGCACCATGGCGGACACTCGCGCAGCTCGCGCCACCCGGCGGGCATCAGGCAGGGCAACCACCGAGCCCGCTGCCAACACCACCAACCCTCGCGGCCGTCCCCGCGCCAGCCGTGCCACGGGGCGCAACACCGCTGAACCGCGGTGGAGCACCCCGAGGACGACGACGGCCACCACGACGACCGCTTCGACGACGACGTCGACCACGGGCACGGCGAGGACGCTGAGTCCTCGCACCGTCCCAGCGCCACAGCGCCTCCACTCTTGGGCGTCCAGCGCCCAGCCCAAACACCGCGCTGCTCATGGCCGCGGAACTCTTCCGCTACCGCCCCAGCTGAGGCGCACGACAACTGGCTCGGCCGCCTCCAGCACCTCGTCGACATTGCGGCAGCACCGCGCGCTGCTCCTGCGGCGTCGCGCTCTCTGGTGCACCACAACTCCGGACGCGCTGGAACCACCGCGCATGGCGCACCTCCGCCGCCGCCTCCGCCAGGTCCGCCTCCAGCCGCGGCGCACAAGGCCGCATCCCACGCGTCTCGCCGCGCGATTGTCAAATCGTGCAGCGGACACCCCCAGACGCGCGGGTGGAAATGGAGCGCCAGAAGGACCTCCAGAAGCGCATCGTGGAGGAAATCGGCCAGCAGGGCGACAGAACCGCCGTGCTCTTCAGGGTGGCATCGCCTCGTACGCCACAGGTTGCGCGGCCTTCACCCGCAACCTGCGCGCGTCGTCTGGCCACAGAAGTTCAGGCCTGACCTACCCAAGGGCTACGACGGCACGAACAACCCCATCGAGTTCTTGCAGCTCTACACCACCTCCATCCAAGCTGCGGGGGGAGACGACAAGGTCATGGCCAACTGGTTCTCCCACGCTCTCAAGGATTCCGCCTTGTCGTGGCTCCTGAACCTTCCCGAGGACTCCATTGACTCGTGGGAGGAGCTCTGCCAGCAGTTCGTTGCGAACTTCAAGGGCACGTACGAGCGCGCCCTCACCTACAACGACCTGCGAGCTGTGCGCCAGAAGCCTGGCGAGACCCTCCGCAGGTACATCCAGCGCTTCAGCCAAGTCCGCAACAAGATCCCGAACATCCCGGACTCGCACGTCATTGCGGCCTTCAGAGAGGGCGTCACCAACCACAGGATGCTCGAGAAGCTCGGCATCCATGATACCCTCTCCTCCGTGGTGAAGCTCTTCGACATCGCAGACAAATGCGCCAAGGCAGAAGAAGGGCTCCTCTTCGTCAAGGTGGGCTCGACAGACGACCCTGTCGAGGGATCCAAGACCCAGAAGAGGCGTGACGAGACAAGCGCAAGCCTACCGCAGTCCTGGCAGCTGAACCCGACGCCAAGCATGTTCGCGAGGACTCTCCAGAGGCTGGCAAGAAAAGGTGGACAACCGCCCGTTCTGCATCTACCACAACAGGCGCGGCCATGCGACAGAGAACTGCTATGACCTCAAGCAACTGAGCAAGAAGCGTGAGCAAGAAGAGGCAGCGGTGGCCGCGGCAGAGGCCGTGGTTACCGCAAAGGTGGACGCAAGGGCAACTTCCAGAGGCCTCAGGGAACTCAGGCGAATGCCGCCGAGAAAAACAACAATCTGCCCGACGAAGAGCCTGGAGGCTACCAGGCCCCCAAGGGTGCCATGGCATGCATCCTCGGCGGATCCCAGGCGCCCAAGTCGAACAACCAGTTCAAGCAGTTCGCTCGCGAGCTCAACGCAGCGCTTCCCGGGGTCGAGACGTCCCGCCCCCTCAAGTGGTCCCAGTACACCATCGCCTTCGACGCCAAAGATCACCCCAAGTCTACAAAGACTGTGGGCACCCTCCCGTTGGTGTGCACCCCCACCATCAACAACATCGCCGTCGGCAAGACGCTCATTGATGGGGGTGCAGGCCTAAACGTCATCTCTGTCGAGACCTTCGAGACGCTTCAAGTGCCCTACGAGTGGCTCATGCCCTCCAGGCCCTTCACCGGGGTCACCAGCGGCTCAATCTCGCCTCTGGGGCAAGTGAGGCTCGCGGTCACTTTTGGCACGCAGGAGAACTACCGCACCGAGCTAATTGACTTCGACGTCGCGCACATTGGCCTGCCCTACAACGCCATCCTCGGCTACCCCGCCCTCGCGAAGTTCATGGCCGTCACGCACCACGCCTACAACATGGTCAAGATCCCTGGCAGCGGTGGCACCATCACCATACGTGGTCACGTACAGGACGCCACGCGCGCTGTCGAGATCGCCTACAAGGCCGCTGCCATGGCATTCCCCGCTGACGAGGACATGGAGCCTCTCGAGAGGCCCAAGAAGAAGAAACAACTGTTCACTCAAGAGCAAGCATCTACAAAGAAGGTGTCGCTGAGCACCAGCGGCTCGGGGGCTGAGGCTCGGGGGCTAGCGTCACCATAGGCGCTGGCTTGCCTCCCAAATAGGAAAGCGCGCTCGTCGCCTTCCTTCGGGCAAATTCTGACATGTTCGCATGGACTCCGTCAGAAATGTCCGGTGTACCAAGGGAGGTGATCGAGCACCACTTAGCCGTGTGTCCAGACGCACGCCCTGTAAAGCAAAAAGCGCGGAAACAAGCCCCCGAGAAGCAAGCGTTCATCATCAAAGAAGTAGAGAAGCTGAAAGCAGCAGACATCATTCGAGAAGTTGCCCACCCCACTTGGCTCTCCAACGGTGTGGTTGTCCCAAAACCCAATGGAGGAGGCCGGCTCTGCATCGACTACACAGACGTGAACAAGGCTGCCCCAAGGATCCATACCCCATGCCAAGGATAGACCAGATTGTGGACTCCACCGCCGGCTGTGATCTCCTCTGTTTCCTGGATGCCTTCTCAGGCTACCACCAGATCAAAATGGCCAAGGAAGACGAGGAGAAAACAGCATTTCTCACCCCTTGTGGTGTGTATTGCTACACTTGCATGCCCTTTGGCCTAAAAAACGCCGGCGCCACCTTCCAGAGGCTCATGAGGATCGCCTTGGGGGCTCAGATGGGAAGAAATGCAGAAGCTTATGTCGACGACATCGTGGTCAAGTCTCGCGAGGGAGACACTCTCTTGAAGGATCTCGAGGAAACCTTCGCCAGCCTGCGCAAGGTGAACATCAAGTTAAACCCCGCCAAGTGCGTCTTCGGGGTGCCTTCAGGCAAGCTCCTCGGGTTCCTCGTGTCCCACCGCGGCATAGAAGCAAACCCTGACAAGATCAAGGCTATAGAAGACATGCAGCCACCTCGCCGCCTCAAGGACATGCAGCGCCTAGCAGGATGCATGGCCAGCTTAGGCCGCTTCATCTCCAAGTTCGGCGAGAGAGCCTTGCCATTTTTCAAGATCATGAAGAAATCCGGCACCTTCAAGTGGACTCCAGAGGCTGACAAAGCATTTGAGGACTTGAAGAAATACTTGGCTAGCTCACCAGTCATGGTAGCCCCCAGGGCAGGCGAGCATCTGAAGCTGTACCTAGCAGCCACTCCACAAACTGCTAGCGCCGTCCTGGTGGTGGAAAGAGAAGAGCCAGTTCTCCCCAAGAAAAGCACTGCCACACCAAGTCCAGAACCTCCCGACGAGGAACAGTCTCTCCAGACCCAGTGCCAGGCCCACAGCCTCAAGTCGAGCCTCCACGAGCCCCTGCCGAGGCTCCTCCACAGGCAAACCTCGCCAAAGGTCCTGAGGAGCCTCTCGAGGGAGCCGACGCTGCCGCACCATCAACGACCCTCGTCGAGCATCCAGTCTACTTCGTCAGTACTGTACTGCGAGATGCTCGCGAGCGGTACCCAGTGCAGCAGAAGCTCCTCCTCGCGCTACTCATCGCCTCCAGGAAGCTGCGCCACTACTTCCAGGGTCACCCCATCACGGTGGTCACGTCCTTCCCCCTGGAGCAGATCCTGCGCAACCCCAACGCTACTGACCGCGTCGCAGGATGGAACATTGAGCTGCAGCCATTCAACTTGCGCTTCGACACCACAAGAGTCATAAAAGGGAGAGCGCTGGCGGATTTCGTCGCCGAGTGGACAGACCCAACTCCTGAAGAGCCTCGCGAAGAAGAAACCGCGTCATCGGGAGATACAATGCCAAGCCACTGGACCATGCACTTCGATGGAGCTTTCGCCTGCCGCAATGGTGGGGCTGGCGTTGTCTTAACCTCACCAAAAGGTGACAAGCTCTACTACGCCATCCAGCTGTGCTTCACAATAGACAAGATCTCCAACAACATCGCCGAGTACGAGGGCCTCCTCGCCGGGCTCAGAGCCGCAATCGCCCTTGGCGTCAAGCACTTACTCATAAAGGGTGATTCCCAGCTCCTGGTTAACTTCTCCAACAAGAGCTACACGCCTAAAGACGACCACATGGCCGCCTACCTTGAAGAGGTCGCAAGCTCGAGAAGCACTTCAGGGGCATGGAGCTCATGCACATCCCGCGAAAGGAGAACCAAGAGGCAGATGACATCGCCAAGCGAGCATCACGAAGGCAGGCCCAGCCGGCCGGCGTCTTTGAAGAGAGACTCTCCAAGGCGTCCATAAAGCAGCCACAAGAAGCAGCAGCCGCAAGCACAGACGAAGTACTCCCACCACCTCCTATAGGTGGGGCACCCAACTGCGGTCCATCCTCAGGGGAGCGTCTGCTGCTGGCTATGGTGCACCAAGAGACAGGCTGGGTTGACGAACTCAAAGACTACCTGCTGAAGGGAGTCCTTCCTGAAGAAGACGCGGAGGCAGAACGAGTGGCTCGACAAGCCAAGTCATACTACATCCTCGAGGGAGACCTGTACCGCAAGCGCCCAAATGGAATTGCACTCAAGTGCGTCCCCCCCGAGGAAGGCCGCATGCTGATCAGAGACATTCACAGTGGAGAGTGTGGCCACCATTCCTCTGCACGCACCCTGGCAGGCAAGGTCTTCAGGAGCGGTTTCTACTGGCCCCAAGTGCTTCAAGATGCCACCACCATCGTCCAGTCTTGCGATGCGTGCCAGTTCCACGCCAAGCAAGTCATCAGCCTGCACTGGGACTCCAAACCATCCCGCTCTCGTGGCCTTTCGCGGTCTGGGGCCTTGACATTCTGGGACCCTTCCCGAGATCACAAGGGGGCTACCGCTTCCTCTTCGTGGCAGTCGACAAGTTCACCAAGTGGGCAGAGGTTGAAGCAGTGCGCAGCATACCGGCCAGGGCAGCAGTAAAATTCATCAGAGGCCTGGTCTGCCGCTTTGGTGTGCCTAATCGCATCATCACCGACAATGGCTCACAATTCACCAGCGGCATCTTCAGGGCCTACTGCGAGAGCCTCGGCACCAAGCTCTGCTTCGCCTCGGTGGCTCACCCACAGAGCAACGGCCAAGCCGAGCGAGCAAATGCTGAGGTCCTCAAGGGCCTCAAGACAAGAAGCTTCAATCGCCTGAAGGGCTACGGCAAGGGCTGGATAGACGAACTCCCGTCCGTGCTCTGGTCCATCCGCACGAACCCCACGAAGCCCACTGGTGAGACGCCATTTGCCTCGTGTATGGAGCTGAAGCAGTCCTCCCCACAGAGATCAAGCATGGATCCGCACGGGTCCTTGCCTTCAACGAGGACGATCAAGCAGACCTCCACAGCGACGACCTGCTACTCCTTGACGGGTTGCGCCGCCGTGCCGCCCTCAGGGCAGCCAAGTACCAGCAAGACCTGCGACGCTACCACAGCCGCCACATACGTCCGCGCACTCTCGAGACAGGCGACCTCGTCCTCAGGAGAATCCTCTCCAGGGAAGGTCTCCACAAGCTCTCGCCAATGTGGGAAGGCCCCTACAGGGTCTCACACATCGCCAGGCCTGGCGCGGTACGCCTCGAAACGGAGGACGGCATTCCGGTCAAGAATCCATGGAACATCGCGCATCTACGCAAGTTCTACCCGTGATCATAGTCACGCCAGACATTTTTTGTCTCTAGAGGGAAGCACACAACTTCACCTCCAAGCTTCACAAAAGCTTCTCCTCCCGAGGGCCAGCCCCTCTGAGCTCTCCTGATTACGTGCCGCCGCAGGCCGTGAAGAGTCTCAGCCACTGAATGTGGTCCCCATGCCTCGACATGGAAAACTTTATCTTGGTCACACCAAGTGTAATGAACCAATTCGTTTCTCATGAAACATTGCGCTGAGGCGCCGCTATGTAATATTTTGGTGGTGAGTTTTACTTTTCATCATCTTAGTTCATTTCGCGCTCATATTCTTCCCCATGCGCACCTCGCGAGCGGGGGCTGAGTACGGTGACTGTGCCTCAAGAGCACCCCAACAGCACCGCAAAATCCAAAGGATCCGAGCTCTAGCACGTGAGCACGCTCTCACGCCTGTTACCTCCCCAAAGAGCTCTGGCCCATGGGCTTGCTCCCAAAACACGCCACCTCACCAAAGGACCTTGGTACTTACTCTCCTCGCGAGATACCCATGAGGAAGCCTATAAGCGCGCATGGTGTTTACTACCATGTGCCTGCTTTGGGTTGCCTCTCTAACCAATACAGGGAACAAGAGTCCTCCCCAAGGTCGAGAAGTCACGCTCCGACCCCTAGAAGGGAGCGCACCATCAGGGAAGCCAACGCCCTCTACGAGGCCAAAGTCTCGCCAAGCTAAGTCTAGCGCTCGCGCCCTCAGAAGTTTTTCTCCCTCTCACGGGCACCTGTCGCCCCTCGAGCGGTTTTTTCTCTCTCACACTCCATGGACTGCTTGTGCGTCAAAGGGGAGCCCTCGAGCACCGCGACTCGAGAGCCCTTACCTCTCCAAGCCTTAAACACCCCCCGGCCTTGCCGAGTCACGCTCCGGCATACCGTAGCGGCGGTGTCATAGCGCAAAGAGATGGGTCCTGACGACGTAGAGCGAAGAAAGACATGGAACAGGGATAAAGGACCCTTCGAGGGGCACACACACATGTTTGCATACGATCAAAGTATCTTACAAGCCAGCGTGAATTAAAACAAGTCTTAAAACAAAGATAATTGCGCCAAGCGCATCTTGTTGCAGGAGTGGCCTAGGCAGAGGGTTCACCATCGCCGTCCTCTTCAGCCTTCTCTTCTTCGGCGCCTTCATCCTCCTCAGCGGCCTGCTCCGCCTCAACCCTCTTGAAGCGGTCGACGTAATCGTTGACTTCTTCTCGAACCAAGTTGGAGAGCTCCCAGGCCGGATCTCCCTCGATGGGCTCGGTCACTGACTCGAAGTCGAAGCCGGGGTGAAGGCGCTGGAGGTTGGCGAAGACGCGATCGATCGCCACGGTCAAGAGCTTGCGGCACTCCTCATCAACAACGTCGCCAAGTTCCGCCACAGGGCCCTCGAGCACAGAGAAGAGCTGATCGAAGTAGGCGAGGTATGTGGCGGCGTCAGCGTTCCCATTGACGGGAACAACAGGAGCATCCACTCCTAGCTGCCCCGCGAGAGTGTTCCCCCGGGTCACCAAGGACTTGAACACGCGCTCCCGCTGCTGCGTCAGGACCCGCGCCGCCTGCACGCTGTGCTCATCCTCTGCAGCACGCTCCACAGCAGGGCCCGCCTGCGCGCCAGCTCCCTCATATCAGCCATCAGGGAGGCGAGGTCTTGATCTGCACGTTCGCGAGCCTCTTCCGCGCGGCGACGACCGTCCCTGGCGCGCCTCACCTGGGAGTTCAGGTTGGCGTTCTGGTGCTCCAGTTGAACAATGCGGGCATTGTCGTCCGCGCGTTTCTTCTTGAAGCGGTCCTTCTGCTTCCTGAACTTCCCGGCATATTCTTCGGCGACGGCGGAGCGATATTCTTCTTGCTTGGCGGCGGCATCCTTCTCAGCCTCTTCCTTCCTCGCGGCAAGCTTTCGTTGGACTTCTCTACAAGCTTTTTGTGCCTGGCCACCTCCTCGTCATGCTTGCCTATGGCCTCGGCCAGTTTGCCCTCCCGCGCCTCAGATCCGCGCGCTGCGTGGACAGCTCCTTGTCAGCCTGCAGTTGCCGCTCTCGCGTTTGAGCACCTCCGCTTCACGCGCCGCCAGTACTTGCTCACGGGCATCCAAGGACACGCGGTGTTGGTCCAAAGACTTCCGCGTAGCCTCCGACTCCGCAGCAAATTTCCCCTCGCGGTCGGCAAGCTCTTGGCGCTGAGCGGCTAGCGTGGTCTCGAGGGTCGCGCTCTGAGGCAGCGGCTTGGCGCTCCACCGCGGCCGCCTCGCGATCTTCTGCAGCGGCCTGGCGCTCTGCCTGGAGTGGCTCCAGGGTCTCTTGAGCCTCGCGAACCGCGCTCTCGCGGACCTCCTTGGCGAAGCGCAGCGCCTCCTCTCGCTGCGCCTGCATGGCCTCGTTGTCGTGGCGGCGTTGCTCCACGACCTCGAAGAAGCGGGTCCACGCCCTCTCAAGTTCGTCGTACTCTCTGGCGAGCTCGGCCTCCTCGAGAGCGAGTTGGGCCTCCAGCCCATCCAGTGCACCCCTCGCCAGGCGGAAGGTAGAGCTGCGGCGAGCGCCGCTCCAGCTCGTGCCACCCAGGACCAGAGCCCGGAACTCCCACGAGACATGGAGGCTCCCTCGTGCGCACTAGTTTCGAGGGTGGGAACCTCCAAGCTTGGGCCCGCGTCAACCTGGCCTGGGGGCTGTGCGAGCCCTCTCCGTCATTGGGGCCATGGGCTCCAGCACCGTCGTCTTCAACCGGCGCCTCCTCTCGAGCTTCAGGGGCAGGGGAAGATTGCCCAGCCACCGTGGGGTCCGCCGCCGCCGAGCCCGCTGCGACCCAGAAGAAGCCGCCGCCCCCTCAGCATCTGCGTTAGGCGGGGGCGGCGGAGGGACATTTTCCTCCATCGCGGCGTCGGTGCCTTGGGGCGGCGGAGTAATCCTCTCCCCCATCTCAACGTCAGCGCCTCCCTTCGCCGGCGAGCCGCTCCCCGTTTCTCCGCGGCGACCTCCTCTTGCCGCTCTGGTGGAGTGACGGGACGTGGTGGTGTCGGTGTCCGCACCACCGCCTCCTCCTCGGGGCGCGCCTCCGCGGTAGAAGACGAAGTAGCTGCTCCGGCCAGAGGCGTAACCACCACATGCCCTACGTCTTCCTCCGCCACAGGCTTCGTGGCCTCCTCCGCCACCGGCTCCGAGGCCTCGGTCACTACGGGCTTAGCAACCTCTTCAGCTGAGGGCTCCACAGGCTCCTCGACGGTTGCCGAGGCCAGGCCCCGGACCTCCGCAGCCTTGCGGAGCCTCCGGCGTTTTGCCGTCACAAGATCCCTAACAAACAAACAGGAAGGCCATCAATAGGAGAGCAAGAAAACTCTCGAAAGATGCAAAACAGGGGCCAACGCTTACCCAGATGACTTGGCGCGTGAGTCGACCCACATCGTAGTGGACGACCGCCACGACCTCGACGAAGCAGCTCCAGAGCCGGGCCCCTCAGGAGCAGTCTCAGCTTTCCTCTTGAGAGGGGTGCCCACTGGGCTCTTGGCGGCCCTGTCGTGAAAAGCCTTGGAGCGGGGATCGCAGCGTCCCGCTACGGCCTCCTCATCGCTGTCTTCCTCCCCCTCCGCGACCTGGCGCGAAGGGGCCACAAGGAAATCCTCGTCCCCGCTGGACGAAATTCCAGAACATCTCCCCTGGAGGAGCAGGTTTCGAAGAGCTCGCCTCCCCTGCCGAGGGATTCGCCCCTCCACAGGTGACGCCCAGATCGGCGTCAGATGCGGCGGGTGACTCCGAGGCCCAGTCCTCTTCCACCACGGGCGCCGCGTCCTCCTTCTTCTCCTCCCCAGCCAGGCCCTGAGGGGTGAACTCCGGCATCAGCTCCAGGATCGCGAGGCGCTTCTTCGGGTAATCTGATGGAGTGGCTTCGCGAGCTCACTGCGCGGCACAGGAACCTCCGGGGCGGTGAAGAGGATGCCCATTATGGAAGCTACGACTTCAGGAGGTGGGAGCTGCAGTGCAGCCGCATTGCGTCCGCCGGGCCTGAATACATCCACATCGGCTTTGTGTGCTTCTGGAGAGGGGCGATACGGCGCCTCACGAAGTCTTCAGCAACCATCTGCCCCGTGAGGCCAGCGTCGCGGACGAGCTTCATGCGTGCGACCAAGTCCGCAATCTTCGGGCTCTGAAGGGTTGCACTCGACCAATTCGAGTTCTTCAGGGCGGCGCCTCAGGGACGTCGAAGAAGGAATTCTGCGTCTTGGCGTCCACGAGGAACCACCGCTGGCGGAAATCGTCCACCTTCTTCGTCACCCGTGTGACGGGTTTGTCGCCGTCCCAGGACATGGGGATGTAGATACCTCCCATCCCATCCGCGATGCGGAAGGACACACAACCAGACCGCTCGCCAGGCGCCGTGGAGCGGAGCGCATAGAAGCTCCGGAAGAAGGCCACGGAAGGCATCACCCCCAAATACGCCTCGCAAAGATATGCGAAGATGGCGAGGATCAAGATGGAGTTGGGGTGCAGATGCAGGAGTTGGATCTGATAGAAGGCCAGAACCTCCTCCAGGAAAGGAGAAAATGGCGGCACCAAACCAGCGAAAATGGTCGGGAAGAAGATGGGATACAGCCCCGCCGCGAGCTTGCCGAATCGCGCCGCCTTGAGAACGGTGGCGCCGTGCTCGTTGTTCTTGCCTGCGGCCATCAGCCGGATCTTGTCCAGCGCCTCCGCAGTGTGGATGCGAGTCCCCACCAGCGCCGGCGCGAGCTCGTCCTCCTGCTGCGCCTCGGCCGGTACATTCGCCATTGCCGCCTTGCCCTTCTTGGGACCCATGGTCGAAGAGAGAAGGGCGGCGGAGCTCGGTGAAGGAGGAGCGCCGGACACAGGAGCGCAGGCGTCAAGAGCAAGGAGACGGGCGCGCAAATGATGCAGTAACTGCTGCCTGAACCGGCGCTGCAGGCTTTATTCCCCTCAGAGCAGTTACCGAGACGTGGTGGGACCCCCCACTACGCCCATCATCTCCGAGGAGAACGTGTCGTCGCGGCGTAACTGCCCTGCACGTGTCTCAGGCCGGCCGGACACTTTGGGCCCATGACGATTCGCCTGCGTCCATTGGACTACATCGTGCCCATCATGGGCCCGGGGGCTACTGTCGGCCCAGTGAAATCCAGGGTGTGCTGGGCCTGTCCTCTACGGCCCTCGACACTTGATGGCGAATTTTCGCTAAGGACCAAGCCTACGGCCTGGAGAGCCTCGCGAGGCATTGCCTCGCGAGGGCATTTGAGGCAGCAGAGGCCTGCGGAGGCCATATCCACTGCTGCCCCCTCTTCAAGGAAATCTCCCCTGGGGAGAGGTCAACGCCGAATTCTCTACAGGGCATCCAAGCCCTCGTGGAGATCGCTTCGCTGCAAAGCAACCTCTGCAGAGCGCACATGGGCTCTGCAGCGGCCGCAGAGTGACGCGCGCCCCTGCGCGCGGTGACGACGACGCCGCAGTTGCCATTTTGGTGATTAAAGGGGTCAATAAAGCTGTGCCACCCGCTCCGGACTACAAGGATTTCCTCTTTGGTGATAAGGGGACCGGCCGGCGCTACGCTCCAAGGCCAACGTCACCGTGGGCACCCCCACGTTCCTCTGCGGCCCCAGCTGGCCGTCCTGCATGGACGGTGGGTACTCTGCTACAGGAGTCAGCTTTACGCTCATGGACCGCGTCCATGGACAACCGGGCTGCGATGCACCGCGCTCCACCTTCTGCGCCACGTGACAGCCCTACCACAGTGCGAGTGCAAGGAGGGAGCACGGGGCGCCTATAAAAGGAGGACAAGGTGCACCGTAGCAAGGATCGCATTCTCATTCCAGCATAGCCACTTACGCGCAAGGAAGAAGAAGACCATTGCTTCCCTTCCTTGTACACCATTGCCAAAAGAGAGCCCTCGGCAAGCTCATTGTACTGTAACCTCTACAAGCAGTGCAATACAGACAAGCAGGAGTAGCGGTATTACCTCCACACGAGGGCCGTGAACCTGGGTACGGGCTGGTGTTCATCTCTGTCGTGATGTCCCTCCACTTGCTCGACGAGCACCGTCGCCGTGCAGGTTGAGGGTTGTTTGACCAACGTGTTCAGCCCCTTACACGAACTCTCTTCGTGAGCTTGACTATCCCTGTTTCGTGGGAGTCAT